>CM062806.1:967020959-968220959 GCA_031772625.1 Pinus tabuliformis | reverse complement strand
TCAGCTGGTATCCCTTTCTCCAAGCATGAGTTTGCAAATCAATTAGAAGATCTTAACAGTGAGGTGAGACAGACCATCGCCATGCAACTGGACACATTCAGGATCCAGCAGAAGAAGGAAGAAGCTGAGAGGGCCTTGGCTATCTTCTGCCCTAGATGTACAAGGAGACACCCTAAGAACGAATGCCCATTGCATTTGGTGGAAGTGTGCTTCGTTTGTGAGGAGGAGCATCCCACAAATCAATGTCCAACCTTACCTGGGCTTAAAGCTATGTACCAAGGGACAGAAGCTCCCACTGAACCTCTCTATTTCCTCAACCAAAGGAGGCCACAAGGACCTAGACCTTACCAGCAGGGGATGCAAGGGGCACCTCAAGCTTATTACAGCCCCAACCAATCGACTCCTATGCCTTCCTGGGGTCCCCCTGCTCATCCTTCCTGGTCTATGCCTCCTCCATGGTCTTATCCACCTCAGTACCCTACTCAACCCACTACTCATTCATATCACTCACATGCCCAGCCACAGCCTCAGTGGAATGCACCTCAGTCGGGGTGGAGGCCCCAGTACAACACTCCTCCCGCCATTTTGCCTCCACCACCAGTTCAACCTCAACCATTACCTCCTGCTCCTCCAAGGCAACCTCAAATGCCTGCTCAACCGAACCCGAACCCCAACAATAGACAGGCCCAGCAGGTATACACTGGGGAAACATCATGCCCTACCTATGCTGTGGAGATCCAGGAGATCAATCTTCGATCTGGAAAGACTCTTTCGGATCGCCAACCTCCTCCCCCAGAGGACGAGGAGGACAAACAGGAAAGTGAACCAAAGGCTATTCCACCCTTTCCTGAGAGACTAACAGTCACCACACAACCCAACCCAGAGGAGGATGAGCTTCTGGGAGAGCTCAAGCAGTTGTGTGTGAAAATACCACTTCTCCAAGCCATCAAGGATGTGCCAATATACAACAAACTAGTTAAGGAAAAGTGTTTTAAACACCCAGGCAGGCGAAAGAGAGATGCTTCAACCATCAATGTCTTAGGACAACTGTCTGACCTTATGTTAGGACAAGTCATCTGCCCAAAGTACCTAGATCCTGGGAATCCTGTAGTAGATGTCCACATCAATGGCACCATCATACCTCACACCTTGATTGATCTGGGGGTTGCCATTAATGTGATGACTAGGGATACCATGCTCAAACTTAATCTTCAAGGTTCCTTGAGGAAGACCTCGACAGTACTGCAACTAGCAGATCGCTCCACTGTGACTCCCGAAGGGATTGTGGAGGATGTCTTGGTCTCTGTCGACTCTTGGGAATACCCTGCAGATTTCTTGGTTCTGCAACCCAAGGCAAAGCTTACTGGATATCCTCTTATTTTGGGAAGGCCTTGGTTAGCCACTGCAGATGCTTACATAAGTTGTCGTGCAGGAAACATGACCATCAAAAATGGTCCTATGTCCAAGCAGCTAGTCCTATACCCTCTTGCCCAACCCTCCTTAGAGCATGACTTACCACTGTGGTTGGAGGAAGGAGAAGAGGATGAGGTGTACTCAGCACCTTTGTGCACCCTAGATACCACTAGAAGAGACCCCCCAACCAAGGATGACTTGATTGAGACTTTGATCCAGAATCCACCTTCCAGTGCACTATCCTTAGAGAAATTGGTGGAGGACGCCCAAGCCAGCACCTTAGTGGACCTTTGTGCCACCAACCCTGTCACTCCCAGAATCCAGAATGTGGAGTTCGGCCCTGAGAGAACGTTAAAGATTAGCTCCTCCCTATCTCCTTCCCAAGAAAAGGAGCTGTGTAGCCTGTTGGCCAGTCACCTAGATGCTTTTGCTTGGAGCTATAAGGAGATGAAAGGAGTCCATCCTTCGGTCTGTACCCATCACATATACATCAAAGAGGGTTGTAAACTGGTTAGGCAACCTCAGAGGAGAATGAATCCAGCCCTTAAGGACATTGTCAAGGAAGAATTGCAAAAACTGTTGGATGCCGGATTCATTTACCCCATCTCAAATAGTGAATGGGTGTCCCCTCTGGTGTTGGTTCCCAAGAAAAATGGGAAGTGGAGAATCTGTGTGGACTACCGAGAACTGAACAAAGCTACCAAGAAAGACCATTTCCCTCTA
This sequence comes from Pinus tabuliformis, assembly GCA_031772625.1. Lineage (NCBI taxonomy): Eukaryota > Viridiplantae > Streptophyta > Pinopsida > Pinales > Pinaceae > Pinus > Pinus tabuliformis. The sequence goes on along the minus strand of CM062806.1, from coordinate 968,218,823 downwards.
CCTTTCATAGACCAAGTGTTGGATGGACTGGCAGGAAAGAGGTTCTTCTCTTTCCTGGATGGGTTTAGTGGGTACAACCAAATTCAAATCAGCCCGGAAGACCAAGATAAGACCACCTTCACTTGTCCTTGGGGTACCTTTGCCTACCGAGTTCTCCCCTTTGGGCTATGCAATGCTCCTGCTACCTTCCAGAGAGCTGTCTTGAGCATCTTCTCGGAGCTGGTCCATGATGCGGTGGAAATCTATATGGATGACTTCACTCCTTATGGGTCCAACTTCCAGGAAGCATTGTCCAATCTGGGAAAGGTCCTGACCAAATGCATTGAGATGAACCTGTCCCTTAGTCCCGAAAAATGTGAATTCCTGATGACTGAAGGGACTGTGCTAGGCCATACCATTTCTTGCCAAGAGTTACAAGTGGATCCTAACAAAATTGCTCTCATCAAGAAGGTTCCACCTCCCCAAAAGGTAAGGGATGTCCGGAGTTTCTTAGGATTAGCAGGGTATTACCGGAGATTCATTAAAGACTTCAGCAAGCTAGCCTCGCCATTGTTTGGCCTGTTGGCAAAAGATGTGGAGTTTAAATGGACTGACGATTGTCAGAGGGCTTTGAATGAATTAAAGGACAAGTTGGCGTCAGCCCCAATCCTGAGAGGTCCAAATTGGGCCCTACCTTTCCACATCCACACTGATGCCTCAAACAAAGCCATAGGGGCAGCTTTAGGACAAGTTGAACAAAAACTTCCATATGCCATTTACTTTGTTAGCAAAAACTTGTCCAAAGCCGAGCTGAATTACACGGTAACCGAGAAAGAATTCTTGGCTGTGGTCCATGCACTGAACAAGTTCTGACATTATATCACTGGCTATCAAACCTTTGTACATACGGATCATGCTGCAATTAGATATTCAATGAATAAACCAGATGTGAATGCTCGTATTATTAGATGGTTACTTTTGTTGCAGCAGTTTGATTTGACCATTGTTGACAAACCAGGTAAAGAAAATGTTGTTGCTGACTTTTTATCTAGATTGGATTTGTCTGCAGATGAGGATGGAACAGTGGATGACCAGATGCCCGATGAACATCTGTTTGCTATCTCAGTACTCTCTCCATGGTTTGCTGATATAGCAAACTACCTTGTTTCAGCACAGTTCCCTCCGCACCTGTCTTCAAGAGAGAAGAGCAGAATCATCAGAAAAAGTGCCTCGTTTACTTGGATCGAGGGCAATCTGTTCAAGCTTGGCCCTGATCAGATCTTAAGGCGTTGTGTAAGGGAGGAGGAAGTCTTTGATATCCTCCTCACCTGTCATGATGGGCCTTGTGGAGGACATTTTGCAGCAAAGAGGACTGCCTTCAAAATCCTGCAAGCAGGCTACTATTGGCCCACACTTCATTAAGATGTCAGAAGATATATCAGCCAATGTGACCGATGCCAAAGAATGGGGAAACCGACTCCAAGGGATGAGATGCCTCTCCAACCTCAAGTGACTCTTGAGCCATTTGAGAAGTGGGGTATGGATTTTGTGGGTCCAATCAACCCTCCTTCGAGGCAAAGGTCTTACATCATTGTGTGCACTGACTACCTGACAAAGTGGGCAGAGACTAAAGCAATCAAGGCAGCAACAGAAGAGAAGGTGGCCGAGTTCTTAAGAGAAAACATCTTCTACAAATTTGGCTACCCAAGAGAACTGGTCACCGATCAAGGGAGCCAGTTCACATCCAACTTGATTGAAGACCTGCTAGCTCACCACAAAATCAAGCATAGGACTTCCACCCCCTATCATCCATAGGAAAATGGGCAAGTGGAAGTCACCAACAGAGCATTGGAAGGGATTTTGACTAAGGTGGTGAGCAGCAGTAGGAAAGATTGGGCAGATCGCCTGGTTGAGGCCACATGGGCTTACAACACCACCTGGAAGACCACCACCGGCTTCACACCTTATGAGCTGGTCTATTGGAAGAAAGCTTTGCTGTCCATTGAGTTTGAATACAACACTTTGAGGATGGCAACTCAGCTAGATCTAGATCTCAGCCATGCACAACAAGAAAGGTTATTGCAGCTGAATGGACTGGACGAGCACCGGATGCAGGCCCTCCTTCACTCAGAAGTGGTTCAACTTCAAAGAAAGGTGTGGCATGAACAACACCTCCATGACAAGCAATTCCAGCGGGGAGATTGGGCCTTGTTGTATGACTCCAGATACAAAGATTTCAAGGGGAAGCTGAGAACCAGATGGCTAGGACCATATGCAGTGGAAAAATGCCATGACAATGGATCTGTTCTTATTCGAACCATTGATGAGGAAGCCATCCCCATGCTTGTCAATGGGCATCGATTGAAGATCTACAGGAAACCTCTCTCAAGACAAGAGTTCATCAAAACTATGGAGAATTCAGTGTTGGTCATAGAGAAGGGTTCTGCCTCTGCTTTGGGCATACTCTGAAAGATCTAAAAAAAAATAAATAATAAAGATCCTTGGGTGAAAACCTTTCTGAGGCTCCCAAGGCAGGTGGTAGGGGTGAAAACCTCATTGAGGTGCCCCTATTATCTTTCAAAAAAAAAAAAAAAGAGAGAGATTTGAAAAAGATCCTTGGGTGAAAACCTCTCTGAGGCGCTTAAGGCAGATGGCAAGGGTGAAAACCTCATTGAGGCGCCCCTGCTATTTTTCAAAAAAAAAAAAAAAAGGGAAAAAAGAAAAGAAAACAATAAGCAAAAAGATAGGGACAGCAAGTTTATAATGTGAAGATGCATGCAAGTTGCAAGTGTTCTATGAAGGAGAGGAGGTCTTTTAACGCAAAGCCAAAGATCCTTATCATGCTGCCAGGAGACCTCACCAGCACCTCCTCCAAAGAATACTCATTTTCTCCAAGGTATGTGCACAATTTCATCACGGCTTGAGTCTTCTACAGGAAGATGCAGACTTTCTACAGGAAGGTGCAGACTTTCTACAGGAAATGCGACCTTTCTACAGGAAGTTTTGTATTTCTACAGGAAACTTCTTGTAGAAGTTCGGGACGGCCCAGAATTCATTTTATGAGAAGATCTAACGACCAAGGGTCGGTTTGGATGCATGCAAGCTACTGTTGGCACCCTTATACACTGTTGTCACCTCTTTCTACCATCCCTGTCGACATGCAATGAAGTTACCTGCACCATCAACGCAGATCATTGAGTTATCAAGAGAAAAGCAATTTTTGAGATAAAAAAAAAAACGCTGAGATGTCATACCATATCCATCCCAGCCATCCATGAGCTCTGTGAGCGTGATCGTGGGGCCATTGCCTTCGTCGTGCAGCATGCACCCGAGGAGGAAAAAACTGTTACAGGACATCCTGCAGGAGTCCCGTAACAGTTAAGCCCGCTAGAGTGCACACCATATACAATGAAAACGCGGGCGCATGCAGCCGAAGCATCAAATCCATCGTCAGCGGCCTGTGAATTTGAACCTTTGGGCCTGTGCAAATCCACCAGCAGCAAATAAATCCGCTCATCATCGTCCAAGAACCGAAAAATCGCGTTGCGGCCGCACAGGTAAGTGTCTCGACCCTTTCTTCCGTCGAATTGCATGAATTTTACTTTGAAAATGTTTGCAAAGTGTGAAGTGAATGGGTTGAGCGGTGGTATGGCCATTCGACTGGCCACGTCGATCAGTTAATGGTCTAGTCGTATGTTTGGGTGGCGGTCGTGGCAAAAGAGACGGGCAGTACACACGTGAAAGCAATCCCGTCGAAAAAACAAGTTTAACAGAAGAGACGGCGGCGGATCTGCGGGAAATGATGCAGCAGTAAGGGAACTCGCAGGCAAATGATGGGATGACGTCGTCCAACGGTCCGGCAGGGACAGCTCACCCCCGCGCCATGGATTCCACCGATTCAAATCTAATCGGCTAGATTGCCACCCCATGCATTTATCATCCACCGTTTGAGACTCGAGTGATCATCCGGATCCCTCTGCAGCTCGATACTCCGAGTCTTTGGCCATCAGAACGCCTGTGAAGCAACACCAAGAGCGCAGACCCATTGCAGTATCCCCCAGAAATCGCGCGCTGCTCCTACAGGAAAGCTGTTTCTACAGGAAGTCGGGTTCCTCACGTCAAAAGGTGGCGGATTAAAAAGGTAAGCCTGAACTCTCCATGCAATTGGGTTTTGAAGGTGGCAGCATCGTCGTCTACAGTCTGGTCGTAGGAAATTGTTGCAATTTTTGTCTGCCGTGCATGAACTGTCGTCCTACAGGATGTCAGTGTAATTAGCTGTGTTAAAGGTTCTCAGGGGATAAGCTTTGTGAATTATGTGCATGACAGAGGCGTAATCCTACGCTCTGTCCCAGTAGACCAAATTTCGTCTGCATTTGCCACCTCCAGCTAACGCAGCAGTTTTTCACCATGCCGGGTGGGTTCATCAGAAGGGAACCCACTAATTCAGCGAAGTTAAGAGAAAATCCTGAGGTGGTGGAGCTCTTCACACAAGCACAATGGATATCCTTCTGTGACAAATTGCAGGGCTATGACGACGAAGTGGCAGAAGAGTTTTTGCAAGCTCTGAAGCCAAAATCTAAAACGTTGGCCACCGTTAACTTCAGGGGTTTAAGCCTCAAGCTCACCCCACAATTCATCAGCCGAGTTACAGAACTCCTAATGGGATTACCATGGGATAAAGAAGAAAGGAAATTGGGCCAACAAGCTAAGAAAGAATTCTTTCCACCAGAGGAGGAATTCTCAGAAGACAAAAATGGGGTTCGTAGAACCAGTTTACTGCCACCGTGGAATGAAGTTAGCCTGCAAATTATGAAGTACATCACCTGCGAAGGTCGTTTTAGCATTGTATACGGGTATCATTTTCGGTTACTCATTGAATTACGGCACCAGATGGATTTACCTGTAGAAAACAAACTCAGTCTCCCTTACTTTCTACTACAGTCTCTGATTGAGTGTGCAACCAAGCTGAAAGAAGGCACACCAGACCAGGTAGCCCACCATGGACTGATCAAACTCCTCATGGAGGATGCGCTCCACACATACAAGGTTCCTCTCTCATGGGAAGCCTTCAGAAATTTGACAAAGGACGGGGACATAAAGATGCTAACCGAAGAGCTCGGTTCATCTAGCAGTGAGGAGAAAGAGTCAGTGCCTGCAATGAAGAAAGAAAAAGGTCAAAAGACCCCGACCACAAAGCAGAAGAAAAAGCAAGAAAAGAAACAAGAGAAAAAGGGTGACAAGGAGAAAGATGACACACCCATCTTGACAGCAAGAAAGCAAAGGTTGCAAGGCAGAGTGGACAAGGCTGAGAAGGTCCACATCAGCAAGAGTGCCTCGACAGCGACCGCAACCAAGTCAAAAAGCGAAACTCATGCAGCAAAGCAAACGAAGGCGGTGACACCTGTTTCTACAGGAAAGCCGAAACCGGCTTCTACAGGAAGCCCGAAATTAACTGAAAAAAGGGTCTTCTACAGGAAGCCCGAAATTGACTAAAACAGGGTCTTCTACAGGAAGCCCTGAAAAAGTGAAACCCAAGGAGAAGAAAGCTGACATTCGTGAAAGGGAGGTAGCAGCTGTGCTGGCCGCCCTCAGTACACCTCCTAAGCCAAAGGAGAAGAGAAAGAGGGAGACCCCTCTATACTTTAAAGCTCGAAGAAGCGTGAGAATAAAGACGGGCAAGCCACAGCCTCCGTCCAGCAGCCCGATCATCATTGAAGATGCTCCTACTTCGCCCAAGGAAAGGTCCCCCTCGAGGATATCAGTCACCTATGAGAGGGGGAGCCCGAAGAAAACTACGTGGCAAGGAAAGTTAGACCAATTGACTGAAAAAGCTCGGCTACAGGATGCTGAAAATGCTCTACAGGATACCTTAGCCAGGCTTAAAGAAACTGAGAGAATGGAAGGAGAAGCGCCCTTATCACCACCAAGGGAGGGTGAAGTAGAGCCACCAAAGGAAGTGGAGAAAGAGCATATACCAGAGCCCAGCCCTCAGCCAAGTCTGAGTTCATACTACAACTTTTTAGAGGCTGGCAAGATTATACCTCAGAAATTTACTGTGCCACTGTTTTTTGCATTAGAGGAAGAAAGAGTCCGTACACACACGTGGATGAAAATAGCCAAGTCAAAGGGTGTGGCGGACATAGGTCCCTTACAGGAGCAGCTCAAGGAGGCCAGAAGTGAATTGTCCATGGCCAAACACGTGGAAAATTGCCAACGCGTGTTTCTACAGGAAGAAAACCAGAAGCTGAGATTGCAGCTACAGGAGCTGAGGGCAGGGACAGGTACATCCTCCAAGGACACCACAGAGGAACAGCAAGGCAAAAAGGCACTAAACACCGGTCTTGGGGAGCCAACCACACTTCTACAGGAAGCAGAACAGCAAGCACAAATTGAGGTGCAAGCTCTCAGAGAACAGCTGCAGCAGAAAGATGCACAATTGGCCTGCATGGCCAGCTGGGCCATGGATGCTATCCAATGCAGACAGCCAGCCAAATCCTATGGCTTGTACTTGAAATACCAATGGCTGCAATTCCAGATCAATACCTTGGCGCAAAGAGGTATCTCTCAGCTCCAAGACCCGCAGCAATTCACTGAAGTTTGCAGTACTAGCTCATCAGAGGATAGGGCCAAATTAGCGGAGTTCTACCTCCATAATCTGGCCCTGCCTAATGAAGTTTCATGGGATCCCAATACGGCCTTGGGAGATATGCAATTATTGGCATTTGCCTCATGGCTGAACCATGAGGACAAAAGAGCAGCAGAAGCCAAAGCAATCATGAACCGAGGGCTGAACAAGCCATTGCTCATCAGACCAGAACCAGGAGATCCAGTTGCACTAATCTCGGCACACCAACATTTGTCCACTGACCCTCAAGCTTCATTAAGATATATGGATCAACAGGCCCAAGCCATAGCTCATTTTGAGGACATGGAGAGACTGCTAGGAGACAACGCTGTCCAAGCATGCACACGCAGATGGAATACATTGGCACACAGTCTGAAAATCCGAGAGTACCATACCCCAACTCGGATGAGGGAAGCTCTGGTACGGGTAGCCCTCTATAAGAAATCCATGCAAAACCTCTAGGCCAGCTGGATTGGCCTTAAACTCAGCCCACCACTGCTGCTAGGCTTGATGGAAGGCAGCACAGAGACAGATGATAATGAACAGTGGGAAGAGGTCAACAGAAGGGCTGGGTTTCACATCAGCAAGGAGGACACTACTACAGAGGCTTGGGATGTAAGGGTAGCAGTAAAGGCAATGAAGGATGAAGAGTTGGACTAGTTGCTCAAGGATGAGCAAATATTTTAGCTGGGGGGTGATGATGAGCCCCAAATTTTGGTAACAATTTGGGCTCATTTGGCCTACTTACCTTGCTCAACCCTTCATTTTTTATCACTTATGCATCATTTCTTAGTATATTCGTGTTATTTGTAGGAAGAAGGGTAGTCATTATGCCTATGTGGCTAATACATGATGATTTCAGGTTTTTTGGCATTAAATGGAGCAAAAACCACGCAAATGGAGACAAGGAGACAGCCAAGGTGGCATTGCGGGTTTATAGGGAGGTTGTCCACAGCCTTGAATGACCTTCCTCATGATCTCCACCCCAACTCCGAGCTCCAACAGCTATCACCACCGAGCTAGAAGGCAGCCAACGGATTCTACAAGAACAGTAGTTTACTTTTAGTTGGATAGCCAAGCTCCACTAATTGAGGAGGCCAGCTTGGCCCTCATCATGTATAAATATTGAAGTTGTAGCCTTCGATAAAGACTCTTGAACCTTTGTTGTAGATTTTGAATTACGAGCTGTAGCTCTGTTTTTTGCTCTTTGTAAGCCAATTTTGGCATATTGTTAGACTCATGATTATGATCTTTTAATAAAAGGCAGGCAGATTTGGATTCAATTCTGAGTTCTTAGAGGAGCTATAGCTCTCAGGTTAGGGCCCAACCTGAGAGAAATATACCTCCTTTTCTTTGTATTGTTAATTGTCTTTCTTTTATCATTGCATTTCTTTCCTTTACATGCACTTGGAAAACACAGTTTGCTGAGTTGACTATTTCGGTTTGGTTATGTAGGTTAGTTTCATGAATGCAGTTGTTTCAGTAGTTCAGCATTAGCGTAGGAGATTGAAGTTACGTTGAGTTCAAAAAAGGGTTGAATGCATGCTCACTTTCACCTTTGTTTGGGGACCGGAAGTGTAGACCGTGCCAACTGCCAAAAACACTGTTTTAACATATGCATGCAAGTATTGATGTAATGTTTTCGATTGAAGAATTGTCCATACGATTATATCTTGAGTAATGACTCTTTGGTTCAGCATCATGCACGGTTTCCCCTCAACTTACATTGCTGTTCTTTGATTTCTAATAAAACAGTTAGAATAGGTTGGTGAACTTTTGCATCACATGCAAGATAAGGGTGATTTGTTTCATTTACACTGCGCAGCACCACTCCATCGTGTTCTTATCCTTCTAAACCGTGCCTAAGCCACCTACTCATCCTCTGTTCAGCTCATTTGCCTTCCAACCCTTCTATTATCCACGTTGCCTCAACTTTTCGGCCTTCCATTGCCTCTACCCTTCTATCGACCAACCAGCTCTATCCACTCTCTCTCCATCTCATCTCTCTGTCCATAGGCCATCTCAAGCTCCTCTTTCATCTTACCCATCCATCCATACAGCTCCTTCACTCCTCCATCACCCAAAACTCCGACTGCAGAACATCCTGTAGAAGTTAGCAGACTTCCTGTAGAAATCCCGAGCTTCCTGTAGGATCCCCTGCAGACATCCTGTAGAAGCCTGCAAACACGGTTGCCAAGCACCTGAACGTTGTGGACTTCTGTGGAATGATGTGAGGGATCCCCTGGAACCTCTCAGAGTCCTCCTGACCGTTCCCAAGCCTTCCTTCCCTTTGAACTACCCCTGCACAGTCAAGACCCAGTAAGAAGCACAATCATAACAACTCCACCCGCTTGAGCAAAAATACAAAAAAACGTGTTCTCTTCAATAGAAGTAGTTTAAATTCATGCATCTCATCTCACTAGAAGTAATGGCATCATTTCTAAAAGTTGCATTCCCACCATTGCATTATAAGGATTAAGCTAGTCAGATTAGGGTTTACTAGGGTTTCCATGTTTGGTTGGCTTTCAGTTCATTCTTGCAAAGTAGGTTAACTTCCTTTGAGATAGCCTTCGTTCATCATTTAGAAAGCTTCTTCTGAGAACATATAGAAGTTGGCTTGAGCCCTAGCGGACTTGTGCCAACTGACCAAGTGACAGCTGCGACAAGAGCTAGTACTTGTGCATACATCACCGTCGCTTCCAAGTTTGTTACGAACTACCGGGTTGATAAAATTAGAGAAGGAAGCTCCAGGAGTTGTAGCATTATTGCTACAATACTGGAGCCCACCAGGGTCCAAGCCCTCCAGAGGGTCATATTGGTATTTATAGGGTGTGCGTTGAAAGCCATGGACCTCCACTATAGCAGAGAGTAGATAGCCATGCCATGGGATCCTTCTACACCACTTATTGCTTGCTTGTGTTTCAATTATTTGATGATAATGATGCACCTAGACCACTTTGTCCAGTCAGCGACACATTTGGTAGTTGATCCATGGCCCATATGGGGTTTTGTCTCACCATGGGAGACAAAGGGAGGGCTTGCATCATTGTTCCAACCCTTGTCGATGGGATACATTCTTATTTGATTCAGTTGGAAACCCATGAGGATGTTTTTGTGCCCCCACAACCACTTTGGGGCACCATAGGTCATTTGCTTGGAGATCAAGGGGGCACCCCCTACATCACTATTTTTGGAGCCCATCCATTCATTTTGGCACATTTTGGACTTCATTTGGCCTTCCAACGACCCTTGCTACTTGTCTATCATTTCGGCTCTCTTCAGAGGGTTATTTTTCATATTATGGAGCTATTTGGTGGGCTTGTCACCAAAAGTATTGCTATTTTTCACATTATTTTGTTATAGGGGCATCAATAGGTTAAATTAGACTATTCGAGCCCCTTCGAGGATTGTATAAATATAAGAGAGGTGTTCTCTCTCATTCATTATCACTTGGATTTGGGATATATCTTTCTAAAGATTTCGGACTTGCAATTTGTGGAATGATTTGGATGATTAAATGCATTTTGATGTGTGGAATAATTGTTCTATCTCTATTGGAGCTTCTATTTGGCAAGTTTATGGATGGATATACATTTTTTCATGTAAGTTCTCTTTCATGCAGATTTCATAATGTTTCATGTCTAATGTATGGAATTCTATGTCATGATTTTACTTGTGACCTAAAAATTAATGTGAATTTATGAAATGCTTTTAATCTTGGCTCGTTGCATATGTTATTCATCTTGGCAAGAAGAACGAATTTTCCTAGGGGTGGGTTGTGCACCTTTTACCTTGAAACTCCATCAAATATTGCATATTGAAGTATAAAAGTCTAAATTTGTTGTGAAGCTGCATCCATAGAGAGCGTAACTACTTCTTTAGGCCTCCTTGAAGAGCGAAGTTACTAAATTTGATCATTTTGACTCCAATCTTCCCAATAGTCAGGCACTAGTCCTAGATCCTTTGTGATCACATTAACTTAAAAAAATATCATTTTTTCACCTCTTTTCTTCCTCTCTTTTTCATCGCCTAAGGATATGGATATTTTCTAGGGCTTGGTGCAAAATTTTAGGGAGGAAGATTCTGCCTTGACAAGCTTCTTCATTTATGTCTCCTGTAGGCATCCTCTAGTTTTGAATGAATTCTGATGGTGGAATTTCAATTAAATTGATGCCCTAGCTATCACACCAAGAGGGAACCCTTGAAGTTGTTTTGACTTAGGAATTTCTTGAAGGTTTTCACTTTGGAGTTCATCATTCAAAACCTTTTCTCTTAATTATAGGTGATCATTGGATGATCCTTTACCACAATATATCTCTCAACCCTTGGTCTCTGATAGTATTTCTTTCAAGGGGTTTTTCGTGGAAAGACAACCTAGCTTCTCCCAATGCTCACACTTTAATTGAATCTTTCCTTTGAATGAGCCATACTTGCCTCTCTTTGAACCCTAGTATAAACACATCGATTACAAGTGAGGAACCTTCGAAGTTTGGATCTTGGGCATTCATCATTATTGAATATTCGTTAACCCAAGGTCATCCTTCATAGGTCTTTCTTGGGGAGCCTTTCAACTTTTCTTTAAGCATTTGAACCATTAATTGAGCCTCTCCTTTGAACGGACCTTGGAAATCATGTTATACCTTGCCATTGATCCTATCATTCAAGTGATTTCCTCCATACCAGGACTCTCCCATCGATGAAAGTCCGTAAAGAGCTGGGGGTATCGACTAAGGTGACAATGGGTCCTTGTCCCGTTGTTGCCATTTGGTCTAGTAGTTGCCTATTAGGTACTCCTCATAGGGCCCCTGCTAAATTAAGTAGTAACACGTGCTTCACTGATGAGCTGCTACAGGGAACACCAACTCATCCTATGTCAATGAGATTCTACATACATGTAAAATTTGGTCATAGAATGCCTTCATCCCTCAGTCAATGATGGTGGTTCTAGGTTGTTGTAGGAGATAATTCACTCAGGCAATAGCAATACGTGGCATAAGACTACTACTACAAAACAATCTCTCTCAGGTTTGCTACACTTTATTCAAGTTTTCTCTGATAAGCAGCAATTTGATATCACGAACACTCCATCGCTCTCCATTCAAATTTGATCCACGCACAGGCATTCAATCTAGTGTTAACAAACCCCTTCAAAATCACAACATGCAATAGCCTTATAATTTTATGTAATCCATACCAGTTGATATGGCTTCATAAATTTTTATAATAATGGTTTTAAGTGTGCCTCACATGTCCACCAATCAACAAAACATGAAAAATATATATCAAAATTCCATTTCATCATCAAAATATGCACATTTAATTATAGAATAACAATTTATAAAGCCAACCTTAACATGAAAGAAACAAGGTTTATATTCAAATGATTACTAATATATATTCGATGTGTTGGTGATGATAGTCTTTTTTTTGTCGAAAGAATCCAACACAAAAAAAGGCTAAAGCATGTAATAATTTCAACAAACTCACAGGATAATAGTTTCCTGCCACCGGTTCATTTACTTGTAGATCCCAATCTGTCCTATGATCCCTCACCTATCAAACAAAATAAAAATGTCAGTTCAAATTTTTTGTCTCAAGTATTAAACACATAGGAACTTTGTGTGCATGAACATGTGTCTTTAGCATTATTAATCCTCAAATAAATGATGTGCTAACACTTGGTTAAATTAATTATAGCTATGTTGCATAAGTATTAAACATATAGGGATTTTGTGTGTATGAACATGTGTATTTAGCAAAGTTGCATTTATCATTAGTGGAAATTTATAGACAGGGTCCAAAATTTAAATTATCGGCAATATTGGGGAAAATATTGGGAAAGGTTAAAAAAAAAAATCATTTTTTAAAAATTATTATTCTTTAAAGCAACATCAACATCAACCAAACACAATGTCACACAAATATGAAAATAAAAATACAATATAAAATGTATAAGATGTCAAGTGGTACATTAATCATTAATAGTAGATACTGAAATATGATATTTGTCCTCAATCATAAGTTCTAACAAGATAATAGTTAATACAAAATCACATTAAAACAAAACTAAATATATCTCATGAGATGATCATCATGGGGCATCTAGATACAACAACGATAATCAGATAATAAAAATGCACCAAGGTGTGGCCAAGGATTAGATTTCCCTCGCCCTTGAGAAGCTTGTGGATCCCATGCAATTCCTTAGTTCCTCCCTCTAATCTCTCTTTCTAGCAGTATCAAGAATTGAGTTCTTTTCAGTGAGAACAATGTCTGGGTAGCTATAGGGAAAATATCCACTCATGCCCTGGGATTTTGGCAAGGTGGTATTTCAAGCGGGTTATTCCACCAAACATTTCCATTCCACATAGCTTGAAACTCAGCTTTGTTCTAGTATCAACCTCACATGGCTCACCATACTCCCACATTTGGTCCAATGGCTTTGCCATTTTGTAGAGCTCGGTTTGAAATTTTAAGTTTTGGAACTACGACACAAAACAAATGTGGATATTCAGAAAGGTTAAGAGGCAGACTCTAAATGTACAATATATACTAATCTTGGAAAACAAAGAAAAGGAAGGCAATTTTTTTTCATACCTAGAAATATGGATATGGTATACTATAATAAATCTCCACTCCAAAAATGCTCAGTTGATGGCAAAGAAAACTAGGGATTTTCCCTTGTTTGCTAGATGAAAAATGGTCACAAGAAAAAGTGAATTTGACACTAAAAAACCCAAACCTTAACTTTATCTCACCTTTTCCAACAGCAGGGTGATAATTTCCTTTCGACTCACAATAATTTCAAAATTGTGACAATAATTTCAAAAATATTGCACAATAATTTTGACTAGGAAAATTATCACGATAATTTCAAGCAATAATATCAGCGATTGTAGTTTTGGCGATAATATCGAAATAATTATGATATTATCATGATATGTGCAACACTCGTATTTAGCAGTATGAATCCTCAAATAAATGATGTACTAATACTTGGTTAATTTAATTATACCTATCTTGAACAAGTTTTTGGAAGGTGGGAACAACAGAAATATTGATATAGATGTCCATAAAACTAGAAACCTTTAGATGAATTCGAGAAATGACAATTTCTTGGCCCAATCTTAAACATACAAATGGTGCTTTATTCATACCATAGATGGTATTAGGTGTATATTTATTGTAATCACGATCCAACTTATGAATGTTGCATAAATTAGGGAAGAACTTGAATTTTGTAAGAATAAAATAGAAAAAGGGAGTAATTATAATGTTTGTAGAATATTGGTCTACATGCTACAGAATTATCCATGCAATTGAAACCGAATGAGGAAGTTCAACCCACTCTCAAATAATCTGGAGATAGTAAATCAAATTAGTTGGGATTATTTTCCACCTCATTTAGATAGGTTACCACCTAGCTTGGTTTGGTTAGGTTTTGTAGATAAAATTAGCTAGAGTTGTTTCCAATTCCAACCAATCTAGTAAGATCCTAATTTTTCTCTAGGTTGTTAGGTAATTTGTTTGTATAGCCTCTCTATAAAAGAAAAGGCATATTGTATTGTAAGAAGGGGGAAAATAACTTTTTTTTGTTGTTCAATCAAAATAATAGTGTTCTATCCATGCTCCAATTAAATTTATCTTTATTTTTGGATTAAGGAGGGCCTAGAGATCTCCTTTGGATTAAGCAAGAAAGGTCCCTTCGTTTGTATAAGGAAGAGAGCTCCATACACTATTAGAATAATAGTTGAATAAAAGTTTCATTTTAGTTCCTTTTTTCTTCAATGCTATGTTAGTTTTTGTAGCATCAGAGGTGTTCTAGTCTCGAAACTTTGTGGAGAGGCTAAAACACATGAGTTCTCCATAACCCATAAATAATTTCTAGAAACTTCACCTAGAAGTGTCTCAATTAGATTATTAGACTATTTTTTAATATTTCCTAAGTCTAAACTTAGGAAATCTGGTTAATTAATATAAATATTAATTGAGATAAGGTGAGAATCATCTAGAGACTCACATGGATCGACGGGGAATTAATTTGGGCCTTTGATTAAGTTTTAATCTTGGTAGTTGGAGGTCAAACAAAGGATTATAAGAAGTCAATGGGTAGATGGAGAACACACTTGAGACACTTGTGAGAACCACACAGAGTTTGATTTCCTTAGAGAGTTCGATTTTCAGAGAGACAACAATGCTGAAGTGTTCGAGCTTCAGTAGGTAAGCAGAGATAGAGAGGGGTAGGGACAATGATCCGGAGGAAGTTTTCCAGATCCAGACAGGAAGCAACAAGAAGCTGAGTTATTCCCAGTGAACCAATGTAGAGGACTACACAATCAGCTTCAGAGGGCAATTCAAGTTAGCTAAAAAAAACCGATTCATCTTCTAGAGGTCTAGAAAGTCTTTCAGAAGGTTGAAGAATCATTTTCCTCAACAGAGACAAGCAGAACGACTTGATCAGAAGCAATTTCGGGCTAGACGTCAAAGGGTATGCGTTGTGTAGAGTGTCCAAGAGGATGAGTTTTCTGAGGAAAATTTGTGTCGAGGTTGCTTGTTGAGGAAGGGGAATTTCCTTAGATAATTTTGTCCAAATTTTCTTGTTGTTTGGATTGCTAGTTGGTCATCCATAGATTGTACTCAAAATTTCACTATTGCATGATAATAAAAACCCTCAACTATTGCACCAGTTTTCCCGCATTGGGTTTTTCCGGGGACAATTGTTCAAAAATAACAGCATTAAATTTTTGTGTGCTAGCATATTTTTCAGTTTCTAGTGCTATTATTTTTTCACAGTTTTATTTGTGAAGGTTGCAGTGTGATTTATTCGATATTTTCTAAAGAAAATAAATTGTTAAATTAACAAACAATTAGAAGAACTAATTCCAATTGCTGCAATAGGATTTCAGTTTTGAAATTTTCAGATGGTATCAGAGCGTGATTGATCCGCTGGGAAGCTCAAAAGTGGAAGAAGAAAATTTCATTGTTCAAAGCGAGTATCAGGTCAAAATTTTATGGTGTTGCACAGTTCGAATTGTTGGGCAAGGATTCAATTTTCAATTACAAAGGTGGCAAAAAAATCAATTTGTCCAAAATAGTGATTCCAGCAGGCAGAGGGAGCAGCAGTAGCTCAAACTTTTCGCTGGGTAGATTCCTTGGTTGGGCAAAGAGGGTTTTGCAGCAAGTTGCAGTAGCAGAATCAGCGTCAGGTGTGTGAAAATTCGGAAACCCGAATCCTATTGCAACAATTGGAAATAATTCTCCTAATTGTTAAATCAATTTTTAACAATTTATTTACTGTTTGCTACAACAAATACTGAATCAATCACACTGCAACCTACACAAATAAAATTGTGGAAGAAATAAACATTGGAAGAAATACTATCACAGACACAGATTATACTAGCACAAGCACATATATTTACAAAATTATTTTTGGAACAATGTCCCCGGAGAAGCCCAACTTGGGAAAACCGATGCAGCAGTGAGGGTTTTATTTATTACACCACAATGAAATCTAGGTACATCTATGGATGCCCAACTGTCAATTCAAACAACAAGAAAATCTGAGAAAAATACTAAAGGGAATTACCCTTCTCCCACAAGCAATCTCTGGCTAGACTTTCCCTATCAAAATTCGGCCTCCTGGAGCAATGCATTAGCCTCTACGTTGCTCTGCGTAGCTGGATGGACAACTTTCTCTGGACTGGGTTCAAATGAAGTTGTTATGCCTTTGAAAGCTAAGAAAATTGTCTCTCCGACCCTCTGGGACTCCTTCCCAGCCTCTGGAATTGAGAACAAATTTTTCTCTTCCTCAAATCGATCTACCTAATTGAAGGACTGCGCAGTCCCTCAGCGTTGCCTCTCTAGGATACTTCAACTCACTTGTTGTTGTCTCCCCGGATCTAACAAATCTTTCCTCTGGCTCACTGTCCCTGCCCCTCAATCACTGCTTCAATCTCACTGGATCTCTCTCCGGCAACTGATTGCCGCTACTCTGGAAATCGATCTGCTCATGAAATCAAATTGCTGAAGTGATTTCTCCAAGCCCCATTGACTTCTTCTTATAATCCTATGTTGAGACATCAATGACCAAGATTAGATCTTAACCGATGGCTAAGATTAAATTGAAGTCGATTCGTGTAAGTTTCTAGAAAATTCACACCTTAACTTAATTAATTCAGATTAATTAGTCATATTCCCTAAGTTTAGACTTGGGAAATATTTAAAAACCGATTAATAATCTGATCAAGTCATTTCTAGGTGGAATTTCCAAAAACGATTTCTGGCTTTTGGAGATCTCCTATATTCTGGCCTCTCCACAAAATGTCGTAGCTAGAACACATCTGATGCTACAAAAAATAACACTCTCTCTTAGCAAGGAATGTGTTCTAGTATTGTTTCCCCCTGTAGCAACCCCTTGTCTCTGCATCATCTCCTGTCACGTTGTTGATGTCTGGTTGTTGTTGCCCACCAACTACTATGCAACTATGATATCTGCTACATTTGTGCTGCTGTTGTCCCTACTGAACTGGTGCCAACACTGCATCTACACTACAACTCCCTCTTCATATGTTGTTGCTGCAACTACAACATCTGCAACTGAAAAGCATCCTAAATACTGAATCAACTGTGATTAGTATGATGCGTTTTTCTCCCGAGTCTCTGACTGTTGCTAGTATCTGCACTGTCACTGAGGTATCTACATTGCTATAGACTCTGCATTGTGCCACCTGAACTGCTGCCAACTCTGCACTGCGCTCCTCAGCATCTGACTGCTACTAGACTCTGCATCCATCACTTTGGCATCTGATTGCATCTACTGCCAGTGATCCATCCTGCTACTGAATATTGTTGGGCCATGTAGCAAGGTATTGATCCAAGAGATGGACTCCTTAAGGATTTTTACCATCTGTAGCACTCTGGGGCTACAACACCAAATCTCCCCATCTCACTCCTAGAGGTATGTCAGCAAATATGGCGAAGTCTTCCTCCAGCCTGGAGAACAACCTATTGATTTTTGCTGATGCTACCTATTGTTCCTGCTTCTCCTCCTTGTCCTTCTTCCTGAGAGGACATTGACTACTATAATGACCGAGCTCACCATGTTTGAAGCACTTGACCTTTGACAAGTCCTTCTTCTTCTTTTGTTGTTCCCCATATCCCTGACTTGGACCCTTCGATGCAAGGACCACATTATCCTCCTCCTTCACCTCCTTCGATCTGCTGCTGCCATTGATGGAGCTCTTTAGAAGAGCTCACGTCAATTCCTCCGGCTGCTAGTCATCTCACGTCGTGTCCAACTCTGGTAGCTTGTCTCTGCCCAATATGCTTTGGACAAAGACTTGACATGCCTCAGAGACACTCTTAAGTGTCGATCTCACAAGCTCTATGGGTTGAGGCGCTTCCCCAACAACTAACAACTAATCTCGGACCTCCTGAATCCTAGTGAGGAATGACTTTATGCCTTCCCCGTTCTACATCTGGATGAGCCTCAACTTCTCCTCTAAGTACATCTTCCACTGCTTAGAAGTGCCCTGGTATAGCGTGGTGAGAGTCTCCCACATCTCTCTGACAGTTCCTTTGCCAGCTCTATGTGAAACAATGTGATCCCGAACACCATCAAGGATCAACCTCTTTACCTGTGCCATCTCCTTCTATACTCCTTTAGCTAATATGCATCCTGGGGCATAGCTACCACTGCATCTATGTATGTCTTTAGGCCAAACTCATCCAGAAAGAAGGACATCCTTTCCTTCTAGATGACACAGTTGGCAGAATAATCCAACCTGTCCTGGTCTTGAAGCCCAGTGGTGGCCATCTCAAATAATGTCAAAAATCTCTTCTTCTCTTTTTCTCATCTGTTTCTTAACTATTCGCACTCCCTTCCTGGAGTGAGAAACTCTTCACACAACGACTGTTGAACTGCAAGGGAAATCGAACTTCTTGAGACTAGGAATTCCCTGAGGAAAATTTTCCCTCAGTATGTGCTCTTCTTCCAACTCACGCTATCTCTGTTCTAGCAAATTACTACAAAGCTACTGCGTCTAGCTAGAGATATGCTCCCCGAAAATGCTATGCTTCTCCCTCTGACTCTGGAATGCCTCGATCTGGAGAGATCAAATTTTTCATCCTCACACTCAGAAAAATTGAACCTCCTCAAGAAATTCGGCTTCTTGGCCAAGGTGACTACGCTTTCCTCTGGGGTTTCGATCTATTGTCCTTAGTGAACAACAAAACTCCATATTGCTTCGCTATTGATCTCTCTGAATGATCATCTACTCTCTAATACTGTGTGAAAATTCGGAAACCTGAATCCTATTGCAACAACTAGAAATAATTCTCTTGATTGTTAAATTAATTTTTAGCAATTTATTCATTGTTTGCTACAACAAATACTGAATCAATCACACTGCAACCTATACAAATAAAACTGTGGAAGAAATAAATGCTAGAAGAAATGCTAGCACACACACATAGATTTACACAATTATTTTTGGACTAATGTCCCTGGAAAACCCAACTTGGGAAAACCGGTGTAGTAGTGAGGGTTTTATTTATTATGCAGCAGTGAAATTTGAGTACATCTATGGATTCCCAACTTGCAATCCAAACAGCAAGAAAATCTTAGTATAATACTAAAGGGAATTACCCTTCTCCCTTAGACAATCTCTGGCTAGACTTTCCCTATCAAAAATCGACCTCCTAGAGCACTACATCAGCCTCTTCGCTGCTTTGTATAGCTGGCTGGACGGATTGCTCTGGATTGGGCTCAGATGAAGTTGTTTTGTCTCTGAAAGCTGAGAGAATCATCTTTCCGGCCCTCTGAGACTCCTTCCCAGCCTCTGGAACTAAGAACGATTTTTTCTCTTCCTCAAATCAATCTGTCTAATTGAAGCACTGCGTAGTCCCTCTGCGCTGCCTCTTTGGGATAATTCGACTCACTTGTTGTTGTCTCCCCGAATCTGGAAAAACTTTCCTTCGGCTCACTGTCCCTGCCCCTCAATCACTACTTCATTCTCACTGGCGCTCTCTCCGGCAACTCATTGTTGCTACTCTAGAAATTGATTTTCTCATGAAATGGAACTGTTGAAGTGATTTCTCCAAGCCCCATTGACTTGTTCTTGTAATCCTCTGTTGAGACTTCAACGACCAAGATTAGATCTTAATCGATGGCTAGGATTAACTTGAAGTCGATCAATGTGAGTTTCTAGAACATTCACACTTTAACTTAATTAATTATGATTAACTAGTCATATTCCCTAAGTTTAGACTTAGAAAATATTTAAAACTGACTAATAATCTAATTAAGTCATTTCTAGGCGGAATTTCCATAAACAATTTATGGGTTTTGGAGATCTCCTATATTCTAGCCTCTCCACAAAATTTTGTGGCTAGACCACATCTGATGCTAGAAAACTAACAAGGTGGAAGAGAAATAGCACATGCAGAGGGAAGATTTCTCTTAGGGAATTTCAAGTTCCACAAGTCTGATTTTCCAATTGCAGATTGGCAGAAATTGTGAGCAAAGATTATCACTCTAGAAGGGAGTGCATATAGCAGGTCTAGCAGCCAAGCAATGGGAAAGAGTGAGTTTTCGACAAGATTTTTGAGATTACCACAACTGGGCTCAATGAACAGGATAGGTTGGAAGGAGCTTCCAATTATTTTGTTTGGAAGGCTAGGATGTTCTTCTTTATAAATGAATATGGTCTAAAATCCTATAAAAATAATGTGGTAACTGTTCCCAAGGATCCAGATCAGCTGAAGGCGTACAAAAAATAAATGGTGAAGGCAAAGCAGATGATCTTGGATGGAGTTCGAGATCAAATAGTCTTACATATATCTAGGATGGCCCTTCCAAGCTATATCAAAGTTCTTTCGAGCAACAAAAGATGTTTCTCCAGGAGAAGATGAGAAGCATCATAATGCAAAAGGGTGAGGGCATGGATCCCTTCCTCAATTGGATTCAAGAGGTCATAGATCAACTTGCAGCTATTGGGGAGGCACCCCAACCCACAAAACTTGTACAGTTGGCATTGAATAGTGTCGCTGAGGATTGGCAAGTGTTTTTCCAATGTATTTTGGAAAGAGACACTTTGCTTGGATGGGATAGGATGTGGTCCGATCTACAGTAGGGGGAGTTGAGGTGGGCTCTAGTAAAGAGCACCATCAGCGGAAGCAGCAACAAGACTGTGAAGAGTGAGAAGGAAGAGGAAAATGCAACTTTAGCATCGAAGGCTCCCAACTAGGGACAAGGGGAGAAGAAGAAGAAGAAAGACCTATCAAAGGTCAAGTGCTTCAGATGTGTGAGCTTGGTCACTATAGTATGCAATGTCCTCTTAGAAATAAGGACAAGCAAGAGAAGCAGGGCCAGGTGGCAGTGTCAGCTTAGATACACAAGTTGTCCTCTAGGTTGGAGGAATACTTCGCTATGATTGTAGCCATACCTCTAGGAATGACGTGGGACAACATGGAGTTGTAGTCCAGAACTACAGAGATTGGACAGGATCCTTGAGATGTCCTTCTCATGGATCATTACCTTGCTATGAGGGCCCACAGTATTTAGTAGTAGGATGGATCAGTGTCAGTGATGCAGTCGGATTCCAGAGTGACAGCAGCAGACTAGTAGTAGTCAGGTGCTGAGCAGTGCAGTGCAGTGCTGGCAACAGTGCAGAGTGGAAAAATGTAGAGTCAGTAGCAGCGCAAATTCTTCAATGGACAGTGCAATAGCTAGTAGCAACTAGGACTCGAGAGACAGATGCATCATACTGAACACAATCGATTCAGTATTTAGGATGCCTCTCAATTGCAGTAGTTGAAGTTGCAGCAACAACGAATGAGAGGGAGTTGCAGTGCAGATGCATATTTGGCAGCAGCATGGAAGTGTTAGCAGCAACACATATGCAATTAGATTTGCGCAGTGGTTGGTGGGAACTGGCAAACAATCATAGTGGCCAAACATCAACAACATGACAGAGGGTGGTACAGTGACAAAGTGTTGTGGCAAAATGTGCAGCACTAGAGAGAAAACCTTCCTTGCTAAGAGGGAGTGTTAGTTTCTGTAGCATTGGAGGTGTTCTAGTCTTGAAACTTTGTGGAGAGGCTAAAACACATGAGTTATCCATAAACCATAAATTGTTTCTAGAAATTCCACCTAGAAGTGTCTCAATTAGATTATTAGCCTATTTTTTATATTTCCTTAAGTGTAAACTTAGGAAATCTGGTTAATTAATCAGAGTTGATTGAGATAAGGTGAGAATCATCTAGAAACTCACACGGATCGACAGGGAATTAATTTGGGTCCTTGATTAAGTTTTAATCTTGGTCATTGGAGGTTCAACAAAGAATTATAAGAAGTCGATGGGCAGATGGATAACACACTTGAGACACTTTTGAGAACCACAGAGAGTTCGATTTCCTTGGAG
The DNA here is from genome assembly GCA_031772625.1 of Pinus tabuliformis. Classification (NCBI taxonomy): domain Eukaryota; kingdom Viridiplantae; phylum Streptophyta; class Pinopsida; order Pinales; family Pinaceae; genus Pinus; species Pinus tabuliformis. Next base: position 968,196,794 of record CM062806.1, on the reverse strand, counting down.
AGTTCAATTTTCAGAGATCCAATAGTGTTGAAAGAGTTTGAACTTCGGTAGGGAAGTAGAGACAGATAGGGGCAGGGGCAGTGATCTAGAGGAATTTTTCCATATTTGGAGAGGAAACAGCAAGAGGTCGAGTTATTCCCAATGAGGCAGCGCAGAGGATTGTGCAGTCAGCTTCAAAGGTCAATTCGATTTAGCTAGAAAGAAAAAATCGATTCAGCTTCCAAAGGCCTGGAAAGTCTTTCAGAAGGTCATAGAATCATTTTCCTCAGCAGAGACAAGCAGAATGACTTGATCAGAAGAAGTTTCAGGTTAGACATCAAAGGGCCTGTGCAAGCACCGCGCAGAGGGTCCAGGAGGATGATTTTTCTTAGGCAAAGTTGTGTCAGGGTTGCTTGTGGAGGAAGGGAAATTCCCTCAGATAATTTTGGCCAGCTTTTATTGTTGTTTGGATTGCCAGTTGGGAATCCATAGATTGTACTCATAATTTCACTACTGCATAATAATAAAAGCCCTCAACTATTGCACCGGTTTTCCCACATTGGGTTTTTCCTAGGACAATTGTCTAAAAATAATAGTGATAAATTTTTGTGTATGTGCTAGCATATTTCTTAGTTTCCAGCGCTATTATTTTCCATAGTTTTATTTGTGAAGGTTTCATTGTGATTTGTTCAATATTTTCCATAGCAAATAAATTGTTAAATTAATTAAGAATTAGAAGAATTAATTCTAGTTGGTGCAATAGGATTTCAGTTTTTAAATTTTCACATGCCACAACAAGAAGCTAGATCTAGGTCTCTCTTATGGATGGGTGTATATAACACATACCCTTGCTAAGTTTGAATGATCTAGGGTTCACAATTTATGTGGATCCAAATGTCATGTTAATGGTGTTGGTCTGCACCCATCATTTTTGTGTTGTTGTCAGGGAGCCAAGGCACCATTCATAGTCACGAAATTTGTTGAAAATGGTTATGAACACGTAGTGGATGAAATTGATCCATAAATATGGGACATATAGCCCTCACACTTCACCAACATAGATACAGACACAAATCATTTTTGGAAATGAATATTATTCTTTGCAATATTTTCTTAGGATTGATCATATGGATCCTTTCTCTATGTAACATGCACATGAGCAACTAGATGACAATGCAATGAAAATAAGGTCTTTGTCATGTCTCCAATTTTATTTTCCTCTATACTAAAGCCAGGATGGGTTTTCAGGGTATGTGATGTCCAAGCCGCAGGAGCAGGATAACATCATTAGGGGTTCCAAAATAGTTTTGTGGAGTATTTATGGGATCCAATAGCATTCCCTTGGCATATTCCATCATCTGCACAACTTGCCTTTTTTCTATTACATTCCAACAAATTTCATAAAACGAATTATTACCGGGCCTGAATCAATTAATTATGCTTGAGGTGGCATTCGAGGAGGCATATTTGATGGAATACCTCAGTTTAATAGCTCATTGGAACTGAAACAAGAAGATCTTCGGGATTGGATGATGAGAAGAGACTTCCAATGGCCAAATGAAGCATGGTGAGCGATTTACCATTTTCCCAAATTAAAAGTGACTTTAATTAGTCACTAAATTAAATAAAAGGAAGGGGAAATAATTAATTGAAGGAAAAATGGCCAAAAGTGACTTAGTGAAATAAAATAAAATTAAAAGTCACTTAGATGGAGTCAAAAAGGGAGTTTCTAGAATAATATTAAAATAATCAAAATAAGATGCTTCTAGAGGCTTGGAGATCTATCTATGGAGTCTTTAAAAGGAGGAGGAGGAGATCATTTGGGACATCTTGGATTTGTGTATTCTATCTTTAGTGAAGGTTGGAGAACCTAGTTCTCAACTTCTATAAGCCCTAAGATGAAAACCCTTAGGTTCAATATTTTGTGTGTTGGACGAAATTCCAGCACCCTTGAGGAGATTCCATCCAGGAATTTCACAGAGCTTCAGTTTCAATTTGCAGTTGTTGTGATTGGTATTGCAGCAAAATATTTGGAGGTCTTCTCAACTGTTATCTCAACTATTGTTTTGGCATGTAACATTTCTCCCATATTATAATAAAATAAAGTTGAGTTCCTTGTTGCAACATTATTGGTTGTTTCTTGTGTTGTTGTAATTTTCTGGTGATATTTCTCTTAAATTGGTGAACTTTTATATGAAGAATTGTGGTTCTGGAAATTGGTCAAAAATTTTGTTTGGGACATTATAGTGGTATCAAAGCTGGTTCTCTTGCCATCCTGAAGGGTTTATCCGAATTCTATTATAGTGACCAAAAGCTAGGGCTCAAATTTCCTTGCATTTGCTAGGATATCAAAGATACTTTGTAAGAAGGATGTATTTTAAGAAATTTTCATACAACCAAGCCAGTTTCAAAAGGAACCCTGTCTCAAAATCTTTTTATGGTCAAATCACCAAGTTAAATTCAACAAATGTTGATGGTAAAGGTGTTGAAATTATTGAATTTTCTAGGGCCAGATTGATTAATTGTTACAATGTTAATTAGAGGCCGAAGTCGATTTTAGAGGCTCTGCATTGTCGGTTGAGCAAGAAAACCCTTGTACAGAGACTTGCGTGAGGTTGTATTTTCCCGTGTTAGAACAAGTTATGCCAAATTAATATTCATAGGAGCCGTCAAAAGAACTCCACACTTCATCGCATGCTTGGGACGTGCGATGGATTGCAAAGATCATTGATTGAGTTCATTAGTGGGTTGAGGGTATTTGGGAGACTGAATTCGTCCTAATACCAAGAACCAGTGGAAGAAGCATTGTTTGATGGAGAAACAGAGTCAACGTGCGAGTTGTTGGATGGTGGTTGCGTCCTTGAAGTCGCATTCACGTTGGGCTCCCTCTGCACCAAACAAGCAAACATCGAAGTTCGCAGGCCATTCACATTGTGGAAGGGCTTCCAATCAATGTATACCTTCAATTTATGGAGCAAGAAGCCTTCAATAAGACCCAATTTGTAGCCTAGTGAAAAATAGGGCTTTTATAGATCAAAATATTACTAGGGCACAAGACATTAGTCCTAATATGGATGGATCAGCCACTAAAAGGTGTTGATTTTGAGGCAAACAACTCTTTTTCAAGTGTTAAATCCTCCCAAAGGCCAATGACTTCAACCCTAATTGAGTTTTGTGCCCTAGCCCTAACTAGTGGCTTCTCCTTGAGGGGCTGAAATCAAATTTTAGAGAAGAGGAGATTTTAGTGTAAGTTTTATGGATGACCAACAAAGCGACCAAGGCTAGTGCCCTTGTTTGTAATGTCCCTATTTTCAATTTCCTCTATAGTACTGGCAGGATGGATTTATAGGGAACGTGATGGCCAAGTCACTAGTGTAGGATTATGTCACCAGGGTTTCTAGAGGGATTTTGAGGATTTTTATGGGGCTTGACAACATTCGCTTCGCATGTTATATCATTAGGAGCAGTTCTGCACAATTTTTTTTTGGTTCAGTTGCATTCTGATAATTCCTGTAAAACATGGTTATTATTTGAGCATAACTTAATTAATTATGCTTAAGGTGGAATTCCAGGAGGAATATTTGATGGAAAACCTTAGTTTAATATCTTGTTGGAACCGTAACGAGAAGATCTACCAATTCCATTTCCTGAGGCATCACATTCCACAATAAAGTTTTTTGTGAAGTCCGGAGTCCATGAAAATGCATCTTTATTCAATAATGTCGTTAGAGGTGCTGCTATTCTCCCATAATTCTTAACAAACTTGCGATAATACCTTGACAGCCCGAGAAATCCTCGCAGATGCTTTATGGATGTGGGAATTTACCATTCCTTAATGGTTTTAATTTTTCTAGGGTCTACCTTAACACCTTCATGAGATACAATATGACCCAGATATTCCACCTCTTGTACTCCAAAGAAACATTTGGAGCTTTTTGCATATAATTGTTTCTCCTCCAATAGTTTGAGAACCCTATCAACATGTTGAACATGATCCTTCCAAGACTTGTTGTAGATTAGTATATCATCAAAAAATACTAACACAAATATTCTAGGGAAGGGTTTGAAAATGGAATTCATCAAACCTTGAAATGTAGAAGGTGCATTGGTAAGGCCAAAAGGCATGACCAAAAATTTATAATGACCCTCATGAGTTCTAAATGTTGTTTTCAGAATGTCTTCAGTCTTCATTCTGATTTGATGATATCTTGAACGAAGATCCAACTTGGTGAAGTAAATTGATCCATGCAATTCATCCAATAATTCATCAATGACAAGAATGGGAAATTTATCTTTAATATTGAGCTTGTTGAGCTCCCTATAATCTGGACACATGCACCATGATCCATCCTTCTTTTGAACCAATAATACTGGAGCAGAGAAAGAACTTTGACTAGGTTGAATTATACCAACCTCTAGGATTTTTGCAACCATACATTCAATTTCACTCTTTTGGGCATATGGATATTTGTAAGGCCTGATGTTTGGAGGAACACTTCCTGGAATCAAATGAATAGCATGATCATGATCACGAATAGGTGGGAGGCCTTCGGGAGTATCAAATACCTTGGAATGATTGTTCAAGGCTTTTTGGAGATCTGGAGAAATAGATGATTTTGATGTCGAAGCCTCTAGTGAACATAATTGTGAAATTATGCCTCATTGTTCTTTCTTTATAAGCTTTGTCATTTCGTTAGAGCTGATTATCTTTCTCGGTTTCCCTGCGATACCCTTTAATTCAACTTCCTTTCCTTCTGAAGAAAACTTCATGAAAAGTTCTTGAAAATTAAAAGCTATTGTACCCAAGGATTGTAGCCATTGGACTCCTAGTACAACATCAACACCACCCATTAGAATGGGAAGCATTGGGCTATTCAATACATATTCTCCCATGGATAGCTTGATATTATGGCACTTTCATGAGCAATTTATGGTTCCTCCACTTGCAACCATCACTTGACACTGGTGCTAGATATAGGAAGCAATTCAATTCCTTGGCTATCTTACAATGAATAAAATGATGGGTACTACCTGAATCAATCAACACTATTACCTTTTTCTTCTTGATATGCCCTTCTATCTTGATAGTTTGAGGAGTCGTAATTCTAGCCAATGCATTACAATATGGTCAGATTCATTTCTTCTTTCTCTAGGGTTTTGTTCCTAGTGTATATCCTCTTCTTTTGACATTTCTTGTTCCTTTTCTTCCTCCTCTTCACAATCTATGTAAAATAATTTCTTCTCAGCACACTTATGACCTTTAGAGTATTTGCTATCACAACTATAACAAAGCCCTTTTGCTCTTTTTTTTACAATTTTTGTGGTGTCAACCTTGTAGGTTGTGGATGGCTAGAAGAAACAACACTTCCATCTTTATGATTGTGAGTGGTAGGCTTCCTTGTTGCCATAATTTTGCTTCCCATTTTTCTTGCCAACCTGAATGTCTTCTCCAATGAATCAGGTTCCCAAAGGCAAAACTCATGTTGGATGTTATCCTTTAAAGTCCCTATGAACACATCAATCCTATGCTCCTCTGGAATATCTTTTACCCTTATATTCAATTTTTGAAAGTCCTCAATGTGCTCCATCATTGAACCCTTTTGTTTGAGATTTATCAATTGGCTAAAAAAATTGTTGCTTTTTGTATCCTCATAATGTGCTATCATTTCATCCGTAAAAATAACCCAAGTGAAAATTTGTTTATGAGAGAAAAGCCATCAATACCATACAAACTAATTTGGTTCCAAATATAAAGTTGCAATGCATACCTTTTGTGTGTTTTACACATTATGGAGATCGAAAAATTGCTCCATCTGTAGTATCCATGTTATGGGATCTTTGCCATCAAAATTCCTCATATCAATCTTTGGAACATGGTGGTTCTTCGATCCAACTTTAGAGTCTATGAAATCATTATTAACATATATTTTGTTCTCATCATGAGTTTCCTTTACTAAACTTTCGCAATTAGTAAGCATTTCTTGTAGAAATTTTGTCAAATCTGTATTCAAATCTTCCATCTTAGCTTCCACGCCTTTCTTTAAATCATCCATCTTAGCTTCCACGCCTTTCTTTAAATCATCCATCTTAGCTTCCACGCCATCCATCTTAGCTTCCACGTCATTCATCTTACCTTCTACGCCTTTCTTTAAACCATCCATTTTAGCTTCCACACCATTCATTTTAGCTTCTACGTCTTTCTTTAAACCATCCATCTTAGCTTCTGTTACTTTTCGTGCGAGTGAATTTTGTTGCACTTGGTCTCGTAATTTTGACATATCATGTTGCATTTCTTCCTCTTCTTCATGAGTCATGCTAGACCTTTCAGGTTGCTTACTAGGTGTTTCCATGTTATTTATTTGGGGCATCAATTAATAATAATAATTCTTCACTATGTCCTTTGAATTTCTTCAAACTAATTTTTCAAACCAAACTTATGCAAAAGTTTAAAAAAACTACACACATTTTTTCACTTTGTAAGAGCTCGATATTGAATCTGCTGTATCTCTATAATTTTGGATCTCCAAGGTCTGAAATTTCTTCCCGTGGTAACCCTCTGAGTACTCTTTTTAACCCCACAAGTATGATCAAGATTGGGTTCTCCAATGATTACCTAATTATAGACTAGTTCAGTAGAGCGAGCTTGTACGAAGTATCATGTGTCACTATTTTTACCTTAGGAGCTGAAATTGATACACAACAAACTTCAGGGCGTCCTCTTTTTGTAACTGCTTATGAAATTTCAATTTGATGCTAAAAAAAAAAAAAAAAAAGTTATGACGATTTTCACCAGGTCAACTATTTGAGATATAATTTGGGATCCTACAAAAACCCCAACTTCCTTGAATCATATATCCGAAAATATAGCGAGACAAGATCTGAAATTCGAACCCGAGGTTCAAAGAGATTTCGTCTCCAATGGATTTTTTTTTAGCTTCTAAAATGTTGCAGGAAAAAAAGTTATAGCAAAAATTCCACGATGACCTGTTTGAAGCAGCAAAACCCTAGAATCCAAGCTCTGATACCAAATGTTATGAACCAGCTCACAAAAAGATAGAAAAGATAGATCAACGACTTATAAAACAGCCTCTTCGAGGGGGCAACCTCCTTTACATTACGCAAATGAACAATTCTTGGATGATATAAATGACAAAACCTCCTTTCTACATATAGGAGCCTAAGGGGTCACAATATAACCAAAGCCGACCTAACAATAATAATATAAGGGTACAAAAATAACAATATTGGGCTTCTATGGGGCACAATAATAACAATATGGGGACAATAGGGGAACAACACTAACAATAAAGGATACAATGACAATAGTAATGGGGGAATCACTAGTATTATAGGGACCTAACATGTTGAGAAGTGGCTTTTAGTGGCCAGAGAAAGCATTGTGGGTTTCTAGCGATTCCTTTCCAACGAGCAATGTAGTTTTATGGGCAGCGCAGAACATTAGAGGAGCAGTCATTATCAACATTTGATATCATTGTCTTATCACGTGGGTTCTGTCACGCTTGCCATTGAGGCAAGCCCAAGTGAATTTCTCCGTAATTGTACTTGCTCATTGGATTAATAAAATGGCTCAGTTGGTTCTTCGTTCTGAAGTTTTTATGAGTATTTGTTGAATGTTTTAAATTTTTGTGTTGTAAATTGATTTTGCTTTATATATCACTGTTTATCCAAGTTTGGAACATTACATAGAGATTTTAGAAATCATGGCCATGGTCAAATCATATAACATCATGTTTTATTTAGAGTGTGATGACATGGTTCTTCAAATGTTCCAATGCTTCTTCAACATTAAGAAACATCATCCAGACATGGTCAAAACAAAAATGCAGTCCATTTTGTATTTAGTTATGGGAGATCGTGATGCCATTTGCAAGTTGTACTCTAAGTTGTTGGCCATTTGGAGAAAGGAACAATTGGTCTCACCTGTTTCTTATGAACTAGCTGAAAGGTCGGTGGAGCAAAACATAAAATTGTTCAGAAGACAATTGACGTGGGAGGAGCTGCTAAAGATTCATGGACCATGCAACAAGAATGAGTTAAGTAGAAAGGGCCTTTGCTTCATCTATAGGGGACCTTGGGGGCCTAACCACTCATTTTTGGGTGACACAAAGGAGATGACATAGGTAGATCGAGAGGAAATTCCTTCTAATTTTATGGATGAGGATTCTTCTTCTATAGTTGAGTCCATGGGTTTTTACGAGGATACCTCTGAGGAGCATGAGAAGTCATGTGCATTTGTTGATAGTAGCCGAAATATGCATTCATGTATGATGGAAGAGTATCATGAGCAACAGATTGTCCCCATGAGGGAAGAAGACCAGGGAGGAGACTTACGAGATGAGCGACTGATAATTCAGCATGGAGAGGACATAAAGGAGCATGAGGAGGATGATATGCATAGTGTGCGTGATGAGCCATTTTTGGAGCGCCAGTTAGTGACTCATATTGAGTCCATGGTGGAGAAGGATGAGCAACCATCTTTTGGACCAGCCATTGATGAGGAGCAGACAAATGCACATGCAGCCAACAAAGTTGTAGTACTTTTAGACAACAACCCTCTCCAGGAGTACATAGATATGGCTTGAAACATGATTTTCCCACTTTTTTCCGTTATAGGAAGAGGGTCAAGGTTTCCTAGATGAATCTTGTTGATTGACTGAGAAAAGCTACATGAGTTGATCACAATATAGCATTGTGCACTTGTTCCATATACAAGTGACTATGCATCTGATCCTTCCCATAGGATGGATTGGCGAGTTGGTATCCTATTGAGTGGAAATATTCTTAGTCTGGGGCGTAGTATAGTATAGGCTCTTAGATGTAAGGGATACTACATGCTCCAATTGGCAGTGGGAGGTAGGCCAACAATTCATCAACATTCCAGTTGCGCTAACCCTGCATTAGCATAGTGGCATTGACCTTGGTATATGCCAAGGGTTGGATTGGAGGAAAGTGATGAGTTGGTACTGTTGACCACTGGAGTGGCACCTGTTGATTATATGAAGACTCCATGCGCAAGGATGATCCAAAGGACACTTGTACTATTAGATATCATTAGTCAACAGAGTTTTTAAACTCTACTTCTATCTTCTCATCATCTTTCTTGTACCCAGATTCCTCACCTTGCGAGGAATTGTAATAAGTGATACTAGTAATAATGCGTTTTTGAGTCTATAACAAGCCTAGGATGTTGGAACTCGATCAGCAAACGAGTACAACTTGAAGTTTTTTTTTTATCTGGTTAATTATCCCTTGTTTTTTAGAGGCGGATAATTTTCTGGAATTTTTCACTCACGTTTTACCTCAAAGTCGGGGTGATGATTTGAAATTTGAGCCCCTAACACATATCAGTGTCTAGAGTTGATGTATATTACCATACTAGATCACAAAAAAAATTTCGTGGAATTTGGTTAGGTCTAGGTAGTCATTTTTTAATTTTTTAGATTTTCCGCACTATAGAAATTGCTAATAAAATTGTATTTTTAATGCAATAAGTGATGTCTAGATAAGTTGTATGGGTTATCAGCAATGAAATTTGCACCTCACCCTCAAGTTTCTACTATGACACACTTTGAAAGGTTAAAAATGTGTTTTTAACTCTCAAAACCCATTTTTCTTAAGTTTAGTGGGAAATCTGACAATTAATTAAGCCAAAAATTAAATAAATGGAGAAAAATAAATATCCACACATGTAAATTTTGCGGAAATGTGGTGGAAAATTATGGGGGAGTTAAAGTGAATTCTCAATGTGATGTGGACTCCTAAAATCAAAGAAAGGACATGTGCTCAAATAAAATCAAATTTCTGGCATTAAATGAGAAAGCAACTTACTTGGAAATTCGAATTTGTGAAGTTAGTGCACATTTGGGAGGATTTGAGATAATATTTGGTGGAGATTTTTGTGGGAAATTTCCCCACATGGGTTACCACCCATATACACTTGTCCTTCCATCATAAAATTCGAATTTGGCACATAAGGGTAGAAGAAAATGATGTCCACTTGCTAGAATTCGATTTTTACACGTGGCATTGGAGCTTCATTCAACAAATTCGAATTTCTCTTTGGGATTGTCATCTCATGCCACTTGTTTAATCACTTCTACATTTGGATTGGCTTCCATAGTTCTATATAATAAATTCTTGAGGTGTCATTTGTATCATATTGTTACTAGCTATTTTGCTTGCAAAAGAATTGTTGCCTTGTACACTTTCAAAAATATCAATAAAGACTTCGGGGTTTCATTCATAAGGTGTTCCTCTTTTTCGAGTGTGATGAATTGTCGATCACTGGTATAATTCTTTTTAATCATGCTTTGATCTAATTTGTTTTCATATGCACTTGTAGATTTGTTAATATAAAACTATCTTGCATTGACATTTGATTTAAAAGTATGCTCTAGGTATAGAATGCTCTAGTTGGTTTTAAATAAATCTATAGAGTTTCTTATCATTGTTTATTGCTAAATCTATATGGAACCAATTCTTGATTGAAGTTTTGTAGAGGGAAATCTTGTTAGGATCACATAATCAAGCATGAGAGGAAGTCTTTGCAGATACCAACCCACTCTTGATACATTCTTAAAGGAGCTCTCATTTGTTCTTTGAGCCTTCATAGTCTTATCTTACAAAGTGGTTTTGCAGGGATTTTGGCACATAGCTTGTACACAAGCCAAACACTTCTAAATTTAAATTTCTTTTAAAAACATATTGTACTTCATTTCTTTCATTTGCTATCTAAGAGCTTGAGAATAGCTAAGCAAAGAGAGAGTTTACTCTCACTCTTTAACTTAGCCTTTTGTAAATTATAATTGTACATATACATTTTATCTTGTTGATTTTTTCACTAATACTTAACTTATTTTGCAGTCATTGTTTGGATTGTTTGCTAACTCTTGTGTGGCAGATTTTGAAGAGCAACCTCCTGCAAAATCTAACAAGTGTTTTCAGGACCTTTGGCAAATGTTGGGGGTTCGATTTCCAAGGATGTCATGAGCCCTTTTGAGGCTTATTTTGGCCAAGTCAAGTTCACTAAATATCGGCCCATTTTCCTCTATAAGTCGTGGGAATTTGGAGGAAACTCACACCTTGTTTCCCTTGCATAAGTTTTGTGAGATATTGTCACCACTTTCTCAAGAAAGGATGTCTGGTGTCCAAGTTTCAAGCAATTATTGTGAGCACTCTCCTTGAAGTTTAGTTGAGGACTTTGAAGGGCTCTCTTCTCATTGTAATATTAATAAAATATCTAATTTGCTTGTGGGAGCTTGAGATTTCTCCCATGGTATCCTATCTCCCCATTTAGAGGGAGGTTTCTCTTGGGTGGATTGACATTTGCATGGTTTAAGTTTTCAAACTTCATTCACTTACATGCATGCTGTATTTGGGAATTAACACAACCTCACTATCACATTTCATTAAGTTAAAATTTGTTACAATTTCACTTGAGCTTTACATTCTATATCTCATTGTTGTTTGAAGCTACAAGATTACGCTTTACTTTGGGCAATTCATCCTTTACATGAAAGCATTTTATATTCTTAACAAACTTTGATTTGTTTCCGTTTACCTTGGTAAATTTTTTCATGAGCACTCAAATACATGCTTCAATTTTATGCTACATTGTTATCTTGAATGTTGGAGCAATTTATTGTCATTGTCTATTTGAACCAAATTTTATTTTCAAACAAATTACTTGTATCATTTTAATTCATTGATGAAACACATGCAACACTTGTAAGCTAATTTTATTACTCCAATTGAAGTTATAATTGCAACATATGTTGAACACTATTTCATTTTCAAGCATTGCAAATCAATCTCTTTGAAGCATTTGCATATATCATTATTTTAATTTGGAGAATTAACACAATTTGCATTTCATCTAGGCATTTTAGTGTAGAAAGGCCTCAAGCCTCATTAAAATTTTACCTCCAAAATAAGTTGGTTGAAGTACATATCTTAGGGATCCTCTACTCCTCTATTGACTCTTCACTGTGAGATCCATATCTTTGGGCGAGGGAAAATTTTGAGGATTGAAGAGTTAAATTGTAATTTTATTGCAGAGATAATTAATAAAATTAACCAAGAGCACTTTCCATTACATTTACTTTACTTGTCTCTTGATGGTTTGAGTTTTCATATGCAAAGTCTATTCCAAAAGCAAGTATTGTAATCATTTCAAACAAGTGCTTTCTTTTCATGCTTCAAGTCTAATTGCATATTGATGTCTTGGTTTAGCACTTCCTTTCTTTTACATTTCCAAGTTAATTACTAATTTTTGGGTTTTGGCAAGATATGTTTCACATGTTTTGATTTATAAAGTTGATTATCTCAAAAGCATTTTGTATCTTACATATCTTGTGCTAACAATTCTTATTTACATTTCAAGGTTATTTTGCTTTCTCTTTTTGAGAGCATTGTATTTTACTTTGAGCAAATATATTTTTAAGTTTTTGAACAAATTCCTTTTAAGGCACTGATTTTATGGTTTTTAATCATATTAATGATTTACATTGTTATTTCAAGTTGCTCACTTCATATTTTCTCATAAATCCTTAAGAGTAATACATTTTCACTGTAACACTCTCATAGAAATTCACATATTTTAACTTAACGTTTCATTAGCGACCACCCCCTTAGCTAACCTAGCATATAGCTCAAACAAAGAGAGTCTTGATTAGTGTGACAGCCCCTTCTCTTAGTTCCCTGCCACCAACCACACCTTGTGGGGTTGAAGGCTTTTCTCACTAACTTGTAGGTGGGTGTAAGCGGCAAAGTCAACATTTTTGGTGTTTTTGCCGGGGACAAGTCTTCTTGTACCTGGGAAATACGACTAACTTTTGGTTTTTGCATGTTGGATTTTAGAGTTAGATTCTTGTTCAAGTGGCGACTCCACTTATTTCATTTTTTGCAAGGATTTTTGCTTGAAGCTTGCTTCTTGTAGATTTTCTGTTAATCTTGGACATGAGCTTCTCTCTGGTATCCATTTTCCTTTTCAGGGTCAAGTGAGCATGACATCATGAATGATTTTTTCGCCCTTTGTGATTTTACTAACATTTCAGGCTATCAGAATTTCATTCTGGATGAATTCATTGAGGCTATTGAAGAGTTGCCTAATTTTCTAGGTAACAATGCCATTAGTACTGGAACTCACCTTAGGAATTTCCACTTTTGTGTGAGCAAAAGGTGCCATGATATTAACCATGAGGATGTTAAAATGAGACTTTTCATCTTTTCATTAGATGGAAATGCAATGGATTGGTTCATAGAATTACCTGCTAACAGTTTTGATTCTCTAGAATCAATCATTGATGCCTTTGAAGAAAAATATGGAGATGAAAGAAAATCCAAAGTGAAAGGAAATGAGAATGATAAGGATCTCATCAAGGGATTGACTCAAATGATTAAGGATATCCAACTCAACCAAGTTCAACTCATTAAGACCATGGAGGTAAATCATGCACAAGCAATAAAGTCCATGGAAGTCAATCATTCTAATCAAATGGCCATTTTTCAAAATAGGTTCCTCGCCATGGAAGAAAAACAAGTACAATTAATCAACGCCATGGAAACAAATCATGCCAAGGAAATAAGTGTTATGAAGGCTAACCAGATCACTTTTCAAAATAGGCTGGAGGAAATTGAAAGATTACAGGGACAAAAATTCCAACTTTGGTTAAATGATGAATGGGAAGAGAACAAAGAAAAAAATCATAAGCCTCCCGATCCACTGAAGCAATCTTCATCTCATTATGAGGGGGTCATTTACTCCATTGAAAAATGGTTAATTGACGGAGATTTGGATAGCAAGGAAACTGAGGGGAATCAGGTTTATCCTTATGAGATTGATCCATCACCCATGTCAGAGTAGAAGCAAAATGGACAAAGGCAGATCAAAGAAGTCTTGGATACATTGAATTTGCCACCAGAGCATCTTCAAGATCGGGCAGAAAGGTCTACTTTGATCACCTCAACATCAACATCACAATCTATTAAGAAAAAAAAAGAAAAAAATGGAAAGGATTTGCTAAATTTGATGGCCACGTAAAACACAATGTTGTGATTGATCGAAGTCCTCAAATATTCAGAATTGGACAGGGCACATCAGAAAATCAGCCCACAGATCTGCTTGAAAGTAAGTAGGTTCTCAGCATGAACTTCATTGAGGACATCTGATGCTATTGGGCATCTTTTTGTATCATATTTCTAACCTCATCCCTTTTCATTTTTGTTTAATTAGTTTTGTTTCGTGAATAAATTGTCATTTATGCCCTTAGAATAATTTTTCATTTCTTCATTTATGTACTTGAATTCATTTGATAATATTTAGAATGGATACTGCTAATATATGTCTTTTTTCGATAGATGCAGATTCCAGGTCCTTGCACACTATCACTTTATATTTAGCATATATCCCCATATGGAGCCAAATGTTGACCAATGGAGTGGCACCTGATGATTATATGAAGACTCCATGCCCAAGGATGATCCAAAGGACACTTCTACCATCATATATCATCATTCAATAGAGTTTTTTAACTCTACTTCTATCTTCTCATTATATTTCTTGTACCCAGATTCCACACCTTGTGAGGAATTGTAATAAATGATACTAGTAATGATGAGTTTCTGAGTTTGTAACAAGCCCAGGATCTTGGGACTCAATCAACAAATGAATACACCTTGAAGTGTTTTTTTATCTGGTTAATTATTGCTTCTTTTTCAAAGGTGGATAATTTTCTGGGTTTTTCTACTCACGTTTTACCCCCAAAGTCGGGGTGATGGTTTGAAGGTTGAGCCCCTAACACATATTAATGTTAGAGTCGATGTTTATTACCATACTAGATCACACAAAAAATTTCATGGAATTTGGTTAGGTCTAGGTAATCATTTTTTAATTTTTTAGATTTTCTGCACTACGGAAATTGCTAATAAAATTGTATTTGTAATGTAATAAGTGATGTCTAGATAAGTTGTATGGGGTATGAGTAATGAAATTTGCACCTTTCACCTTCAAATCTCTACTATGACACACTTTGAGAGGTTAAAAATGTGTTTTTAACTCTCAAAACCCATTTTCCTAAGTTTAGTGGGAAACCTCACAATTAATTAAGCCAAAAATTAAATAAATGAAGAAAAATAAATATCCACACATGATAAATGTTGCGGAAATGTGGTAGAAAATTATGGGGGTGTTAAAGTGAAGTCTCAAGGTAATGTGGACTTTTAAAATCAAAGAAAGGACGTGCTCAAATAAAATTGAATTTCTGGCATTAAATGAGAAAGTTGCTTACTTGGAAATTCGAATTTGTGAAGTTAATGCACATTTGGGAGGATTTGAGAAAATATTTGGTGGAAATTTTTGTGGGAAATTGTCCCCACATGGGTTAACACCCATATACACTTGTCATTCCATCATAAAATTCAAATTTCGCACATAAGGGAAGAAGAAAATGATGTCCACTTGCTAGAATTCGATTTTTACACTTGGCACTGGAGCTCCATTCAACAAATTTGAATTTCTCTTTGGGATTGTCACCTCATGCCACTTGTTTAATCACTTCCACAATGGGATTGGTTCCCATAGTTTTATATAATAGAGCCTTGAAATCTCATTTGTATCATATTGTTACTAGCTATTGTGCTTGCAAAAGCGTTGCTGCCTTGTACACTTTCAAAAATATCAATAAAGACTTTGGGGTTTCATTCATGAGGTGTTCTTCCTTTTCGAGTGTGATGAATTGTTGATCATTGGTATAATTCCTTTTACTCATGCTTTGATCTAATTTGTTTTCATATGCTCTTGTAGATTTGTTAATGTAGAACTATCTTGCATTGACATTTGATTTAGAAGTATGCTCTAGGTATAGAATGCTCTAGTTGGTTTTAAATAAATCTCTAGAGTTTCTTATCATTGTTTATTGCTAAATCTATATGGAACTAATTCTTGATTGAAGTTTTGTAGAGGGAACATCTTGTTGGGATCATAAAATCAAGCGTGAAGGGAAGTCTTTGGAGAGACCAACCCACTCTTGATACATTCTTAAAGGAGCTCTCATTTGTTCTTTGAGCCTTCATAGTCTTATCTTACAAAGTGGTTTTGCAGGGATTTTGGCACATAGCTTGTACACAAGTCGAGCACTTCTAAATTTAAATTTCTTTTAAAAAAAACACTGTATTCCATTTCTTTCATTTGCTATCTAAGAGCTTGAAGATGGCAAAGCAAAGACGAGAGTTTACTCTCACTCTTTAGCTTAGCCTTTTGTAAATTATAATTGTACATATACATTTTATCTTATTAATTGTTTCACTAATACTTAACTTATTTTGCAATCATTGTTTGGATTGTTTGCTAACTCTTGTGTGGCAGATTTTGAAGAGAAACCTCCCGCAACATCTAATAAGTGTTTGTAGGACCTTTGGCAAATCTTGGGGGTTCGATTTCCAAGGATGTCATGAGCCCTTTTGAGGCTTATTTTGGCCAAGCCAAGTTCACTAGAGAGATACCCATTTTCCTCTGTAAGTCGTGGGCATTTGGAGGAAACTCACACCTTGTTTCCCTTGCATAAGTTTTGTGAGATATTGTCACCACTTTCTCAAGAAAGGATGTCTGGTGTCCAAGTTTCAAGCAATTATTGTGAGAACTCTCCTTGAAGTTTAGTTGAGGACTTTGAAGGGCTCTCTTCTCATTGTAATATTAATAAAATATCTAATTTGCTTGTGGGAGCTTGAGATTTCTCCCATGGTATCCTATCTCCCCATTTAGAGGGAGGTTTCTCTTGGATGGATTGACATTTGCATGGTTTAAGTTTTCAAACTTCATTCACTTACATGCATGCTGTATTTGGGAATAAACACAACCTCACTATCACATTTCATTAAGTTAAAATTTGTTACAATTTCACTTGAGCTTTACATTCTATATATCATTGTTGTTTGAAGCTACAAGATTACGCTTTACTTTGGGCAATTCATCCTTTACATGAAAGCATTTTATATTCTTAACAAACTTTGATTCATTTCCATTTAACTTGGTAAATTGTTTCATGAGAACTTGAATACATGCTTCAATTTTATGCTACATTGTTATTTTGAATGTTGGAGCAATTTATTGTCATTGTCTATTTGAAACAAATTTTACTTTCAGGCAAATTACTTGTATCATTTTAATTCATTGATGAAACACATGCAACACTTGTAAGTTAATTTTATTCCTCCAATTGAAATTATAATTGCAACTTATGTTGAACACTATTTCATTTTCAAGCATTGCAAATCAATCTCTTTGAAGCATTTGCATGTATCATTATTTTAACTTGGGGAATTAACACAATTTGTATTTCATCTAGGCATTTTAGTGTAGGAAGGCCCCAAACCTCATTAAAATTTTACTTCCAAAATAAGTTGGTTGAAGTACATATTTTAGGGATCTTCTACTCCTCTATTGACTCTTCACTATGAGATCCATATCTTTGGGTGAAGGTGAGGTCTGAGGATTGAATAGTTAAATTGTAATCTTGTTGCAGAGATAATTAATAAAATTAACCAATAGCACTTTCCATTACCTTTACTTTACTTGTCTCTTTATGGTTTGAGTTTTCATATGCAAAGTTTATTCCAAAAGCAAGTATTGTAATCATTT
This sequence comes from Pinus tabuliformis, assembly GCA_031772625.1. Classification (NCBI taxonomy): domain Eukaryota; kingdom Viridiplantae; phylum Streptophyta; class Pinopsida; order Pinales; family Pinaceae; genus Pinus; species Pinus tabuliformis. Next base: position 968,179,159 of record CM062806.1, on the reverse strand, counting down.
CAAACAAGTGCTTTCTTTTCATGCTTCAAGTCTAATTGCATATTGATGTTTTTGTTTGGCACTTCCTTTCTTTTACATTTCCAAGTTAATTACTAATTTTTCGGTTTTGGAAAGATATGTTTCACATGTTTTGATTTATAAAGTTGATTATCTCAAAAGAATTTGTATCTTACATATCTTGTGCTAACAATTCTTATTTACATTTTAGGGTTACTTTGCTTTCTCTTTTGAGAGAATTGCATTTTACTTTGAGCAAATATATCTTTAAATTGTTGAGAAAATTCCTTATAAGGCACTGATTCTATGTTTTTTAATCATATTAATGATTTACATTGTTATTTCAAGTTGTTCACTTCATATTTGCTCGTATATTCTTAAAAGTAATCCATTTTCACTATAACACTCTTCCAGAAACTCACATCTTTTAACTTAACTTTTCATTAGAGACCACCCCCCTTAGCTAACCGAGGAGATAACTCAAATGGAAAGAGTCGAGATTAGTGTGACAACCCCTTCTCTGAGTTCCCTGCCACCAACCACACCTTGTGGGGTTGAAGGCTTTTCTCACTAACTTGTAGGTAGGTGTAGGCAGTAGGGTCAACATTTTTGGCACCGTTGCCAGGGACAAGTCTTCTTGTACCTGGGAAATACGACTAACTTTTGGTTTTTGCATGTTGGATTTTAGAGTTAGATTCTTGTTCAAGTGGAGACTCCACTTATTTCATTTTCTGCAAGGCTTTCTGCTTGAAGCTTGCTTCTTGTAGATTTCCTGCTAATCTTCGACAGGAGCTTCTCTTTGGTATCCATTTGCTTTTTCAGGGTCAAGTGAGCATGAATGAATGATTTTTTCGCCCCTTGTGATTTTACTAACATTTCAGGCTATTCGAATTTCATTCTGGGTGAAGCCATTGAGGCTATTGAAGAGTTGCCTAGTTTTCTAGGTAACAATGCCATTAGTACTAAAACTCACCTTAGGAATTTCCACTTTTGTGTGAAAAAAAGGTGCCATGATATTAACCATGAGGATGTTAAAATGAGACTTTTTATCTTTTCATTAGATGAAAATGCAATGGATTGGTTCATAGAGTTACTTGCTAACAGTTTTGATTCTCTAGAATCAATCATTGACTCCTTTGAAGAAAAATATGGAGATGAAAGAAAGATCAAAGTGAAAGCAAATGAGAATGATAAGGATCTCATCAAGGGATTGACTCAAATGATTAAGGATATGCAACTCAACCAAGTTCAACTCATTAAGACCATGGAGTTAAATCATGCGCAAGCAATAAAGTTCATGGAAGTCAATCATTCTAATCAAATGGACACTTTTCAAAATAGGTTGCTCGCCATGGAAGAAAAACAAGTACAATTAATCAATACAATGGAAAAAAATCATACCAAGGAAATAAGTGTTATGAAGGCTAACCAGATCACTTTTCGGAATAGGCTGGAGGAAATGGAAAGGTTACAGGTACAAAAATTCCAACTTTGGTTAAATGATGAATGGGAAGAGAACAAAGAAACAAATCATTAGCCTCCTGATCCACTGAAGCAATCTTCATCTCATTATGAGGAAGTCATTTACTCCATTGAAAAATAGTTAATTGTGTTGAAGTTTCTAAGTTTACTTAGTTAGAAACCCTCCATGCACTTTATTTGATTTATTCCTAGCTACTTGTTATTTTCCTTAACAAATTATTTACAATGCAAATACTGAAAATAAACACCAGTGCATGCTCAATATATTATAGATCAACAACTAAAAGAAACAGAAACAAACACACCATATGACACCGTTATTTTTGGACTAATGTCGCCGTAAAAACCCAATGTGGGAAAACCGGTGCAGCTATCTGAGGGTTTTCTTATTAAGCAATATCAGAGTACAATCTAGGTGCCGAAACTGGCCAACCCAACAGAGAATTTCCTTGGCAGTAATACCTCTCAGTTTTTGACAAATCTCCTGGCTGAAAACACAAACAATCCTTCCGGCTGCTACTCAACACAAATCTACCCTAGAAACCCCAGTGTCAGCCTTTCTCTAAACTGCGTTAGCCCCTCTCTGCCTCAAGCTGGCTCTGCGTCACTTCAGAAGGGTCTGCGACAGCCTTAGGAGGCCCTACGTCAATCCTCTAGCCCTCTGCGTCAGCAACGCTGGCCTCTCTAAGGCTCTGCGCAGCTCCCGGCTGCCTCTACATGGCCCTGCATGATCCCTGGTTGGCTCTGCGTCACTCTCCTTGGCTATTGCGCTGCTTTCCTGACACTATCTCTGCCTCTCTGTCTCTTTGTACTCAAATGCCCCTCAGCTGCATCTCCCGATCACTAATTCTATCTCTCTTAGCAAATCCCGCTCTAGAGAATAGAATGACTGATCACTCTGGTGTATTCTCCAAGTGACCCTCAAGCCTCCTCTTATACTTTTCTCATTGACATATGAATGGCCAAGATTAAGTCTCTAATCAATGGCTAAGATTAAATCTGAATTGATCCATGTTTTTCGGACCATTCTAACACAGATTCATATTAATACACATTAATATTTCATTTTTCCCTAAGTTTAGACTTAAGGACTCCATTAAAAATATTAATTATTTTAATATCTCCTGATTTGTTTAGAATTTGCCCAAACCCTTTCTGGGTATTGGATATCTCATGTGCCCCAACATCTCCACCAAATTTCATGGGTAGAGCACATCTGATGCTACCCCAAATCAACAAATTGACGGATATTTGGATAGCAAGGAAACTGAGGGTAATCAGGTTTATACTTATGAGATTGATCCATCACCCATGTCAGAGCAGAAGCAAAATGGACAAAGGTAGATCAAAGAAGTCTTGGATACATTGAATTTTCCATCAGAGCATCTTCAAGATCAGGCAGAAAGGTCTACTTTGATCACCTCAACATCAACATCACAATCTATTAAGAAAAAAGAAAAAAGCGAAAAGGATTTGGTAAATCTGATGGCCATGTACAACACAGTGTTGGGATTGATCAAAGTCCTCAAATATTCAGAATTGGACAGGGCACATCAGAAAAACAGCCCATGGATCTGCCTGAAAGTAAGCAGGTTCTCAGCATGAACTTCATTGAGGACATTTGATGCTATGGGGCATCTTTTTGTATCATATTTCTAACCTTATCCCTTTTCATTTTTGTTTAATTCGTTTTGTTTCGTGAATAGATTGTCATTTATGCCCTTAGAATATTTTTTCATTTCTGTACTTGATTTCATTTGATGATATTTAGAATGGATACTGCTGATAAATGTCTTTTGTCGATGGATGCAGATTCCAGGTCCTTGCACACTATCACTTCATATCTAGCATGCATCCCTATATGGAGCCAAATGTTGACCACTGGAGTGGCACCCGATGATTATATGAAGACTCCATGCCCAAGTATGATCCAGAGGACACTTGTACCATCATATATCATCAGTCAACATAGTTTTTTAACTCTACTTCTATCTTCTCATCATCTTTCTTGTACCCAGATTCCACATCCTACGAGGAATTATAATAAGTGATACTAGTAATAATGAGTTTTTGAGTTTGTAATAGGCCTAGGATGTTGGGATTCGATCAGCAAACGAGTACATATTGAAGTGTTTTTTTATCTGGTTAATTATCCCTTCTTTTTCAGAGGTGGATAACTTTTTGGACTTTTTCTTTCACGTTTTACCGGAAAGCCGGGGTGACAGTTTGAAGGTTGAGCCCCTAACACATCTTAGTGTCTAGAGTCGATGTATATTACCATACTAGATCACACAAAAAAATTCTTGGAATTTAGTTAGGTCTAGATAGTCATTTTTTAATTTTTTAGATTTTCCGCACTACCAAAATTATTAATAAAATTGTATTTGTAATGTAATAAGTGATTTCTAGAGAAGTTGTATGGGGTATGAGTATTGAAATTTTCACTTCTCACCCTCAACTTTCTACTATGACACATTTTGAGAGGTTAAAAATGTGTTTTTAACTCTCAAAACCCATTTTCCTCAGTTTAGTGGGAAATCTGACCATTAATTAAGCCAGAAATTAAATAAATGGAGAAAAATAAATATTCACACATGCTAAATGTTGTGGAAATGAGGTGAAAAATTATGGGGGAGTTAAAGTGAAGTCCCGAGGTGATGTGGACTCCTAAGATCAAGGAAAGGACGTGCTAAAAAAAAGTCGAATTTTTGGCATTAAATGAGAAAGTTACTTACCTGGAAATTCAAATTTGTGAAGTTAATACACATTTGGGAGGATTTGGGAGAATATTTGGTGGCGATTTTTGTGGGAAATCGTCCCCACATGGGTTACCACCCATATACACTTGTCATTCCATCATAAAATTCGAATTTGGCACATAATGGAAGAAGAAAATGATGTCCACTTGCCAGAATTCGATTTTTACATTTGGCATTGGAGCTCCATTCAACAAATTTGAATTTCTCTTTGGGATTGTCACCTCATGACACTTGTTTAATTACTTCTACATTGGGATTGGCTCCCATTGTTCTATATAATAGAGCCTTGAGCTCTCATTTGTATCATATTGTTACAAGCTATTGTGCTTGCAAAAGCGCTACTGCCTTGTACACGTTCAAAAATATCAATAAAGACTTTGGGGTTTCATTCATGAGATGTTCCTTCATTTAGAGTGTTATGAATTGTTGATCATTGGTATAATTCCTTTTACTCATGCTTTGATCTAATTTGTTTTCATATGCTCTTGTAGATTTGTTAATGTAGAGCTATCTTGCATTGGCATTTGATTTAGAAGTATGCTCTAGGTATATAATACTCTTCTTGGTTTAAAATAAATCTCTAGAGTTTCTTATCATTATTTATTGCTAAATCTATATGGAACTAATTCTTGATTGAAGTTTTGTAGAGGGAACATCCTGTTGGGATCACATAATCAAGCGTGAGGGGAATTCTTTGGAGAGACCAACCCACTCTTGATACATTCTTAAAAGAGCTCTCCTTTGTTCTTTGGGCCTTCATAGTCTTATCTTGAAAAGTGGTTTTTCAGGGATTTTGGCACATAGCTTGTACACAAGTCGAACACTGCGAAATTTAAATCTCTTTTAAATAAAACATTGTACTTCATTTTTTTCACTTTCTGTCTAAGAGCTTGAAGATGGCTAAGCAAAGATGAGAGTTTAGTCTCACTCTTTAGCTTAGCCTTTTGTAAATTATAATTGTACATATACATTTTATCTTGTTGATTTTTTCACTAATACTTAACTTATTTTGCAGTCATTGTTTGGATTGTTTGCTAACTCTTCTATGACAGATTTTGAGAAGCAACCTCCCGCAACATCTAACAAGTGTTTGCAGGACCTTTGGCAAATGTTAGGGGTTCGATTTCTAAGGATTTCATGAGCCCTTTTGAGGCTTATTTTGGACAAGTCGAGTTCACTAAAGAGATGCCCATTTTCCTCTCTAAGCCGTGGGCATTTGGAGGAAACTCACACCTTGTTTCCCTTGCATACGTTTTGTGAGATCCTGTCACCACTTTCTCAAGAAAGGAGGTCTAGTGTCCAAGTTTCAAGCAATTATTGTGAGGACTCTCCTTGCAGTTTATTTGAGGACTTTGAAGGGCCCTCTTCTCATTGTAATATTAATAAAAGATCTAATTTGCTTGTGGGAGCTTGATATTTCTCCCATGGTATCTTATCTCCCCATATAGAGGGAGGCTTCTCTTGGGTGGATTGACATTTGCATGGTTTAAGCTTTCATACTTCATTCACTTAAATGCATGCTTTAATTGGGAATTAACACAATCTCACTATCACATTTCATTAAGTTAAAATTTGTTACAATTTCATTTGTGCTTTACATTCTCTATCTCATTGTTGCTTGAAGCTACAAGCTTACACTTTGCTTTGGGCAATTCATCCTTTACATGCAAGCATTTTATATTCTTAACAAACTTTGATTCATTTCCATTTACCTTGGTAAATTGTTTCATGAGCACTTGAATACATGCTTCAATTTTATGGTACATTGTTATCTTTAATGTTGGAGCAAAATATTGTCATTTTCTATTTGAAACAAATTTTACTTTCAAGAAAATTACTTGTATCATTTTAATTCATTGATGAAACACATGCAACACTTGTAAGCTAATTTTATTCCTTCAATTGAAGTTATAATTTCAATTTATGTTGAACACTATTTCATTTTCAAGCATTGCAAATCAATTGCTTTGAAGCATTTCCATATATCATTTTTTTAATTTGGGGAATTAACACAATTTGCATTTCATCTTGGGGTTGTAGTGTAGGAAGGCCCCAAGACTCATTAAAATTTTACTTCCAACATAAGTTGGTTGAAGTACACATCTTAGGGATCCTCTACTCCTCTATTGACTCTTCATTTTGTAATCCATATCTTTGGGCAAGGGTGAGGTCTGAGAATTGAAGAGTTAAATTGTAATTTTGTTGCAGAGATAATTAATAAAATTAACCAAGAGCACTTTCCATTACATTTACTTTACTTGTCTCTTGATGGTTTGAGTTTTCATATGCAAAGTCTATTCAAAAAGCAAGTATTTTAATCATTTCAAACTAGTGCTTTCTTTTCATGCTTCGAGTCTAATTGCATATTGATGTCTTGGTTTAGCACTTCATTTCTTTTACGTTTCCATGTCAATTACTAATTTTTGGGTTTTGGCGAGATATGTTTCACATGTTTTGATTTATAAAGTTGATTATCTCAAAAACATTTTGTATCTTACATATCTTGTGCTAACATTTCTTATTTACATTTCAGAGTTACTTTGCTTTCTCTTTTAAGAGCATTGCATTTTAATTTGAGAAAATATATCTTTAAATTGTTGAGCAAATTCCTTTTTTTTTTACAAATTCGGTTGCTGTATTAATATCTGAAAAAAAGAAAGGAGTTTGGACTCCTGAGGTACATTAAGTGCCGAGGAAAGCTAGGATCGGTGGAGTTACAAAACAGAATTTTCTCCTTAATCCTGCTTGTTCTGGCTTTGAGAAATTCTAGACTAAAATAGACTCTTACATATTGAAGCAACAGAAACTGGCATTTGTAGAACATATCTAATCTATGTTAATGTGACTAATATGCCTTGCTGTGGATTCCTCCGGCTTTTCATCCCCATCAATTTGCTTGGCGCTTGAAGAGCTTGGGGCTGCGTTGTTGCGCTTGTCCATCATGTATTTCAGAATCGCTATGGACTCTTCCGCATGGCTGCACCTGTTAGACAGATGGTTGAATTGCTCATGAAGAGAAGAGACCCTATGCAGGAATAGATCGATTTCTGCTCGATACTTGTCGTTGATGATGCGGTTCTGGTTGTCGATTTTTGCTTCTAAAATCCTCTGTTGATTGTCTAATATATTCTGTTGGGCTCTGATTTCTTCCAGTTCAGCTTGAAGATCCGAACAGTGCAAGCAATCCTCATTGCGAGCCATTGAAGAAGCTAGGAAGGAGAGGATAAGAAAGTGGAGAGAGGCAAAAAAGAACAGCCTGAGGGTTCGGACAGAGGAGGAGACAAAAACTACAGCACGGGCAGCAGGGTTCCAACGCAAAACAGAGGCAGGAAGATTATGCCGAGAGTGATCGCACAGAGAAGCAAACAGGAGGAGGGGCGCTGAGAATAGGAAGAGGGAGGGGAAATATAAAGAAAGGCGGGGGGGATGAGGACCAAACACGGGGAATGAGAGGGAATCCGGAGAAAGACGCGGGAAGATCAGGTGGCTGTCCAGAGAAGCCCGATAGTCGAGAATGATAAGATAGAAAACGACGAGATTACTGAGTATATGCAGAGTTTTAGGGAGATCATATCTGTGCCAAATCCCTATGCGGATAATGATCTTGTTGTATATCTGGAAAATCTGAATCCACTCCTTTCTGTCAGAACTATCCGATTTGATGCAGGGTAGACTGATTCGGATCATGGCAAAGGCTGTTGAATCTCCTCGGCATTACAACGTAAGCTTCCTGTTGTCCTTTCGCAAGCCTTGTTGGCGTGCCTGTCAGCTTGCTTATTGAGAGTACGAAGAATGTGATGATACTGCAGGTTACCCATTGTCTGGTGCAAGAGTTGACATCTCTGAATGACCTGCTGTAGGAGAACATTGGGCGACTCTTTCTGTTGAACCATAAGGTTAATAACAACCGAAGAATCTCCGAAGATCTTTGCAGTTCTTATTCCTAATTTGCTGAGCTGAGTTAGCCCCTGATAAAGGGCCAACACTTCTGCCCTGTTATTCGATATATTCCCTAGACCCCATTCATAGTATAGGATGCATTCCCCATTAGCATTAAGGATCAATCCCCCTGCTCCAGCGATTCCTGGGTTTGACTTAGATGCTCCGTCGAAGAAAAGATAGTAGCTGTTGCTTTTTTGTAACCAGTTTACAAACTCCTCCTGATTGGGTTTCCTGACTGCGCTGATCTTTCACCATGTTGCCTTTCTGAGTGTTGTTATTTTTGTCCAGAATGTAGCTAATGAAACTTCTTTCTTCAACACTATACATTGCTACATCTATGTTGCTTTGGGTTTTGACAGAAATAGTTTCAAGGGCAAGATTCTTGGCCTTATTGCAAATAATTCTTGTAGCCGAGCTCTTGTTCTTGAAGATTTTCCGGTTTCTTGCTAGCCAAATACTCCATAACATGGTGTAGGGGAGAGTATTCCATACTCTCTTCATTAGATTGCTCCTCTTATTTTTCCAAGGACAACTCTTTTTCCAGATATGAATCACTTCCCCTATAGAATGCTGAGAGTTCCAAGGTAAATTATCAGTGAGGGACAATTTTTTCCAACAATCAACAGCAAAGGGACATTCGACAAAAAGGTGATGCATAGTTTCTTCAGCACTGTAGCAGTTGGGGCAACGAGATGGACCGTTGATACCCCTCTTTTGCAAATTCTCTGCTGTTAAGATTTTCCCTTTTAGAAGGACCCATATAAAAAATTTGATTTTTGGAAGGGCCTCTGACTTCCAAACCATTTTCCAGTGATTCCATCATGGGGAAAGTGCTATTGCAGATGTGCTGGTGGCCTGCTTGGACAGTGTAATTCGATCCGGTTAAGTCCCATCGAAAGCCATCCATCTCATTCTTTTTGATGGGAGCTTTACTGTGAAGGAGAGACTGCAGAGTGGACAGACTAGAATTAAGATCACTGGGGATAACAGGAAAGGACCACCCAAGCCAGATATGAGACTGTGGATCCCAGCTAGAAATTTGGTCCAGATAATGGATACCCCTATTGTTGAAAAAATTAAGAATAGGAATGGTTTCTTCATGCCTGTTTATTGGCTGCTGTCCTAGGATTTTATCAGCCCCAATATTAATACTAGCTCCTCCCCTGGGGACTTTGGATATATTCTGAGTCATGAATGGAATAGCTTTTTTACATAATCGCCAGATTTTTGAAGAGTCTCTATTGGGAATATCAGAGTCAAGTAACTGTTGTCTGGGGAAGTTCAAGTATTTGGTTTCCAGAACCCTTTTCCACCACGTAGAGGGACCAGTTATGAGCCTCCAAGCAATCTTCCCACCAAAGGCTAGATTTAAGAATTTGGGGGACCTAATACCGAGACCTCCTCTGTCCTGTGTTTGAATGACATGTTTCCAATTGACTAAGTTGAATTTCTTTTTGTCGTTCTTCCCTCCTTGCCATAGGAAATGGCGGAGAACAACTTCCATTTTGTGATGAAAGGTAGCTGGGGCTTGGTATAGAGAAAAACGATAAAGGGGAAGAGAAGAAATACCTGATTTAAGGAGAATGAGGCGGCCTGCTGGGTTGAGCCACATTGATCCCCATTGCTGCACTTTCCGCTTCACCTTGTCAATGATACTGTCCCAAGTTCCAGCCTTCAGAGGTCCTAGGCTCACTGGCATGCCCAGGTAAGAGAAATGGGTCCAATCCAAATTGCAGGGGACACCAAAAATATTTGCAATATTGTGGATGACCTGATTTGAAGCATTCCATCCATATATACAGCTTTTTAGCTGATTGACCAAACCTCCAGAGTACCCCATAAATTGATCAAGAAGATTCTTGAACCTCCTTGCTATTGTAGTGGAGGCTCCTCCAATTAGCAAGGTATCATCGGCAAACTGTGAGTGGTTGATGTTCTTGGCTCCATTCCCGAATTTGATTCCAGTGATGAGACCCACTCTTCTGTTGTAGTCCAGAGCTTGACTGAAGGATTCTGCCATAAGGATAAAGAGATAAGGAGAAAGGGGGCAACCCTGTCTAAGACCCCGGGAGGATTGAAAGGCTTCACCTAGTCTGCCATTAATCAGAGGGGAAATCCAGGGTCCAGAGATGCAAGCAGTGATAAGACTAATGAAGGGCGACTCAAACCCCATCTTTTTTAGAACAACTATAAGGAAGGAATGCCTAACTCTATCAAAGGCGTTGGCCAGGTCAAGTTTGAGGATAAACCCTTTCTCCTTCCTGGAGAGGCTCAAATGAATGGCTTCTTGCACAAGTAGAATAGAATCAGTAATTTGCCTGTTGGGCAAGAAACCTCCTTGGTTTTCAGAGATCAAAGAGGGGAGGAGGGGTTTGAGACGAGATGCTAAGATTTTGGACAGAATTTTATAGGAGGAGTTGCAGAGGGATATGGGCCTAAACCGAGAGAAGGAAGTGGGCCGATTTTCTTTAGGGATGAGAGCGAGAAAGGTGGCATTGGTGTAACCTCCTATTTTACCCTTTCTCTGGATCCATCTGATCATCTTGATCAGATCCTTTTTTATTAAACCCCAGAACGCCCTATAGAAACAAATGGGGAATCCATCAGGCCCAGGAGCCTTATCAGGATTCAGAGTCCAAATCGTTCTTCTGATTTCCTCCTCATCAATTTCCTTATTCAGGCTGTCATTCATCTCCTTAGTGATTCCTTTAGGTAAGTATTGAAGCAAATCGGCATAATCCTCTTCTCCTTTAGTTTCAGTTAAAAGGTCTCTGTAATGTTCAGTGGCAGCCTTTCTAATGGCCTCTTGGGTGTTATGCAGATTGCCTTCATTATCCAAGATTGAGCTTACGTTGTTCCTGAGCTTTCGAGCAGTGGCCTGTTTATGAAAAAAGGTTGTATTTTTATCGCCTCCTTGAAGCCAGAGTTGCCTTGACTTTAAACGCCATTTGGATTCTTCTTCCCTGTTTATGTGGCTCAACTGTGAATAGAGAACGCTTTCTTGCTCCATATTCTGCTGAGAAAGGCCATGTTCTTCTATCATTCTTTGGATGCTCTCTAATTCATTCTTGATTTTCTTTTTGGTCTCCTCAGGTTCCTTATAGTTAGCTCTTGCCCATTCTTTAATAGCCTGTTTGGTTCTTCTTTGTTTAGTTTCCCAAATGAAGCCTGGTGAGCCTTCTACGTGCTGATTCCAAGTTCCCTGAACAATTTCTCTGACAGCTGGGACCCAATTCCAGAGGGGACTGTATTTAAACGGTATAGGCCCAAGGGGGCAATGAGTTTCCAGGGTGAGGGTTATGGGATAATGATCAGAGGCTGAAGTGGTAAGGACGCTAGCATAACCTACGGAGAAGGAGGAAAGAAACGAAATATTGATTAAAAACCTGTCGAGCCTTTCCATTATATTGCCAATGCCAAGCCTGCGATTGCTCCAAGTGTACCTGCGGTTTTTAGGTGCAACATCCACTAATTCATGATCTTGAATGATAGTCTCCAACCGGCCTCTAAAGGGGTCTGGAGTAAAACAGCCTCCCCGTTTTTCGTTGGCATGTAAGACAAGATTGAAGTCGCCTGCCACTATGATATTTAAGTTTAACTCACCATCGATGCTAGCCTTAAGATCATCCCAGCAAATTTCCTTTTCTCTGTAATGGTTGGGGGCGTAAACATTATAGATGATTACAGTATGGTTGTCTATTCTGCTGTCCAGAGCGGTTCTGATCCAATGCTGATGAAGATTTACTGAAGTGCAGTTCCATTTACTATGATCCCAGAGGGTGGCAATTCCTCTGGAAGCTCCTCTTGAATCACTGGTGCATCCTTTGTATTGTTTCTGTTGATCTATTATTCTTCTCATTTCTTGTTGGTCTTGTTTTGTCTCCTGAATCAATAAAATATCTGGCTTTTCACTATGTATTAAATCTCTGAGGGCTAAGACTTTGGAGGGGTGCCCTAAACCCCTGCTGTTCCAAGACAGAATTTTCATCATTGGATATTTGGCGTGCAGAGAGGTGCTCGCCTCTCTTGATCTTTGTGATTTGTCTCTTTCTCTTGATGCCCCAGGATGAAAGATTCTATTGGGGTTTGTGTTCCCATGGCTATGTCTTTCTGAGCATTCTCGTCCCTATGCTGCTTGGCTGATTTTCTACCAGGTCCAGGTTTCTTATAAGTGTCGCTGGAAGTTCCATGGTCTTTAGAGGAGCTTCTGGTTATCCTGGAAAGAGAGGGATCAAGGGAAGCCTGCGATGAGATGATCTGGGAGGGGGGAGGATCGGAAGGCTCGGATAGGACCAAGGGGGGCAGGGAGGGGTCCTCGGAAGGAGGTTCAAGGGAAGAAAGGACTAGAAAGGGATTAGAAGAGGAGGGGAGGGGCAGATCAGGAGGGGGTGGGCAGATAAAGAAGGGGAGGAAGAAGAGGGACGCGATGCAAAGGGAGCAGGAGGGTCAGACTCCAAGGGAGGCTTGGTAGGCAGGGCAGACTTCTTCTTTTTGACAGTTTCCCATTGGCCTTCTTGTTCGTCGCTCTCTGCATCAACAAGTTTAGAACATCTATTGGCAAAGTGTCCGTATTCATGACATACCTTACATTTAAATGGTATCTGCTCGTAATCCAGCTGCTGGACATGGCTCCATTCGTCCACTTTCAGTTTTATTGCTTCGGGAAGCCCTTTGCCAAGATCCACTTCGACACAAATCCTTGCGCAGGCCTGCATGTTATCTTTCGGTTCGCTACGGTCAATATATTTGCCAACTGCGTTCCCGATGGCTCGAACAGACTCATCTCCCCAGCAGTGGAGAGGGAGATGAGGGAGACGGACCCAAACCGGAACAGCACTGGGGACATCCAGTTCAGGGTCAAAGTCTGGGGTCCATTTGTTGAGGTAGAGGCCCCTGGAGTCCATGAAATAGGGCCCATTTCTGAAAATTAAATCCTTATCCTCTTTGGATTCAAAGTGGAATGTGTAATACCCTTTCCCACAAAACCTAATGGATATTTTCCCTTGAATTTTGTCAGACCAATTTCTTTCAACCCATCTTTGAACTATTCTAGGAGAAGGCCAAAGGCCTGTAAATTGACCTATGAGACCCTTTTCAGCAAGAGACAAAGCCGCCATGCGAGGCAGGACTGGAGGTAACTGAACTTCCTGGAGTACATCCAATTTCTTAACAAATCTTGAGAGAGCAGGTCTGGGGCGTTGCGGTGGAAGGGATTTCACCAAATCTGAAAAAGCTCTTTGAGGGTCGACTCCCTCCAGAGGAGGATCCGAAGGGGCCATGGCAGGAGGCCAAGGCCCAAGCGGCCGCGAAGCCGGAGTATAGAAGCAGTCTCAGAGAGCGCGCGTGGGCAGCAAGCTCCGATCCTGGGCGCTGATTGAGCAAATTCCTTATAAGACATTGATTTTATGGTTTTTAATCATATTAATGATTTACATTGTTATTTCAAGTTGTTCACTTCTTATTTGTTCATAAATCCTTAAAAGTAATCCATTTTCACTATGACACTCCTAGAAACTCATATCTTTTACCGTAACTTTTCATTTGGGACCACCCCCTTAGCAAACCTAGGACGGAGAGAGTCAAGATTAGTGTGACAACCCCTTCTCTGAGTTCCCTGCCACCAACCACACCTTGTGGGGTTGAAGGCTTTTCTCACTAACTTGTAGGTAGGTGTAGGCGGCAAGGTCAACAAGTGCTCTATTGTTGGAGCAGCATCTATGGCGAGAGATAGAGCACAACTAGAGCCATGGGGTATGGACGCTGATGATTGGCCATGGTGGTTTTCAGATCTAGGTGGATCCATTGATGGCAGATTGAGTCAACGACTTATTTGGGATCCAAGTATTGAGGAACACATTCATTTTTGTCTAGCAAGGAGGCATGATGTGACCCAGTGATTTGTATGGGATCTTGGTATCAATGTGTAGATGCCTCTGCGGCGGATGGATATGGATTTCTTGAGGGCAACAATCTTGGGGCAGGAGGACTTGTAATGTCCCCATTTTCAGTTTCCTCTAAAGTACAACCAAGATGGATTTTTTTTCATGTCCCCATTTTTATATTCATCTATAGTATAGCCTCTATGGTGGATGAATATGGATTGCTTGAGGGCAACAATCTTGAGGCAGGAGGATTTGTAATGTCCCCATTTTCAGTTTCCTCTAAAGTACAGCCAAGATGAATTTTTTGTCATGTCCCCATTTTTATTTTCATCTATAGTACAGACATGATGGGTTTCTAGGCTATGTGATTGCTAGACCGCAGGAGCAAGATTATGTCATCAGGGGTCCTAGAGGAGTTTAAGGACTTTTTATGGGATCCAACGATATTCACTTACCATATTCATCATAATGAGCAGTTTTGCACAATTTTTTTCTGGTTTTGTGGCTTTTTGATAATTCCCTTAAAACAAGGTTATGATTGGGCATAACTTAATTATGCTCAAGGTGGCATTTTGAGGGGAATATTTGACGAAACACCTTAGTGTAATAGCTTGTTGGAACTGGAACGAGAAGATTTACAGGATGAGATGCTGAGAAGTGAATTCCAATGGCCAGAGAGAGTATGGTAGGCGATCTACCATTTTCCCAACTTAAAAATGACTTTAATTAGTCATTTAATTAAAAAGGGGAAAAATAATTAATTAGAGGAAAAATGCCAAAAGTGACTTAAGGGAAATAAGATAAAATTAAAAACACACTTAAGATAAAGTCAAGAGAAGAGCTTCTACAATAACAATAAAATAATAAGATGCTTCTAGAGGCTTGGAGATCTATCTATGGGGTATTTAGAAGGAGGAGGAAATCATTTGGGATATCTTGGAGTTGATCTTCTTTATTGTGGAGAGGTTTGGAGAATCAAGAACTTCAGTAGTAGCTTCAGGATGAAAACCCTCGAGTAGTAGCCCCTACCGCCTTCAGGCTTGTAGCTGTTTTGTATTTTCTATTTCTATTTGCCATTGCCATTGGTACTACCTATGTAACACTATACACATTTTGATTTTGATGACATAATGAGAAAACTATAGTATCTTGTATTTCTCCTATTGGATCATTGATGAATATGTATTATGATTTATCATTTATGTCACAATTGTATTTGTCTGCATAATGTTACTTTGTAAAACTTACATCTAGATGAAGATCTATGTTTAAATCAATGAATGAGAATTTGTGTAAGAACTATATAATTTTTAATATATATATATATATATATATATATATATATATATTTAATAAAATAATATATAATGTGTCCTAATGTGTCCTTTTCCAGGGAGTCAACGTGTCCGTGCCTTACACGCGAATCTCCGTGTCCTTTGTGTCCTGTGTCCCTGTGTCTGGTGACTTAGGGTGCTATTGAAGCAAAGGGAGACATCGACAGTAAGGGTTTCAACAGAAATTTGGGAGGAGAATTCCAGAGGAGATTTCCAAAATGATTTCCAGTTTCTGAATACAAGGAGGTCGATTTTATCTACAGAAGAGGAGGCTGATTTAGCTAGTGCGAGTAGCCAGTTAGCCAGTGCAAGTTGTAGAGAAAAGCTCGTTTCGTGTGTCAGTGTCAGATCTATCACCCGAATACAAAGCGAGTGGGTCAAGCAAAGTGTTGGAATCAGCTTTACTTGCAAGGACATTTTCTCGGGGGCTATGTGAATTTTCCAGAGCAGGAAATATGCATTTCTGGGCAACAATGCAAGTTCCAAGAGGAGGTGCGAGTTTGTTGGAGGAGGCTACTTTGATTTGCAGAGGAGACTTTGTGTCTAAAGATTATTTTTGCCAATGGAGATTATTATTGCCAAATCTTTGCCAATATCAGGAAACAAGATTGATGTACTCTTAAATTGTTGAAGAATTAATAATATAAACCCTCTTCTACTGCGCTAGTTTCCCCACATTGGGGTTTTTCCAGGGATTATTGTCCAAAAATATTGGTGTCTATCATTTGTATGTTCATTATTTTTCTCATTTCCAGTATTTAATTTTGTGAAAATTGCAGTAGTGAATTAATCATTATTTTCCGTAATAATTTCTAAAGACAAATAAACTACATAAGTTAGGAGATTAATTTATAGTTTTTGCAATTAAGGAAATTTCACACTTGTGAGCAGTACAAGAGGTGGCAAAGGACCTACCATATGAAAGGGTTGTGGAAGTGCTATATCAAAAAGTAAGTAAAGTTTACTTTTCTCAGAGATAGATTGGTAGTCATAAGTTGTTGACTCCACGCCCTAATTGTTCTTGTATCAGGGCTAATTGTAAGGGCCATGATCCCTTGTACAGGTGTAATGACCCACCTACAATTACAAATAGAATGTGAATATTAGCATGCATATGGGGCATCCATATGATAACTACATATGCATGACCTGCATGTATTGCAACAGTATACATACTGGCTAATTTTGGAAAATATCTAAGTTTAAGTTAATAAATCGATTATCGAAGTAAATTTCTAACTCACCATAATAATATATATATCAAATGGGGCCTTTGATATATACCACATGTGTATATATATATATATAACAAAAAAAGAAAATTATTAAAATATAAATTTAATTTAATTGATTTGTAATAAATAAAATAATGTAATTAGATATTAAAATAAAATGATTTATTAAATCTATAAATAAAACAATTTAAATTAATTAAAAATAATATAGCTATAAAAATGTTATTGTAGTAAATAAGGTACCAAAGTGAATTGTATAAATTTTATTATATAAAATATTGTCAGGCCAAGCAGTAACTCCATTAGGCAGAAAACTGATTCGTGTATTCATTCAATCAGGTAGGTCTGTTATATACATGAGGGAGAGACCGTTCAGTTCATTTCCCGATGACTATTCACATTTCTCATTTATTTATTTACATATATTTACCCAATCACAAGGATTAGGTGTCAACATCCCCCCCCCCCCTTAATCTGAAGGGATGTTGGTGAGTCCAAGCATCGTTCTGAATCGTTCAAGCTTTTCTCTTCCAAGCGCTTTGGTGAAAATGTCTGCAATTTGCTCATTTGTGGAACAATGACGGAGATGGATTGTTTTGGCCTCAACATGATGTTGAATCAGATGATATTTAGTATTGATGTGCTTTGTTCGATCATGGAACTTTGGGTTCTTGGCCAACTTTATTGCAGAGGTGTTGTCAATCATGAGTGGAGTTGATTGTACTTGTTTTACCTGCAAATCTTCAAGAATTTTCCTAAGCCACACAATTTCTTTTTTTGCTTCAGCTGCTGCCACATATTCTACTTCTGTTGTGGAATCTGCTGGAACTGATTGTTTGCGTGATCTCCAGGAGACAGTTCCTGATCCAAGACTCATAGCATATTCTGAAGTAGATACCCCAGTTTCTTTGTCTCCATCGAAGTCTGAATCAGAGTATCTGATCAAGTTGAAGTCATCCACCTGTGTGTACTTAATTCCAAAGTCTTGAGTTCCCTTCAAGTACCTTAGAACTCTTTTTGCAGCAGACCAATGTCCCTCACAAGGCTTTTGCATAAACCTGGAGAGGATTCCAACAGCAAATTAAATGTCTGGTCTAGTAGTAGTTAGGTAGTTGAGACTTCCTACAAGCTGTCTATACTTTGTTGCATCCTCAAATTCCTTTCCTTCAATGGATGTGAGCTTTAAGTTTTGTTCCATTGGAGTAGTAAGAGGATTGCACTCTGTCATGCCAAACCTGTTCAACAAATCTCCAATGTATTTCTTTTGAGAAAGAAATATGGACTTTGGATGTTGGGTTACTTCAATGCCAAGATAGTAATGAACATAGCCCAAATCAGTCATTTCAAAACTTTTCCCCAATTCCTTCTTTATGGATGCAATGTAGCTTTCATTGTTCCCTGTCATTAAAAGATCATCTACATATACCACAAGATATACAACTGTTTTGCCAACTTTCTCGACAAATAAAGTTGCATCATCAAGATGAAAATGATTGAAATTGAGTTTCAGAAGATGCTCAGTTAGTTTTTCATACCAAGCTCGCGGTGCTTGTTTGAGGCCATACAAGGACTTCACAAGTTTGCATACTTTATGTTCATGTCCTTTCACAACAAATCCTTCAGGCTGGGACATAAAAACATTCTCTTTTAGATCTCCATTCAAGAAAGCAGTTTTTACATCCATTTGATGGACTTTCCAACCATTCTGAGCTGCTAGTGCAAAGAGTGTCTGGATGGTAGCCCATTTTGCTGTGGGGCCAAAAGTCTCCTCATAATCGACCCCTTCCTTCTGTGCAAAACCTTTTGCCACAAGCCTAGCTTTGTGCTTGTCAAGTGAGCCATCAGCTTTATACTTGTTCTTGTAGACCCACTTGCAGCCAATTGGTTTGGTTCCTAATGGAGGATCAACCAGCTTCCAAGTGTCGTTCTTTATGAGGGCATCATACTCCTTTTGCATCGCTTCTTTCCATTCATCATGAGAAGCAACTTCTTTGAAGGAAGTTGGTTCAAAATATGTAGACAAGATTCACAATCATAAGAAACATCCATATCAATAGGTGAATTAGAGTCATCTACATCACCTCCATTTTTCCAATTTGAATTTCTGGTTCCTGTCTTTCCAACTTCATCAGGATGAACACTTTCAAGTGTCTTTGTCAGCCACTTTGGGGGACCTTTCTGAGATGGTCCAGGCTGCTCTATTGATTGAGTTGGGACTGAATCAAGATTGAGCCTCCCAATTCTATCAATTACATCACTTAAAGCATCATCCGGAGTTTCATGCGAGGGAGAGTGTTCTTCAGAAGAAGATTCCACATGTTGATCTAGTATAGGAATCCCCCCTTCAAGATGTGGAATCTGATTATCAAATTCTTGAAATGATTTTGCTTTTGCGAATCTATCCAAGCGATCAAGTTGCCGCTCAACAACATTGTCAGTTTTGGATGATTCAAGAAAAATTACATCTCTAGATACAACAAACTTTTTATTTACTTCATCATAGAGGCGGTATGCTTTAGAGGTCTTTGAGTACCTCAGAAAGATACACTTACGACTTCTAGCACCAAGTTTGTTTCTATGTACCTTTGGTATCAAGGCATAACAGGTGGAACCAAAGACCCTGAGATGCTTTATCGAAGGAACATGTTCATACCACATTTCATAAGGAGTCTTGTTTCTTATAGCATTAGATGGACATCTATTCTTTATATATGCAGCACATAGAACAGCATCAGCCCAAAACATTATCTTTACATTTTTGAAGAAAAGCATGGATCGTACCATATTTAAGATTGTTCTATTCATTCTTTCAGCTACACCATTCTGTTGGGGATTATAAGGCACAGTTGTTTGATGTTTGATCCCATGTTGGCGAAGATAGTTTTGAAATTCATTTGATGTGTATTCTTTTCCATTATCAGTGCGAATAGACCCAATATGAGATTATGCATCATTTTCAATCCATTTATGAAAATTCTTGAATGTTTGAAAAGCATCAGGTTTGTTCCTCAATAAATAAACCCAACACATTCTGGTGTGGTCATCAATAAATGTCATGATATATTTATTTCCATTTGCAGAAGGAACAGGCATTGGACCACATAAATCTGAATGAATGAGTTCAAGTTTCCTATGTGCTCTTGAATGTGAATCATGAAAAGACTGTTTGCTATGCTTTCCTAGAATGCAAGCATCACATTGCTTAAGTTTCCTAGGAATTGTAAGCAAACCAGCGACACCATTTTTCTTCAACAAGCGGAGACTGTCATAGTTCAAATGTCCAAATCTAGCATGCCATAGTAAAATTGATGGAAGTGTACCTTCTTCATGATGAGCATTGTATGAGAAATTTTGTGCATGAGCAGAGGTTCCTTGCAGTTTGAGAAGTCTTTCTTCTTCTATTCCCCTCATGACAAGTGAGTGGTCAGATGCTTTTCTTACCTCAAGCCTGCCATCAAACATATGAATGGAGTGACCTTGCTGGCGAATGTGGACCAAGGACAACAAGTTTCTCTTGAGCTGTGGGAGTTATAGAACATGATCCAGAAGAAAGTCTGGAAGACCAGGCAGTTTAAGCCTGATTGTGCCAAGCCCTGATGGCTTGATTTTTGATTGATCTGCAAAGTATACTGCTCCATTAACATTTTCAGTGATTGATCTGCAAAGTATACTGCTCCTGAATCAAGCAACCAATCATTTTTCCATGAAGCAAGTGAAGCATTAAACAAATCTTCATTTACTCCAATGTTACATTGTGCCTCAACATAGTGAGTGGATTCAGGTGCTTTACCTTTGTCTGTATCATCAGTTTTACCTTTCTGTTGGTTTCTTTTCTGCTCAATTTTGTCCCATGGTAGCTTGCATGTAGAGGCATCATGTGATCCATTTCTTTTGCAGCGAATGCAGTGCAAATCTGCCTTTTCTCCTTGAGAATGTCTGCCCCCCTGCCTCTGAAATATCTTCCTCTTCCTCTTCGTCCACCTCTTCCTCTTGTAGAATCTTGAGTAGGATGCTTTTTTTTATGAGCAAGGCACACAGTCTCTTCAGAAGATTCAGGGGTTGTCTTCTTTGCAAAAGCTTTCTCTCTTTCAGCAAACTTTCTCACAAGAGAATCAAAGGTTATATCTTTGAGATTTCCATTTGCTTGCAATGACTCAAGATAATTGGAGTAAGTAGGATAAAGTGCCTTGAGAAAAGCAATAAGAGGAATATCCAATTCAACCTTAGTAAATTTGATATCATGCATTATAGACTTTACTTCAGATGCAAGAGCAAGAGGATCATTATTTTGCAGTTCAAGAGTGAAGAGTTTAATTATGAGTTGAACAACTTCAAGTGCAGAATGTGAGTCATAGAGTTCTTTCAGCTTTTGTAAGGCTTCAAAGGCAGTTGAATATGACGAAATATGACAACTCACCTCTTCATTTACAGATGCTGCGATTAATGCATAAGCTTTGCTATTCTTGTTTTCCCAAATGACAAGTTCTTTGTCTGAGGTAGGTTGTACTGGGTCATTGTCTCCTTCTCCGACACACACTCCTTTCCACAACTCATTGAAAATGAGGGTGCGTTTTATCATCCGGAACCATTCAAGATAGTTCTCTTTGCCAGTGAGAACTATTCCCACCATAGATATGATTGAATGCATTGTAAAATCCAAGAGCTGTAAAAATACTTCTGTTGCTAAAAGAAAATTGATTCTGATATCAAAATGTATTCTGGCCTCAAACAATATATTAAACACAGTCAAACGCAGGAGCGTTAACTATGTTAGTCACTTTGAAAACAGCTTTATGAAAACAACACTATGGTAGCCCAAACAACACTAAGGTATAATACATATGTATGTATTATCAAATAATACAAACATTATACCTCGATGCCCTAAAAATATTTACTGCATATAACAATTTAATGCATTATATGTCATGTCCATCATATAAAAGGCAAACACGCATATAAAAGGCAAACTCCATGTCCACGCATCGGTTTCCATGTCCACTTCAAACACTCATCGGTCTCCATGTCCACGCATCAACAACATTACAAAGGTATAAAACACTTAATGGTTCATATTAGTGTCCACGCATCACAGGTATTATGACCACAATAACCATGCATATCAAGTGTTATAACCACAATAACCATGCAAATCCATTAACAAAACATGTCCACGCATACGCATATCAGGTCCACGCATGTCATGCTGTCTCAAATATTCACGCGCAGTGTTAATATCAACGCGCAGTGAATATCTCTCACGCGCAGCATTTAATAACAACGGAGCAGTGTTAATATCTCTCACGTGCAACGTTTAATATCAACGAAACAATGTTAACACCATTTCTGCATGCGTATTAACAGATCTATATGCATTTTCATTGAAAAAAACTGTGTATAACAGCGTTCAGATACCAAAACGATTTCTAATGCATACTCCAGCAATCACAAGACAGGATTTGAATGTTTAGTGGTATGGATTCCATGCTCACTGCACCAGGCGCCTCGCCCAAACTCAGAGATACAAACTGAAGACAGCATTGCACGAAGAATAGGCAGGGGAACGTTTCAACTTGGAGCAACGATTCATTCAGGTGAATGCACAGTGCTTCAGGACAGCTTGGACAGCGCTGGTAGTGTCAGGCAGAGGAGCGTTTGCAATGTCAGGTGCAGGTCTGTATAAAAAGAATATGGCAGATAGGCAGAGGAGTTACAAGGAGCATGAGAGCTAAAAAAGGAGCTGGCTCTGATACCATGTCAGGCCAGGCAGTAACTCCATTAGGCAGAAAACTAATTCGTGTATTCATTCAATCAGGTAGGTCTGTTATATACATGAGGGAGAGACTGTTCAGTTCATCTCCCGATGACTGTTCACATTTCTCATTTATTTATTTACATATATTTACCCAATCACAAGGATTAGGTGTCAACAAATATAATCAAACAACATATAAAGTCCACTGTCCCAACAGGGGGCGGACAGACGGACCAAAAAATATAATAGACACTAAAGGTGGCAAGTAATGAGAAGGGTCAAGAAGACTATATGTATAGGCGGTTGAGGGATAGAGACGGCAAAATTGAGTATATAAGGGAGTCGAGGAAATCATAGCAGGGGAGGATTTTCCAAAGTTGTTTCTGGGGGATTGAGAAGGAAATTACAACAAAGAGCCATAGACAGAGTGAGGACCACTGAGCTTTGATTGTTCTTGAGGCTTTTGGGCATGGGTGCCAGAGTGCTGCAATTCTGAAGCATTCTGGAGCTGGGTACCAAAGTTGTGCCCAATTTAGCAGGGAGGTTTTGGTCTTTTGGTAACGGGAGCAAATTCGGAGCGACGAAAACCCGGGATTGACATCAAAAGCGAAAGCCAAGTAGGTATAGTGAATTTAATTGGTAAATTATGCTCCTAAATTTCACTATCTGTATTGTTAGAATTATTTTTTCCTAAATTTCTGAATTTAGAACCCTACAACAGGAGCCTTATGTTTGTTGTATTAAATATTGTAATATAACAAGTTTTGGGTTCAAAATTTGTCGTGTACTACATTGATTCACTGTTGTACATTTTCCGCTCTGCAAACTGGTCGTGTTGTGACATTTTGGTATGTTTGTGATCGTGTCTTAGACATAAACCTGATTCTGAAGTGCTAAGGAAAAATCAACAGGTTGGTTTCTCTTCTTTTGCAAATTTCAAATATGCGTCTCTTAACTGATCTCTTGTGTTGGAACTATGTCCTTCAATTATATGCAACACCTCTTCTTCTATTGTTGGAATTGATTCAGTAATTCTACCTGCCAATCTATTTATCTATTGTTGGAATTTCTTCAAGTTTAACATCATTTTGACTCTGATATTAGATGATCCGTAGTTTCAGCCACATATAACGATCCAACCCCAATAGGCTATCAATCTTCCTCCCCTCCTATTGCCTTTACTGTGCTTGTTACTCTAGTTTCCTGAAACTTTGTTACTCGCTTTTGAACATCACTTGGATAGTTAGCCAAACAAATGGATGTTCTCTTTACATCCTTTACATGCTTTATTGATATGAGCTCATATGCTGGAAGAGATGCTAGAACATTCTCTACAACGGCTCCTGGATATTGAATGGTAACAGGCTTTGGAAGGAGAGGATATGAAATGGATGGTCCATGTATCTCAAACTAACAAGGATGCTAGGATGGATTTCCTTGTCCTTTCTCCCTATCTTGCTCTCTATCTCGCTGTTTATCTTCTTCTTCATCTTCTCCTTTTTCCTTTCATCCTCTATTCTATTTGGCCATGGCGTCTTCTCTCTCTTTTCTTTTCTTTTTCTTTGTGCATTGCTAGTATTCTATTTTTTCTACATTTCTTCTTCAGTGGGATCTCTCTCCTCTTTTTGGACATCTATGGGAGGTGGGGGAATCAAGTATGCCCTCTAGAAGTATTGGTCTCTAATGCCTGATTGCCAACTCTCCAATCTCTCCTATTGGCACCCATGCCCTAGCGCAATTAACTGCTAAAGGAGACAGATCCCTTCTGCTCCAGTTTTCCACCAAAAATCCGTAGCGTCTAACTGGCATTGACAATTGAATGTCAAAATTGTTTGGTATGTTGATCCAATCAGATGATCTAATGGCTGTCCTTTTATTGTGGATTTTTTAAATGCTGACCATTGTATGATAAACAAATACCACAAACAAATAAGGTTCGATCTGGGTTTTAGGTTGACAAGAGAACCTTGATCACAAATCCATTGGATCCATGGTGTGTGATCCAACGATGTAGAAAACATCAGTGCCCACTCATCCATTAAAACAAATGGTTTTTTAGGTGCTAAGTAAAACAAGAGAACATGAGCCAAAGCACGATGTCCCTACGTCATTGTGTCACATTTTAGGCAAGGAGTAGACGAGGACATTGAAGGAGAAGGCAATATATAGGACACTAATGGGGGAGGAGGAGAGGGAGTTTGGAAGAATAAAAAGTATTTGTTGTAGAGAACAGAGGGATTTTCTTCTCCGATTAACCTAGGAAACAACATATGCTAATGTCTTTTGTAGATTGACTCCTTAAATCAAGATAATGACATTGCTTTCTAATGTCACAGAATGTTTCGTTGGAAAGAAATGCTGATTTTCTATAGCATGCAATTAACAGAAGGCTTATTAACTTCTATATTTTTCAGTTTGGAATTTTCTATTTCAAATAACAAATATATGCAGCAACTCAGAGATGCACTGTGAGATGTTTAGAGACATTAACACTACCCGCTTTATAAAATCTCTTGCATTAGAATCTGTGTAAAACACTTTTTTGGTAGTCATATTTGTTGTCATTTGAGTTATCACTTCCTTTCCAACACCATCGTCGACTGGGATGGGACCAACCTTCAGGCACATTTAAATATAATGTATGTTAGCAATGAAAAATATGTCCAAAAGTAAAAATGCACTCATCCATTATTTGAAATGAGTTACTCTAATCAGTCAAACAATGATACAAACTTCTGAATTAACAAGATAAGCACCCTACATCTCTTAATATGGTTTGTTTGTGGGGTCTTCCTCTAATAGTCTAAGTTGTGCAAATACTATCTAACCGTAAAATAATGTGGTATGCATAATAAACAAAATGTTATGACTGGGATAGAATAAAAACAGACTATAAATTTTCAAACATTGACATGGATATCATATCTATATATATCAACCAAAAAGTAGTGAGAATTGCTCTTACAGTGAACTCCACTTCGGCATGTTCCTTATCCTTGTAAAGTCTGGTTACCTGCATGTTGAATTGACAAATAGACATGAACATATATGCCTGAATAAACAATTACTCTAAATCTGTGTACAGCATCAAACCAAGTACGTGAAGCTTAAGAAGAAAATATCAGCTCATGCATTACATAGTTGAACTGTCACTCCCGTTCTGGAGTTACAACTATGCCACAAGGAATTACAAAATTGCAAATATGTGAAATTCACTGGCAGCCATATCCTATCAAAAATACAAAAGATGGATTGATGGGTAACAAAGAAATACTTTCCATTAGACTAATAAAATAGACCCTTTACAACTTGTTACATTCAATATGTTGACAGTCCAATGTTTATGAGCACACCAACCGGTTTTTCTGAATATATATATTTTCTGGCTAGCATGTGGGATTTTAAGAATATTTATTTATATTTTATCGTAATAAAATTCATATCTATTATTTTGAGTGATGTATATGAGACATGTTATCACCTAAAATAGCATCTCAGTGGAATAACACAGTCCATGGATGTCATCTGTAATATTCCTAGTGGGAAATATTAAGTGATAATAGCAAATAACACATAAATATGTATCCATAAAACTAACACATCAGCATATTGACAAATTGCACCAAAAAATGTATCAAGAGCTGAGCCATTTTATTAACTAAGAAAGCAAGGTACATAAAAATGAAGAGGAACTTGGGTTTGCTAGAGTAAGCTAGTCAAGTCCCAGGTGGAAATGGAGTTGCCCAAGTGTTGGGAACTGCTCTCCCAAGTCTTTGTGCTGGCCCAGTAAATTTTGCTACTGTTGACTGGAAAGGAATTGGTATTTCAGGCCTCTAAACTGCTCAGAAAATTCCAAAAAATTAACTGGAGCTTCCTCACAAGGAACCTAGAATAACCCAAAAAAATATCACAGACCCAAGTGCTGGAAATGGTCCTAGAATAAACTGTGTCCTCTTCCAACAATTTATGTTGCTGACTGCTGAGTGGTACTAGGAATTCTGCCCTCAGGAGTGCTCAGAAAATTATGCAAAATTAATCCTAGTTTCCTTTCATACAACCCACTAAAACCCAAAAAGGGTTTGGGATGAGTCCAACTGATCCAGGTGGATATTGGTGGCCACCTGCCAAGTCCACCTGGACCCCCACCATTGTCTTTCTCAGCATTTTCAGTTTCCTTAATTGTAGCACAACTTACTATTTTTAGCAGTTTTTCGGGTCCTGAACTTCCGGAGCCGTTTTGAGGCCCTAAACGACGTTTTTTGGGGAATCCGAGGGCAACATGGGTTCATGGTATTGGACCGATGTTGCCCATTCCAACAATGATAGTACTCGGATAGATCTTTCTAACGAGCTATTGTATGCGTCAAACGGAGATCATATGCCAAAGTTATGACCCCGGGAAGTTGATGTACCAATTTACCCCCAAACGGGGCCCACAGTTTGGCGTTTCATCTCCTAGGGTTAGGTTTTGGAATGTTAAGGGTTTTCCATTGTTTCTCAACAATAAATAGGCCTTCGAGCCTCATTGTAACACAGTTGAGAGGCATGTAGCCGTCACATCTCTTCTCAGAGATAAGCTACCATCGCCCTAGCTGGTTTATTTCCATTTTTGGTTGTAAGCATATTTCAGTATTTTCTATTAATGAAATGAAGTATTATTTCCGCTGCATCTTTGTGTATATGGTTATCTCTGTAATTTGTTGCGTTCCTATTTAAATCCGGATCACCAACATGCCCCAGTGATCCCAATTTCTGTGTGGACCTCTAACTAGCTAGCAAACTGGCTATAGATGAAATCTGCTACAAATTGCTCCAAATCTCTCCTAGAAAATCACCTTCCCACCGCGTTACTTCCTCCCAAATTTTCCTGTAATCCTCCTGTTGTTGCACAGAGTGTCTAGGCACCGCAACAACGCTCAGATCGAGCGTTGTTACTTTGATCCCCAATTTCTCCGTTTAAGCTATCTCCCTACAGCAAGCTAA
The DNA here is from genome assembly GCA_031772625.1 of Pinus tabuliformis. Lineage (NCBI taxonomy): Eukaryota > Viridiplantae > Streptophyta > Pinopsida > Pinales > Pinaceae > Pinus > Pinus tabuliformis. The sequence goes on along the minus strand of CM062806.1, from coordinate 968,151,790 downwards.
GGGGAGTAGATCCTATGGAAAAATTGGAATGATGAAGAATTAGTTGGGAACCAACCAGTTTGGGATACACAGCGAGGCAATCAAGTACTTGATTAAGATTTAGCAAGACTTAGAATTTGATTAGATTTTAAATGGTTAATACCAATGCCTTATAGAGTCAACGATCTTGCTAGGGAAATGAAGACCAAGTAGTCGATTAACGACTGCTGCTTAGGTGAATGACTATCTTATATGAAATGCAGATCCTAAAACTAATGTGAGATGCAAGAATCTTGGTTGATTTTAGTTAAATGCCTACTTAGATTGTGAATCCTTCAATCCTTTCTGTGTTGAGCCTGATTTCGTAGTAATTGGCAGAGAGAAGGTCAGGAGAAGCACACTAAGGTGTGATTAATGATACCTCTCCTGAACTTCTAACATACCCGGTGCCTCCGGCACTACAGAGAGTTGTGGCTCTGACGACTGCAAGGTCACCGTTTTAAGTATTATTAAAATAGGGTTCTCAAGAAAAGACGAATGGAGATCTATCTGTCTATTGACCAAGCTTATGCTTGGAAGTAAATTTTATTTATGCAAAACTAACTTATATGCAAATGCACCGGAAGATGAGATGAAGTTAGACTCGAGGATGGGGAAACACTTGTGTTGCTAAAGCCCTCAATTACCCAAATGAGATGCTCACTTTATTAGATGAAGACTTAGAAAATAAACTCTTCAAGATATTATAATTAAAACACCAGCTTATTTCAAATCTTCATGATACAATTTAGCTCAAAGAGAACAAAAAAAACTTTGCAATTCGGTATCAATGTCAATAAATTTTCACAAATATTCAGCTTATGAAACAAAGGTATGCAATCTATTATAGTTCCACAACAAGATTCTTTAACAATCACTTGAAAACATTTGCAAAACGTCTAGCATGTAATGAGCATTAAATAATCTAAGCAATGACGATATATAGATGCAAGATATTCAACAGATGCACAATGTCTTAGCAATTAAATTTTTAGAGATCCAAATACTTTGAACAACCACGAAATTTAAATGCTAATCAATTTAGATCCTAGAATTTAAATGATTATGCTTAGTGATCCAAATCTAGGAAATTAACCACCTTCCTATAGTTAAACTTAGGATATAAAAAATTTAAGCACATTTAACTATGGAGAAAAAGAAATGCTGATACCACAAAACTCTCCTTTAGATTTTACCCTTGATAAATTTGATTAGTCTTTAGGAAAACTTTTCGATGCGCTAAGCAAGACTAAATGTGACCAAAATAAATCGAAAAAAGGATTTAATAATTTTTAAATTTTTTAATGGACCAGAGGCCACGTAAAAAATTTTAAAATCTTTAAGTGTGAAAATTAATTTTGATTTATTTCCTAGCCACATAAAATAAACTTTTTTATGCTTTTTTAGATTTTGATTAGAAGTTCAAATTTTTTACGATTTTTAATGATTTTTTTTTTAATTTAAAAAAAAAACAAAAAACGAAAAACAAAGTTAAAAAAAGAAAAGAAAAATAAATAAAATAAAACCAAAACCTAACCTCCCCTTTTTTTATTTGCTTTTAGATTAACAAAATTAAAATGATTCCCTACAAAATCAAATTCATAAAACAAAATGTCAAACCTAACTTAACCAAACAAAAAAAATAATGAAAATCGAAATCAAAATCTTTTATTTGTTTATTTATGTTCTAAACCCAAAAAAGAAATAGACAAAAAAAAAAAAATCAAAACTATATTAAAAAATAAATCAAAACTGAAAAAAAATCGAAAACCGAACATACATAAAAACCTAAGACACCTTATCTAACCCTACCAACATAAACAAAAGATAATAAAAAAAATGAAAAGTATGGTTTGCAAGTCCAGCGGTAGTGTATGGAGAGGAACTCGAAGGGAGCTGTGAGTGATTTCGACAGCTACTGCGAGAGAGAAGGGAGTCTACTCGTTGGAATGATGGGCTGGACGGAGTAGAGAAGTGGACACAGCGGGCTAGGGAATAGAGGTTGACGGTAAGCAGGTCAAGGTAGAAGCGCGGGCTAGCAACAAGGAGGGGTTAGCAAGCTTGGACAACAGCGAAGAGGGGTTCTGAAGATTGGAGCTGCGTGGTTTTTTATTTTTATTTTTATTTTGTTTTGCAGGTTAGATGGTTGCTGGAGAGATGCACGTAGGCAGCAAGGAGGGAGAATCGAGAGAAGAAGGGATGGACATGTAGGCAAATGATCAGTGTGGAGGGAAAGGGATTGCAGGGGAGGACTACGTGAGGACGGAAGGGAAATGGAGGCTGCGTGGAGAGGTGGAGCACCAAACAGGTTTAGCATGGGCAACGGATTAAGGGATGGACGCAAATGGCAAAAATGGGCAGCGTACAATATGAGAATAAGCTGCGGAAAGAGAGAATTTCACGTGGGTTTTGGCAGGCAGTAATTTTTTTTTCGAAAAGCTCCTAGAGAAGAGAAAAACACGCAGCAAGAGAGGAATAAACCCCAGCTAGCAAACAAATCCAAAAATCTTCTGTTGAAAACCCCAGGCAGCAGAAACGATTTCAAAAACGATTTCGAAAAGCCTCAGGAAGACAGCCCAATAAAACCCAGAAATTTCCAGATTAACTTGATATGTTTTGATTTCAGATTTATAATCGAAGCCCCTTCCAGATTTAAAAAATTTTAAGAAACCCTTGGACTGCAAATAATGCCCCTGCAAAAGCTGGTTTTGAGGCCAGATCTTACCCTCCAAGGCCTAGATCTGGCTTCAAAATCAAACTTCACCTTCAGATCTGCAACCTGTTCCTAAAAACACAAACACCCAGAACCAAGATATACAAAAAAATGAAACCCCAGAAACCCTAGTCAGAGAAATAAATTTACAGATCTATGCACAGGGACAGCAGATCTATCAGATCTGGCGAGTGTGAGTCCAACTCCGCTCCCAGATCTGATAATCTAAGGCTCTTAAAAGCCAGATTTATCAATTTAGCACAGAAAAAATTTGAAGTTTTGATTTTAAACAAACGTGCTTCACCCAAAACCCTTCATGCATCATCAATAAAATTTCTCATGATAATCCCAACATCAAATCAAGCTGGGCTATTCAGCAAATACTAATCGGGAGTTGGTTGGTCTAACTAAAAACTTCCCCGAACGCCCGATGATCTAAAAATCAAGAATTTATTGCATAACTCAATTCAACCATTAACGTGGAGCAAGAAAAAGATAATAAAATTCAGATTTAATAGAGATATCTGCTATTATATTAAAAACTTAAATTACCATTTAAACCCTAGTGATTTAGCAAGATACCTGTGCTCAAATCACTCTTCAGAATGCTATCATCAATGGCTAAAAGGAAATCTATGTATAAAAATAACACATCTTACAACATTTCCATGAAGAGTAACACTAGCAGAAATTAACCCCAAAGTCTTTCTGTATTGCTCATTAAAAAAATAATTTACAAGAGAGCTTTTACTTGGCACACAACTCAAAGATCGAATGATCTCAACTGACAACTGACCTCCTATTTAAAGATAAATCTTCCAACGACTAGTTCGAGTGATCCTTGTCAAAGTAATCTCGACCGTTGATGAGGATCAAATTTTATTTTAATCTCATCCATTGAAATATTAATTATTGAAGAAATTTCGAATTTTTCAATTAGATGCATTTTTATTAATTCAAAAATTAAAATTTTGAATTAATTTCCTCAAAATTTTGACTTTGACTTAACCCCAAGGACCAAAGGCCTAAAATTTAGCAAAATAATCAATTTACCTTAGTCCCTGAACCTTTTAAAATTTGAATTTTAAAGACCCATGAATTTTGCCTTTGGAAACTTTAAATTTACCTAAAATCTATAATTAATTAAATTTTTGGCTTAGGATTTTAATTAATTTTGGCCAGAAAATTTAATTGATTAACCTATGAGGGGATAAATTATTTTTCCAACCCTCAAGACACTTGACATCATTATTTTCATATCTTTTACATCGGAAGGGGGAAAACCCATCTGAAATAGACTCTCACAAACTACCCATTTCTGCGACCCAAATATAATCCAGCAAACTAAGTAATTTGTAAAAATAACTTAACCAAATAGTCAGGATTATTCCCAAATCACTTTTACACAGACTCGATCTATAACACTAGGACTCGCCTAAGATCCTGGTGACAAAATTCATTCTGGATTTGGGGTAAGGCTGAAGGAAAACTCTGCCGACCATCCGAGAATAGATCAGTGAGACAAAAAACCTCTCGGAATGTAGATCGTTACCAGAAAACTAGGTTTACCTAGGCAATTACATACATGACACAAATCTGCTGAGATTATTTACATCACATACATGCAGAATGGGTTTACATTATAACATGACAATTACGCTGATGATGATAGCTGGACGACACAGACACATCAGTCAAGTGCTATCCCTTTTGCGAAAAAGGGGGTGTGCTGCTATGGGTTGTTGACACGTAGTGGTCAACACCTCCATAGCCACACCATAAATTCTCCTTGCCCAAGTGATTGTCCAACAATGCCTAGTGAGCCCCAGCACAGGCCAAGAATTGGAGCAGCTCAGCTCTCCCAAACGCCTCACCAACAAACCTGCAAATTGACAAGAAACTCCAACCCTCTTTGTGGAAGGATTCTCTGCTAATTGGTTGGTCTAAATTTCCCTTATTGTTGGCCCTCCCAACAGCCAGAAATTTCTCTCCTGCGTCTAAGGAAAACTTGCTCCAACTGAAGGAAATGATTGTAAATGTGCCCAATGGAAACTCCAAACTGAGCTCCCCAATTGCCTCACTAGGAAGACACTCAAAGTTCTTTGAAATGAGGGTGGAATTCCCACTCGAGAATTCCTTGTGCTGAACAACACAGTTGTCTTGGCTAAGCAGCTCAAGAGAACTAATGTTAAATTGTGAAATGATCAGAAGTACCAAATGGAGGCCTCCAAGCTCTATTTATAATTGTTGGCCCTCTCTCCCTTGGTAGTCCCCACCTTCCACTAATTCGCACCCCTTCCTTTCTCTCTCTCTTCTAAATAGTGCGAGTTGGTCCATTGGGTTGAATTTCCTTCTCTTGTGGCCCCCACATTCCAGTAAAGCCATAATTTTCTATTTCTCCTAAGTCCCATATGCCAAAAATGTCTCCAATGCCCAAATTACAAAATTGTGCTATGCTTAGCACCTCCCCAATAAACTCTATTAATCTCCTCAAATGAAAAATCAAAATTGGGGATATTGCATTCCTCCCCACCAAAAATTGTTTTTCCTCAAACAATTCCTGAACAAGCACCCTCTCTGATTGTGATCCCCACTGTCACTGCAAACTATACCAGGGTCCCAAATATGCCATTAGATCATCCATGATCTTTGCACTGTTGATTTGGGGTAGCATCAGACGTGCCCTAGCCATGAAATTTGGTGGAGAGGTTGGCGCACATGAGGTCTCCAATACCCAGAAACGGTTTGGGCAGATTCTAAACAGATCAGGAGATATTAAAATAATTAATATTTTTAATGGAGCCCCTAAGTCTAAACTTAGGGAAAATAAAATATTAATGTGTATTAATATGAATCCATAGTTTTAAAAACCGGCCACAAAAACCGGTTACCAGTCAAACCGGCCGGTTAGATAGCTGGCCGGTCCGAACCGGCCTAATAAACCCGGTCAGCTCTGTCCTGTGCCCAAAATATGGCCCTAACCGGTCAAAACCGGCCGGTTTAGGACGGAACCGGTTCCGTCCTAAACCGGCCGGTTTATGGACAGCCCACCGAAACATGACAAAAAACGCCGTTGTTTAGTGGTTTAGTGGTTTAGGGGTTATGATTTTCATGACTTTATCAATAGGAATGATACATGTTCTAGATACTTCATCTCTCAAACCTTACTACAATTTTCTAAGTTCTTAAAATATCACTGCAATTCGGGAAAATTGAAATACCATTGGAATTCAGACCTTTGTAATCCACTGAAATCTTCAGACCTTCTTTAGTATCATTATAGTTTCGGACCTCTATTAACCAAGGAAGATTTTGTACCTCTGCAATGTTATTAGGCCTACAATCTTCGGACTTCTATATGAAGTTACTGTGATTCTTGGGTTTCTGTAATACTCCGGACTTTGGATCTTTGTGATTCTTGGGTCTCTGAAATACACCAGACTTTGAACCTCTATGATTCTCGTGTCTCTGAAACACCTCAAAATTTGGACCTCTATGCAGACCTATTTTAATTTAGGGGCAGACTTTTTGTCTGTCGTTTGGTTCTCTTCTTTTGTATAAGCTTCTTGCTAGTCTTGTTATACTTGATCTCCAAATGATCAAGCTACAGATGAAATAGTGATATTTCCAGCTACCAAGGATACAAACCATAGCTTTGATACCATGTTGGAAAATGGTTAGGGCAATATATTAAACCTAACATTTTCCTTAGATGAAATTTACTTGTGATATTAGTATCTTCTTAGTGGTTTAGAGCCTCATTGCTTATGTATTTTGTCGATGATATGTATTGCACTCGGTGCCATTTTGATATATTCACCTTTACATGGTATATAAATGAGCAATCTTTGCATATTTTGTCTCTATTGGCTTGGAATCATGCTTTTAAATCTTAAAAATAGTTTTTTTCATTAAAAAATAATTATTTAATGTATTTTTCTAAAACCGGTTCGTTTAGACCAAACCAGTCCCGGTTAGACCGGTTCCGGTCGGTAAACCGGTTCATTAGGTGGACCGGTCCGGTCACCGGTTCCGGTTTTAAAAACACTGTATGAATCTATGTTAGAGTGGTCCAAAATACATGGATCAAGCCAGATCTAATCTTAGTCGTTGGTTAGGGACTTAATCTCAACAGTTGATATGTTAATAGGAAAAGTATAAGAGGAGGCTTGAGGGTAACTTGGAGAATACACCAGAGTGATCAGTCATTCTATTCTCTAGAGTGGGGTTTGCTAAGAGAGATAGAATTAGTGATCGGGAGAGCAGTTGAGGGGCATTGAGTACAGAGAAACAGAGAAGGCAGAGATTGTGATGGGAGAGCAACACAACAACCAAGGAGAGTGATGCAGAGCCAACAAGGGCTCACGCAAAGGCAGCCAAGTGCTACGCAGAGCACCAAAGAGGCCAACGTGTCTGACGCAGAGGCCTAGAAAGCTAACACAAGCCAAGAAAGGCTGACACAGGGCCAGCGTCAGACAAAGAGGGGTTGATGCAATCCAGATTGGGCAGACGCTAGGGTTGCATAGCAGTTTTGTGCTGAGGAGCTGCCGAAAGGATTTTTCGGGGTTTCAGCCAGGAGATTTCTTACAAATTGTGAGGTATAGCTGCTAAGGAAATTCTCTATTGGGTAGGCCAGTTTCGACACCTAGATTGTACTCTGATATTGCTTAATAAGAAAACCCTTAGATAACTACACCAATTTTCCCGCATTGAGTTTTTCCAGGGACATTGGTCGAAAAATAATGGTGTCATGTGGTGTGTTTGTTCTTGTTTCTTTTAGTTGCTGATCTATAATATGTTGAGCATGCACTGGTGTTTATTTTCAGTATTTACTTTGTAAATAACTTGTTAAAGAAAAATAACAAGTAGGTAGGAATAAATCAGAAAAAATGCCTGAAGGGTTTCTAAACTAAATAAACTTATAAACTTCAACATGCACTGTCCTATAATGGAGTCCCTTGATACCAGGATCCAAATCCAACTTGATCAATGTGAAGCACCCCTTACTCCACTCACTATCCTACCAGATATAGGCATTAGAATCCCTCTACCTACCACCAATAAGTAGAGCATCCCAATAATGTAAAACTCTGTCCAAATCCTCATGAAGTTTCCCTACCAAGTAGTCCATTTCATGCACTCTAATGGTGGGCCCCTAAAGATACAACCCAATCCCTATGCGAATGAAGTCTCTCCTACATGAGCTCCTCCTAATATCGCCCTACTGACCAACTTGCCATGTTGATGAAGTCCCCCATGCCATTAGCGAGTCACTAAAGCCTAATGGAAGATCTGAGTGAACTCCTCCTATAGCATCTAGCTCATCCCTAAAGGTCGTTGAGCTGTCAAATATTGTGATGCTTGGGTCCCATGCTAGTCTCAGAAGGAAACTGTCCCGCCGACCCTGTAACATTTTGGTCATGACTGACCAACTAATATGATCGTACCAAAACATCCTCTTTTGTAACTCTCAACCATAATATATGTGATGATTGAGGCTATGCCTAGCCTACCAAGGTGTTTGAGCAATGCCCGCGCCTGTCACTCCATGGACGGCCCAATCCTGAACAACCACCTACCTCGCCATATAATGAAGACCTAGGTGATCCCCCATATGTCAACCTGATAATGAACTAGATCACTTGCTTTCTTGATCGTACTCACTAAGTGGTGGAGTGTCCCACCGATCAAATGGATCCCTGGATCCCATACCCATACTAGAGGTCCACGACTCCCCATCCTCATTGCCTGCTGCTGTGACATTTTGCTGGTTGTTGGGACCCCCCTTGTGCTTCATCCTTGACCCTTGTATGTATCCAATGGATGGGCACCCAACATCAAGGATTTGTCTCGCATATGACAAACGACTCTGCTCCTACCAAACCACACAACGAAATATGTTATCCCAACTCTTGATGATGTATCCTGATATTGCCTGGAGCCTAAGCATTTGCCCACTAACGAGGAATACCATCCCCTTTACCTCGTTCCCACATAACACCTCGAGTTGTCCTGCCAATAATGCACCCTACAACTCACTCATGGTCACCTCCCTAAGCCTGCACCCGTCAACTTGTGCCCTGACCAAATACCACCACTGAGAAGTCTCCCCCTAGATACTCTGTGTACCAACTAATTGTCTCGATCAAACCTCTTGTGTCCTATTGCACATGATGAAGGTATCAAGGGACAACACCCAACTATTTTTCACCTGCAAACAATGTATAAGTGAGAGGCACACGAGTCCCCATGGATATCATCAAATTATGCTCATATGCGTCCTCATCGATCCCTGGTTATTGATAACCAATGGCATGGCTGTCATCTCTATCAAGTGGTCACCTTGGTGGTAATTGTTGATTTTTGGTAGCATCGGATGCGCTCTAACCATGAAAATTGGTGGAGAGGCTAAGGCACATGATATCTCCAAGACCCAGAAATCATTTTGAGAAATTCCATCCAGATGAGGAGTTATTAAAATAATTAATATTTTTAATGGGTTCCTAAGTCTAAACTTAGAAAAATAAAAATATTAATGGGTATTAATAAAGACAAGGATGAGAAGCTTCTAAGAGACGAGGATCAAGTCTGTTTTAATCTTAGCCGTTGATTAGAGACTTAATCTCGGTTGTTGATTTGTCAACAGGAAAAGTATAAGAAAAGACTTGAGGGTCATTTGGAGATAGACCAACAGATACTCAATATCCCAAGAAAAATTGATTCTAAGAGAGTGAAATTGATTTCAGAGGGAGAGTTGCAAGGTGTAGGGAGAGGGGGTGATTAGCAGGAGTCAGGGTGCTAAGAAGAAGTGGCGTAGGGACTCTGAGAGACAGCGCAGAGGGAGACGCAAATCATAGAGACGCAAGGATGACATAGAGAGGGACAGAGCCATGCAGAATGACACAGGGCTGACGCAATAGGGAAAGAAAGCTCTCCAGGGTGTCAAAAAGTCTCGGAGAAAAGTCTCAGGTGTTTTCTCCCAGGGTCCATGTAAATTTTTTTGTAAAAGCGATTGTTGCTGAAGATTATTAAAACCCTCCTCTGCTACACCGGTTTTCCGATATTGCGTTTTTCCAGGGACAATTGTCCAAAAATAACTGTGTTGATGTGATTGATTCTTGTGCATATATTTGTTTCTATATAATGGTGTGATATCTGCAGTAGAATTTATTTTAATATTTACTTAAGGGATTTCATAAATAAATTATTGGGAAATAAGTAGGTAAAATAAATCAGTTACTACAGTAATATAATTTCTGTTTAGAAATTTTCACATGGTATCAGAGCAAAGATTTGTTGACAGAAAGGGAAAATCAATTATGGGTCAAGAGCATGTTGCAGAGGCATCCACTCCAGGAGACTTGTGCAGATTTTCAGAAGAATGCACAAGAGATAGAAATTACGATTTTTCCATGTTGGCTTCTAGATTGGAAGAAGAAGTTGCTTGCGTAGCAAGCTATGCCTCCTCGGGGGTTCGATATATAGATAGTGGAGCTTCCTAGCATATGAGAGGAATCCGAGAATGTTTTTCAGACTATCAAGAAGAAAGGATGAATTTTCAGATCACCATGGGGAATAAGGCAAAGTGTACTCCAGTAGGGAAAGGTAATATAGTTTTTCAAACAGAAACAAGAGCGCGGTTCCGAGCTACCAATGTGTTGCATGTTCTAAGATTGGGGATAAACTTAATTTCTGTATATCAACTTCAAAGCAAGGCCTATGACGTTTTATTCATTAAGGAGAAAGTATACGTCAAACACCTGAGTTGGAAAAAGAAGGTCTAGATTGGAATCAGAAGTAATAGGTTGTGTAGGTTGCAGGTAGAATCACCAATGGCATTGATAGGTAGTAATGGAGACAAGGATTTGAATGAACTATGGCATAGAAGGATGGGACATTTGCACCATGGGGCTCTTAGAATTCTCAGAAAAACTGTAACAAGAGTTCTAGATCTTAGTACTGAACGAGATGATGTATGCAGAGGGTGTGCTCTAGGCAAGTATGTCAAAGCAACATTTCCAAGAAGTAACAATAGGGCCAAGAGTGTACTAGGATTGATACACTCAGACATTTGCGAACCGATGTCCACAAAAGCTCTTAGTGGTGCCGAATATTTTGTGACCTTCATCAATGACCATTCTAGAAAGACTGGTGTGCTCTAGGCAAGTATGCCAAAGCAACGTTTCCAAGAAGTAACAATGGGGCCAAGAGTCTACTAGGATTGATACACTCAGAAATTTGTGGACAAATGTCCACAAAAGCTCTTAGTGGTGTCGAATACTTCATCACCTTCATCGATGACCATTCCAGGAAGACTTGGATCTATTTTCTGAAAACCAAGGATGAGGTTTTCTGTCGATTCAAAGAGTTCAAGGCTCTAGTGGAGAATCTGATAGGAAAGAAGATAAGTGTTGCATTTAGACAATGGTGGAGAGTATTTCAACAAGGACTTCACCACTTTTTGAGCTAGGGAGGGCATTAGAAGAGAGTGGACAACTCCCTACAATTCGAAGCAGAATGGAGTAGCAGAAAGGAAGAACATGACTATTATGGAAGCAGCTAGGGAAATGATGTATGATCAAGATATGACAAAATTCCTGTGGGCAGAAGCATGCAGCACGACAGTCTATGTCCAGAATAGAACTCCTCATAGGGCATTGGGTAGGATTACTCCAGAGTAGGTCTTCACCGGGAAGACACCTGAAGTTAGTCATTTCAGGATATTTGGGAGTTGAGCATATTGCCGTATACCGAAGGAGAAGAGGAAGAATTTAGATCAAACTGCAGAGAAAGGATATCTTGTGGGATATAGCGAGAATGCTAAGGCATATAGAATCTTTCTTTCGAGGAGCAGGAAGGTAGTAGTTCGGTGAGATGTAAAGTTCATGGAGGATAGGGCCTTCAGAAAATCTTGAGAAATGCCTTCCGAGGAGCAATCAAAAGATGAGCCGTTGGTCAAACAACTTCAACCAGCGGAAGCTAGTACCAAAAATTCTCCTTCAGAACAAGAGGAATCACAGGAAGAGGAAGGGATAACAGATGCACCTACTACCAGAGGAAGAACGAGTTGGGAACTCCGATAGATTCTACAGGATGCAAAAGATTTCATTGGTGCACCCAGGAACAATAAAAGGGAGTGAAGACAGTCAGATAGATATCAGGCCTTAGTAGCTTAGGTTGTGGAACCCTCCAGTTTTCAGGAGGTCATTCAGCATCAAGTTTGGATGGATGCAATGGTGGAGGAATACAACTCTATAATGGTGAATGATGTTTGGGAAGTAGTGCCTAGGCCTCAAGACCGATCAGTGGTATGTTGAAGATGGATCTACAAGATCAAATATGCTGCAAACAGCAGTGTGGAAAAATACAAAGCCAGGTTTGTGGCTAAGGTGTATGCTCAAAAGTAAGGAATAAACTATGAAGATACCTTCGCCTCAGTAGCCAGGTATACATCTATTAGAACCGTGATATCTCTTGCAGCACAAGTGGGGTGGAAGATTCATTAGATGGATGTCAAGATGACATTCTTGAACGGAGTGATAGAAGAGGAAGTATACATTTTATAGCAAGAAGGCTTTGAGACACATGAGAAGGAATCTCTTGTATCCAAATTCAAGAAAGCCTTGTATGGGCTCAAACAGGCACCTAGAGCATGGTATCGTCGAATTGATGGTTACCTGCAGAAGATGGGGTTCATCAAGAGTGATGCAGATCCCAATCTCTACTATCTGATTGTAGAGAATGAGCCTCTAGTCCTAGTGTTATATGTGGATGATCTCTTCCTGACAGGGTAATCCAAGCTCATCGAGCACTGCAAGAATAATCTAGCCACAAAATTCGACATGAAGGAATTGGGACAAATGCATTATTTTCTGGGGTTGGAAGTTTAGCAGCAGAAGGGTGAAATCTTCCTTGGACAAGGGAAATATTCTACAGAAATCCTGAAGAGATTCAGGATGTAGGACTGTAGGCCGATGGCTACTCCAATGATCACCAACTAGAAGAAAGTTGATGCATCAGAGGACAAAGATGTTGATCCCACCTTGTACAGGCCACGCATAGGATCCCTAATGTATCTGGTCAAAACCATGCTAGACATTTGTTACGCTGTCAACACCCTCAGTTAGTTCATGGTGGAACCTAAGAGGGCGCATTGGGCAGCAGCCAAACATGTTCTCAAGTATTTATAGGGACCAGTCGAGTATGGACTATTGTACACCAGAGGTAACTACATCAGACTAGGTGGGTTTACTGATCCAGATTAGGCTAGAAGTTTAGTAGATTGGAAAAGTACCACTGGGTACTGTTTCAACATTGGATCGGGGATGACCTCCTGGTGCAGTAGGAAACAGAAATCCGTAGCTTTGAGCTCAGATGAAGTGGAAAATATGGCCGCTAGCACAGCTTAGTGCAAAGCCATATGGCTTAGAAAATTGCTTGTGAACCTATTTAGTAGAAGGATGAATGCAACTAGGATCATGTGTGATAATTAGAGTTGCATCAAGCTCTCTGAGAATCCAGTATTTCATGATCGGTCGAAGCACATTGATATTCGGTGTCACTTTGTCAGAGATTGTGTCCAACGAGGAGCAGTACAGTTGATCTACACTCCTACAAGAGAATAGCTGGCGAACATCCTCACCAAGGCCCTAGGAAGAACAAAGTTCATTTATTTAAGGGAGAAAATGGGGATGGTAAAGAATCCATTTCAGTAGCAGAAATGGATAAGTATAAGGTGATGCAGTGTAGCAGTGAGTAGTGGCGGTGCAATGGGCAACACGATGCAGCAGATTGAGAGGGAGCTGCAGTACAAATGTAGCAATGGCAGTGGCAATGTCATGGGCAGCAGTGCAGGACGATGCAGTGCATATGATGTAAGGCAACAGGCCAGACATCAACACAGGTACCGGTGCGGAGGATCAATGTGATGTTTCCAATGGTGAAGCATTACTAGAGCACATTCCTCGCTAAGAGGGAGTGTTGATTTGTGGTAGCATCGGATGTGCTCTAGCCATGAAAATTGGTGGAGAGGCTAAGGCACATGATATATCCAAGAGCCAAAAATATTTTTGAGAAATTCCATCCGAATAAAGAGTTATTAAAATAATTAATATTTTTAATGGGTTCCTAAGTCTAAACTTAGGAAAATAAAAATATTAATGAGTATTAATAAAGATAAGGATGAGAAGCTTCTAATAGACGAGGATCAAGTATGTTTTAATCTTAGCCATTGATTAGAGATTTAATCTCGGTCGTTGATTCATCAACAGGAAAATTATAAGAGAAGACTTGAGGGTCATTTGGAGATAGACCTGCAAATACTCAGTATCCCAAGGAAAATTGATTCTCAGAGAGAGTGAGATCAATTTCAGAGGGAGAGTTGCAGGGTGGAGGAAGAGGGGGTGATTAGCAACAACTAGGGAGCTCAAAATAAGTGACACAGTGACTCTAAGAGATAGCGCAGAGGGAGACGCAGATCATAGAGACGCAGGGATGACACAAAGAGGGACAGAGCAGTGCAGAGTCACGCATGATGACGGAGGGCTGACGTAGTAGGGAAAGGAAGCTCTCCAGGGTGTTAGAAAGTCTCGGAGAAAAGTCTCAGGTGTTTTCTCCTAGGGTCTATGTAAATTTTTCTGTAAAAGCGATTGTTGATGAAGATTAATAAAACCCTCCTCTACTGCACCGGTTTTCCCACATTGTGTTTTTCCAGGGACAATTGTCCAAAAATAACTGTGTTAATGTGATTGATTCTTCTGCATATATTTGTTTCTGTATAATGGTGTGATATCTGCAATAGAGTTTATTTTAATATTTATTGAAGGGATTTCGTAGATAACTTATTAAGAAATAAGTAGGTAAAATAAATCAGTTACTGCAGTAATAGAATTTATGTTTAGAAATTTTCACAGTCATGTTTCAAATCCCAATGGCAAGCATCACCCATCACTAGGTCCAGACAAGCATCCCTATGCTCCCCTACATGAGAACATGTATGTTAAAATTGGAAACCAGGGAAAAACTTCATGTGGGTCATCTTATTCATGGCTAACAATATTTTTATTAGATTCCTCTCGTCGAGAGGTGTAGGATTGATATAAAGATCATCCAATTCCGATAAGTATTCATGGAGATATGAATTTATTTTGATTATGGAATTATTATCAAGCCGACCTACAACTCATGTAGGCTCAGAAGCCCAACAGTCGCATCTATTCACCCACCATCGTTGTGTATAAATATAAGAGGACTTTTCCTCATTTAGACTCACTCATCTCATCACATCTCTCTCTCTATTGCGTAGATATGAGTCTCTTCTCTACTGCGCTGAAATGGGTCTCTCTCTCTCACACATGTGAAGCCGGAAGCTGTTGAATTTGAAGCTGCAACTGCAGAAGTAAAGATTGACTTGTGTGGCCTAGAAGATCTCCTCTTTGGAACTGCGCTGTAGGTTCATCTGAATCTCCTTTGAAAGCCGCAACTTTTGGTGGTGGAATGAAGTCAATCCGACGAACGGTTTGCAAGATATCGACTGCCATAGTTTGAAGCCGGAAACTGCTGAAACTGAAGTTGCAACTGCAGAAGTAAAGATTGACTTGCATGGCCTAGAATATCTCCTCATCTGAACTGCGCTGTAGGTTCATATGAACCTCCTCTGGAAGCCGAGACTTTTGGTGGTGGAATGAAGTCAATCTGACTGTCAGTTTGTGAAATATGGTCTGCCCTAGTTTGATAATGAAGCCGCTAATGCTGATGCTATTGATCTAGGGTTTGCTACTGCTGATATGAATCAGATTTATTGTACTATTTCTCTCTGCTGAATTATTGAAGATAAAAGAAGATTTGAGCAAAGGGTTTCCCCACACATTGTGGGGTTTGTCCCTGGCTAGCCGCCACATCTTGTGTCTCTTGTCTTGGCTTGTTTTCTGTCGATCGTTTAATGTTCTATCTGCACTTTACTTTATGTACATGTGATTGCTAATCGGTGGAATATAATAAGAAAAAGAAGTAAACTGTTATAAGCATAGAACATACCATAACTTAACATGGTATCGGAGCTGAGGTGAAGACAAAGCCCGAGCAAGAGCAAGAGCAATCATTGAACAGAAGATTGGCAAGGCTATCTTAAAAGAACTATGGGGTCCTCAACACTCTTTCCTGCCGAAGACAAGCTCTGTGAGAAAGCTGACTATCACGGATGGAAGATGTCTATCGATCTAACCCTTGAAGATCAAGGAGTGCTGGACCATGTAAGAGGCAATATTGTTGAGCCTTCATCAAATGTATCTGCTGCTGCCTGGAACAAATGGAAAAATGGAGAAGTCAAAACAAAGAAGATCATCTGGGACTCTATCGACAAGTGCTTGGTGGCCTACATCTCTGATCTAGACACCTCCAAGGAAATCTATGACAGACTGGTGAGTTTATTTAAAGTTAATGATGCAAATCAAGTTCTGTTTCTTAGAAATAAGTTGAGGGAAATCAAGAAGGGTAAAGATGAAAGTATGCAAGCATACTTCTTAAGAATCACCGAGATCAAGAACGATCTCCTATCTATTGGGGAAACCATTACTGACAGAGAAATGGCACTCACAACTCTCGGAGGATTACCATCTGAATGGTATGTGTTCAGGACTACTCTTCTGAACAATAATGTAATTCCTAGTTTCGAGGAATTAATGGCTAGATGCATTCAAGATCAAACAAGGGTAGAAGAGCAGGAAATGCCCTTGCCTAAAGGTCCTCCTGCTGCTTTTTCTTCTCATGCTAAGAAAAGAAATAATTCTGGGTCTAAATCAAAAGGAAAGGCTGGACCTAAGGGTGGAAGAAAAGGATGATGTTACATCTGCGATAAAGTAGGTCACTATGCAAGGGAGTGCCCTGATAGAAAGGACTCACACCGGGACAATGATCAAAATCCCTCTGATGGCAAATCAAAGGAATGACAAATTCAACAGCAAAGGTAAGAGGATAGCTGGGGATTGAGGAAGAGGACAACCGTTCAAGAAGGCTAGAAAGTCCAGGATGTATTAAATGCACCTGACCTTAAAAAGAACCTAGTGTTCATCTTGGCAATGGAAGACAAAGGCTACAAGGTAACCTTAAGCAATGGCAAGGTATGTATATGGAAATGCCTTTACTCTTGGGTTTAGTGTTGATTCATCATATCAGGTCGATGGAAGTCCGCTAGGTGTCATGTCTTGTGACACAATTCTTCAGTCCAAACTTTGGCATCAGAGGTTTGCCCACCTTCATTACAAAGCTCTACCCGATGTAAGACAGATGGTAACAGGGATGCCTGAAGTCCAAGTAGAGAAAGAAGGTGTATGTCTGGGATGTGCCAAAGGAAAGCTCAAAAGGGGACCATTCCCTTCAAGTCAAAGCAAGACCTCCGATATATTACAACTAGTTCACTCAGACATATCAGGTATGATGCCTGTGAACTCCTTGGGAGGATACTCATATTATCTCACTTTTACAAATGACCATTCTCGAAAGACCTGGATATACTTCTTGAAAAAGAAGGATGAAGTGTTCCCTTGATTCCGACACTTCGAAGCCCTAATCGAGAATCAAACCGAAAAGAAGATCAAGATCTTAAGAACTGACAATGGGACTGAATATGAATCTAATGAGTTCCATGATTTTTGTAAAGAGGCTGGCATCAAGAGGGAGACTACTACACCATATACTCCTGAACAAAATGGTGTGGCAGAAAGGAAGAACCGCACAATTATGGAAGCTGTCCGGGCGAGGCTACATGATCAAAGTCTTCCTAAGTTTCTATGGGCTGAAGCTGCAAACACTGCCATATATGTACAAAATCGATGCCCTCATCAAGCATTGGGTTCCAAGACTCCTGAAGAAAAATTCACCGGTAAGAAACCTGATGTTTCTCATTTTAAAATTTTTGGAAGCCCTGTATACTTTCATGTGCCGAAAGAGAAAAGAAATAAATTGGGAGCATCTGGAAAGAAGGGAATTTTCGTGGGCTATGGTGAAAATACTAAAGGCTATAGAATCTATGTAGCCGCTCAAAGGGAAGTCATAATTAGTCATGATGTCACCTTTGACGAAGATATGGCTCTCAACAAGGTGATCAATCTTCCGACTTTGAGGAGCTCTCAAGAAGCCGACACCAGGGAACCGAAAGAAAAGGATGATGAATCAATGGCTGATGTAGAAGAACCCATGGATCCGATTGATCCTCATTCACATGAGCCTTCCTCTTCTAGGAAGAGGCCTTCATGGCTTAGGGGGATACTTGATGATGCTGAAGGACATGCTGCACCCTGAGGAACCTTCCATCAAAGTAAGAAACTTAACAGGTATCAGGGATACCTGACCATCATGAGCACGATCATACAAAATGAACCTTCATCATTCTCAGATGTCATCAAGCATTAACTATGGAAGGATGCTATGACCATAGAATATGAGTCTATTATGGAGAATGATGTCTGGGAAGTAGTTCCCAGACCCTGGACAAGACAATTGTTACTTCAAAATGGCTTTACAAGATAAAGCATGCAGCAAATAGAAGTATGGAAAAGTATAAGGTTCATTTTGTTGCTCGTGGTTTATCCCAGAAGGGAGGTATAGACTATGATATTTGCACCTATTGCCAGATATACGACCATGCGCTTGATCTTAGCCCATGTGGCTTCACAAGGATGGAACCTACATCAGATGGATGTTAAGACTGAGTTCTTGCATGGTTCTATCAAAGAAGAGGTGTATGTGGAGCAACCTGAAGGATTTGAGATTTATGATTGAAAATCTCATGTATGCAGGTTGAAGAAGGCTCTCTATGGGCTGAAGCAAGCACCCCGAGCATGGTATGAGAGGATCGATAGCTACTTGATGAAGCTGGGATTCACTAGGAGTGAAGCTGATCCTAACCTTTACTTTAAGGTTGAAGATGACAAGCCTCTCATACTGGTGTTGTACGTGGATGACCTATTTCTAACAGGTGCAAACCCTCTCATTCACAAATGTTAGAGGGAGATGGCTTTTGAATTTGAAATGAAGGACCAAGGACTTGAAGTGTGGCAGAAGCCAAGGGAAATTTTCCTATCTCAAGGAAAATATGTGGTAAATATATTGGAAAGATTCGGTATGATGGACTGCAAGCCTGTGACTACCTCAAGGATCTTAACTTTTAGAAGTTATATGGTAGTGATGTCGGACCAGACTTGGGAAATGCCTCTGAGTTTCAAAACTCATTCGCATTGATGTTCTTGGTGAACCTCCGTCCGAACATATGTTTTGCAGTTAGCATTGTGAGCTCATATTTGGTTGAGCCTCACTGGAATGATGCCAAGAATCTTCTGAGATGTCTTCAGGACATAATCTCTCATGGATTAAGATACACTGTCGGAGATGTGAGACTACTTGGATATACTGATGTTGATTGGGCAGGCAGTGTGGTGGACCGTAAGAGCACTTCCGGGTACTGTTTCACCTTGGGATCTTCTTCGATATCCTGGATGAGCAGGAAGCAGAAGTCAGTAGCTTTGAGCACCGCCAAAGCAGGATATATTGTTGCTAGCATAACCTCGTGTGAGGCAGTCTAGTTGCGAAAGATCTTCAGTGAGCTGTTTGGGTTTACATTGGATACCACTGTGATTCTCTGTAACAACCAGAGGTGGGATTCGATTATTGAGGAGTCCCGTATTCGTCAATTGCTCTAGCAGATAGACATCATCTGGGATATGGTAAGTTGATGAGCAAGGAAGCTCCATCACATTAAGATGATGTACAGGTTGAGACACCTTGTCAAAGCCCCAAGGAAAGATCTAATCTGTGATTCGGCAAGAAACCTTTGCACAAGGGTCTTGCATGTTGCATACATTGAGCTCTGGGAGCTCTAAGGGCTTGCGGTTCCTACTGGAGCAACATATGACCACAGGGTGACTCACCCTCCCCTGGTGGTGCACACTGGAACAAGATGATTCGCTCTCTTGTGGGACAAGATGATTCGCTCTCTTGTGGAACAGGATGATTCGCTCTCCTATATAGCAGGATGATTAGTTCTCCTGTGAGGCCTGGATTGATGTGTTCTCCATGGCAACCTGGATTGATGTGTTCTCCACGACGATTGTAGCAGGATTGATGTGTTCTCCTGTGAGGCCTGGATTGATGTGTTCTCCTGTGAGGACAGGATTGATTAGTTCTCCTGTCGAGGCATCCTACCCATGCAGTCTGGGACTCATGGGAAGTACCTCTCATCTGATCAATGAGCAGGGAAATGAAGTTAGGGACCATAGTAGTACCGATGGACGCATCGTTGTAACTACCGTACTCCCTACGCTAGGATGACCTCCATTGATCTAGGATCAATGATACTGGTCTGGGACCAGTGGTAGGAGTTGTACCATACTATCACGCTGACTTCGGGTCGGTTGAGACTGGTCTGGGATCAGTGGTACATACTCTGAGACTGACTTTGAGTCAGTGGAGGATGATATTGGTCTGGGACCATTGGAGTTGTACTCACTATGACGCTGACTTTGGGTTGGTTGAGACTGGTCTGGGACCAGTGGTACATACTCTGAGACTGACTTTGAGTCAGTATGATACATCCTCGATCATTTCTTCTTCTTCATAATTCGGACAAAAGCAGAGTAGAACAGAACAATGCAAGAGCAGAGCAGAACAGAACAAAACAGTACAGATCAGTGCAGGGCAGAACAAGACAAAGCAGAACAGGCAAAATAGAGCAGAGCAGGGCAAGGGTCAGGATGTACAAGGCAGTGCATTTGATGGATGAATAGTAACGACGGATAGACAGATTGCAGATGAAGTTCTCCATGGTTGAGAGGGAGTGTTAAAATTGGCAACCAGGGAAAAACTTCATGTGGGTCATCTTATTCATGGCTAACAATATTTTTATTAGATTCCTCTCGTCGAGAGGTGTAGGATTGATATAAAGATCATCCAATTCCGATAAGTATTCATGGAGATATGAATTTATTTTGATTATGGAATTATTATCAAGCCGACCTACAACTCATGTAGGCTCAGAAGCCCAACAGTCGCATCTATTCACCCACCAACATTGTGTATAAATATAAGAGGACTTTTCCTCATTTAGACTCACTCATCTCATCACATCTCTCTCTCTCTCTATTGCGCAGATATGAGTCTCTTCTCTACTGCGCTGAAATGGGTCTCTCTCTCTCACACATGTGAAGCCGGAAGCTGTTGAATTTGAAGCTGCAACTGCAGAAGTAAAGATTGACTTGCGTGGCATAGAAGATCTCCTCTTTGGAACTGCGCTGTAGGTTCATCTGAATCTCCTTTGAAAGCCGCAACTTTTGGTGGTGGAATGAAGTCAATCCGACGAACGGTTTGCAAGATATCGACTGCCCTAGTTTGAAGCCGGAAACTGCTGAAACTGAAGCTGCAACTGCAGAAGTAAAGATTGACTTGCGTGGCCTAGAAGATCTCCTCATCTGAACTGCACTGTAGGTTCATCTGAACCTCCTCTGGATGCCGAAACTTTTGGTGGTGGAATGAAGTCAATCCGACTGTTGGTTTGTGAGATATGGTCTGCCCTAGTTTGATAATGAAGCCGCTAATGCTGATGCTACTGATGTAGGGTTTGCTACTGCTGATATGAATCAGATTTATTGTACTATTTCTCTCTGCTGAATTATTGAAGATAAAAGAAGATTTGATCAAAGGGTTTCCTCACACATTGTGGGGTTTGTCCCTGCCTAGCCGCCACATCTTGTGTCTCTTGTCTTGGCTTGTTTTCTGTCGATCGTTTAATGTTCTATCTGCACTTTACTTTATGTACATGTGATTGCTAATCGGTGGAATATAATAAGAAAAAGAAGTAAACTGTTATAAGCATAGAACATACCATAACTTAACAATGTATCTTTGTGTGCCTTGGCACACGAATGCACCTAGTTGCACACCTTTGTGCATTACTGGACACCACTACCAACTGCCATATCATCCCGAATCATCTGGTATCCCTCCTGTGACAAAGTAGTTGTCATTCCATGCAAAACCTCGAGGTGGTGTGAATTGCTCCTCCTACTCTACAATGCAATCCTGCACAACACGACACTCCTCCGTGCACCTTCGTGATCCTCTGCAGAACACTGAAATCTGTGGCACAATCTGCGCACCATTAAACACCTATGCCAACTGCCACACCACCCTGCATTCTCAACCATGCCACATCCACCCATGCATCTGTTAGTGAATCCACTACATGATAACAGAAATGATACTATTGTGCCTAGCCTTAGTAGATCTTGTGTCCAATATGCCAATAAGAGAGAATTGTCTCCATACAATGCCTTGATTGATCGCCTGCTGATGGCACCTCCTCCGACCAACCCCTGCCAGAGTATGTTGATTATCCTACAATCCCATGTATGCTCAACAACCACGGACAACCCGTGGAGTCTTCTTAGAGCCTGTCAATCCAACCTGACAATAGTGTTGATGGAGAGTTGAAAGTGTGTGGGCGCTCAGTCACCAGATCCATTGTACTTCTAATACCATCACTAACCAAGCCCATGTTGTGATGGGGAATCACACCTAGATCCCAACAACAATTTGGCCCTCATACTCCCCTAGTAATCCACGCCCTCTGCTGAAATATGACCATGGATGTACCCAACAACCTAACCTGCTCCATTAGGTACTAGATCAGTACCTCTCACCATCCAATCCCAAAGGAGGGATCAAATGTACAATCTCTTTTATACGGAACAAGCCCTCCATGTTGACATTGTGCCATACTCAACTCAAGTCACTGGCCCCTGCTAACCTGGTCATCCCCTATGATCTGTCTAGACAACTTTGCCTCTCTCCATCCAATGCATAAGGGTGAGATAATAACGTTGTGGACCTTGTCAGCGTGCCTCTGAAGCGAACTGTGTTGGAATCCCAACATGTGCTCTCTGCGTTGCCCCTCGTCAATGTCTAGCCTCAAGGACGGTTGCGCATCCTCCTCCATCACGGCCTCAACTTGAGCCTCCAACTGCTCCTCCACTGACAACCCATCATATAAAACATCCTCACTGGTCATTTGTAGGCAATGTCACATGGTTCGAGTTCGAATTCGGGTTCGACAATGATTAGGTTCGGTTCAAGTTCGAATTTTTTGATGGGGTTCGGATAAGGTTTGCCATTAGGTTCGTCTATATACATTTTCTATATGTATAGATATATTAACTTGAAAATGAAATATGGGATAAAATTGTAAGAAATCAACATCAATAAAAAAAATGCTATCACGAACATGGAAACTGCAAGGATAGATTACAAGCTTGAGTTGTGACATGAGGTTATGAGTTTTGATCTATGGACTTGGTTAATGGCCATGAGGTTCGATGAGGTTCGCCGAACCTCAAAATCTTTTTAAGGTTTGCCAAAATTCGAACCTCAAGGTTGAAGTTCGATGAACCTTGTGACATATGTTGTAAGTGACTGTCATCTGACAACTCTGTCATAGATTTGGATGCCTCTCTACCTATCAACTCCTCATAACCATACAAAGCTTGGAATGGTGACATACCTATGGACATGTGGTGCATAGTGTTGTAGCATTATTCACCCAAGTGTAGCCACCGTATCCATGCTCTCTGCTGACCTGTCACATAGTTATGCAAGTATCCCTCCAACCACTTGTTAACTATCTACGTCTACCCGTTTGTCTGAGGGTGGTAACTGGTACTTGGGATGAGCTCAGTACCCACCAACTGTAATAGCTCCTACCAAAATCCACCCATGAATTGGCTGTCCCGGTCGTTGACAATAGTCTTTGGGAGACCATGTAGCCGAAACACCTCCCTGAAGAACAATTCGACCACCTGTGAGGCCGAGTACTGGGCTGGGATGGCGAAGGAGTGAGCATACTTTTTCAAACGGTCCACCACTATGTAGATGCAATCTTTGCCCTGTACTATGGGCATTCCGATAATAAAATCCATCGATATGCTCTCCCATTTCCCCCTCGGAATGGGAAGCAACTGCAATAGGCCTGCAGGGTGTGTCTGCTCTCCCTTGTTTAGTTGGCATGTGGCACACTCCCGAATATGCCTCAGAACATCGTCCTTGAGGCCCTTCCACGCAAAGCACTCCCTAATGGCCTGATATGTCTTCATGAACCCTTGGTGCCCCGCTAATAGTGAATCGTGGGCAACCTGTAAAATGTTCTCCGTCAGTGGTGAGTTGGGTACCAAGTAGGTCTGGTCTCAATAATAGATCACCTTGTTCATCACCGAATACCGATCATCTATCACCAACCCATCAAGGACCTCACACTCAAACTGGTCCTTGGAGTACTCCACTAGTAACTACACCCTCCAATCTGGGGCAATTCTCATCAAAGAAAGAGTGGCTATCCTCCTGGACAACACATCAGCCACTACGTTGTGCTTCCCTATGACATACTAAATGTCAAATTCATATGCCTGGAGCTTTCTCACCCACTTTTGTTGCCTCTCCTACAACTATTTCTGCCCCAAGAATAACCTGAGGCTATTGTGATCTGTCTTGAATTTAAACCTGTTCCCTACCAAATACTTCCTAAACTTGGCCAACCCATACATGAGGGCTAGCATCTCCTTATCATAAACAAAGCACAGTGGCTCATGGGGTAGTAGCTTTCGACTCTCAAAAGATATGGGGTGCCCTCCCTGCATCAACACGGCCTCCACACCCACTCCTGTTGCATCACACTCCAACACGAAAGGATGAGTGAGGTTAGGAAGTGCCAACATCGAGCAACTACTCATGAACTCCTTGAGGTAGTCAAAAGCCTCCTGCATTGTAGTGGTCCACTCAAAAGCCCCTTTCTTCGTCAAGTCTGTGCGTGGTGCTGCTAATTGGGAGAAGCCCTTCACGAACTTCCTGTAATAAGTGCAAATGCCTATGACACCCCTCATCTCGGTCATATTACAGGGCTTTGACCAATCCCGTATAACCCTAATCTTCTCCTCATGTACTCTAACACCGTCCACCCCAATGATGTGCCCTAGGTAGAGCATCTCAGTCAGCCCAAACTTGCACTTGGACAGTTTAGCATAGAACTGTTGCTCCTCCAGAATGTGCAGTACTGTCTCAAGGTGCTGCAAATGCTCCTCCCAAGTTCGACTATAAATCAGTATGTCATCAAAGAACACCAGCACAAGCTTCCTCAACTACCCACAAAACACGTGGTTCATGCATGACTGGAAGGTAGTTGGTGCATTGGTCAGCCCGAAGGGCATAACCAAGAACTCAAAGTGCCCATAATGGCACCGAAATGTTGTCTTCGGGACATCTTGGTCCCTCACTCGGATCTGATGGTACCTCGACCATAGATCAATCTTCGAAAAGAACTTAGCTCCCCTCAACTCATCCATCAACTCATCTATACATGGGATGGGGTAGAGGTTCTTCATTGTCTTCTTATTGAGGGCCCGGTAATCGATGCACATACATAAGGACCCATCCTTCTTCTTCACCAGCACAATTGATGAAGCAAAAGGGCTAGAGTTGGGCCTGATATGCCCAAGTGCCAATAGCTCGTGGATGGCCCTCTCTATCTCATCCCGATATGCCTTGGGATGTCGATAAGGAGTGGTGATGACGACCTGCACTCCTGACTCCAGCTCAATAGTGTGTTGAAACCCCCGATCAAGTGGTTGACCCGGTGGTATTGTTGAAATTTCTAAGTCTAACCGTTAGAAATTTTATCTGTATTCTTCTGGTTTATTTCCTACTTGTTAATTACAAACAAGTTATTTAAGCATATAATCATCGAAATAAACACAATACAGTCTCAACCATCTATAGATCAACAGCTAAAAGAAATAGCAAACACACAAGTGACACCGTTATTTTTAGACAACTCATCCCCAGAAAAACCAACTTGGGAAAACCGATACAACAATTCTGAGGGTTATTTATTATGCAGTATATCCTTGAGTACAACTGGGTGCCAAACTGGCTCACCTGATAGAGAAAATAATCTGACAGTAATACCTCTCTATTCGGAAGCAGATATTCAGAAAATTTGCCCCACGAAACCCTCTCCAGCACAATTGAAGCAGTGCGTCAACCCTCCTGGCCTCTACGTCAACCTCAGAACCCTCTATGTCAACCCTCTGAGGCACTGTGTAGCCTCTACGGCCTTCTGCGTCACTCCTACTACCCTCTACATGGATGACGCAAGCCCTCTAGCCTCTGCGCTGTCTCAACTAGCCTCTGCGTGGCCTGCTTTTGCTTCTACGTCTGCCTCTTTGCCTCTGCGTTGGTCTCTCGGCACTATCTCTGCCTCTCTATCCAATACTCACTGCCCCTCGCTACAAACTGATCGTTGATTCGACTTTTCTTAGCAAACACCTCTCTAGAAAATCGAATGACTGATCACTTTGATGTGTTCTCCACCTGACCCCCAAGCCTCCTCTTATACTTTTCCTGTTGGTCCTTCAATGGCCGAGATTACATATTTAATCAACGACTAAGATTAAATTTGGCTTAATCCATGTTCTTTGGAACCTTCTAACCCTGTTTTATATTAATACCCATTAATATTTTATTTTTCCTAAGTTTAGACTTAGGAACTCCATTAAAAATATTAATTATTTTAATATCTCTTAAACCGGGTAGAATCTGCCCAAACCATTTCTGGGTCTTGGAGATCTCATGAGCTTTATCCTCTCCACCAATTTTCATGGCTAGAGAACATCTTATGCTACTCGAAATCAACAGGTACATCCCCAAGCATAACTGGATACCTGTCAAGAATAACTTGTATCTCTAGATGTGGTGGCTTGGGCTTGCCCCCAGCCTCTGAGATCCTCAACTCTACAGCCCACTAAATGTCTCCATGTCTCGAGTCAACCTCCATCCAGTGGGCTAAAACAGTCTGTGGTGGGAATGATTGCATTCCCCGAAGCAACATTGTCTTGCCATCTAGCCCTACAAACTCCGTCTCCAACTTCCTCTAGTCGATTGTGACTCTGCCAAGCGCATAGAGCCACTAGACTCCCAACACCACGTTGGTATCTAGAAGGCCATGATCCTGACAATCCTAGATAAACATCGCATCAAGGACTAGGCCTTGAAAACAGTAGTTGTCCCAGTTGACCCTGATGCAAATGAGAAGTATGAGGAGGCCCAGGCGAAGGAAAAATGCATGATCATAGATGGGGTCAAGGATCATGTAATACCAAATATTGCTAAGAAGATACCAACAAGGGAGATGTGGGAGACCCTGACCACCTTATACCAGGGATCTTTCGTGCAACGAAAGATGTTATTGGAGAATTAGTTGAGTTCATACCAGATGCAGAAAGGCAAGGTGAGAGATCCCTTCCTTCTCAGGTTGCATGGAATTCGCAATCAACTTACTTTCTGGGGTCTAAACCGGATCCAGAGTTCATGGTCAGGACTGACCTGAATGCAATCTCCGAGGAGTGGAAGACATTTTTCCAAAGCATTTTGGGCAAAGTGACTCTTCCCAGTTAGGAAGAGATGTGGGCAACTCTTCAATAGGAAGAGCTCAGGAGATTGACCAAAGCAGGGAGTAGCAGTAAGGGAGTTTGAATCAAGGAGGAGGAGGAGCAGGATGCACCTCTCGCATCAGCAGGACAACAGAGGGTACAAAAGAGGGAGAAGAAAGACATCTCCAAGGTCAAGTGCTTCAACTGTGGGGAGTTGGGACATTATGCTTCTCAGTGCCCCAGGAAGAAAGGCAAGGGAAAAGCTTCCGACTCAAAGGCTTCTCCAGCAAAGGCGGAGAAGGATGTCGAGACTGATGACGATTGTGCCATGAGTGCTCATGCACCTCTAGAGAAGAGGTGGGGAGACATGGAGCTATAGTTGAGAGGACTACAGAAGTGGGGCAGGACCCTTGAGGAGCCCAAACTCTTGGATCACATATGGCTACAGGAGCCCTTAATGACACTAGTATGATGACAAGTGTCGAGTGGATCAAGGTATGATGGAGCGACAAGGCAATGCTAGAGTGCAGAAGTCTGTAGCAGCGCAGTGGAGATTGCAGCAGTGCGAGAGGCACAGAAGAGGTTGCAGTAGCGTAGTGGCAGCAGAGGGAGCACAAGATAGCAACAGAGGTAGCTTCAGCATTGCGAGGCTTCGAGACTGACCAGGATGTTAGTGTTTGGGTGAAGTCAGTTACTTATTTCTCAGTAACTAAGTTGCAGTGCAATAGTTAGCAGTGGCAGTGTTATGGGCAGCATGATGTAGCAGTACAGATGTAGCAGTGGCAGTGGTAGTGTCATGGGCAATAGTACAGGAAGAAGCAGTGCAGTGGATGTGGCGTAGTAGGCCAAGCATCAGCACAAAGGACCGATGTAGAGGATCAGTTTGATGCTTCTTGTGAAAAATTATGAATCTAACACATCAGAAATCCCTATTGCTATTTCTGGTTTATTATCTCCTACTTGTTCTTTACATTAACAAGTTATTTAATCATATAAACATCGAAATAAACACAATAGCAACGTTCACAAATATACAGATCAACAACTGAAATAAACTGAGACAACACAAGGGACACCGTTATTTTTGGACAATCGTCCCTGGAAAAACCCAATGCGGGAAAACCGGTGCAGTAGATATGAGGGTTTTATTATTATGCAGTTTTCTAAATACAACTAGGGTGCCAGAAATGGCTCACCCTTTAGATATTTTCCTTGCCAGTGGTACCTCCCTTCGGAGACAGATATTCCGACTGATCAACAACCGGATGATGAGCCCCACAGTGACTTCAACTATTCCTCAGCTGGACAGCGAAAACTACTCCAAGCTTCTCTCTGGAACTGCGTCACTCTCTATGGCTCTACGTCTGCCTCTCAGCTCTCAGTCTGCCCCACGAAAACGCCACAACGCAACTCTTTCTACCCAACGTCAGCTCTGCTAGCCTCTGCGTTAGCTTCTCGGCCTCCTGTGTCCTCAGCACTGGCCCTCCAAGCCTTTGTGTCAGCTCTGCCTGCCTCTGCGTTAGCCTAGACTGCCTCTGCATTGTCTCTCCGACACTCTCTCTACCTCTCTGCTATGCATTCTCAGCCTTCTACCGAACTACCCCTCAATGCAACAGATTACTAACTTGATTTCTTAGCAAACCCTGCCCCAGAAAATCGAATTGACTGATCAACTTGGTGTGTCTCCAACTGACCCTCAAGCCTCCTCTTATACTTTCCTGTTGACGATTCAACAGCTGAGATTAAGTCCCTAATCAACAGCTTAGATTAGAAATAGATTGATCCTCGTTATTTAGAACTTTCTCACCCATATTATATATATATATTATATATATATATATATATATATATATATATATATTTTCTAGTTAAGACTAACCTAAGTACCCATGGGGGAATTTGAACCAGTGACCTATCGCAAGGAGTGCCTTAACAGCGCACCCATTCACCGTCAATCCAAAGCCCCGTGGGCCTCACCCATATTATATTAATACACATTAATATTTTAATTTTTCTTAGTTTAGACTTAGGAACCCCATTAAGAATATTAATTATTTTAATATCTCTTCATCCAGGTGGAATTTCTCCAAACGATTTCTGGGTCTTGGAGATCTCATGTGCCTTAGCCTCTCCACTAATTTTCATGGCTAGAGCACATCCGATGCTACCAAAAATCAACACTCCTTCTTAGCAAGGAATGTGCTCTAGTAATGCCTCACCATAGAAACATCACACTGATCCTCCACATCGGTACATGTGCAGA
Source organism: Pinus tabuliformis (assembly GCA_031772625.1). Classification (NCBI taxonomy): domain Eukaryota; kingdom Viridiplantae; phylum Streptophyta; class Pinopsida; order Pinales; family Pinaceae; genus Pinus; species Pinus tabuliformis. Next base: position 968,122,335 of record CM062806.1, on the reverse strand, counting down.
TGCTTAGCATGCTGCCTCACATCCACTGCATTGCTGCTTTCTGTACTACTGCCCATGACACTGCCACATATCTACTACAACTCCCTCTCAACATGCTATATCATGTTGCCCATAGCACTGCCACTACTAACAGCTGCACTGCAACTCAGTTACCGAGAAGTAAGTAGGTGAATAAATAACTTGTTAAGGAATAAACAGGTAGGTGAAATAAACTAGATAATGTAGTAGGAATTTTTGACATGTCGGACTTAGAAATTTCAACATGGTATCGGAGCATTACAGATCACAGAAGCACTGAAGGCATCAACAATATTGGAAATTTGCAGCAGTAGCAGCTGTCCCGAGAAACAGAGCTTCTCCTAAGTAGAAGGAAGCAGAGAAGGAGTGATGAAGAGGGCCTGCGTCATCATTTCGAGCCAAAGAGAGGGCTAGCGCAGAGGCAAAGAGAGGCAGAAGAGGCTCACGAAGAGCCACATCATCCTACTTACCCAGGTAGGCTTGACACAGCTAGCCAGAGGAGCGATTCAGCCTTTGCTGGGATTGCTCAGAGCTGGAAGGCTCAGTTTCATTAGTTGTTGGGACCTAGGGATTTGTGGGTAGATCGTGGATTGGGAAGCTGGTGGGGTGTTGTTTCTACCGAAGAAAAACAGTACCTAACGGGACAAAACCAAGGTAGAGGGAGTCACTACCTTAACAGATTTCTAGCCAAGAAATCCAGATTCGGGTTGTAGTTGCAAAGAGGATTGGAGAGGAGCATTCGACATTTGGCAAGAAGATTTCCAGTAGGGAAATCAGGACTTAGAGGGAGATTTCCTGGAGGGAAGTCGAAACTTAGAGGGAGACCAGAAGAAGAGTGGATATGGCAGTAAACAGATTGAGGGATCAAGACAGGTTGGATGGGGCTTCCAACTTTGTCATCTGGAAGGCCAGGATCCTAGCAGTCCTAGATAGACATCGCATCAAGGGCTTTGCCTTGAGAACCATGGCTATCCCCGTTGACCCAGCTCATAATGAGAAGTATGAGGATGCAATGGTGAGGGCAAAGTGCATAATCCTTGATGGGGTCAAGGATCGTGTCGTACCACATATTGTTGAAAAGAACATAGCAAAGGAGATGTGGTATACTTTGACAACATTGTATCAGGGCACTTTCGTGCAGCGGAAGATGCTATTGGAGAATCAACTGTGGACGTATCAGATGCAGAAGGGGGAGAAGATAGATCTATTCCTCCTTAGATTGTAGGAGATTCGTGACCAAATTACTTCCATAGGGGCCACACTGGATCAAGAGTTCATGCTGAGGACCGCCTTGAATGTACTCTCCGAGGAGTGGGAAACATTTCTCCAAATCATTTTGGGTAGAGATAATCTTCCAAGATGGGAAGAGATGTGGGCAGCTCTTTGCCAAGAAGAAATCAGACGGTTGACCAAGGCTAGGAGTAGTGGGAAGAGAAGTCGAATCAAGAAGGAGGAGGTGGAGGATGCGGCTCTAGCATCTGCAGAATAGTAGGGGAAGAGGAAGAAGAAGGATATCTCCAAGGTGAAGTGCTTCCATTGTGGGGAGCTGGGTCATTATACATCCCAGTGTCCAAGGAAGAAGAACAAGGGAGAGGCTTCTGACTCCAAGGCAGCGCCGGATAAGGCAGAGAAAGAAGTCGAGACTGATGATGACTGTGCCATGAGTGCTCATGCACCTCTAGAGAAGAGGTTGGGAGACATCAAGTTGTAGTCAGGAGGACTACATACCAGGGACAAGATCCTTAAGGTGCCCAAACTCTTGGATCATATCTGGCTATGGGAGCCCTTAACAATAGTAGCAGGATGACAGATGTTGGGAGAAAGATGCGATGGAGTAACAAGGCAGTGGTAGAGTGCAGAGTTCTCTAGCAGCACAGTGGGGGTTGCAGCAGTGCGAGAGGCACAAAGGTGGTTGTAGCAGTGCGAGAGGCACAAGGTGTTTGCAATAGTGCAAGAGACACAAAGGTGGTTGCAGTAGCGCAAAGGCATTAGAGGGAGAACAGGATAGCAGCGTAGGTAGCTTCAACATCAAGAGGCTTTTGGACTGACAAGGATGTCAGAATTTGGCTAGATTAGTTACTTACTTCTCGGTAACTGAGTTGCAATGCAGCAGTTAGCAGTGGTAGTGTTAGGGGCAGCACGGGCAGCGTATTGAGAGGGAGCTGCAGCACAGATGTAGCAGTGGTAGTGGCAGTGGCAGTGTCATGGCCAGCAGTATATGAAGCATCAGTGGAGTGGATGTTGGGTAGCAAGCCAAGCATCAACACAGGTACCGATGCAAAAGGATCAGTGTGATGTTCAATGGTGGAGCATTACTAGAGCACATTCCTCGCTAAGAGGGAGTGATGATTTGTGGTAGCATCAGATGTGCTCTAGCCATGAAAATTGGTGGAGAGGCTAAGACACATAAGCTCTCCAAGACCTCGAAATGGTTTGGGGAAATTCCAACCGGTTGGAGAGATATTAAAATAATTACTATTTTTAATAGGGTTCCTAAGTCAAAACTTAGGAAAATTAAAATATTAATAGGTATTAATATAAAACTAGGTGAGAATGTTCTAAATGACATGGATCAAGCCAAATCTAATCTTAGCCATTGATTAGAGACTTAATCTCGGTCGTTGAAGACTCAATAGGAAAAGTATAAGAGGAGGCTTGAGAGTCAGTTGGAAATACACCAAGTTGATGAATCAGTTCGATTTTCAGGAGCAAGGCTTGTTGAGAAAATTAGAACAAGTGATCTGAGTTGCAGCAAGGGGCAGTGAGTACATAGCAAAGAGGCAGAGATAGTGCCAAAGGGTTAGCGCAGTGACTGAGGAGGCTAGGCAGAGGCAGCAGGAGCCACGCAGAGACAGCTAGAGACTACGTAGAGGCTGAGGGGCCTACGTGGGTGACACAGAAGGCCAAAGAGCTGACGCAGAGAGGCAGAGGGCTGACGCAGGGGGTTTCAGAGCTATGCAGAGGCTAGCAGGGCTAACACAGAGCCTTGGAGAAGCATCAGAAGGATTTTAGTGGGGAAGACTAGCATTGAGAAGTTGAATATCTGTTTCTAAGAAGAGGTATTACTGCCGTCAAGAAATCTCTATTGGGTGAGGCAGTTTGACACCTTATTTGTACTCGAGAAATCTGCATAATAATAAAACCCTTAGAAATGTTGCACCGGTTTTCCCGCATTGGGTTTTTTCGGGGACGATTGTCCAAAAATAACGGTGTCCCTTGTGTTTTTGTCTATTATTTCATTTGATGATCTATATATGAGTTGAGACTGCAATTGTGTTTATTTTCAATGTTTATATGGAAAAATAACTTGTTAAGGAATAAACAAGTAGGTGAAATAAACCAGATAATGCAGTACGAATTTTTGACGTGTCAAACTTAGAAATTTCAACACCTACAGGTTCTATGAACCTCCTCCATCATATAGGAATCCATGATTGCCCCAACCCATGGTGGGTAATGAACCTCCCTACCTTTAAAGGGGGTATTCACTACTATATCTTATACATCACGCTCTTACCCCTTGCGCCCCGAGCAGTTAATCAAAGAAAAACATAAAAAAGCATAAGGAATATAAATAAGGGTGGGAAAATCAAGGTCAAGTCACGTCATGTACCACGATTTATCCCTCCTATACATTATAAACTCAAGTGTCGGCTTCCCTCTTATTAGCTACCCTTGTACCCTAGCATGTGACCCAGGGCTGCCCCTTCTCATCCCCTACTTCATTCACCTATTTGTCACATGCCACCACCTTTTGAAGGATTTACCTTGAATATATTATCCCATTTAGAAGTAGAAACCACCTAATAGGATTCTTGGTTAACCCCATTTGGAGTTTAGGAGACAGTGGCACATCCCGAAGCCTATTATGGAAGGGCGGCCCATTATGGAAGGGCAGCCCATTATGAAGTACACACCTATGGTCCATGATTGGTAAGCTCATTTACTCGATTTCTCTAATGACTTGTTGTACTGGAAGGTTAGGGGATGCATTGGATCTTATACAGGATTGCAGATGGTCTCCATTTTGGGTTTGGTCTCCCTATATGGGGTCCTAATCCTCTAGAGGGCTACATGGGCACATGTAGGGTGTGCATTGAGAGCCATGCGCCTCCACAGCAGAAAATAACACCCCATGGATCCCCACAGCCATTCATAGATTGCTCATGGTTTACTTATTGGACGAGGAGGCTGCACCTGATCCATCATGCCTAGTTGGCCTCAGACTTGCACCATACACTTGACAGATGATCTAGGACTTGCACAGTGATGTGGAATCACCTACACCATCATCCTAGCCCTTTCAGGCGATCTACAACCATATTTGATTTGTTTGGAGATCCATGAGGATACTTGTGTGCCCCCACATGTCATTTGGAGTACCACATGTTATTACAAGGGGCCAACCCCTTGTCCACTAATTTTGAGGGTCCTACTCTTCATTATGGCACCCATGGACCTCATTAAGCCTCTTAGAGGGCCATACGACATGCACAGATTATTATTTGACCTCTTGAGAGGCTTATTCTTTCATTTATGAGCTAGTTTGGAGGGCTTGTCACCAAAAGTTAGATTATTAAAACATTTTTTTTTTTTGGGCTTATGTAAGCTAAAGAGGCTAATTCGAACTCCTCATTAGTGTATAAATACAAGTGAGATGATTTCATTATCTCATCATCACTTTGGATTGGATCTTTTCTCTCTTCAGAATTTTGCACTTTTTCTAGAGGATGAATTGGAGCTTTATGGCTGAATTTTGATGTGTGGATATTGATCTATCTTATCTTGGAGCTTAACTTTTGTCAATTGTGGATGGTTGGATATATTCAGTTACATGTAAGTACATGCGTTTAATGTTATTCTTGTTTTACTTTTTCAAATACATTGGACTGTGATTTTCATTGTTTCTAGGGCTAATTCCTGCATGCATTTACTGCTTTAAATTGTGGAATTTTGTCTCTATTATAGCATCTCTCAATGTATGGGCTATGTAATGTGAACGGAATCTCCTAGGGGTAATTCTCTCAGCGAATTGACCATGATAATTCATATCCTTTGCACATCAAAGTATAAAATCCACAAGATTGCATCTCTTTGACCTAGAAGGCTAGCGAATTGGTCCTAAGGCCTCCTTGACTGGGAATCAAAGATCCTCACTCATATTCATCATAGACTCCATTCTCCCAAGACTAAGGCATTGATCTACCAAGAGGTGGTCACCTAAAATCATATCTTTTCACCTTTTCCTAGGTCTAGCCAAGTTGGGTCACCTAGGGCATCATTTTCCTAGTAAACTACCCATCCAAAAAGTTCGATCTCTTAGGGTCTCCTGCATTGGTGTTTCCTCAAGACCTCCTCCAAATTTGAGGCCATTCCGACAGTGGAGTTGTGAGAAAATCCAAGCCCTAGCTTCGGGATCAAACTTTTCCCTAGCATCCCCAAAGGCTAGTACCTTATTGGATCAATTCAAACCTTTAAGTGGATATTCTTTCTTTGATCCATTTCCATACCTTGTCCAGGTTAGGGACATCATTGGTTGCCATACTCTTCTCCCCTACCCTAGACTGGGTCCACTTGGTCCCATGTGGTCCTGTTCCTTAAAAAACACAATTCTTCAAGAACAAACCAGAATACTAATTTCAACAAGGATTTTAGGGATTGGGAAATTCCTTCACAAGTCATATCCCATAAAATTAACCCTTAAATCCTCCCTTCCTTTCCCTAGAAGACATTGTACCTTACTTAGAAAGCAAGCAAGCTCTATCTTTCTAACTCTTTCAGGAAACGGATAATTTGGGTCACTCCACATCCTTTCATTGATTTATCCTTCATCAGTGACTCCATAATATACCAGGTCTGCTCCCATCGGTTAAAGCCCTAAATAGAAGGGAGCCTTAACTAAGGCGACAGTGGGCTAAGTCTCCATTTGTTGCCCTTGGTCTAACATTTCTCCTTTAGGGATCCCCCTTAGGTCCTCTGCTAGTTTGAGTGGTAACAGGGTCCACATAGGGCTATCTCGCCCCTTCCCCTTGCCCACACCTTGGGTCAGGCTTGGAATGATGCCCCAGAGGTTGATACAGCTAAAAATAAAGATAAAAGTATATTTGGCCGCATTCAATAGGAAAATGTACCACAAAATTTAAAAGATGGCCAGCAAAAACACATTAAGTGCATGGGAAAAAGCCAATACATGAGCTCTACCCCATCATCATAGCCATCACCATGGTTCCTACAGGTTCTACGAGCCTGTTTCATCATATAGAAACCCATGATTGTCCCAACCCCTGGTGGGCAATGAACCGCCCTACCTTAAAAGGGGGTATTCACTGTTATATCTTATGTATCATGCTCTTACCCCTTGAGCCCTGAGTAGTTAATCAAAGAAAAACATGAAAAGGAAAAAATAATATAAATAAGGGTCGAAAAATCAAGGCCAGGGCACCTCATGTACTACGATTGCTCCCTCCTATATATTACAAACCCAAGTGCGGGGTTCCCTGTTATTAGATACCCTTATACCCCAAAATGTGGCCCAGGGCTGCCCCTTCTCATCCCCTACTTCATTCACCTATCTGTCACATGCCACCACCTTTTGAAGGGTGTACCTTAAACATATTATCCCCTTTAGAAGTAGAAACCACCTAATAGGATACTTGGTTAAGCCCATTTGGAGTTTAGGAGAAATTAGCACACCCAAAGCCCATTATGGAAGGGCAAGCCATTATGAAGTCCCCACCTATGGTCCATTGTTGGTAAGCTCATTTAGTCGATTTCCCTAATGAATTCTTGTACTCGAAGGTTAGGGGACGCATTGGATCTTATGCAGAATTGCAGATGGTCTCCACCTTGGGTTTGGTCTCCCATACGGGGTCCTAATCCTCCAGAGGGTTGGCACATGTAGGGTGTGTGTTGAGAGCCTTGGGCCTCCCCAGTAGTCGAAAACACTCCATGGATGCTCGAGGATGATCAAAGATGCTCAAGATACTTCCATTGGATGAGGATGATGCACCTGGTTTACCTTTGCCTAGCCAGCCCCAAAAATGTAACATGCACTTGGCAGTTGACCAAGGACTTGTAGGATGATGTGGCATGCCCTACCCCATGATTAGAGCCCTTATAGATGATCTATAGGCATCCTTGACTCATTTGGAGACCCATGATGTTACTATTGTGCCCCCACACCCATTGGGAGCACCACAAGTTTATTGTTTGCAAAACAAAGGGCCAACCCCTTATCCATCACTTTTGAGGGTCCTACTTTTCATTATGGTACCCATGGACCTCATTAAGCCTCTTAGAGGACCATACGACATGCATAGATTATTATTGACCTCTTAAGAGGTTTATTCTTTCATTTATGAGCTATTTTAGTGGGCTTGTCACCAAAAGTTAGATTATTATAACATTATTTTATTTTAGGGGCTTATGTAGGCCAAGAAGATTAATTCGAACTCCTCATTAGTGTATAAATACAAGTGATATGAGTTAATTATCTCATCATCACTTTGGATTGGATCTCTTCTCTCTCTTGAGAATTTTGCACTTTTTCTTGGTGGATGAATTGGAGCTTTATCGATGAATTTTGATGTGTGGATTTGGTCTATCTTATCTTGGTGTTTCTCTCTTGTCAAATTATGGATGGTTGGATATATTATATTACATGTAAGTAAATGATTTTAATGTTATTATTGTTTTACTTTGTCATATGCATTGGACTGGGATTTTCGCTATTCTCAAGGTTAATTGCTGCATGCATTTACTGCTTTAAATTGTGGAGTTTTGTCTCTATTATAGCATATCTCAATGTATGGGCCATGTAATGTGAACGAAATATCCCAAGGGTAATTCTATTAATGAATTGATCTTTATAAGCCATCACCTTTTGCAAATCGAAGTATAAAAGCTACAAGATTGCTTCTTTGACCTAGAAGGCTAGCGAAGTAGTCTTGAGGCCTCCTTGACCAAGAACCAAGGATTCTCACTCATTTCATCATAGACTCCATTCTCCCAAGACTAAGGCATTGATCTACCAATAGGTGGTCACCTAAAATCATACCCTTTTCACATTTTCCTAGGTCTAGCCAAATTGGGTCACCTAGGGCATCATTTGCCTGACAAACTATCACTCCAAAAAGTTCGATCTCTTAGCCTATCCTACGTTGGTCTCACCTCAAGACCTCCTCCAAATTCGAGGCCATTCCGACAACGGAATTGTGAGAAAAACCAAGCCCTAGCTCCGACATCAAACTTTGCCCTAGCATCCCCAAGGCTAGTGCCTCATAGGATCAATTAAACACCTTTAAGTGAAAATTCTTTCTTTGATCCTTTCCCCCACCTTTCCTAGGGTAAAAACATCATTGGTTGCCATATTCCTTCCTCCTATCCTAGATTGGGTCCACTTGGTCCCATGTGGTCCTGTTCCTTTAAGAAGACAATTCTTCAAGAACCATTCCGGATACCAATTTCAATAAGGATTTCAGGGATTGAGAAACTTTTCATGAATTATATCCCTTAAACCTAACCCTTAAATCCTCTCATTCCTCTCCTAGAAGTCATTGTACCTTGCTTAAAAAGCAAGCAAGCTCTATCCTTCAACCTCTTCTGGAAAGGAATCATTTGGGTCACAATACATCCATTCACTGATTTATCTTTCACTGGTGACTCCACAACATACTGGGTCTCCTCCCATCGGTGAAAGTCTGTAAATAGTAGGGAGCCTTAACTAAGGTGCAAGTGGGCTAAGTCTTCAATTGTTGTCTTTGGTCTAACATTTTCCCTTTAGGGATCCCCTTTTAGGTCCCCTGCTAGTTTGAGAAATAACATTTTGGCGCCGTTTTTGGAGAAGCGAAACGTGTGTTTTTCCCCATATGACATATTGACATATCATTATTGGTGACTCCATTGGAAGAACGAAGCCCTAGTTCTTCAATGAAATTTATGGTTGATGCTTGTAGGGTGAAGCAAGCATTTTTCCTAGGCATCTTTAATTTCACCTTGTCGACTCCTACATATTTTTCATGTATACCTCAAATAGGTTGTGTTTCTTTGATAAATTTCCCGCTTTGGACATTGCTAGCATACTTGGGCATCCTAATCATGCCGCAGGAAGGATGGTACATGGGGTGCCGTGTTTGATGGTGATGGGCATAACTCATGGTTGCATGATCATGAACCTAGGAGCATCTCATCTATTGAAGAGTTTTTTGATGACTTTCTGAGACATTTTCGAGTACACCTTGCATTAAGCATCCAAGAGGAAGCCTTCACCAAGCATCATCAACACATTAAGAATATAGGTAATGAGCAAGAAGACGGGTCCTACTTGGGTCCACATGATGAAAATGATGATTTTGAGGACACATGTGCTGGGAAGGATGAGTTTATGGAAAGTGAAATTGAGACCAACCTTACCTTTCTCAAGGATATTACTCCTGATGAATCCTATTTTGAAAACCCTGAGAAAGATGATCCCATTAGCCCCTTGGAAGATGACATTGAAGATTATTTCCACATTGAAAAGGAGAAATGGGAAACTGCTAGTCCTCACTTTGATTATGCTCCCCTTTACGACACGGACAAGGAGTGTGAGTATGAGATTGCTCTTCCCTTCCCCTCAGGCACTATTTATGATGACATACCCATTGATACCCTTAGAAAGGAGAATCTTCATTTGCCTTTGCATAAAGAGGGGCAGTTGGAAGTGATCAATTTTCCTTTTAGGAGAGACCCAATCTTTGATACTAAGGAAATTGAGAAGGCTCCCACTTCTCCTGAGTATGATTCTATGTTCAAATCACTTGAGCCTTTAGATTATGATTTTTGGAAAGCAAAGCCCGTTGAATACAATACTTCTTTCTCCCTTTTTCCTATTGGTCATCATATTGGGTCTTCATCAAGTGATTCCCTCACCCCTGGTCATATAATCTCCAGTAACTGTGAGCCCTTGCCCCCTCTCGAGTATAGTGTCAAGGAAAAGTCCATCATTGATTATACTTTTCCTCCTTAGACACACCCTCAGGGTTTTGATCACTCCATAGTCTCCCCTCTCTAGTGAAATCATAATGTGCAACCTACTTCTGTTTCTCCATCTCGTTAGCCTCCTTTTCCTGCTAATCATAACCCGATGAAGGCCATAAGCCATGACGTAAATATGTTGGAGGTCACCTTCCATCGAAAGTTTATGAGCTTGCTTCTTGACATCACTATATTTTGGTTGCAAGAGAAGATCTCAGTAACCAGATTACATCCTTTTCTTACCTCTTCTCACATAATCTTCCATATGTGAAATGTAATATCCCGTTTCAGAGATATTCCCCAAACCCCAGCAAACTCCAACCAAATACGTACAAGAGATATAGTAACCGGGAAGATCAAAGTGAAAAAAATAACAGTGGTGCAACATATAATCATGTAAGCATGAAATATAAGCATATACTCAAGAAATGTAGAGAGAAATGCTAAGCCATTTTATTATACTGAGTAATGGAATGAGTACATGAGGTGATCAGAAAGATGGCACCTCGACTTGCACAAGGCAAGTGAAGAAATACACTCAGAATAGCAAAGGAATGGTCTCTCTCTGAACTACTTCCAAGCTATTGGAGAACTACCGTGCTGTTGCTACTACTGGAAATCAAATGAGGATTTGGGGTTGTTCCCCTCAGAAAATTCTGAAACTTTGGAATCAGCCTCTACTCAAGAAACCCAACAAAACCCAGAAAGCTTTTCTGAAATGGCTGACCCCCGAAAATCGCCCCCTTGGGGATCCACGCAATCCCTCAAGGCTCTGCACTGCCCCTGGATGAAACCCTCCAAAATTTTGCCTGAAACTTAGCCAAAATCCTCCAATATGCAAGGGTTGATCCCTTGCTCAATCTCCCAGCTCAAATCCTCCTCAAAACCCCCAATTCGGAACTCCCACCAAAAGAACTGCATCCCTCTCTCTCAAGACTGCGCAGTCCTCAAATACTCAGCTCCTCCACAATGCCAAAGATCAATCCTACTGAAAAATAATGCTGAAAAATACCTTTCCCAAGTAGGCACTCGAAGTCCCCCAGGGCTAAGGGTGAGATCTCCGAACGGAGACACTCAGTGCACTAAACAGTGCTGCAAACAGGCTAAACAGCCAGCGTGCTCCAAGTCAAAGTGACTAGCTCAAATGCAAATAATCAAAATGACAAAATGGGGAGGCTCCTCTCTCCTTTATAGCGTTAGCCTCTTTCAATCCCAAGGCTCACCTCCTCCAACGTAGCCCCTCTCTTGCCATGTGTTCCATTCCATCTGTGCAGTCCCTCCAAGTGTCTGCGTGGGCCCCATCTCTAAGTGGTCCTTTGGCCCCCTTGGCTCCCCTTTAAGTCACAACGTTGTGATACTAGGGAGTGACTTTATTCTAAAAGTGAGTTATGTCCCCCTTTCCTCACCTTTTTATTTATAAATAACTATAGAAGGCAAAATTGAGCAAAATCGAATATTCCAATTAGCCACGGCTAATTAGGAATATTATAGTCTCCCCCGGCAAAATGTTTCTTGTCCTCAAGAAACTGAAGTGATGGATGTTGCAATATCTTCTCACTCTCCCAAGTGGCATCCTCATCCGGTAAATTCTTCCACCTAACCAAGAATTCCTGGACCGTCCTGCTCCACAGCTGCCTCTCCCTGGTATCAATAATAGCCTCTGGCTGCAACACCAAATGCCCATCATCATCTGTGGGTGGTAGCTCTTCTGTCACTGTCACATGCTGCCCCAGCGCCTTCTGCAGGCAGGATACATTAAAAACGTTATGAATCTTGCTGCCTTGGGGCAGCACCAACTCATATGCAACTTGTCCAATACTGCGTATCACCCTGTATGGCCCATAAAAGCGGGGCTTGAGCTTTTCAGCCCCCTTCTGCTTCAGTGACGATTGTTGGTATGGCTGTAATCGTAGGTAGACCAAGTCCCCTACCTCGAACTGTCTCTCCACCCGACTCCTGCCAGCATATAGCTTCTGCTGGTTCTGTGTAGTAGCCATATTATCCTTGAGAGCTCGGAGAATATCCTGACTCTCTTGGATCCAAATCTTGACTCTCGGAGCCTTGCTAGCACCAAACATCACGTTATCAAAAGATAAAGGATGATATTCATACAAAGCATAGAATGGTGACATACCAATGGACATGTGATGCGTAGTGTTGTAGCAGTACTCCCCCAGATGCAGCCACTTCAGCCATACTCGCTGCTGCCCATTGACATAGTTACGCAAGTAGACCTCCAGCCACTTGTTAACTACCTCTGTCTGCCCGTCTGTCTGTGGGTGATAACTGGTACTCGGTGTCAACTCCGTCCCCACCAACCGGAAAAGATCCTGCCAAAATCCGCCCATGAAACGGCTATCCTTGTCACTGGTGATGGTCTTGGGAAGACCATGTAACCTGAAGATCTCTCTGAAGAACAACTCGACCACCTGTGCTGTTGTGTAGTGTGCGAATATGGCGAAGAAGTGTGAGTACTTTGTCAGTCGATCAACGACGACAAAGATGCAATCCTTGCCTTGTACCATGGGCAACCCTGTGATGAAGTCCATCGAAATACACTCCCATTTCACCTCCGAAATGGGAAGAGGCTGCAATAATCCTGTTGGATGGTTCATCTTGCCCTTGTTCCTCTGGCAAACATCGCATTCCCGGACATGCTGGAGTACGTCCTCCTTGAGGCCCTTCCATGAGAACCTCTCTCTAATGGCCCTGTAGGTTTTGGTAAACCCCTGATGGCCTGCCAATGGTGAATCATTTGACGCCTGAAGTATCTTCTTCTTGAGCTGAGATCTCTCAGTCAAGAAGATCCGGTCCCTGTAGTAGATGATCTCATCGACCACCCTGTACCTAGCATCCGCCACCTACCCATCCAAAACCTCACATGCAAATCTGTCCTTGGAGTACTCTACTAAGATTTGAGCCCTCCAATCTGTGTCCAAGCTCATAAGAGACAACGTGGCTGATCTACGTGAAAGGGCATCTGCTACCATGTTGTTCTTACCCTTGACATACTCAATGTTAAAGTCATAAACTTGGATCTTACTGATCCACTTCTACTGCCTCTCCTGTAGCTGCTTCTGCTCCAAAAAGAACTTGAGGCTATTGTGATCAGTCCTCACCCTAAACCTGTTACCCACTAAATACTGTCGGTATTTGGCCAATGCATGCATGATGGCCAGCATCTCCTTGTCGTATATAGAATACAACCTCTCGTGCAGAAGGAGCTTCCGGCTCTCAAAGGCTATAGGGTGACCTCCCTGCATCAACGTTGCGTCGATCCCCTCTCCCGATGCATCACACTCCAAAACAAATGGTTGTGTAAAATCCGGCAATGCAAGCACTGGGCAACTGCTCGTAACCTCCTTGAGCCTGTCAACGGCTCGCTGCGCTGTATCCGACCAACTGAATGCCCCCTTCCTCGTCAAATCTGTCAGGGGTGCAGCAAGCTGTGAGAAACCCTTGATGAACTTCCGGTAGTAAGTACAAATGCCAATGAACCCTCAAAGTTCTGTCACGTTTCTCGGCTCCAGCCAATCTCTGATGGCCCTGATCTTCTCCTTGTGGACCCTCACTCCGTCCACCCCTATGATGTGTCCCAAGTATAACATCTCTGTCAACCCAAACTCACACTTGAAGAGTTTGGCATAGAATTGCTGCTCCTCCAAGATGCGCAATACTGTTTCAATGTGTTGGAGATGCTCCTCCCAAGTCATGCTGTAAATGAGGATATCATCAAAGAACACTAACACAAACTTCCTTAGGTGACTGCGGAAGATGTGATTCATGCAAGACTGGAATGTAGCTGGGGTGTTGGTTAGCCCGAAGGGCATCACCAAAAACTCAAAGTGCCCATAGTGACACCTGAAGGCGGTCTTGGGAATGTCCTGTTCCCTCACGCGAATCTGATGGTACCCAGATTTCAAATCAATCTTTGAGAAGAACCGTGCTCCTCTCAACTCATCCATCAACTCATCGATCCTGGGTATGGGGTACCTGTTCTTCAGTGTCTTCTTGTTCAGGGGCCTGTAGTCAATGCACATCCTCAATGTGTCATCCTTCTTCTTCACCAACACCACGGAAGAAGCAAAAGGACTCATGCTCGGGTGAATGTGCCCAAGAGCCAGTAACTCCTGAATGGCCTGCTCAATCTCATCCCGATAGGCCTTGGGATGCCTGTAGGGGGTAGTAATCACTGCCTGTATAGGTTGCTCAAGCTCAATGGTGTGCTTAAACCCTCGGTCCGGTCGCTGTCCTGGCGGAATCTCCCCAAACACTGTGGCATACCGGTCAAGGATGGACTATATCTCTGGGTGCACTGCCTACCCTGTAGTCCCTGCCTCTGATGCACGCAGTTCCATTGCCCACTCTATGTCTCCCTTCTGGAAGACTGCCTCCATCCGATGAGCCAAAACAGTCTGAGGCAGATATGTGTGTTGTCCCCTTATCTTCTCATGCCTCCCTGTCTTCTCATCATCCCACTCCATCTCTAGGGGCTTCCAATCTATTGTGACCTTCCCTAAAGTGATAAGCCACTGAACACCCAGTACTACGTAGGTGTCCAGAATGTTGACCACGAAAAAGTGGTCAGTTAGTGTGTAGGTGCCCATCGTCATTGATAACTCTGGGACATATCGAGCACACACCATTGTCTAATCTCCTGGGACCAAAACTGAAAATCCATTGAAGCTCTATGTCTGTATACCTCTCCACTCAACCATCTGTGCATCGATGTAGTTGTGGGTTGCCCCACTGTCAACCAAAACTGATACTTGCTGGCCACGCACTGTCCCCTGTACACACAGCGTCAAATACTTGGGAACTCCTCACAATGCTGCAAGGGCTCCTCTTGTAGGTGCAAAAGTTGCACCACCTGTTGCTGGTGGTGGAGGCAGCAAGGGACCCTGTACGGCATGACTATCTCTTGCCTCCACATCATCCTCTTCTCCGCTGCTCTCGGAGAAGACCTCAATAAAGTGTGCTTTTCCAGCAACACATCTATGTCCTGGTGCCCATGACTCCTGATAGGTAAAGCACAATTGCTTCTTCTTCAAATCCCTCTTGGCGTCATCATCGATTTGTGCTCATCCCAGATTCCCCTTTGGAGGCGAAATCCTCACGTCCTTCCCCTTAGGCTGGAAAGCCTGTCTCTGGCAGTAAGGTGTCCGGGTCCTTGGTAAGGCATCCTGTAAGTCCTGGGTCCTGCTGATAGCATCATGGAGTGTCGCTGGTCTAGTGGACCTGACTAGACCCCGAAGTGGCTCTGCTAACCCCTCAACAAACATGTATATCCTTCGTGCCGTCGATAGATCTAGCACCATCACTGAAACCCTCAAGAAATCTACAATGTAGATTTCTGGGCTCCCTGTCTGTTTGAGCCTCGTCAGCTCAACAAAGTGTTGCTCCGGATTCCTCCATTAAACCTCTCCATCAATCTCCTGGTGAACTCGGCATACGTCGTCACCGTGGAATGTCCGAGTGTAACCATCCCATGGAACCACCAATCCTGGGCCTCACCATCCAAATGTAATGTCGCCACCTTGATGGCCTCTGCCTCCGACATCTGGTTAAGCTACAAATAGATGTCCAGCTTCTCCACCCAAGACCTTGCTGAACTATTTGATGAACCATCAAACGCAGGCAAGTGGAATCTACTAGCTATGCAGTGGGTGTCTCCATCGTGATAATGCTGGTGTCCTCTGTGATGGTCGTGGGGTCTGCTATCCCACTAGAGCTTAACAAAGTCTCTGAATGAGAGAATGTCCCTGAGCTCCTACCCATAGGCCTGGTACTCTGCAAAATAATCGCCCATATGACCGCGCTCTGCCTCCTGCTGGGCTCCGGCCCCCATGTCTGCTCCTAGGAAAGTGGGCATGGTAGAGCGTGTAGGGGCATGTGAGGCCATCTGCGGAGTAATATCACACTGAGTGGCACACTGCTCTGGAAAATGGTGGGATGTAACCGATCCTTCACCAACCTGGAAAACCCGTGGTTCTCACGCTGTCTAGTCTCCATTGCCGTGAATCTCTGCCCCATCACCTTGATCTGCCTCGATAGATCCTGTACTAATTTGAGGAGCATGTCCGCAAATCTCTTCCCGTCCTCATCTGCCATCGGATCCTCCTGCTCTGCATCCACCACAGGCTCCTTCTGTTTTGCGTCCACTACCAGGACACAGTCCCCCTCTCCGTAGGTGTTCTCCAACCTACGCCCAGTGTCTCTGTATCTCCTACTTTTATAACAAATGTAGGGATTTTCCCTCGGTGTCATAGATTGCTAGCTCCACAGGCTGAGCCAGATCTATGCTCTGATACCACTGTAATATCCCGTTTCAGAGATATTCCCCAAACCCCAGCAAACTCCAACCAAATACGTACAAGAGATATAGTAACCGGGAAGCTCAAAGTGATAAAAATAACAGTGGTGCAACATATAATAATGTAAACATGAAATATAAGCAGATACTCAAGAAATGCAGAGAGAAATGCTAAGCCATTTTATTATATTGAGTAATGGAATGAGTATAGGAGGTGATCAGAAAGATGGCACCTCGACTTGCACAAGGCAAGTGAAGAAATACACTTAGAACAGTAAAAGAATGGCCTCTCTCTGAAACTGCGTCCAAGCTGCTAGAGAACTGTTGTGCTGCTGCTACTGCTGGAAATCAAATGAGGATTTGGGGTTGTTCCCCTCAGAAAATGCTGAAACTCTAGAATCAGCCTCTACTCAAGAAACCCAAAAAAACCTAGAAAGCTTTTCTGAAATGGCTGACCCCCGAAAATCGCCCCTTGGAGATCCACGCAATAAATTCTACTTGAAACTCATCGAAAATCCTCCAATATGCAAGGGCTGATCCCTTACTCGATCTCCTAGCTCAAATCCTCCTCAAAACCCCCAATCCAGAACTCCCACCAAAAGAACTACGTCCCTCTATCTCAAGACTACGCAGTCTTCAAATGCTCAGCTCCTCCACAATGCCAAAGATCAATCCTACTGCAAAATACTGCTGAAAACTACCTTGCCTGAGTAGGCACTCGAAGTCCCCCGGGGCTAAGGGTGAGATCTCCGAACGGAGACACTCAGTGCACTCAAATGCAAATAATCAAATGACAAAACAGGGAGGCTCCTCTCTCCTTTATAGCATTGGCCTCTCTCAATCCCAAGGCTCATCTCCTCCAACGTAGCCCCTCTCTTGCCATGTATTCCTTTCCATCTACGCAGTGCCTCCAAGTGTCTGCGTGGGCCCCATCTCTACGTGGTCCTTTGGCCCCCTTGGCTCCCCTTTAAGTCACAACGTTGTGATACTAAGGAGTGACTTTATTCTAAAAGTGAGTTATGTCCCCCTTTCCTCACCTTTTTATTTATAAATAACTATAGAAGGCAAAATTGAGCAAAATCGAATATTCCAATTAGCCACGGCTAATTAGGAATATTACATGAAAATCATATTTTCCCACCACCCGCTCACAGCATCTCCATGTGTTTTGGTTTGCATTCGCTTTGGGACTTGTTGCATGAGTAATCATATAGGCAGGCATACTTATATTGACTTGATGATATGTTGGTTGCATTGGCTTTATGATTACACTTAATAATAGCTTCGGCATATGCATGTGAGGGTAGGATGTGTTGCATGCTCATTTCCGCATTAGAACTAATGTCATATGATATTTCTCATGATAGATAGATGCATACTTGCATATTTTATTTTATGTTGATTTTATGGTCTGACATGTAGTATGTGCAATCATGAGACGCCGCGAAAGCATGCTGCCCCGTGTTTTACCACATATTATATGTGCAGGTGGGTCTACCATAACCAAGAGATTTCTAGAGTTCTCTGACCTCCTGTTCAAGTAGCTTCACCCACTTCTTCGAGAGATCACATCCCAGTTGGAGCTAGATGTTACCCACCATTTTATGGGTGATATCCCAAGGATAAAAAAAAAATTCTCCAAGATGGTCCTCAGTTGGCAGCCAACAACCCCTTATAGCCACCAGCTAGCTCATTGTGCCATTTCTCCACCACCTGAGCCAGCCATGTGGTCCCTCGCCCATCTGCCATGACTGTATGTTTGAAGATGGACCTCCCAAGCCTAAAGTTATGCCTTTCCATTTGGTAGTTGAGTATTGTAGTTTGCTTATCATGGACACTTCTGGGCATGTATTAATGGGGGTATTCGACGTAAAGAATGGGTTAGGTTTGTGCCATCGTTCCTTAGAGCCCTTTTGGATATTAACCTTGCATTCTAGTCACGTGGAATCACTTTTACTGACCATTTGACTTTAGGGATGGTATTTCATGGCAAACCCAATTTTGGTTGCATGGTCCCGCTCTCTTATCCACTTATATTACCCTCTTTCCACTCATTATCAGTGATGATAATATCTACGAAATATCGCCGAAAAACGGAAATATCGTGATATTTTCGGCGAGCCGAAATATCGCGATATTTCTAAGATATCACTGATATCTCGGCAAAATATCGCGAGACGACATAAAATATCGCCGGACGTGTTATGCCGCGGCTAGAAAAAGGGAAAATAGTTTTTCTTTTCTTCATTTCTGTTTCTAAGTGTTGGAGAAGGAAGGGGAAGATTTTTGTGGTGGTTGTCAAGGAGGGTTTGAGGATCAAACAATGATTATCACCACCAAGATTTTTTTGTGGATCAAAGATTGAAGAACAGTGAGACAAACTTCATTTCTTCCATTAATAGGTATGTTCTTAAAAACCCCTATGTTAATGATTTTTTCATAGATTTAGGGTTATGCTTGCTTGCCTCTTTGCCTACCAACATTTTGTTTCCTTTTTTTTTCCATTTGCTATGATTTTCATGTCCATGAGCCAATGCAAGGGTTTACTCCATATTTGGACAACAAGCTTCATTTTTTTTTCAACTTTCTTATGCACCCTCTTATTGCCATTTTTAATTCACATTGCAAAATGCAAATAATGTAGTAATTTTTTTTTAAATGAGGTGGTTATTACTTACTATTTTTTGTGTTGGGGGGTTTAATGCCAATTTTTTTTTTGTGCCCTAGGTTTGAATTAGTTCACTGCAAATGTCAAATATGCCAAAAGTCTTGGGACCCATTTTGGGAGTATGGGGAGGCTATTGGTGGGGCAAATCGGGCATATATATCATGCAAATTGTGTGGGACCAAGATGTTAGGAGGGGTTACACGATTGAAATACCATCTGGCTAGACTCCCTGCATGAATAATGAAGGACCAAATGGATGATAGAAAGAGATCTCTGCTCAAGAAAATCAAGAGATGAAATAAGTGGAGTCACCACTTGAACAATGAATCTAATTCTAGGATCCAAAAAGCAACCAACAAGCAGATATGAGGGAGGCTTCTTGTCTGAGAAAAAATAAATGAAAAGAAATGGAGTTGCCACCCAAACAAGAAACGAATTGAAGTGTAAGTGCTGATATAAGGTGATGAAAATATCCAAATGTGCCAAAAACTGTTGACTCTGCCAGCTCAAATGAGAGATGAGAAAGATGAAAGAATGACGAGAAATGAGAAGATGAATGTCTTTGAAATGCCAGGCACAGGAAAACTCTATCCCCGACAACGGCGCCAAAAAATGTTGTCGCACAGATTGTCACGACAATGCTCAGACCGAGGGCTGTCACCTTGATCCCCGATCTCTCCATTTAAGCCGTCTCCCCAGGCTAAGGGGGGTAGACCCTATAGGATAGAGGATGACCAACTGTGAACCAGTTGGGTTGGGAGACACAGCAAGGAAAATTAGCACTTGATTGATTTTAGAAATTAATGGACCAGTGCCTTATGGAATTAATGATTAAATGATTATTTATTAGATGTTGCAATAATATGAACTTTGTAAAACAATCATTTATCATCAAGTAAACCAAGTGATGCAAGATGCACAATGCTTAACAATGTTCCAGCAATTAAACTTCGAGAAAAATCAAATGCTTTAAAAATTTAAATGTTGACTAGTTACCACTTTCATATAGCTAACTTTAGACAAACATTTAAGCGCATTTAACTATAAAGAAGTGGAACATAGATACCACAAAAAGACACCAAAAATGAATTTTCAATTTTTTGGTTAAGCTTTTTTCAATTTTTTTATTATATATTTTTTCTTATATCAAAATAGACCAAAATACCTAAATTTAAACTAAATGAAAATGAAATTTAAATATATATACAAATGAAATGGAATCTAAAACTAAATATTATAAAATAAAATCTAAAACTAAGATCTAAATTCTAATTTATATACACAATATAAAATCTAAATTCTAAATAAAACTCAGACTTGCAAAAAGAAACTTTTTTTTTTATGAATTTATTATTTTATTTTTTATGATTTTTGATATATTTATATAAAAAAAAAAAAAAACAAAACTAAGATCAAAATTTTATTAAAGTCGAAGTCCTAAGTTAAAACAAATCAAAATTGAATAAAACTAAAAATAACACTTTTATTTTTATTTTTTATTGTTTATGGCTTTTTTTATATTTTATGTTTTTTTTTAGATTTTTTAATATTATTTTTAAAAGGTCAAAATAAACAAAATTTAAATCTGAATTAAAACTGCAAAGAAATAAATCTAAATTATTTAAAAAAAATCTAATTCTAAAAGAACTAACGTATATACATCATAATAAAAAAATTGAAAATTTGAAATCTATCTAAATCCTAAACTAAATCAACTAGAAAATAAAAGAAAAATAAAATACGACTAAACCTAAACTAAACACCATAGGCAAACAAGCTAATAAAAATGAAATCGATCATGAGTTGCTGTTGTGCGTATGTGCAGGTTGGAGAACAAATACGGCAGCAGAGGAGATCCGCAGCTCACGTGGAGAAACCGATGGCAAATAGGAAGGGTCTCACGCAGGTTTGAGAAAGGATCTCGAGCAAGGGGAGGACAGATTGCAGGAGAGCGATGGATGGAGCTGAGGGAAACTGCGTGAGGAAAGCAGGTTGAAAAGCAGCGTATTAGAGTGGGACGCACAGGTAGTGACAGCCACGAGCAGCGAAAGGAGGCAACGCGTGGATGTGAATGTGGGTAGCTGCGTAGGGAAGTTTGCTGCAAGGAATGGTGAGAGAGGAGGCTGCTAGCAGCGTGATTAGAGGAGAACGCAGCAGAGAGGCAGCACGCAGGTGGGCAGCGGATGGATGACGTGGAGAGGTTTTCACGCAGGGAGAAGAGTTGACTGCGGTATGAAGTTGCGTGGGCAGAAGGAGCGAGGGTTTGAGGCAGCATGGAGCTGGAATGAAGCCGCAGGAGGAACAACGTGAGGATGCCAGAGAAATAATCCACGTTTGGGCGATGAGGGATTGCGTGACAGCACGCAGGTTGAGAAGATTGCGGAGTGGGGGAGAAAAAAGGTGAGATGGCAGCGTTGAAGGAGTATGGCCAGCAGATGGGCAATGGCATAGAGATGGCAGCGTGAAGGCTGCGGGAGCTATGGAAAGATTTTGAAGGCACCAACAGCAATGAGAGAGGCTTGAGGGTCCTGAAAAATTTTCGAAATTTTGATGCAGCATGAAACCCTACCAAGAAGCCAATCGATCCATGATCCAGGTGGATATTGGTGGCCACCTACCAAGTCCACCTGGACCCCCACCATTGTTTCTCTCAGCATTTTCAGTTTCCTTAATTGTAGCACAACTTACTATTTTTAGCAGTTTTTCGGGTCCTGAACTTCTGGAGCCGTTTTGAGGCCCTAAACGACGTTTTTTGGGAAATCTGGGGGCAACATTGGTCCTTTCCCAAAGTGGTAGTGCTCGGATAGATCTTTCTAACGAGATATTGTACGCGTCAAACGGAGATCGTATGCCAAAGTTACGACCCCGGGAAGTTGATGTACCAATTTACCCAAATGAGGCCCACAGTTTGGCGTTTCATCTCCTAGGGTTAGGTTTTGGAATGTTAAGGGTTTTCCATTGTTTCTCAACAATAAATAGGCCTTCGAGCCTCATTGTAACACAGTTCAGACGCATGTAGCCACCACATCTCTTCTCAGAGATAAGCTACCATCGCCCTAGCTGGTTTATTTCCATTTCTGGTTGTAAGCATATTTCAGTATTTTCCATTAATGAAATGAAGTATTATTTCCGCTGCATCTTTGTGTATATGGTTATCTCTGTAATTTGTTGCGTTCCTGTTTAAATCCGGATCAGTGGTATCAGAGCGGTCTGCTTTTTCTCTGTTTTTCTTTGCATGTCCCCAACAAGGTCGGGATATAAGGAGTTAGGGCTTGAACTGGTCGAACGTTTGCAAGACCAGCCTCGCAAATCCCAACGGCCTCCCATGGCGGATGAGAAGAAAGACGAGGGGGCAGGAGATCCCATCAAAATCTTGCTCGAAGAAGCCCTCGAGCGACAACGGAACGCGATGATGGACAGCTTTTCCCAGATCCTTCAGCGGCTACCCAGAAGCGATGCATCGGCTTCCAGCAGCTACTCTGGAAACGCCACGCCCTTTAAGGTACAAGTTAATTTTGAAATCCCCATATTCGAGGGTCAGATAGACGCATATGCCGTAGATAAATGGTTAAATCTGCTAGAGGGTTATTTTTCTGTTCATGAATTTTCGAGTCGGGAAAAGATTGTTTTCGCTCTTCTCAAAGCAGCCCCCACGTCAAGGACTGGTGGGAAACCTACTGCGAGCAGAAGGATGAAAGTACTGGCTCACTATTTTCAGCCGCATCCACCTGGAATTCATTTCAGGATGCCATCAAGGAGCAGTACTACCCTGTCAGAAGCTATGAGGATGAATACATAAAGTGGACCACGCTGCGCCAAGGAAGGGACCAAGACGTGCCGGAGTTCACCAATCTTTTCCATACCCTTCGCACAAAGTTGGGTATCAAGGATTCGGAGCAACATTTGATACTCAAATACCGTGGCTGCCTGCACAAGTACATCCAGGAAGAAATACAATTCCTGAACATCTCCTCGCTCGGCGCAGCATACCGATATGTCGTCAAGGTCGAGCAGAAGTTTAAACAAAAGAAGCGAGACTTTGGATCTGCGAATCCAAAGCAGGGGAAAGGTGCCCCTAAACCACAGAACAAAGGACAAAGCCAAGGCGGGATAGCCCAAGACAACCTGTCGAAGCTGCAAGCAAAGAACAGCGCCGCGAAGCCGAAAAAGGACACTGGAAAATGGTGTGAATTCCATAAGAGCTCCACTCACAACACAAGTGAGTGTCGGGTCAAGCAGTCACTGGTGGCTGAGCTAAAGGTTTCAGAATCAGATGCATGTTCCGACTCTCAGTCAGAACCCGATAAGGGGAATGACAAAGGGAAGCAGATCATTGATGCGGATCCCAACGCCTCTGTTGCTACCGCCAAGATCCATAAAAATGAACCCGAAGATCCAGAGGAGGAGGAGCGTCTCTTCCACTCCCAGATGTGGGTAAAGGGCTGCCCGATACAGTTCATTGTTGATAGCAGGAGTCAAAAGAATCTCATTTCAGCAGAGGTCGTGAAGCGGTTGGGCTTACCGACCACAGCACATCCACAACCATACACCATTAGGTGGCTTCACCAAGGACGAGATCTTCGTGTGAGCCAGCAGTGTCGCCTTCCATACAACATCAAGCCCTTCACGGATGAGGTATTGTGTGACATTGCTCCCCTTGAAGTTTGTGATGTATTATTAGGACAACCTTACTTGTGGAAGCGACATGCTGTGTATGAATCAAGGCCCCGTGCTGTTATTATTACATTGGAAAATAAGTTGTACAGGATATCAGAGGTAGCACCACCTACCGCCATCTCTTTGATTACTGCAAAACAATGCAGTAAGATCATTTCCAAAACCAGGAAATTTGTTTTCCTGATGATACGCCCTCAAGGAAAGAAGAAGACGGTGGTCGCGGCCTCCAAACGGGGTCCCTCTGCACGACAACTACAGATGAACAAGGTTGTGGAGGAGTACGAGGACATCTTCACCTCCCCTGCAGGGGTTCCACTGCACTGTCAGGTCAAGCACTCCATCGATCTGACCCTAGGTGCGCCGCTACCCAATGGACCAATTTATCGGCGCTCCGTTCTGGAGAACAATGAAATCAAGAGGCAGATTCAGGAGCTCCTGTAGAAAGGTCACATCCGTCCGAGTTCATCGCCTTGTGGGAGCTTGATCGTGTTGGTACAGAAGAAGGATGGGACGTGGAGACTCTGTATTGACTATCAGGCGCTGAACAAGATCACTGTCCGTAA
Organism: Pinus tabuliformis; assembly: GCA_031772625.1. Lineage (NCBI taxonomy): Eukaryota > Viridiplantae > Streptophyta > Pinopsida > Pinales > Pinaceae > Pinus > Pinus tabuliformis. The sequence goes on along the minus strand of CM062806.1, from coordinate 968,098,082 downwards.
TAGGTACCCGATCCCACGGACTGACGACCTCCTGGACCAACTAAAGGGGGCGAAATATTTTAGCAAGATCGATCTGAAGTCAGGATATCACCAGGTACCAATCGAACCCTCTGATGTGTGGAAGACTGCCTTCAAATCCAAGGAGGGCCTTTCCGAATGGTTGGTTATGCCTTTCGGATTGACGAATGCTCCTGCAACCTTCATGAGGCTAATGGATGACATCTTGCGGCCATTCACCAACTCCTTTGTAGTAGTATACTTGGATGACATTCTGATATTCAGCCAGAGTTGGGAAGAGCACCTCCACCACATCCGACAGGTTCTCTAAACACTGCGGCAACACAAGCTATGTGCCAATTTGGAGAAATGCACTTTTGGCATGACCCAGGTTCAGTATCTGGGATACATCATTGATGAACAGGGGGTGCATGTCGATCCAGCTAAGATCCAAGTCATTCGGGATTGGCCATCTCTAACCACTCTAACAGAGCTTCGCAGCTTTCTAGGTCTTGCCAACTTCCACCGCAGGTTCGTGTTGGGGTTTTCTCATATTACTTGGCCCTTGAGTCAAGTCACCAAGGGAGAGGCGAAAGCAAAATTCTTTTGGTCTGAATCTCAACAGAAGGCATTCATGGAGTTGATGGATCGCCTCTACAGGGCACCAGTGCTCGCATTACCAGATTTACAACAACCATTTGAGGTCGAGACAGATGCCTCTGACTATGCTATTGGGGCAGTCCTTACTCAACATGGACATCCAGTGGCATATCACAGTGAAACACTTTCAGACACACTCCGGAAGTACCCCACTTATGATAAAGAGATGTATTCCATTGTACAGGCCTGCCGACAATGGAAGCATTACATTTTGGGGAAGGAAACGGTCATCCACACAGACCACCGACCCCTGCAGTTCATACAGACCCAAGGGAAATTACAGAATGATTGCCATCAGAAGTGGTCTACATACCTGCAACAGTTCCACTTGAATATCAAGTATAAGGGCAGTACCAATAATGTTGCAGATTGCCTCAGTCGACCACTGATCATGGCGTTAACCACCGTGCTCAACTCTTGTGGGCACGAGACCTCTGATTGGCCACTTCTCTACAAAAGCGACCCAGAATTCGGCCACACATACCAGACACTCTTGGAGGGTCGGCATGTTCCAGATTTTCACCTCCAGGATGCCCTGTTATGCCACCTGGGTCACCTTTGTGTTCCTTCAAGCGAGAGTGCCAAGATGATTTGGGAAGCACACTATAGTCGGGCTGTTGGGCATTTCGGGGTCGAGAAAACAGTGGCAGTACTGCAAAATTATTTCTATTGGCCGAATCTTCGACAGGATGTTGGGAAGTACATCAGATCATGTACTGCCTGTGCCATTGCCAAACCGACCATTAAGAAGCATGGCCTCTATACCCTGTTGCCTACCCCTAGTCGACCTTGGGAATCCATCTCCATGGATTACATGTCAGGCCTTCCTTCCACTAAGCATGGAAATGACTGTGTTTTTGTGGTCGTCGGCAAGTTCTCGAAGATGGCCATTATGGCGGCCTGCAAGAAGAATATCACAACAGAAGCCACTGCTAAACTCTTCTTTGAACGAGTGTGGGTGCACTTTGGGATCCCACAGTCTATCATCTCAGATCGGGACAGTCGATTTCTCAGCACATTTTGGTCCAGTCTCTGGTCAATGCTAGACACCAAACTCACGAAGTCCACAGCCTTCCATCCTCAAACTGATGGCCAGACAAAGGTTGTCAATAGGATGATTGTGCACATTCTGTGCATGTATAACTCAAAGCATCCACGCACATGGGACGAAAGCCTCCCCTATGTTCAGCACAGCTACAACCGAGCTCTTCACAGCTCCACTGGCCATAGCCCTTTTCAGGTGGGTTTGGGATTCCAGCCACTATGACCCATTGATGTGGCCATGCCACTTGCAGCTACTCACATAAATTCAGCTCATGTCCAGTCCGAAACAGATAAGGCCGCCAGCTTCATTGAGCGCATCCAACATATTCGCTAGCAGGTCCATGACATTCTGGAGAAATCAAATGCCAAGTACAAGCAGCAACACAATCAACATCGAGTGCCATACAAGTTTCAGGTGGGCGACAAAGTCTGGTTGCATTTGCAAAAGGAACGCCTTACTGGAGCCTATCGGAAATTGAGACCACTCCGATATGGTCTTTACACCATTACTAAGGCTATGGGAGACAATGCATTTGAGCTCAGCATTCCCCCATTCCTTGGCCTGCACCCAGTGTTCAATGTGGACCGCCTTCGGCCATACTTTCCACCATTGCTAGACACATCCGACATTGCAGAACAGCTCAAACCCACAGAATTAAATCCAGATTGCATGGAACAAGCTGTAACTGATCGGATCATGAACACACAGATCAAGAACACTCGCCAACAAAATATCCAACTGTATCGAGTTGTCAAAGCAGGCCAACTCCTTCAGCAGGGCAAGTGGCTCACCAGGGAACAAGTTCAGCAAAAGCTTCCTCATTTCATGGAGGAACTCAACGCAATGGGGACCATTGCTTCCTAAGGGGGGGGGAATGATCTAGGTGGATATTGGTGGCCACCTTCCAAGTCCACCTGGACCCCCACCATTGTTTCTCTCAGCATTTTCAGTTTCCTTAATTGTAGCACAACTTACTATTTTTAGCAGTTTTTCGGGTCCTGAACTTCTGGAGTCGTTTTGAGGCCCTAAACGACATTTTTTGGGAATTTTGGGGGCAACATGGGTCCATGGACCGATGTTGCCCTTCCCAAAGTGGTAGTGCTCGGATAGATCTTTCTAACGAGCTATTGTACGCATCAAATGGAGATCGTATGCCAAAGTTACGACCTCGGGAAGTTGATGTACCAATTTACCCAAACGAGGCCCACAGTTTGGCGTTTCATCTCCTAGGGTTAGGTTTTGGAATGTTAAGGGTTTTCCATTGTTTCTCAACAATAAATAGGCCTTCGAGCCTCATTGTAACACAGTTCAGAGGCATGTAGCCACCACATCTCTTCTCAGAGATAAGCTACCATCGCCCTAGCTGGTTTATTTCCATTTCTGGTTGTAATCATATTTCAGTATTTTCCATTAATGAAATGAAGTATTATTTCCACTGCATCTTTGTGTATATGGTTATCTCTGTAATTTGTTACATTCCTGTTTAAATACGGATCAATCCATACAAATTTTACCAAAAAAATATTTTCCAGAAATCTTAAAAAATTTAAACTGCTCTGCTTCAAATTTCTCAATGAAAACCTTCGAATAACAGTTCCCAGATCCAAAAAAACTTGGACTGCAGGAGTAATGCCTCTGCAATAAATGGTTCTGAGGCCAAATCTTACCCTCCAGGGCCTAGATCTGGCTTTCAGAATCAGATTTCGACTTCAGATCTGCAACCTGCAACCTGTAAACAAACAGCGAGAACCTGAAAATGCCAAAAAAAATAAATAAATAAATGAAACCCTAAAAACCCTAAGAACAGCTAAGTAATTAAAGTATTTACAAACTGAAGGCTCTAGGTAGCCAGATTTATCATTATGCCACAGAAATATTTTCAGAATTTTAAACTTAATGTGAGGTGCTTCAGAAAACCCTTCATGCGTCTGCAAAAAAAAATTCTAATCAGTGTTGTGAAAATCACGATCAAATAGCGATTTAATGAAAAAATCGCAATTTTTATTTTTTGCCGATCAAATCGCGGTAATTTTTTTTGCCGATTTTTTCTGAAAAAATCACAAAAATCGCGATAAAAACGAAAAAAAAATCGCGATTTTTTAAGAAAAAATCGTGGGGGGTCGGGACAGCACGATTTTATAAAAAAAATTTTGGTTTTTCATTTGCTCATTTGGACAGTCACGGAGGGAGGAGGAGCTGTTGGAGACAAGCTGAAGAGGGTTTTCAGCCGAATCTAAGTGCTTAGAGGAGAAAATCAAGAGGAGACCACCGATTTCTCCATAGAAAGGGTATGAGGATTAATTTTTTTTGTTTTCATTGTTTAAAAACATTGTTTTTGTATGTTTTTCATTGTTTTTGGTTGGGAAACTTGGTATGGGCACCATTTTTTTGTTTTCATTGTTTTTAAAGAATTTTTTGTATTTCTTCATTGTTTTGGGTTGGGTAACTTGGTATGACTATGGGAACAAATTTTTTTTTTTTGCTTTCATTTTTTTTTAACATTGTTTATGTTTTTTAATTTTTCATTGTTTTTGCCATTTGGTTGGGTAACTTGGGTTTGGAATGGTTGGGTAATTTGTGTTTAAAACTTTGAACTTTGGAATGGTTGTTTTAGGTTGGGATATGGGTAACTTGAATTTTCATTCAATCATCAATGTAAAAATTAAAAATTAAAATACTAAATTGTAATTTGTAAATTTGTAACTTGTAATTTTGTAAATGCTAAATTGTAATCCTAATCCTTATTAAGTTATTTTCCCATAGGTTCACAACAGCACCAAAACACCATTCAAGACTTCAAATTTGCAACTTCAAAGTTCAAAAACAAACATGCCAAGGAAATTGGATCCTTTCTGGGAATATGCTGTACCTCGTGCTCCGAATGATGGACAAAACTTGAGTTGCAAGTTGTGTGGAAAGGAGATGTACGGGGGGGTGTACAGGTTGAAGTTTCACCTTGCACAAATCCCTGGACATGATGTGGGGCCCTGTATAAATACAAATGGTGAACTTATCCAAAAAGCCATGAGAGCATTGGAAGAATTAGAGCAGACTAGAGAGGCCAAAGAAGAACTCAAAAGGCAACTAAAAAGGTCAGCTGAAGGAAGTGGGCGAAGTGGCACTCGTTCTACTGCAGCATCAGTCAATCTGGTAGTTGCATCATCATTTTTTGTTCCTCAAACCACACCTGGCTCATAGCCATCTATCGGTTCAATGCTAAAAAGAACTGATAAAGAACAAGCTGACAAGTTGATGGCAAAATTTCTCCTCTGGAGTGATATTCCTTTCAGCGTTGTAAGGAATAATCCATTTTTCCAACCTACTGTTGATGCTATTGCCAGTGTTGGCCCGGGGTACAAAATCCCTTCTTATCATGATTTCAGAGGCCGGATTCTTCAAAATGAAAAGCGTGACTGCACCCAAAGATTGGAGGATTTTAGGGCATCATGGGCACAAACAGGATGCACTGTTATGTCAGATGGTTGCACTGACCAAAAGGGGAGAACCCTTATAAACTTCTTGGTTAGTTGTCCCAAGGGGACTATGTTTATCAAATCTGTTGATGCATCTGCACAAATCAAAGATGCAAGAACTTTATGTGATTTGCTGGATGTGTTTATTTTGGAGGTGGGTGAACAACATGTTGTCCAAGTCATAACGGACAATGCTGCAAATTATGTTGCTGCTGGTAGAATGCTTATGGAGAGGCATCCTACTTTATTTTGGACACCTTGTGCTGCCCATTGTATTGATTTGATGTTAGAGGACATAGGGAAAATTTCCTTTGTCAAAGATATTGTTGACTCATCAAAAAGCATTACAAAATTTGTATATAATCATACATCTGTGCTTAGCTTGATGAGAAGATTCACCAACAACAAAAAGTTGGTGCGCCCCGCCATTACACGGTTTGCCACGAGTTTCATATCTCTTCAATCCCTCTTGAATTCTATGTGGGATGTGAAGAGAATGTTTATTTCAGAGGAGTGGCGTGCTTTGTCAATGAGCCGCAAACCAGAAGGAGAGGCTGTATGCAGACTAGTTTCATACCAGGAAGACTTCTGGGCGGGAGTGCAGGATGTGTGCGCCGTTACTGAACCTTTGGTAAAGGTTCTTTGGTTGGTTGATGGTGAGAAGCCTGCAATGGGCTATTTGTATGAAGCCATGGATAGGGCCAAAGAAGCCATTCGGGCCTACTATGATGATAAGGGAGATGATGGGTTTCAGAAAGAACTACTTCTATGGGGAGTGATTGATAAGCGATGGAACAACACACTACATCGTCCCATTCATGCTGCTGGGCTTTTCCTGAACCCTGCATTTTCTTATGCATGTGGGTTTGATTTTGATGCTGAGATCATGGATGGATTCTTATCCTGTGTCTAGAAGATGGTGCGATCTCTAGAACAACGTATAGAGATCTCTAAACAAATTGAGACATATAAGATGGCAGGTGGCACATTTGGCTTTGAGATGGCTGTCACTGATAGGATGATTAAAATGCCAGGTATTTTTTAGTTTGTAACTTTGTTTCAAATTTCATTGTCTCTTCAAATTCCATTTTTTTCTTATGTTTATTTAAAATTTTATTTGTAATTTTGTTGTAGATGCATGGTGGAAAATGTATGGTGGTAGGGTACCCCTTCTGCAAAAGCTTTCCATTCGCATCCTCAGCCAGACATGCAACTCCTCAGGATGTGAATGCAACTGGAGTGTATTTGAAAAAATACACAACAAGAAGCGCAACAAGTTAACACTTAAACATTTAAAATATTGCAAATTTCCAAATAAATTTTTGAATTCATTAAACAATATTTTTTTATAATTATTAATTACTATTTCATGATCTTTGTACAGGGTGGAGTCCCAGCGACTTAATGACATGGTCTACGTCTACTACAATCTTCGATTGTGGGTGAGGCAACTTGAGAGGACACATGATGTGGATGCCATCTCATTGGATGGGATTGACACCACTGCTGCATGGAGGGTTGAGGCCGAGAGGCCTCTCATGGATTTTGCTGATGATTGGTTAGTGTAGGATGTAGTGGAGGGGGAGGAGGAGGAGGAGGAGGAGTAGGTGGAGGAGGAGGAGGAGGAGGAGGTGGAGGAACAGGAGGAGGAGGTGACACCGCCTGCTCGGGCTACCACTGCCACCAGTAGAGGACGTGGTCTACCTCCTATAGCTCCTACTTCTAGTTCTTCAGCTTCTAGAGCACATCAGACTCCACTACCATTTCCACCAGCACGGGCACTAGCATCTACATCTAGAGGGAATGGGAAAGCTGTGGCATTTTCTCGCAAGAGGGGCAGAGGAAATCAATAGGATTAGACTTTTATTTTATTGTATATGACATTATGACATGATGAGATACATTATCATATTTTTTGTTGATATTTTGAGGCTGAGTTGGGACTCAAGAGTCAGGACTTACTATTCAGGACATGATTCAATGTTATGTGTGATTTTAGCACTAGAAATGATATTAAACATCTTATATATTAGTTTTTTTATCATATTTATGTGTCAATGTATTTATTTTATGTTGTAGATGATTTAGATATTAAAAAAATTGAAAAAAATGAATATTTTTGTACCAAACGATTTTTTCCCGATTTTTTCCGATATTTTCCCGATTTTTCCGATTTTTTCCGATTCGTTCCCCGCGCCGATTTAATCCCGATCGTGATTTTCACAACATTGATTCTAATGATAAGCCCGAGATTAAAACTGGCTGGGCTCTTCAGAAAATGCAATCCGGGAGTTTGTTGGTTCAGCCGAGAACTTCTCCTAACGCCGGGTAAACTCAAAACTAAGGATATCCTGCACAACTTAAATCAATCATTAACATAGAGGGAGAAAACAACAGAGAAATTCAGATTAAATGGAGATACCTGTCATTATATTTCAGGAATTAAACTATCATTCAGACCCCAGAGACTAGACAAGATACTTGTGCCTAAATCAATCTTCATCAAGCTATTATCAATAGCTGAAAATAAAATTAGGTAGAAAACTAAAACCTCTACAGCATTTCCAAAAGAGTAACAACAGCAAGATTTTCAACCCCAAAGTCTTTCTTTATTGCACAAAAAATGACTACAAGAGAGCTTTCTTTAGCACAAGACTCACAGATCAAATCTGATCTCAAATGACCCTGGACACCCTATTTAAAGGAAAATTTCCCAACGGCTAGTTCGAGTGATCCATGTCAAAATGATCTTGACTATTGATGAGGATCAAAATCCCTTTTAATCTCATCCGTCGATTTTTGGAATATAAAAAAAAATTAAAATCTTGCATTTATTTTCTCAAAACTTTAACTTATTATTATTTTATTATTTTATTTTATTTTTCAAATTTATTTATTTATTTATTTTATTTTTTATTTATTTATTTTTTTAATTTTCTAATTTTTATTTTTATTATTTATATCTTTTATTTTTAATTTTTGGATCCTCGAACCTAGCCTTTGGAAAAATCACCTAGGACCTAGGACTTATGAGGGGATAAAACATTTTCTAACCCTCTAGATACTCTACATCATGACTTTTACAATTTTACATCTCAAGGGGGAAAACCCATTTGACATAGACCCTCATAGACCACTCAGCTCTGCAACACAAATATAATCTAGCAGATCAAGCAATTTGTAATAACCTAACCAAATAGTTATAATTATTTCCAAACTACTTTTACATAGACTCGAAGCACACTAGGATTCCCCTAAGATTCTAATGACAAAATCCATTCCAGATTTGGGATTAGGTTGAAGGAAAACTCTGTCGATCATGGATTGGTGAGACAAAAAAACCTTTCGGAATGCAGATTATCACTAGAAAATTAGGTTTGCCTAGGCAATTTACATATACGACACAGATGTGCTAAAATTATTTACAATATACACATGCAGACTGGGTTTACAACATAACTTGATCGAGTCAACGATGACTGTCGAATGGCACGGGCACGTTGATCAAGCGCTATCCCTTTTGCGAAAAGGGGGTGTACTGCTATGGGTAGTTGACATGTAGTGGTCAATAGAGCACATCCAATGCTACCCCAAATCAACAAAAAAAAGAGTGTCAAAATCAAGGTTAGGGCACCACATGTACCATGATTGCTCCCTCCTACACATTATAAACCCAAGTGTGGGCTTCCCTCTTATTAGCTACTCATGTAGCCTAGCATGTGACCTAGGGATGCCCCTTCTCATTCCCTACTTCATTCATCTATCTGTCATAAGCCACCACATTTTGAAGGATGTACCTTGACTATATTATCCCCTTTAGAAGTGAAAACCACCTAATAGGATTATTGGTTAACCCCATTTGGAGTTTAGGAGACATTGGCACATCCCGAAGTCAATTATGGTAGGGCCATTTATTATTAAGTTCCCACCTATGGTCCATGATTAGGTAAGCTCATTTACTCTATTTCTTTAATGACTTGTACTAGAAGGCTAGGGAACGCATTGGATCTTATGCAAGATTGCAGATAGTTTACATCTTGAGTTTGGTCTCCCTATATGAGGTCCTAATCCTCCAGAGAGCCACATTGCCACATGTAGGGTGAGCGTTGAGAGCCATGGGCCTCCATAGCAGCAGATTACACTCCATGGATCTCCACAGCCATTCAGAGATTTCTCGTGGTTCATTTATTGGACAAGGAGGATGCACTTGATCCATCATGCCCAGCTGGCCCTAGATCTATACCATACACTTGGCAAATGATCCAGGACTTCCACGATGACGTGGCACAGCCTACACCATCTTCCTAGCCCTTGCAGGCAATCTACAAGCATATTCAATTTGTTTGAAGACCCATGAGGACACTTGTGTACCCCCACATTTCATTTGGAGCACCACAGGTTACCTAGTAATAACCTGTGGTGCTCCAAATGAAATGTGGGGGCACACAAGTGTCCTCATGGGTCTTCAAACAAATTGAATATGCTTGTAGATTTCCTGCAAGGGCTAGGAAGATGGTGTAGGCTGTGCCACGTCATCGTGGAAGTCCTGGATCATTTGCCAAGTGTATGGTATAGATCTAGGGCCAGCTGGGCATGATGGATCAGGTGCATCCTCCTCGTCTAATAAGTCAACCACGTGTAATTTGTTGCTATGGAGGCCCATGGCTCTCAACGCTCACCCTACATGTGGCAATGTGGCTCTTTAGAGAATTAAGACTTCATATAGGGAGACCAAACTCAAGATGGAAACCATCTGTAGTCTTGCATAAGATCCAATTCGTTCCCTAGCCTTCCAATAAAAGAAGTCATTAGAGAAATCGAGTAAATGATCTTACCTAATCATGGACCACAGGTGGGGATTTCATAATAGCATGCCCTTCCATAATTGACTTCAGGATGTGCCATTGTCTCTTAAACTCCAAATGGGGTTAACCAATAATCCTATTAGGTGGTTTCCACTTCTAAAGGGGATAATATAGTCAAGGTACATTCTTCAAAATGTGGTGGCTTGTGACAGAAAGATGAATGAAGTAGGGAATGAGAAGGGGCATCCCTGGGTCACATGCTAGGTTACATGGGTAGCTAATAAGAGGGAAGCCCACACTAGGGTTTATAATGTGTAGGAGGGAGCAATTATGGTACATGTGGTGTCGCAACCTTGATTTTTCCACTCTTCTTTTTTTTGATTTGGGGTAGCATCGGATGTGCTCTAGCCACAAAAATTGGTGGAGAGACTAAGGCACATGAGATCTCCAATACCCAGAAAGAGTCTGGGCAAAGTCTAAACAGTTTGGGAAATATTAAATAATTAATATTTTTAATGGAGTCCTTAAGTCTAAACTTAAGGAAAATAAAATATTAATGTGAATTAATATAAAACTGTGTTAGAATGATCCAAAAGTCATGGATCAAGCCAGATCTAATCTTAGCCATTGATTAGGGACTTAATCTCGGCCGTTGATTTGTCAACGAGAAAAGTATAAGAGGAAGCTTGAGGGTCACTTGGAGAACAGACCAAGAGATCAAGATTTCGACTTTCTGGGGATGGGTTTGCTGATAAAGTTGAGAGAGTGATTAGAGTTGCAGCTGAGGGGTAGTGAATACAGAAGCAGAAAGGTAGAGATAGCATCGAGAGGATTAGCGCAGTAGTCGAAGAGAGGGACACAGAACCAACCAAGGGGTCACGCACAGCCAGCCAGGGCTCACACAGAGGCAGCCAAGAGCTGCACAGTGCCTCATAGGGTCAGCGTGAGTGATGTAGAAGGCCAGAGGACTAACACAGTGCCTCTAGAGGCTGACGCAGGCCGAGCCAAAGTGACGCTGGGCTAACGCTGGGCCAGAGAGAGCTGACACAGTCCCTAGAGGCTGACGCTGGAGTTTCGTGGGGCAGATTAGCGCTATGGAGCTGCCAAAGTGTTTATCTGGGGTTTCAGCCAGAATTTCTGCTTCCGAGTAGAGAGGTAATACTGCCGAGATTTTTCTTTGTTGGGTCAACCGGATTTGGCATCCAGATTGTATTCTAAAACTACTTAATAAATCAAACCCTCAAATAGCTGCACCGATTTTCCCGCATTAAGTTTTTCGGGGACATTATTCCAAAAACAATGATGTCACTTGTGTGCTTGTTTCTATTCCCTTCAGTTGATGATCTGTAATGTGTTGAGCATGTACTTGTATTTATTTCTAGTATTTACATGGTAAATAACTTGTTAATTAACAGAACAAGTAAGTAGGAATAAATTATAAAAGTACACGAAGGGTTTTTAATAGATAGACTTAGAAATTCCAACACTTTTATGCCTTTTTCCTTTTAATGATTTTCTTTGATTAGCTGCTCGGGGCTCAAGGGGTTGGAGCATGATGTATAAGATATAGTAGTGAATTCCCCCTTTTAACGTGGGGCGGTTCATCGCCCACCAGGGGGTGGGACAATCATGGGTTCTTATATGATGAAGAAGGTTCATAGAACCTGTAGGAACCAAGGTGATGGCCATGATGATGGGGTAGAGCTCATGTATTTGCTTTTTCCCACACGCTTTTGCATTTTGTGGTACATTTTCCTATTGAATGCGGCCATATATGCTTTTATCTTTCTTTTCAGGTGCATCAACCTCCAGGCTTCTTTCCAGGCCATGACCTAAGGTGTGGGAAAGGGAAAGGGGCAAGCTAGCCCTATGTGAACTCAATGGAGGAATGTGGACCCAGGTGGGAGAAATGATGAATGGGTTGATAATGAATGGAAAGAGGGTAATATAAGCGGATAAGGGAGTGGGACCACACAACCAAAATCAGGGTTTCCCATGAAATATCATCCCTAGAGCCAAATGGTCAATAAAAGAGATCCTCCGGGACTAGAATCCAAGGTTAATGCCTAAAAGGGGTCTAGGGGACAACAACACAAACCTAGCCCATTCTTAACGCCGAATCCCCCATTAATCCATACCCAGAAGTGTCCATGATAAGCAAACTACAATACTCAATTTCCAAATGACAAGGCATACCTTTAGGTTCGAGAGACCCACCTCCAAACATACGATCATCGTAGATGGGCGAGGGACCACATGGCTGGCTCAGGTGGCAGAGAAATGGCACAATGAGCTAGCTGGGAGCTGCAAGGGGCTGTTGGCTGCTGGCTGAGGACCATCTTGGAGGAAAAAATTCTCCTAGGGATATTATCCACAAAATGGTGGGTAGCACAACAATAAGGGTAGTTTGTAAAAACACAAACTACCAAAGTGGCAACATACTAAAGTTTGTTCATAGTGACAACATCCTAATGAAAAGTACTAAAAGACACTCAAGAAAAAACTGAAATTTTACATAGAAAGTTGGATACCATCTCCACATATTTATTGTCATTTAGAAAGCATTCTTTGCCTCAAAAGGTTATAGCTCACCTATTTCCAACTTTTGTTAAATCTATCTTCCACATTATTTCATATTCAGAATTTTTGTACATGAAAGGATATGTCATTAATAAAAAATATCTGAAAATAAATCCACAATTCTGAAAGAATTTTGAAATTTTTTTTTTCTACCTGATAGATCCATGAGCTGAATTCTTGATGCACTTCATCAACAAAAGGTCCCCTCATGATCGTCAATGGTACCTGCAATATGAACGGCTTTATAAAAAGATAAACATTGTTTTGACATTTTGTCCAAGAGAATGAGATTTTAAATGAAGCGACATATTTTCCATGAAAGAAACATTATAGTGATTCAATCCTTTAGTCAATTATGTGACTGGTGATGGGAAGTTAACACAAAGTTGCAACATTTATACCAATCTTGAAACAGTTGTTGGAGGGGCACCATTTGGAGAAAATACATATGCTCCAGAACCCTTGAAAAACATTCATAGATTTAACACAAAATTATATTAACCAAGAAGGATATGTAAAGCTTTGAATATGCAATTGAGGAAAAGTAATATATGTTCCAAAAATTTGTACTTGAAATGCGGCAATAATATTAGAATACCTCATCGGCACCATACCAAAGATATGATTGCTGCATTGGAACCTTTACCTATTGCAACAGAAATAAAACATTAGCCAACTTAAGTATAAGCTAGATATTGACAAGATAAAATTCATCATGGAGTACTAACTAGCAAACATGCTTTACTTGGCAGATAGTGGTATTTTGTATCTTGATGTAAAATCTTAACGACGTTACTCCTTTTTCGTAGATAAGGTTTCTGAATTTTCATTACTGTTGAATATTGAAGCTACAAAACAGTCGTTTTGACTGTTGACTATGAACATACCTAATCAAACATAGATGTTATTTGATGATACTTCACGTAAATGAGCAATGCATACTTGAATTGTTATAATATTTCTAAGGAAATTTTATAATACCGCAAGGAAACCATGCATAAATTTCTGTACTCCATTGGAGATAATAATGCATTCAGGCTTTTTATTGATTAGGGACAGTAAAAATGTTCATGTGCTTGCCAACTCTAACCTGATTTCAGTCCTGGTAGCACTGAGAAAAAGGTTACACTTGTTGCGCACACTTTCTTTCTTTTTGTTTTGTACATATTTGATATGTTAATACAAGAAGCATTTTCTCCAAAAAAAATAATGCATTCAAAAACTAAAATCACAAAGTGGTCAAATCTAGTAGCATGAGACCTAGCTTATAAACTGGTGATAAGATAGTATATTGTATATAAATATTATAAAATATGTTTTTGTAACATCCCCAATTTTGATTTTCCGCATTAGAGACGATTTTTGGAAGAGGAGGCAATTCTGGCATTGGGACTTAGGAGGAAAAAGGGAAATTGCAGCTCTAGTGGAACGTGGGGCCCACAAGAGAGAGAAATTTGGCCCAAGAAGGGAACTCACACTCTTAGAGGAGAGAGAAAAGAGGAGGGGGTGCGAATTAGGAGACAAAAAGAGTAGGGGCCACCAAGGAAGAGAAGGAGGCCAGCAATTATAAATAAGGAGAAGAGGCCTTCATTTGCATCTTTTGACAATTTAACTTCTGAACACAAGTTTTCTTGAGTTGTTTAGCCAAGTCAACCAATGTTGTTTAGCATGAGGGATTCCCAAGCGGGAATTCCACCTCTACCTTTGGTGAACTCTGAGTGTCACCCTAGGAGAGTAGAGAGAAGTCTATCTCAGGACTTCTAAAGGAGCTACATTGCAGATCATTTCTAGCTGGTGCATATTTTCCTTGGGCGCAAAAGTTGTTCGAAGCACCCCAATTGAGATCAACTATAGATTGCTAGAGTTTTGGAGGATTTGTAGGAGTTTTTCCCACACATAGCTAGAGATTTTGTAGCGAATTTGTTGGGCTGTGAGGCAGGGATTTTGAGGAGCCATTTCTCTCACTTTGAGCATTGTGCAGGGGTTTCTGGCTTAGCCTGTGCAAGGGAAGAAGGGAGAAGAATTTGTGGAGAGATAGGGGCAGGGAATAGAAGGTGTTTTTCCGGGGAGATTTGCAGGAATTTGGGAGGCATTCCGGTGAGGATTGTGGCACGTATTGGCTGAGCTATTTCTAGCAGTGTGCATTGTCTGACAAAGAGAGGAGCTCGCACCATTTTGGGGGCACCGATGACTTGTGGATCTAGCCCAAACCCTTTCTGGGCTTTTGTGGGTTTGGTGTGACAAGGCTAGGATTAATTTTGCAGAATTTTCTAAGCACTTCTGAGGGCAGAATTCCTAGTTCCATCCACCAGCAAGCGACAAAACTTGTTGGAGTATGGCGCAGTTCACCCTAGGACCATTTCCACCACTTGGGTTCATGAGATATTTCTGGGTCTTGTCGAGTATCTAGTGAGGAGGCCACCATCAGAGTTTCAACTCATTTCGGGCACTCTTCAGAGCAGTTCCTCCAATTTCCTTCCAACAATGGCTAGTAGTTCTTCTTGGGCATGCGCAATTCTTCCTGGGGAATCTTCCCAGCATTTGAGCAGTGTAGTCACACCTGGGTTCTTGTCATAGCTTGCAGTAGCAAGCCTAAGTTCTGCTAATCTCATTTATTGTACTCATATTTATCAAAATTAATACAATGACTCAAAGTTTTTGCTCCTATTTCCATGTTCAAATGTGAATGGTTTTGCATTTATGAATTTTGTAGTTGCAACTAGTTCATTGCTTTTGTTATCTACGGTACTTTTCCATTTGGAATATTACAGTGGTATCAAAACATGATCTTGGCCAGCTGTGGGGTAGCCAACAAGATCATGGAAGATTTGGGCATGTATGCACAGTGATGTTGGTTTTTGTAGCATCAGATGGTGTTCTAGTATCCAAGAAATCAAATAGATTCAGAGGGAGATCAATTTGGCTGAAGGGAAGGGCGATTCAATTGCAATTGGTCTGGAAATTCTCCAGGAGGCCAAGCAAATTTCTTCTAGAGGCAGCATCAGCCAAGACATCATTTTTTCTAGCAGTTTCGGGGCTTAGCGAGTTAGATCCTCTGCAAGTGTTGCACAGAGGCTCACTCAGAGGCTATACGACTAGCTAGTTTGGCCAGTTGTCGAAGTTGGGTCAAGCATGGTGTGGAGGTATTTGCCTCATAGATATTTTGGCCAAATTATTTTGCTGATTGGATTGACAAGAGGGTATCTATAGATTGTACTCAGAATTTCTCATTGCTGCTTAATAATAAAAAACCCTCAACTATTGCATCGGTTTTCCCAAGATGGGTTTTTCCGAGGAATTTTGTCCAAAAATAATGGTGCTATATTTTCGTGTTTGTGCACCAGTATTTTCTCAATTTCTAGTTAGAAAAATTAATTCCAATTGCTGCAATAGAATTTCAGTAGTGAAATCTTCACAAGTGATGGGTGAAACCATAGAAAAATCCATGGCTCAAGGAAGATTTAATATGCAAGAACTCTAGGGCGGAATCCGCTAGAACGATGAGAGGTTGGCCTAGTTGAGGAAGGTGTCAGACCAGATCCATCCTCATCCTTACAGAAGATACACTAGAGGTACACAAGTTGTGGGGATGCAACCATCTACACTATGTGGGGAAAGTCAACAGAATCAGGGCACCAGATCTCCTCAAAAGGAGGAGACGGGACAGAGACAATTAGAGGGTGAGACCAAGAGGTCATTTTGCTGGTGCAGACCTAGCTTTAGATATCAGGAGCCTAAGGAGGAGGTTGAGCGTGAGGCTGAGGGCACGCAGGGTTGTGAGGAGCACATAGATATACTCAGCATGACACAAGAGTCAACTTTGTTGGAGATTCCTTTGATAGCTCCAACTAACACCTTGTGGGAGAGAGTAGAGCATACACTTATAGGGCCATCGATTGACGAGGTGCCAGGAGACACAGAGGTGTCCACCGTTGAGGAGTTGCCATCCGTTGTTGAGGTATCCATTGATGAGGTGTCCGGGGTAATGTCCGAGTTTTTGGGTGATAGTAGTGCATAACAAATTGGTGAGGTGCCAGGAGACATATCCACCATTGATGAGGTGCCAAGAGACACTGAGGCATCCACCATTGATGAGGTGCCAAGAGATACAGTGGTATTAGATGATGGCCACCCATAATAGTTTCATCAATTCTAGGTCAGCCTTCTAACATTGAAAAGGAAGGCCACCATAGTGCGAGAGGCCATTCTGCAGCAGAACGAGGAGCTGGAGGGCATGAGAGCAGTTTTTCCGAGTCAACAACCAAACTAACTCACGTGGGGAAACGATTGGATTCCCTAATGGTACAACTAGAATGCACATTGGAGCATTGGAGTGGCCCTTTTCAAACATACATATATGGGGCTTGTAGCACTAGTAGGTTACCTCTGGATGTTGGTGAGAAAGAGGCCATGTCACCTAAACAAATTTTATATGAGACTCATGGACAGAGACACCAGGTATACCTTTGGGTATAGTTTACCCAATATTGATGGGGACATAGATGAATGATACTTGATGGTATCCATGGGGCTCACACGCCTGACCCTCTTGGACATCCCTCACGGGCACAGTCAATTTTGTTGTTGTCCTTTGGCACTCTGGGCATGAGCAGCAATGGACGAGGAGCTCATCCGAGATATTTGGATGACACTCAGCGCACTAGGGGAGAGATTTCTCAGTCGTGGGCTTGAGAATGCTACTTGGGAGGGCGAGCAAATACTTGAGCATCCAGCACTGAAGTTGCTTGGGGAAAAGCAACATTTGGGAGGGGAGGACTCTCATGTCCCTTCCTAAATTATTTTGGAACAATATTAATTTCTACATTTTGGGGCCAATTTTGGAGGTGATGGGGCCCATTCTATTTTATTAAGAGGCTAGACTTAGTAGAAGTTAATTCGATGTGGTTAAGTATACGTCGGGGCCACCCATACTAGGGGAATATGCGTTCCCTAGTTTGATTTGCTTGGAGGGGAAATCGATGGTTAGGTGAGGGACCACGATGGAGGGAAAATGGAGGGAAAAGTGCTCCATGAAATCTATATAAGGAAGGCAACTCTCCTCATTTGGATATCTTATCTTTTTGACATATTGAACTCAACCTTAGTTGCTCAAGCTGCTTAGCCGGGTTACTATGTTGTTTAGCACACGAGTGTCTCCGAGAGGAGATCTCAACCCTTTCTTTGGTGGACTTCGAGTGCCACCCTAGGAAGGAAATTCGTACTACCTTGGAGGAGAGCCGATGGAGTTCCACAGTCACATCATTCAACATTTGTCTTAGCGAGTGCGTGTTTCTAGAGGACGCAAAAGGGGAACACGTAGGTGTTGCTTGTGGGTTCATCTAGGCAGCAACTGCCAGGGGAGTTTGGGCATTGGAGCTACAGTGGAGGATCAACCTTTCGGGAGAGTTTTGGAGCAGTAGGTTGCTGCATTGGAGCAGATTGATTTACAATCACTTGGGCTTGTGCAGAGAGCCATCACTGGGCTCTCATGGGAGTTGGAGGAAGGAATTGTAGAGCTGGAGCTAGCCGAGAGAAGTAGGAGATCATTTGGAGGGCCATTTGAGGAGGATTGCTGCAGTTGGGAGAGCAGAGATTGATAGGATCAGTCACAGCAACAAAATTCGAAATTGGAGGGCCAACTTGTGGAGGGCTAATTTTTGAAGGTTGGAACCAAGGGAAACCCTTTCTGGGTTTTTCTGGGTTTTGGGCAAGGATCATACTCCTAATTTTATAGAATTTTCTGGGCAGATCTAAGGGGTCAAACTGGGGTCCCAACTCAGCTAGCAGCTAGAGGAGCTAAGGGGAATTTGGGCCAAAATTCTGAGGTCAACATTTGGCCAATTCCTTCGTGAGTTATTCTGGGTATTTGGTGGAGAGGCTGGGGTTAATTTCCCATCATGTTCTGAGCACCGGAGGTGGGGTTTCCAGCAGCACCTTTGTAGGAGACAACACTATTTCACAAGGGCAGCGCAAGGCATCATTGCTGCAGTTATTTCTGCCATCTGGGCTTGATCACGCTTACCATTGAGGCCAACCCAGGTGCACCACTTCCACATTATTGTACTTTCCTCCTAGATTATAATAAAATGGCTCAGTTGGTTATTCTTGGACTTTTTATGGGTGTGCACTAAATGTTTCAATTTTATGGTGTTGCTTTTATTGTTTGCTTTGCATAGCACTATTTTTTCTAGTTTGGAACATTACAGTGGTATCAAAGCATGATCTTGGCCCAGTTGTGGGTAGCTAAAAGATCATGGAAGATTCGGGTATGAGTTCACAGTGACAGGTGAAACAGGAGACAAACCCATGGCTGAAGGGAAATCTAGTATGCATAAATTCTGGGGTGGAATCCATTGGGACGATGAGAGGTTGGCCCAGTTGAGGAGGGTGACAGACCAAACCCATCCTCACCCTTACAACAGAGACAATAGAGGTGAGCAGGTCATGGGGGTGCAACCATCTACCTCATGTGGGGAAGGTCAATAGGATCAGGACACTATATCTCCTAAGAAGGAGCAGGCAGGACAGGAACAGTTAGAAGGTGAGACCAAGGGACGCTTTTGCTAGTGGAGACCTGGATTAGATATCAAGAGCCTAAGGAGGAGGTTGAACATGATGTTGAGAGCCCACAGGATGGTGAGGAGCACATTGATCTACCCGGTGTGGTGCAGGAGTCACCATTATTCGAGACCTCTTTGATAGCCCCACTTGACACCTTGTTGGAGAGGATAGAGCCTACACACATAGGGCCATCTGTTGAGGAGGTGCCACCCATGGTTGAGATGCTGATAATTGTTGAGGTGTCCAGAGCTGTGACCAAG
This sequence comes from Pinus tabuliformis, assembly GCA_031772625.1. Lineage (NCBI taxonomy): Eukaryota > Viridiplantae > Streptophyta > Pinopsida > Pinales > Pinaceae > Pinus > Pinus tabuliformis. The sequence goes on along the minus strand of CM062806.1, from coordinate 968,078,701 downwards.
TCAATAGGTGATACATACCCACGACAGTTTCATCAGTTCCAGGCCAACCTTCTAGCATTGAGAGAGAAGGCCATGACAATACAAGAGGCCATTCTACAGCAAAACAAGGAGCTGGAGGGCATGAGAGCAGTTTGTGCCGAGTCCACTACCAAATTGACTCACATTGGGGAGTAGTTGGATTCCCTACTGGTGCAGCTAGAGTGCACGTTGGGGCGTGAGAGTTGCCCTCTTTGGGCATACATAGATGGGGTTGGAAGCACTATTAGGTTTCTTTGGCCCACTGGACAAAGAGAGACAGAGCTACCTAGTCAGATTTCATGTATTGACTAGAATAGCGAGATGAGACGACCTGAGTTGCATAGGGTGCAGCACCAGCATGATGGGGTTGTTCTATGTGTAGGAGTTCGCGGGAGAGAGACTCTGAATTGTTACCCTATGGAGTGGGCTATGGAGATGGTGGTGGACTTGGGTGTAGCTCAATAGGAGCTTCCAGGCACTCAGGATATTGACAACACAGACTGGCATTAGGTTCCGGGTGGGACTACCTATCATTTCCAAGGTATGTTGGTTGACTACAACCAGGATGGTGCAGTTGACCTAGCAGTTGAGCATGCACATTCGCTAGGGGAGTCTCCATTAGCACCAGTGGCCGACCAGTTTATGGACATACTCTTTTGGTTTTCTTGGTATGGCATTTGTACACGGGATCACTGGGTGATCAACATAATCTGGCAGGAGTTTGTCAGAGGAGGTGGCATTAGCAGGCCACAAACGGTGCCTTGTATGGAGCTAGGGGCGCTTCACTTTTGTGTGGGGCACAGAGGACGTAGAGGAGCGGAGCAGTGGTGGCATCATTGCTGACACATAGGGAGAGTCACTTCTCGGATCCCTTAGGGGGGATTTGGGGGCAAGATCCATTCATCGACCAGGATAACGATGCGATGGTGGAGATGATGATACTGATTGGGTGTGGCCTGACACATAGAGACATAGCTCTAGGCCACCACATCTAGGGATGTGTGGGAGTATCTAACATTGAGCAGTGGTCTACTGGTGGGCATGGAGATGCATGGTGGTGTGTTGTAGTGTATTGGATTGCATTGTGGAGTGGGAGTGCCTCACATCGCATTGAGTACATGCAGGGAGTGATGGGCGTAGTGACACAGTCGGGAAGCAGGATGGTATGGGATGCATAGTTGTAGTCGAGGGTATCCAACATTTTACAGGGGTAGGCCACGGTGTACAGTGGCATTTATAGGAGTACTAGGATGATCGATGGTATCCAGAGGTGTATGGTGTTGCACAGTGAGGTCTGGAGCGTTGCCTCCAGGGACACCCATGGACAGAGATACCAGGCATACCTTTGGGTCTAGTCCACCCAGGATCGATGGGGACACAGATGAGTGATACCTGATGGTATCCGCAAGGACTCACATGCTTGACCCTCTTCTACATCAGTTACAGGAACGAGTGAACTAGTTGTTTTCTTTTGACACTCTATGCATGAGCAGTAGGGACGGGGAGCTCACCCAAGATATTTGGATGACACTTGGTCAGATAGAGGGGAGACTTCTCAGCAGGGGCATCGAGTCAGTGCGTGAGTTGATAGCCACAAATCAAGGGATAAGGTGATCACCGACAGGGATGGCATATCATTCATCACTGGTCCTATGCTTTGGGAGTTGGTCACAAGGGAGACATGTGTCACTCTTTCCACAAGGCATGTCTGGACCATGCATGAGCAGAGGATACCATTTACGGCTGAGATAGTTGTCCAGTATGTATCCAAGTTCTTAACATCATATCGATACATTCTGCAGGGGTTGGGTAGCCGAACTAGTGGCAATGGTTGGCAGGAGCAAGATGGATCCGCATATATTGATTCGATTGCGTGTATCAGATACCCATCTATTGGTTGCATTTAAGGGGTAGCTATTTGACACACATGGTCATCAATACTACACAGCAGCAGGCACATGACAGTTTAGCATGCCTTAGAATAGTTCATGATGTATGGGGCCTACATATGGGTGGCATGCAGGGACTAGAGATGAGGGCTAGAGGGATTCCATCGGTTTTCAAGGCTATGCCGTAGCAGGTCTGGCTATGGGATGCAGGGATTCAGTTGATCGATAGATCACTCGTGATGAGTGAAGTCGTGGCAGAGAGTGATATAGTTCGCTCTTGGGATGACACATGGGGGTTCACATAGGGTTTCATCATATGGGGAGGCAGACATTTTCTGTGGCTGCACAGGTTTAGAGTCAGATTTGAATGGGTAGGCCTTGGCACCATGGAGATGCCTAGGCAGGACGTGTCTCGCCTCTTTCAGTATTCCACCATCGGGTTCCAGGAGAGGAGGATACTGTCTTCAAATGATGGAGAGTATGACATAGTCAGAGTAGCGCAACGTCAGCATGGTGGCACCACTCTGGGACTAGCAGGGAACTAGGGCATCACAACTCTTCACAACTCAATAACCTTTAGGGATGTGTCGGCTACTACAAGTGGAGATCATACATATCTTCCATTGGGCTTTAGCGAGTCACTGATGGAGCAGGGGACTTTTGGTACTTACACCGGGCAGGGTAGTGAGTGGAGCGAGGGAAGCTTCATGTTGGACAGGATGGCATGGGATCCTAGTATTGAAGGATTCTTTCATATTAGGATAGTGCTGAGTTCAGGGACGATTCAGTGGCACATCTCGGACCCTAGCACATGTTGCAGTGACAGTGGGGAGCAACAGTTAGAGAGGATGCTCGTTCAGGCATTGCTTGAGGACAAGCGATTTTTGGTGCATTGGAGGAGCTTGCCGGTTGAGAATGCTACTTGGGAGGGCGAGCACATACTTGAGTGTCCAGCACTGAAGTTCCTTGGGGACAAGCAACATTTGGGAGGGGAGGACTGTCATGTCCCTTCCTAAATTATTTTGGAACAATATTCATTTCTACATTTTGGGGCCAATTTTGGAGGTGATGGGGGCCCATTCGATTTTATTAAGAGGCTAGACTTAGTAGAAGTTAATTTGATGTGGTTAAGTATATGTCGGGGCCACCCATACTAGGGGAATACACATTCCCTAGTTCGATTTGCATGGAGGGGAAATCGATGGTTAGGTGAGGGACCCAAAATGGAGGGAAAATGGAGGGAAAAGTGCTCCATGAAATCTATATAAGGAAGGCATCTCTCCTTATTTGGATATCTTATCTTTTTGACATATTGAACTCAACCGTAATTGCTCAAGCTGCTTAGCTGGGTTACTGTGTTGTTTAGCACACGAGTGTCTCCGAGCGGAGATCTCAACCCTTTCTTCAGTGGACTTCGAGTGCCACCCTAGGAAGGCAATTTGTACTACCTTAGAGGAGATCCGGTGGAGTTTCACAGTCACATCATTCAACATTTGTCTCGGCCAGTGCGTGTTACTAGAGGACGCAGAAGGGGAACACGTAGGTGTTGCTTGTGCGTTCATCTGAGTAGCAACTGCCAGGGGAGTTTGAGCATTGGAGCTACAATGGAGGATCAACCTTTCAGGAGAGTTTTGGAGCAGGAGGTTGTTGCATTGGAGCAGTTCGATTTACAATCACCTGGGTCTGTAGAGAGAGCCATCACTGGCCTCACGTGGGAGTTGGAGGAAGGAATTGTAGAGCTGGAGTTGGCTAGGAGAAGTAGGAGATCATTTGGAGGGCCATTTGAGGAGCATTTTTGGAGTTGGGAGAGAAAATATTGATAGGGTTAGTCACATCAACATAATTTGAAATTGGAGGAGGGCCAAGCTGTGAAGGGTCAATTTTTGAAGGTTGGAACCTAGGGAAACTCTTTCTGGGTTTTTTTGAGTTTTGGGCAAGGACCACAGTCTTAATTTTATAGAATTTTCTGGGCAGATCTAAGGGTTCAAACAGGTGTCCCAACTCAGCCAACAGTTAGAGGAGCTAAGGGGAATTTGGGCCAAAATTCTGAGTTCAACATTTGGCCAATTCCTTCGTGGGTTATTTTCGGTATTTGGTGGAGAGGCCGGGGTTAACTTCCTGTGATTTTCTGAGTGCCGGAATTGGGGTTTCCAGCAACATCATTGCAACAGACAACACAGTTCCACAAGGGCAGTGCAGGGCATCATTGCAGTTGTTATTTGTGCCATCTGGATTTCACTTATTACCAGTTGGGCTTGATCACGCTTGCCATTAAGGCAAACCCAGGTGCACCACTTCCACATTATTGTACTTTCCTCCTAGATTATAATAAAATGGCTCACCTGTTGGTTATTCCTAGACTTTTTATGGGTGTGCACTGAATGTTTCAATTTTATGGTGTTGTTTTTATTGTTTGCTTTGCATAGCACTATTTTTCCTTGTTTGGAACATTACACTATGCGTCGGCCCACACCCAACTGGTATCATCTCCTACATTGTCGCATCATCATACCCTCCGGTGAACGGATCTTCACTCCAAATCCTCCCTGAGGCTCCGAGAAGTGAATCTCCTTATGTGTCAGCAGTGATGCTACTCCTGCGCTGCTCCTCTGCGTCCTTTGTGCCCCACACGAAAGTGAAGAATCCCCAACTCCATACAAGGAGCCATCTAGTGGACTTCCAATGCCACCTCCTTCGACAAACTCCTGCCAGAATGTGTTGATCACCCCGTGATCCTATGTACAAATGGCATACCAAGTCAATGCAAGAAGCCTGTCCATAAACTGGTTGGCCACTGGTGCTGATATAAACTCTCCTAGTGGAGGTGCATGCTCGAATTCTAGGTCAAGTATACCCTCTAGGTCGTAGTCAATCAGTATACCTGGGAAATGATAGGTGGTCCCTCTCGGATGCCAATGCCAGTCGGGGCTTCCAGCATCCCCAATGCATGGAAACTCCTTTTGAGCTCCACCTAGGTGCACTACCATCTCCATTGCCCACTCCACCAAGTACCAACTCAGAATCTCTTGCTACCCAACCCCAAGAGAGGGATCAAATGCACGAACTCCCACACATAGAACCCCAACATGCGGGTGTTGCACCCTGTGCAACTCAAGTCGTCTCATCTTGCTATCCTGGTCAATACATAGAATCTGACTAGGTAGCTCTGTCTCTCTCTGTCCAATGGGCAAGGTAACCTAACAATGCTGCCAACCTTGTCTATGTATGCCCGAAGAGGGTTGCCCTCATGCTCCAACATGCAATCTAGCTGCACCAATAGGGAATCCAATAGCTCCCCAATGTGAGTCAATGTGGCTGTGGACTCGGCACAAACTGCTCTCATGCCCTCCAGCTCCTCGTTCTATTGCATAATAGCCTCACGCACTAATGTGATCTTCCTTTGTAATGCTAGAAGGTCGGCCTGAAACTGGTGGAACTGCTGTGGGCATCTATCACCTGTAAACTCGGTCACAACTCTAGATACCTCAGCAATTGTTGGCATCTCATCCATGGGTGGCACCTCGTCAGCGGATGGCTCTGTGTGTAGGCTCTATCCTCTCCACCAAGGTGTCAATTGGGGCTATCAAAGAGGTCTCTAATAAAGGTGACTCCTATGCCACATTAGGTATATCGATGTGCTCCTCACCATCCTGTGGGCTCTTAGCATCATGCTTAACCTCCTCCTCAGGCTCCTGATATCTAAAGCCAGGTCTCCACCAGCAAAAGCGCCCCCTAGTCTCACCCTCTAACCATCTCTGTCCTACCTGCTCCTTTTCAGGAGATTTGGTGCCCTGATCTAGTCGGCTTTCCCCACATGATGTAGATGGTTGCACCCCCATGGCCTGCTCACCTCTAATGTCTCCTTTGTAAATGTGAGGATGGGTTTGGTCTGTCACCCTCCTCGACTGGGCCAACCTCTCATCGTCCCAATGAATTCTACCCCAAAATTTCCCTTGAGCCATGGGTTTGTCTCCAGTTTCACTCATCACTGTGCACTCATACCCAAAACTTCCATGATCTTCTAGTTAATTTCCCACAGTTGGGCCAAGATCATGCTTTGGTACCACTATAATATTCCAAACTAGGGAAAATAGTGTTATGCAAAACGGACAATAAAAATAACGCCATAAAATAAATCAGACCATCAGACCACAAAATTGGCAACCAAATTACGTTGTTTACTCATTATATTAAATGGGAAGAGGTGTACAACAAGGTGCTGGAATGTGTGCACCTGGGCTTGCTCTAGGCAAGCTAGCAAAAGCCCAAAATGAATAATGGAACGCCCTCCTCAAATCTGTTGGTAATCTGCCCCAAGAGTTGCGTTGTTACTGCCTAGAAAGGTGTTGCTGCCTGAAATGATCTATTGTTAGAGCCTTCCATGTTTCTCAAAAAAATTTGGGAAATTAATCCTAGCGTTTACGCAAGAAACCCAGAATAACCCACAGAGGAATTGGCCAAATGTTGACCTCGAAAATTTGGCCAAAATTCCCCTTAGCTCCTCTAGTTGTTGGCTGAGTTGGGACCCCTGTTTGACCCCTCAGATCTGCCCAGAAAATTGTATAAAATTAGGAGTGCCATCCTTGCCCAAAACCCAGAAAAACCCAGAAATGGTTTCTCTTGGTTCCAACCTTCAAAAATTGACCCTTCACAACTTGGCCCTCTTCCAATTTTGAATTCTATTGCTGTGTCTAATCCTATCAATCTCTGCTCTCCCAATTCCAACAATCCTCCTCAAATGGCCCTCCAAATGATCTCCCAGCACCCCAACTCCAAACTCCCCCGAATGGTGCTGTCCCAAAGAGTCTTACTCCAATGACTGCGCAGTCATGGAGGAGATGATGCAGTCCTATGGAGAGTTGCGTGTAGGATGGCCCTCTTGTCTGTAGCTTCCCTCTATACTCCTGAAAATGATGGAAGGATGCTCCTATCTCCCCAAATTCCCGGAGTGCCTCACATTGTGACTGTGCAATTCCTGCGCTGCTGTAACTCCCCGTGCTGTTGGTACTCGACTTACAGCTGTTGTAACTCGTCTCCCTACTGTTGCTACGAACTGAGATGAAGAATAACTCCCTCCTAGGGATGGCACTCGAAGTCCACTGAAGCAAAGGCTGAGATCCCCGCTCGGAGACACTCGTGTACTAAACAACATAGTAACTCGACTAAGCAACTCAAGCAACTAAGATTGAGTTCAATATGTCAAAAGATAAGAAGCTGAAATGAGGAAAGTTGTCTTCCTTATATAGATTTTGTGGAGCACTTTTCCCTCCATCGTGGGTCCTTCACTTAACGATCGATTTCCCCTCCATGCAAATCGAACTAGGGAATGCGTATTCTCCTAGTGTGGGTGCCCCCCACTTACAAATTAACCACATTGAAATAACTTCTACTAAGTCTAGCCTCCTAATAAAATCGAATGGGCCCCATCACCTCCAAAATCGTCCCCAAAATGTAGAAATTAATCCTATTCCAAAATAATTTAGGAAGGGACATTACAACATTGTAGTGGGCAATACTTCATTTTTAAGGGCATAATAAGACTTCAAACTAGGATCACCTTCAAATATCTAACTAGACCAAGTCCTATAAAAGTGTTCCCTACCTTGTTAGGGATGGCTAAATGTTCAACCCTATTAGGTGCTTCCATCCCCTAAGAAGAGGTGACACGTCCAGGGTCAACCCTTCAATTCATAGGTGTTTTTGATAATGTGGCAATGAAAGAGAAATGCTTCATGGCAATATGCCATGGTCATGGGACTAGCTAATGGAGGTCCATCATCCTAAGTGTATAAATGTATGAGGGGAGAAATCATGGAAGCATAAGTTACTCCTTTCCTCAACCTACTTTTTCTACCCCTCTGATGTGCCCTTTACTTCTTTTTGATAATGATTTCTTGAGGAGCATAGCTCAAGTGTCCAAGCTTGTTTTTAATGATATAGATTTGATTTACCCCTTAATCATGAGTCGGGGTTCCTTATTATGTGATGGAGCATCAAGTGCTCAGGAATTGAGTGATGGCTAATGAGGGGGTAGAACTCATGCTAAGCTTTTACCCACGCGCTAATTAATGTTCCAACCATCTTTTGCATTTTAACTTTTCTTTTTCTATCATTGTAGCCATTTTGTGCTTTTACCTTCTTTTCGCTGCATCAACCTCCAGGGTAAAGTTTTTGACCCCAACTCAAGGACGAGACTATGAAAGTGCCAATCCCAATGAACCAATGACAACAAACCAAAAGGATGGATGTGAAATCAAGGGAATGGTAAAGAATGGTAAGCATGGAAAGGTTATGGACATGTGACTTCAATCCAAGTTTCCCACGTAATGCCCCTACTATAACCCTAAGGCCTCAAAGGAGGTTCCATTGGACTAGGGTCAAAGATTAACCCCCTTAGTAAGAGAGAACAAGTTTACAGTCAAGGTCAATCAATCAAAATGATCACCACTCAATCCATGTTACAATACCCAAAACATTAAGTAAAAGAAAATTGCAAAAATGGTTAAAGTACCTCCCGAGTGGTAACCCACCTTCCTTAAAGAGGAATGTCGGATGGTTAGAGGTGCCTGACTGGTGCAAATGGCAGAGGAATGTGGCATATCATCATATATTGAGCAAATACAGGGCTGTTGGCGGGCTGGCTATCCAAAATAGGAAAAAACATTTCTCCTATGAGTTTACCCACTTTTGGTAGGTAACAGGTGCTCAACCCTGGCTGTATAATGGAGGACACCATCCGCATGTGAAAAAACTATCTCTGTTATATATGATGATATTGACAGGGATACCATCCCTCGCCCCTCCCCATCGTCCTTGGCCACCAGCTCCAGATCACTTTGACATCTTTAGATTTGTTTTGGCCTCGCTCTCACTAGGGGAACTGGTTCTCAACCTACATCATGTCTTTTCTATCTTATCCTACCTTATTGTGCAACACTATATTTTACTTTACATGTTCTTTTAGATAGCTCAACCTGTTCCCTTGCTTTTATGGGAGATGGCTTCACACTGCCAAATTGTCCAGGGAATGACCACATTAATATCCTACTTTGGGGTCATTTCCTGGACATTAATTTCCTCTTCTTATCTTATAAGCCATTTTAAAGATAACTAAATTTGTGAAAAAAATCTGAATATGAATAATAATGCAACACTTCAGAACTACAAATAACAACAAATAATGTCTTATACACAGCATTTTGATCAAGGAATTGACAAGACAGAAGGAAGATAACTGGTGGTTTAACCTCATTGTTTTAATAAGAGTGAAAACCTATGTTTAATTCAAGATTTTCCAAACATTTGTCTATGCAATTTCATATATACTAGTATAAATAGAAAATATATAACCTTGGCCTCGTCATCAATCACTTATGCAAATTTCCAATTATTGGACTCATTCATAGTTTCATTCACCAATTGTCTATTACACAACTGACATGCCTGATAGGGACTAACAGCTAATTGAATAGAATGGGTTGTGATAAGGTCTGGAGATTTACCCCTGTCCTGTGATTTGATATCTGCTGACATTGGCCAGATGCAGAGGAAAATAACATTTTTAGGTTGCCTGATCCAACTTCAAAAATCCTATTCTCACTTACTACTGCAGATTCTATAGTTGAGAGAATAGATCTGCCTTCTGCACATTGAGACAACATCAAAATTTATTATCTTCTCAAACATACATCTTGAACAAATCTGAGATATCAGTGCCTCTTATAATGTTATAAACTTATATGGTATTTGTGCTTTACAATGCAGAGTATTATGCCATGGTTCATCTCGAAAAAACTATGATGATATATAAGATGAAAAAACCTTTAAGCATGGAAAAGAGAGGTACTGACCTTTACCATTATCATTTGAGATAACATATGTGCTGAATCCAAGGGGTGGCACAGATGCTGGAAACATAAGCGAAAAAAGGGGGGATTTTCCTGACGTTATGCCAAGATATGCCCTCATGTAGTAGCTTCTTGTCTTACCTGTAGAATTTCCTAGAGGTACAAGCTGTGACTCTATTATCTTTCCATCAGAATCTTTGACAACTAGTGATTCACTGTTTACCTGGAAAAGGCATTTTTTGGCATCAGAAAATGGGGAACATCTTTTAAGTATCACTAGAAACACACATCACAAAATCAAGAGTCCAGACACAGCTTATTGCAGAGCCAAATCATACAGTCAAGCAAAAAGATACACTCAGAGTATTGCTGTACCTGATATAACATATGCAATGCTGTTACATAGGATGAGTGGCATAGTCTCAACATGGGGGAATATAGGATTCCACAGTCCAATACTGTTTATCATGAAACTGTTTTCCTAATCTTGGTAATGATGACTCGACACAGTTCATTTGACATGATTGTTTTCCTAGTATTATTACATTCACCGACAGATTTAGTGATTATTAAGAAACAGTTAATGATTTTTCTGAAATCTTCAATAATGTTCATAGAAAATCACTCACACGGCAGTTTTATCTGCTTAAAATAATCATTTGAAAGCATAGGGGAGAAACTCAACCCAGAATAATCATAATTTCTATTTCACATGATAATGAGCAACTGTTGACATAAACAGATATGTATGCAAGATAAAATATATATGATACGGTCAATCATGATTTAAGTGATAACAGAAGGTAAAATGTTTCAAAATGCACAGCAGCTAAAGAAAAGAAAGATACATGAATCATCAGATTAAATGGAGAGATTTTGTACGGGACATGCAAGGTAAGCACAAATTCATCATGCAAAGCCAACAGGCATATTAACCATCGTTCTATTTCATAGAAGACAACAAGGAAGACAAATCCAGTGAACATTATGAAGATGATACCCACGACAACATGAATCTGATACCATTGCCTCTTGAGTATCACTGCCCAAGAAATGCACCAGAAAGGGATTTCCAAATTTAAACAACACATGCACTTTAAGAGTTTATAACAGTCATAGTTTAAGACTAAGAGCAAATGAGCTCAGAAATGCTACTTAATTAGTTCCAATAATAGAGGACACAACAACCTGACTTACTTTCTGAATTCATTTTGTCTTGATATCAATATAGTCCAAAGTTGTCAGACTTGAACTCGACAAAGACATGGCTGGCCTTGGACTTGGCAAAACTTGGCAACTTGGCAAATACAAAGATTTAAAATTTAATTTTTTTCTAGCCTAGGCCTGTAGTCTGAGATGTAATTCCACAAACATGCAGGATGACATCTCAGCCTACAAGCCAATCCCATAGGATGACAACCTCAGCATACAGGACTGTAGGTTGAGATGTCATCCTACAAGCCCTACAGGCCTACTAGCATATTAAAAAATAAACAACCAAGTTATTTTTTAACCAGAATGAGTAGTGTTTTTATATATATAAATCGTGCCCATTCACGTGCAAAATCGTGATTTTACATCATATTTTCAAGCCTGTTAAGGGCTTCTAAAACATCCATTGTTCCCCATCCCTTCCCATAGAGTTTTTCCCATTCTTCTTACAAAAAATTCTCATTTCTGGTATTATATGGCTATACAATCGACATAACTGACATAGTAAGTATATACATTTATAGTGTGCCATTCAACAAAATTTTACAAAAACAAGAGAGTGAATAGACTATTCTTCCATTGGCGCTGGACTGTTCAGATCCAGGCTAGTGAATTCTTCTTCCTTGCTCTTGCTGCTCTCCTCCATCTTGAGCTTCATGCTCTTGCTGCTCTCCTCCATCTTGAGCTTCAATAGCTCAGTTTGTTGATGCAACACATCCACCTCGTCTTCCAAATGTCGGATGTGCTCCTTCTTTTCCAATTGTTGCTCCTGCATGGCCAGAGTGTCAAATTGTTGTTGTTGGATACAACGCTGTAGAATTGCCAAACCTTCATGAATCATCAAATGTTCTTGCCAACAGTCGTTGCAGGCATGCCTGTTGCTGCCTTCCTTGGCTTTTCCTTCCGTCGACCCCCAGTCCTAGGCCTGCGGCGGCCCTAGGAGCCAAACAAAGCATTATCCTCTGTAGTGTGCATGCTCATGGCGTTGACTAGAATGCCACAGTCCCCCAACTCCAATTTACCAAAGACCTCCAACTTCAGAATGCTCGCATAGTTCTGCTCCAGAACCCCCACCTGACTCTGATTATCCCCACAATTCGTGGCCTCTCTCAGGCAACCAACTCTCTGTAAATTGACACACAGAAGTAAGTCGACACTTAGATTCCCTTTGCAGCTGCAAATTCCTCCAGAGACCCCCCTGAATGTCGGTACTTTGACCCAGAACTTGCAACAAATGCTCAGAGTCCCAAGCTTGAGCCGCCAGGCCTTCACAGAGGCCACCTGAGCAAAAATAAGCCTGAACCCATAATAGCATATCAAACTATTACTCTTTAAATAGAAGGAGTAGATATAGATATGGATGTTGTACTAGAGATTAGTACTAATGGAGATGGGATCCCCATGCTCATCCTTAATTTCCCAACTAACAACCATAAATTCCTAGGTCTTCTCCTATTCCTTCATCCTCGCCCACAACTTCTTCCCACGAGCGACCAGAGAAAATATGAGCTGAGGATATAAATGTTTCTCCCAATCTTCCATTAACCTGCCTTCGGCGGTACTGGAACGCCGACCTTTGCAACAAATTTATGCCGAGGGGACTGTATTCTCACGAATTGTGATCGCTCGAGCCCAAGTGTAGTACCTCCATGAAGGATGTAGACACGTTGTTGCGGCAGACTAAGGTAACCCATGCCACGAGGCACAAGGATAGGATGGGCCAAGCATTGGCCGATGCAACAGGTACCAAGGAGCGGGGAGGGGGCCCTAATGAAATGGAGAAGAGGAGGAGAGATAAGAATGAGAAGATTAGTGGGATGAGAGGAAGAAAGGGGATGGATAATAGGGAGGAGAGGGAAAAAAGGAGAAGAAGGGGCGGGGGGTAAGGGGGGCGGTGAGGTGGGCAAAAAGAGAGAGAGTGAGGTGAGGGGGATGTTGAAAACTTAAGACCAACTAATCTTGCAAAATCCAACTTGTTGATACTTTTTGACCTTTTGGATGAGCCAAGAATGCCATCCTCAGACCAATAGTATAAATCCATGAATAAGATTAGGGAATGCATACCGTTTCCTCAACCTCGTTCACTATACTTTTTTTTACCTTCAACTGGCAAGCCAATATTTCTTGCTTATCTGCTTCCTAGTTATTCTTTCTTAGGATATGAAAAAATGACACAAACTCAAATAAGGGGATCATCCCTTGGGATCTCTTAATTATTTGATTAAGGCTAATATTTTTTGTTGTTGATCTATGGTTCATATGATTTATGATCAACATTGAGTCTCCTAAGACCTGGATCTTTCTAATGCCCTTTTTCTGAGCCAATGTTAGGCCGAAAAACAAACCATAAGCTTCAACTTGATTGTTTGTCTTCTTACCTAGGCCCAAGCATATATGTATTCAATGATTCCTTCGGGATTAATGAGAATCCCTCCCCCTCCTACCAACCCAGGATTTCCTTTTGATGCTCCATCAAATTGAAGGGTCCATTGATTTGAATATCTTATCCATTCCACTAGCCCCTCAGAAGACAGTCGTATAATCCACTGGGCACTAGAGGGGTTACCTTTGGCTGAATGTTGACAAGCAGGGGTGCCAACCCATGGCGTTATCCAAGCGGATTCAATCTCCTCCAGGGAAGGGTCCGATTCCATTCTATGCAATTCCATACACAATGAAAGGGCTAACATGGTTTTTAGTCCCGCAGAAGGACGAGTATTTTTTAATATAGCTTTGTTCCCTGATAGCCAGATTTGCCAACAAACATACTTAGGAAGAGCAGACCAAATATATTTGAACTTGCTTTTGGCTTGAAAGGAGCCCAAATAAAATTTGGGCCAAGATCTGAATAATGTCAGGAGGTCAAATAGCGATGAAACTCTATGGTATAGAGGGTCGAGTACCACTTACCAAACTGCCTTAGCTACCTGACAATGGAGAAAGAGATGGGGAATAGACTCCTCCAAAGATTCACATAGCGGACATCTTGAGTGGCCAATTCGACCCTACTTCTGGAGGTTCTCTGCTGTGAGGATTTTTTTATGCGAAAGTAGCCAGCCAAAAAAATTGAACTTTCAAATAGCAGTAGTTTTCCAGATTTTATTCCAAATGATGGATTTAGGAGGGACCTGGGAATTAAAGAGCAAGTGTGAATACCCTTCCTTGACAGTGTAGCTACCCTTTTTCCATCCCACTTATCTTCAATTGCGAGAGCAATGGGGGCACATCCTCTTAGTTTCTTAATTAGCTTATCTCTTTGGTGGAGAAGAGCCTCAAGAATGTTATCTATCTTCCATCCCTTTCACCCTCCTTGCTGATTCCAGTCTGATATCTGGTCCAAATTTTCCACCCCTCCTTATCTCATGAAAGATAGTTCCACCAAGGAAGGATTCAAACCCAGGGGCTGGATGCCCAAAATTGAATCCATGAAAATCTTGATGGAGGCTCCATTCCCCAGGACTTTGCTTAAATTATTTTTAATGGTGTCCATGGAGGAATTGATCAAATTCCATATGGGGGAGCCCAAGCATGGGTTCATTCTGCTCGCTCTGTCATTTTGATGAATTAAATACTTAGCATTGATCACCTAAGTCCACCATTGATTCAGATTTGTAATCATATTCCAATACATTTTTGCTCCCATTGCCAGGTTTTCTAACCCGGGTCTCTTATTCCCAAGCCACCATGTTGTTTCGGGACTTTGACCGTTTTCCAATTTACCAAATGATACTTCTTGGTTTCTGTTCTTCCTTCTTCCCACATAAATTTCCTTATATACATCCCCATTTGATGTAAAATGCTCTTGGAGGCCTGTAGGGCAGTAAACTGATACAAAGGGATCACCGACAGGACTGACTTCACTAGAATTTCCCTTCCCACGTAATTGAGCCATATCCCTCCCCAATTTACAATTTTTGTTTTCATTACACTTTTTGCCAAGCATTAGGAGTAGCCCTTCTTAGGAATATAGGGACCCCTAAATAATTAAAATCTTTCCAATCTCTGACTGCTTTGAACCCAGAATTTCTTTTATTTTCTTCTCTTTTTGTCTGGAGATATTCCAGTTGTAGATGTGGCTCTTACTATCATTAGTGGCTCCCCCCGACGCACAAAGGAATCTTTCCAAATTTCTTTTGAAGCGCCGAGTAATTGTTACCGAGGCTCCGCCCATCAAAATTGTATCATCCACAAACTGCCCATGATTTATGCTTTTGATACCTTATTTATACCTTATTCCGGAAGGTTGAGAGTTGCTCTTTCATATTCTAATTTCCTACTCAGGGCATCTGCCATGATAATGTATAAGAAAGGGGAGAGGGGGCATCCTTGAGGAAGACCCCTTGAGGCTTTGAAGAAGCTCGCCACCCGACCATTAACCAGAAGAGCGATCCAAGGGGAAGCAATACAAAGGTTGATCCATCTAATGAATGTTTCATCCAGCCCCATTTTCTTGAGAACTTTTATCAGGAACCCATGCTTAACGCGATCAAAAGCGTTTGCCATGTCCAATTTTATGATCATCCCTTGATCAACCCTGCGCCAGCTAGAATCAAGTGCTTCTTGGATCAAGATAATATTGTCATAGATTTGCCTACCTAGGACAAACCCCCCCTAGTTGTCAGAGATCAAAGAGGGCAAGAGAGACTTAAGTCGTGAGGCCAAAAACTTTGAGATATGAGACATTACAGAGGGAAATTGGACGGAATCTAGAGAAGGAGGAGGGATTCGATTCTTTGGGGATCAAAGCCAGGAAGGAAGAATTTATGCCACCCCCCATGGCGAAGTGCTTTAAAGAATATCCCACCAATCTGCATAGGTCCTTTTTTATGACTTCCCAGAAGGATAGATAGAAGTTGGCCAAGAAACCATCCAGACCGAGAGCCTTATCAGGGGGAAGGAGAAAATGACCCTCCTAATTTCTTCTATTGCAGGGGGGATATCAGAGCTCTATTCATTTCTTCCATCACCATCACAGGGATACCTTCTAGGAAGAAATATTCATTGTCAAGATCACTCAAATGATCTCTTGTATATAACTTTTCATAATGCTCTACAACTCCTCTCTTAATTTCTGAAGAATTTTGTGTTCTTATCCACAGCCTTCAACCAATTATTTCTATATTTTAAACTCCAGAACTCCTCTCCCCTCCTAAGGTTTGTGTGAAGGGTCTTGAATATCTCTGCTTCTTTTTGGAAGTCTACTTGTTTTACCAGAGTAGATTCCATTTGTCCTTGGATTGATGCTAGTTTTTCCTCCATCTCTTTAATATTGTTTTGTCTGCCTGATTTGTTTTCCTTTATCCACTTTTTAATGTCACCTTTCAGTCTACGAATCTTGGACTCCCAGATAGTTATTGGGCTTCCCTCAATCCAGCCCGACCAGGAGAGGGAAACCAACTCCAAGAATTTGAGGACTTCCAACCATAGGGGAGAATAGCGAAAGGGGATAGGGCCCAAATCCAAGGGTTGGGAAATTATCAGACTGATCGGCCAGTGATCAAATCCGGACCACGGAAGAATAGAGGATTTGAGGCTGAAATTTAGGATTAAGAGATTGTTAGCGACTAGGAAACGATCCAGTCGGGCCGCAATATGGCTCACTCCTACTCTTTTATTGGTCCATGTATACAATTGAGGCTTAACATCAAAGAGGTTCAAAGTTAAGATTAGATCTTCCATATGCTCCTGTAGGGCATCACAAACAATGGAGCCCCCTCATTTTTTCATGATCGCTCATTGTTGTATTGAAATCTCCTCCAAGAAAACGGTATGTCCATACTCTGTGCCTTTTAACTCCATTAGGGAATTCCAACAATCTTGTTTTTCCCAGAAGTGAGTGGGCATATAAACATTGATCATTGTGAAGAGTTGTTGCTTTTCTATTGAATTAAAAGTAGTTGCTATCTGTGTAGTTTTTAGAGAACTTACCAAATGAAATTTTGTTGGGTTCCACATTGTGCAAAGGCCTCCCGATGCTCCTTTTGAGCTAATTGTTTCAAGATTGCTGCTACTCCAGATCTTATTTTGGATTGAGTTGAGAGTCTTCTCATCCAGTTTGGTCTCCTGAAGGAGGGTGATATCTGGTCTTTCCTTTCTGATTAGGGATTTCACTTCCATTATTCTTTTTACTATACCCAGACCCCTATAGTTCCAGGATATTATATTCATTAATCACTTTTTTATGATCCCCACCCCCTTACCAGGGCCCATATTATTTCCTTTCCCCCCCTCCTTTGTTCCCTGCTCCTGCTAGCTGACGAGGGATAGTGTGTTGGACTCCAAACTCTTTGTCTTTTTCTGTTTTTTCCCTCCTGACTTCTTTATTTGTTTTTCTTCTTGCTTTTTCCCTTTTCTTTCTAGTTTCTTCATCCTTGCATTATATGGTCTTTCATCTGCTGAACTTAGCTGCAAAGATGGCCCTGTTGACCCTACCGCATACGCCTACCTACACGTCAGTGAGAAAAGCCTTCAACCCCACAAGGTGTGGTTTGTGGAAGGGAACTCAGAGAAGGGGTTGTCACACTAATCCCGACTCTCTCTGTTTTAGCTATCTCCTCGGTTAGCTAAGAGGGGTGGTCCCTTCTCTGAGTTCCCTACCACCAACCACACCTTGTGGGGTTGAAGGCTTTTCTCACTAACTTGTAGGTAGGTGTAGGCGGCAAGGTCAACATCTTTGGCACCATTGCCAAGGAAAGTCTTCTTGTACCTGGGAAAATCGACTAACCTTTTGGTTTTAGCATCTTGAACTTTAGATTTAGATTCTTTCTCAAGTGGCGACTCCACTTAATCCAAATTTTGCAAGAGTCTCTACTAGGAGAAATTCAAGTGGTCTAGTTAGCCCCTCTATTGATCCTGAAAGGGTTTTTAGAGAGAGGTTGAATAGACTTTCTCGTAGTAGAGCTCTTGCTAGTCTTGGGCAAGAGGTTATTTTTGATATTCATTTGCTTTTTCAAGAACAAGTAAAGCCTAGCATCATGAATGATCTTTTTTCTCCTTATGACTTCACTAACGTAAATGGCTATCCTCTCAATATCCCTGACAAGGCTATTGAAAAGTTGCCTTACTTTCAAGGTAACAATGCCATTAGTGCTACATCACATGTGAAAAAAATTAATGATTGTATCTTTAAATGGTGTAACACTGCTAATTATGAGGATGTGAAGATGAGGCTTTTTGTTTTATCTTTAGAAGAGGATGCTCTTGATTGGCTCACTGAGCAACTTGCTAACTCATATAACTCTTTGCAAGCCATTCGGGCTGAATTTTTAGATAAGTTTGGAGAGAAGAAGGAAAATAGGCATTTGATCAATGCCATTAGCAACATGAAGAAAAATGAGAATGAAACTATGGACGAGTTTAACAAGAGATTCAATGAATTAGTAAAAAGCATGCCTACTATTGTTAAACCTCCTGATGAATTTCTTTTATGCTCATATCTAGATGCTTTTGGGGTTGACACTGCCTATGAGTTGAGGAGGAAGGAACCTACGAATCTAAGTGTAGCTCAATCTGAAGCCTTGAAGATAGAAAGGGCTAGAAAGCAGTAAGGAAAATCTAAAATTCCTGGTTTCAATAGAGGGCCATCAAAATCAAATGATTACAACGGCAATGCCAAGGAAGAGACTACACATGATCCTATTAAAGAAGTAACTCAACTCATCAAGAGCATGGAAGCAAATCGCATCAAATAAATGCAGACCATGCAAAATAGGTTGGTGGCCATAGAGAGATCACAAGTGCAAAGATTCCAAACTAGGCCAAATGATAGATGGCAAAATAATAAAGGCCCTCAGCAGGGGCATAGGCCTCCAAATCCATTGGAATCCCCCAACATGGTAGATCAAATTCCCCCTTTTGTAGGCCATGTAATGAGTTCCATGAAGAAGCCACATGCCCATATGTGAAGAGAATCATGGAAAGTGGCATGTTAGGAGGGACAAGTGGTAAAATCAATATGTTCTCCATGGAAGATCAGATATACACCTTTGAGAGAAATCAAGAGATTGACCATAGGCCTGATAATCTTGGGGTTTACAATACGATTGCATATTTTGACGAGGTCACTAAGATTTTTGGGGAAAAACCTACATCTTGACAGATTTAATCTTGGGGTTTACAATATGATTGCATATTTTGACGAGGTCACTAAGATTTTTGGGGAAAAACCTACATCTTGACAGATTCTTGCTATGGCAAAACCCAAAGGGATGACTTATCAGAGAAGGGAAATCCAAGACCGAAATAATCACATAATTTTTTCTCCTCCTACTTCAGAATTGAATTTTAACTTGGGAAATTGGGTGAATAATGCAAAGGTTTCTATTCCAGTGAATTTTTTTTTAAAGATACCATCTCAAAGGGCCAAGTTACTAAGTGCCATTGAAGTTACTCAAAGGGAAGAAAAGCCTAGTGATGAATCGGAAGATGAGGAAATTGTATTGAAAAGTATGAACTGTTATGTCGGGAATGAAGATCATCTACCATTTTATGTTTCTTTGATAGTGAATGATTGTTTTTTACACAACTACATGCTTGATTCAGGGGCTTCATCAAATGTCATGACAAAGAAAGTCATGGAGCAACTGAATTT
This sequence comes from Pinus tabuliformis, assembly GCA_031772625.1. Classification (NCBI taxonomy): domain Eukaryota; kingdom Viridiplantae; phylum Streptophyta; class Pinopsida; order Pinales; family Pinaceae; genus Pinus; species Pinus tabuliformis. The sequence continues at coordinate 968,059,145 of CM062806.1, read as the reverse complement.
AAGGGTTTCTAGGCCCTATCACAACATATGTTCAATGGATTCTAAAAGAATTGTGTGGGATAATAAAGAGTTACAGGTTTTCCTAGCTGCATACATAGATAGAATAATGACTATGGATATTGTTGTGATAACTGTTCTAGATTCATGGGGAATGCTCCTATCAAGAAAATGGGCATCAGATCTAGGTGGCAGCCTTCAAATGGACTTATCATATGCCACCATCCCCATGCCTGATAATGTCAATGTGGAAAAAGTCAAAGTCGAGATTAATTCGGCAAGGGTTCAAAAGTTGAAAAACTCAGCAAAGTCGGGAGTTTTTTGAAAAATTCGGCAAAATTAAAGAACACAAAATTATTCATTTTTTTTTAACATCTAGAGTATCCACAACATCAAATAAATGCATTTCCACGTAAACATGTAAAGAAAGCTAATATATTGTATGTATATGAAGTCTAGTGCTACATCACATATCAAAATAGTGAATCAACTCTTGAATTTTGAGTTCTGTCCGAGTCTCAACTCTCAAGAGTCAAAATATCAACAAAAAATATAATAAATGTATATCATGAGTCATCTAAAAGTCATCAAGTAATTAGTCATTGAGATCCTCTTCCCCTTTTACGGGAATAGGGAATGGCTTTGCCTTTTCCTCTAGAGGAAGAAGGCCCTACCCCTGGGAATACAAAATCAAATGGACTCAATCGTCCTCTAGAAGCTGATGGAAGAGGTGGCCTCTGTGCTATGCTGTTGCTGCTGCCCATCCTAGATGGTGTCACCTCCTCCTTAGCATCCTCATCCAGCTTTGCTACTGCCTCCTGACCCTGATGTTGCTCCTCCTCCTCTATCTCTGGCTCTCCCTCCCCTGCAACTACTACATCCTCTAGATCCACACCTAACCAATCCGGGATCGAGTCCATGATCGGCCTCTTAGTCTCGACTCTCCATGAAGAGGTGGTATCAATATTGTCCAATGAGATGGCTTCCACATCAGTAGGTTTCTGAAGCTGTCTCACCCACAATCGAAGATTGTAGTAGACATAGACCATGTCATTGAGGCGTTGGGACTCCAATTTGTATTAGGGTCATAGATTGTAAATTAGTACTTAGAAAATTTAAATATTAAAATTAATCAAATGAATTCAAAAAATTTAATTTGAAATCTTTTTACCTATTGCGCTTTTTGCTGTGTATTTTGTCAAATACACTCCAGTTGCGCTCAAACCCAGAGGAACTGCATGTTTCGCTAAGCACTCGAATGGCAAGCTTTTGGAGATGGGGTACTCTAGAACCATGGCTTGTCCACCAAGCATCTACAAGTTAAAAGAAAAATGATAAACATAAAAAAAAACATTGAAATTCTAAACTTGAAAGTTTGAAACAAACTGAAGCTTACCTAGCATTTTGGTCATCCTATTCTTAATAGCCATGTTAAAACCAAATGTTCCACCTCCATAGACCTCCATTTCTTTAGAAATCTCCTCACGTTCTTACTTAGATGACAGCATCCTCTCAACACAAGTGAAGAATCCATCCGTCACCTCAGCATCAAATCTGAAACCACAAGCGTAAGAAAATGCAGGGTTGAGGTAGACACCTGTAGCATGAATGGGGCGATGGAGGGTATTGTTCCATCACTGATCAATCACTCTCCATATGACCTGTTATTTCTCTAACCCCTAGTCTCCCTTATCTGCATAATAAGCAAGAATGGCTTATTTGGCCCTATCCATGGCCTCATACAAGTAGCCCATTGTAGGTTTGTCTCCATCAACCAACCGAAGAACCCTTACCAAAGGTTCTGAAATGGAACACACCTCCTCTACTCCTGCCCAAAAGCTCTGATCATATGAAACTAGTCTGCATATGCCCTCTCCCTCCGGTTTGCGGCTAATAGATAAAGAACTCCAATCCGTTGAGAGAAACATGCTCTTCACATCCCACATAGGATTCAACAAAGACTGAAGAGATATGAAAGTAGTTGCAAATCGTGTAATGGCAGGACGCACCAACTCTTCGTTGTTGGTGAATCGTCTCATCAAGCTAAGCACAGATGCATGATTATATATAAATTTTGTTATGCTCTTGGATGATTCAACAATATCCATCACAGTAGGAATCTTACCTATATCCTCCAACATCAAGTCAATGCAATGAGCAGCACAAGGTGTCCAAAACAAGTTAGGATACCTCTCCATAAGCATCTTACTAGCTGCAACATAATTTGCAGCGTTGTTCGTTATGACTTGGACAACATTGCTTGGGCCTACTTCCTGAATGAAGATGTCCAACAACTCACATAATAAACGTGCATCTTTAATGTGTGCAAATGCATCAACAGATTTCATAAACATTGTCCCCTTGGGACAACTAACCAAGAAGTTAAGAAGGGTCCTACCCTTCTGGTCAGTCCAACCATCTGACATGACTGTGCATCTAGTGTGTTCCCATGATGCCCTAAACTCTGCCAATCTAGCAATGCAATCAATCTTTTCATCTTGAAGAAGAGGCCCTCTCAATTCTGCAAAGGTGGGGGCTTTGTACCCCGGGCCAACGACAGCAACAACATCAAACATAGGCTGGTAGAATGGGTTTGTCTTGGCAATGTTGAAAGGAACATCACTCCATAGAAGACACTTATTGACCAACCTGTCAACTTCTGCCTTTTCCTTTTTTTCATTGATGATTTGATCCTAGGTTGTGAACCAGCTGTTGTTCTAGGAACAAAAAAAGATGAGATAGAAGGATGAGTACCCATGGGTGAGGAAGGTGATGCTGCTGAAGAAGCACTGCCACTCTCAATTCCCCCCACTCTTGAGCCCCCTACAAGTTGGTTTTTTAGTGCTGCCCTGGTGTCTTTTCCGTCCTCTTTATCCATCAATGATTGAATGGCCCGTCGGATGATTTCTGGAGTTGTATTTGTGCAAAGTTCAACATTTTGCCCTGGAATTTGCCCCAAATGGAATTTTAATCTGTTGATGCCTCCTGACATATGCTTGCCACACAACTTGCAAGTCAAATACATTCTATTGACCCCCCCAGTTTCGGGTGTAGTATCAGGCTCACCAAACTCCCACATAGCGTCCAAAATCCTTGGCATTTTGTTTTAAACTTTGAGCTTGAATTTAAAGTTTAAACCTGGGCACAAAAAAAATTGAAACAAATTAAATTGCTTCAGCCTTCAAATCAGCAAAATATAATTTGTATTGCACTCAGAATTTAGAAACAAATTAGTAAATTTAAAATTTAAATTACAAATTTACAGTAATTTTAATTTTTAATTTTTTAAATTTTTAGACCCACCGAACAGTGAACACTTAAGCCATATATATTTATTATTATATGTTAACAGCTATACTGTTTTGGGCCTTCCACTGATTGTCCATTGTTGACGTAGTCAATTTATGCAGTGTTCACTGTTCATTGATATGTCTTGAGTGACAACGTTGACTGTGCTTTGAAAGAGACAAATTACTTATGCAGTGGAGAGTTGATTAGGGACATTTAAAGTCAAAACTCAAAAGGATAGTGATATCTCTATAATAGATTTATTAAACAAGGCCCTCAATGGGTTGATTTTGTCAAGGTTGATATCTTTGATCATATTTGATCTAGTCCCAGAACTGAGAAAAGTTCTATAAAAGAGCAAAAACACAAAATAGAAGGGGGCCTGCATATTCTAGGCAGTGTCTGGACGTAGACCATGTAATTGTTTGGCAGCTGGCTTATTAAAAAACCCAACAGTTTCTGTTTGGACAGTGTGTTAAGGGACTTACAACTTTACAAGTTACAATCTGCTGTGAGCATAATAGAACGATGTGTTTAAATTATACATATAAGTTTATAACGAATTTGGTATCATTGTTAACAATTATACATAATACATATAACAAATTTGGAATTTGGATAATGGCTTTCCGCTGCCCGCAATGCGCATAGCCATATGTAATATTAAATATATATTATATATTAATCATAATGATATTACATAATACATATTACATATATGAACATTGAATAATGATATTACAAATTTATTACAAACAATCCGCTGAAACCTGAAAGATTTTCATTTAACTGTTAAGAAACATTTAAGTTTTTAAGTTTTAACAGCGTACAGGTAACGGGTAGAAATCTGAAGACTGAAGTCTGAGCATACCTTGAGGCTTGCGGGCTCCTCTTGAGTCTTAACGCAATGGCAACGTTGCAAATGCAAACTGAAAACTTGAAACCCTCGATTCTCCACAGCGCGGAACAAGCCAAAACAGACAGTGAAAAATTAAAATGAACCGAAATGAACGATTTCCGGCATTTTATCCACGCGGTCATAATGGAAGCCGATTTTTTCAATTGACTCCCGATTAAATCGGGATTAATTCGATAATATCGTGATTTTTTCGTTTATGAAAAAATCGCCAAAAATTTGCACGATATAATCGTTTAGCCCAAAAAATCATGATTTTAGGAATAAATTGCGATTTTTCGCGACTTTTTCCACACTGGATAATAACTTTGTCAGACTTGATCGAAAGTTAGAGAAAAGATATCATGTTGAAGATCCAAGGAAACCCAACAATGAGATTATCTATAGATCATGCCAGACAGGGAGTGATGTAGTGTTGACAAATTTCCTTCCCCACTTAACAGAGTATATTCAAAACAAAGAGATTAGGCATAGCTCAAAAAGATTGGGTACTTCAAATTTTCCATCAAAGCATTTTCAAGACAAAGCAGTAGGATTGGAAATAAATATATCATCATCACCACGCAACTAATCAAGAAGAAAATAAAAAAGATATAAAAAATGAACCACCAGTTTTGAGCAGGATCAAGCCTCAACGCATCAGTAATCGAAAAAGTAAAAGGAAGAGGTTTGGTATATCTGATGGCCACAAACATGTTAATATTGGGGCAAGTCATAGTCCCAAGATAGTCAGAATTGGGCAAGGCACATCAAAGAAAGAACCTATGGACTTCCCTGTAAGTAGACAAGTTCTCAAGATGGATTTCACCGAAGATATCTGATGTCATGGGGCATCTTTTTGTATCATATTTCTAACCTTATCTCACGTCATTTTTGTTTAAGTAGTTTTATTTCATGAATAAATTGTCATTTATGCTTTTAGAATAAATTTCCATTTCTTTGTTTATGTACTTTATTTCATTTGATGATATTTTGAATGGATACTGTTGATATATGTCTTTTGTCGGTTGATGCAGATTCTAGATTCTTGCACACTATCACTTTGTATCTAACATGCATCCCCATATGGAGCCAAATGTTGACCACTGGATGGCACCTAATGATTACATGAAGACTCCATGCCCAAGGATGATCCAAAGGACACTTGTACCATCAGATATCGTCAGTCAACAGAGTTTTTTAACTGTACTTCTATCTTCTCATCATCTTTCTTGTACCCAGATTCTACACCCTACGGGGAATTGTAATAAGTGATACTAGTAATGATGAGTTTTGAGTCTGTAACAGGCCTAGGATGTTGGGGCTCGATCAACAAACGAGTACACCTTGGAGTGTTTCTTTTATCTGGTTAATTATCCCCTTCTTTTTCAGAGGCGGATAATTTTCTAGGTTTTTTCACTCATGTTTTACCCCAAAGCCAGGGTGACGTTTTGAAGGTTGAGCCCTTGACACATATTAATGTCTAAAGTCAATGTATATTACCATACTAAATCACACAAAAAAATTCGTAGAATTTGGTTAGGTCTAGTGTAATATTCCTAATTAGTCATGGCTAATTGGAATATTCGATTTTGTTCGATTTTTGCCTTCTATAGTTATTTGTAAATAAAACGTGAGGAAGGGGGACATAACTCACTTTTAGAATAAAAAGGCACTTCCTAGTAGCACAACGTTGTGACTTAAAGGGGAGCCAAGGGGGACGCAGAAATGGAGCCCACGCAGACACATGGAAGAACTGCGCAGGAGGAAAGGAACACGTGGCAAGAGGGGAATCACGCAGGAGGAGGTGAGCCTTGGGATTGAGAGAAACAAAGACTATAAAAGAGAGAGGAGCTCCCTCATTTTGATCATTCCGGTTATGAGCATTTGTGATAGTCATTTCAACTTAGAGCATGATGGCTGTTTAGCTAGTCTGCAACACTATTTAGTGCATTGAGTGTTTCCGTTTGGAGATCTCACCCTTAGCCTTGGGGGACTTCGAGTCCCTGCTCGGGCAAGGTATTTCCATTGGTATTCTAGCAGTAGTTTCATCAACATTTCAGCAACAGTTTCATCAGCGTTTTGGAGGATTGCGCAGCACTGGGAGGAGGATGCAGTTCTTTCTGGCAGGAGCCTGGGTTGAGGGTTTGCAGGAGGATTTGTGCTGAGAGGTAGAGCAGGGGATCAACTCTTACATATTGGAGAGTTTTGGCAGGAGTTTCAGGCAGTTTTCTGGAGGGTTTCATTCAGTGGCAGCACAGAGCATTGAGGGACTGCGCAGAACCCCAAGGGGATGATTTTCCGCGGTCGGCCATTTTAGAAAAGCTTTCTGGCTTTTTTTGGGTTTCTTGAGTAGAGTCCGATTCCAGAGTTTCAACCTTTTCTGAGGAGGGGAGCAGCCCCAAATCCCAATTCGATTTCCAACAGCAGCAGCAGCACGACAGTTTTCCAGCCGCTGGGACGCAAATCAGTGTGAGGCCATTCCTTTGTTATTTTGAGTGTATTTCTTCACTTGCCTTGTACAAGTTGAGGTGCCGTCCTTTTGATCACCTCTGTACTCATTCCTTTACTCAGTATAATAAAATGGCTTAGCATTTCTCGCTGCATTTTGTGTGTATCTGTTTATATTTCATATGTTCAATATTGTTGCTGCACTACTATTATATCTCTGTGATTTTCTCAGCTACTATACCACTTGTGCGTTTTTATAGTTGAGATTTTGTTGGGGTTTGAGGAATATTTCGGGTTAGGGATAATACAGTGGTATCAGAGCATAGATCTGGCTCAGCCTGTGGAGCTATATGACACCGGGGGAAAAACGCTACATATGTTACAGAGGTCGGAGATACAGGGACACTGGGCGTAGGTTGGAGAACACTTACAGAGAGGGAGACTGTGTTCTGATGGTGGACGCAGAACAAGGGGAGCCCGATGGCAAATGATGACGGAAAGAGATTTGCGGATATGCTCCTCAAATCTGTGCAGGATCTATCGAGGCAGATTGAGGTGATGGGGTAGAGATTCATGGTAGTAGAGGCTAGACAGCGTGAGAGCCCACGGGTTTTTCAGGTTGGTGAGGGATCGAGCGCATCCCACCATTTGCCAGAGTAGCGTGATACTGTGCAGCAGGTGGCCTCACATGCCCCTACATGCTCTACCATGCCCACTTTCTTAGGAGCCGACACGGGGGCCGTAGACCAGCAGGAGGCAGAGCCCGGACATATGGGCAATTATTTTGCAGAGTACCAGGCCTATGGGCAATAGTTCAGGGAAGCCCACTCATTCAGAGATTTTGTTTAGCTCCAGCAGGATAGTAGACCCCACGACCATCACAGAGGGTACCCGCATTACCATGATGGTGACACCCACCATGCAACGAGTAGATTCCACTTGCCTACGTTTGATGATTCATCAAACAGTTCGGCAAAGTCTTGGGTGGAGAAGTTGGATATTTATTTCCATCTTAACCAGATGTCGGAGACAGAGGCCATCAAGGTGGCAACATTGCATTTGGATGGTGAGGCCCAGGATTGGTGGTTTCATGGGATGGTTACACTAGGGCACTCCACAGTGACGACATATGCCGAGTTTACCAAGAGACTGATGGAGCGATTTGATCAGAGGGATACAGAGCAGCATTTTGTTGAGCTGACAAGGCTCAAACAAACAGGGAGCTCAGAGACCTACATTGCAGAGTTCTTGAGGGTCTCTGTGATGGTGCTAGACCTATCCATGGCACGGAGGGTCTATATGTATGTTGAGGCGTTAGCAGAGCCACTTCGGGGTTTAGTCCGATCCACTAGACCAGCCACACTCAAGGATGCTATCAGCAGGACCCGAGACTTATAGGATGTTTTACCCAGGACCTGAACACCTTACCCCCAGAGATAGACTTTTCAGTCTAAGGGGAAGGATGTGAGGATTCCACCTCCAAGGGGGAATCCAGGACGAGTACAGCTTGACGATGATGCCAGGAGGGAGTTGAAGAAGAAGCGGTTGTGCTTCACTTGTCAGGAGCCATGGGCACCAGGACATAGATGTGCTGTAGGTAAAGCACATTTTATTGAGGTCTTCTCCGGGAGCAGTGGAGAAGAGGATGACAAGGATGATGTGGAGGCAGGAGATAGCCATGCCATACAGGGTCCTTTGCCACCACCACCGCCAGCAGCAGGTGGTGCATCTTTTGCACCCACCAGAGGGGCCCTTAGCATTGCGAGGAGTTCCCAAGTATCTAATGCTACGCATATGAGGGACAGTACGTGGCTAGCGAGTATCAATTTTGGTTGACAGTGGGGTGACCCACAACTTCATCGATGCCCAGATGGTTGAGCGGAGAAGTATACAGACAGAGAGCTTCGATGGGTTTTCAGTCTTGGTCCAAAGAGATAAGACCATGACGTGTGCTCGATATGTTCCAGAGGTTTCAGTGACGATGGGCACCTACACATTGACTGACCACCTTTTCGTGGTTGATATTCCGGACACCAACATGATACTAGGTGTTAAATGGCTTATCACTCTAGGAAAGGTCACGACAGATTGGAAGGCCCTAGAGATGGAGTGGGATGATGAGAAGACAGGGAGGCATGAGAAGATACGGGGACAGCACACATATCCGCCTCAGACTGTTTTGGCTCATCGGATGGAGGCAGTCTTCCGAAAGGGAGACATAGAGTGGGCAGTGGAGCTGCATGCATCAGAGGCAGGGACTACAGGGCAGACGGTACATCCAGAGATACAGTCTATCCTTGATCGATATGCCATAGTGTTTGGGGAGATTCCACTAGGACAGCCACCGGATCGGGGGTTTGAGCACACCATCGAGCTTGAGCAGGGCATACAAGCCGTGATTACCACCCCCTATAGGCACCCCAAGGCCTATTGGGATGAGATTGAGCGGGCTATCCAGGAGTTGCTGGCTCTTGGGCATATTCGACCGAGCATGAGTCCTTTTGCTTCTTCTGTGGTGTTGGTGAAGAAGGACGGTACATTGAGGATGTGCATTGACTACAGGTCCCTGAACAAGAAGACCCTGAAGAACAGGTACCCCATACCCAGGATTGATGAGTTGATGGACGAGTTGAGAGGGGCACATTTCTTCTCAAAGATTGATTTGAGATCTGGGTACCATCAGATTCGCGTGAGGGAGCAGGGCATTCCCAAGACCGTCTTCAGGTGTCACTATGGGCACTTTGAGTTCTTGGTGATGCCTTTTGGGTTAACCAACACCCCAGCTACATTTCAGTCCTACATGAATCACATCTTCCGTAGTCACTTAAGGAAGTTTGTGTTGGTATTCTTCGATGATATTCTCATTTACAGCAGGACTTGGGAGGAGCATCTCTAGCACATTGAGACAGTATTGCGTAGCTTTCAGGAGCAACAGTTTTATGCCAAACTCTCTGTTGACCTCTACTGGTCAACTACCCATGCAGTACACCCCCCTTTCTTTGCAAAAAGGGGCAGCACCTGATCAGCGTGTCCGTGCCATCCAGCAGTCATCAGCAGCTTGATCTTCTTGCTTGTAAACCCAGTCTGCATGTATGAATTGTAAATAATCTAAGCAGATCAGAGTCATGTATGTAAAATTGCCTAGGTGGACCTAACTTTCTATGATAATCTATGTCCCGGAAGGTTTTTTGTCTCACCGATCCACGGATCGGCAGAGTTTTCCTTCAAACCTGACCCCAAAGCCGGGATGGATTTTGTCATTGGAACTTTAGGAGAATCCTAGTGTGTTAATCTGCTGGATTATCGTTGTGTCGCAGAGCTGGGTGTTTTGTGAGGGTCTGTATTAAGTGGGTTTGTCCCCTTGAGATGAAAATTGTAAAAAGTCATCTTGAAATGTGTCTTGAGGGTTGAAAATGGTTTAAATCCCCTCGTGAGTCCTAAGTCCTAGGTCCTAGGTGATGTTTCCAAAGGCTTAGTTCGATGATCCATTTAAAAAATGAAATAAATAAAAAATTAATGAAATAAAGCAAAAACCCTAACTAATAAAATAATAATATTTTAAGTGAATAAATCGACGGATGAGATCAAGAGATGTCTTGATCCTCATCAACGGTCGAGATCATTTCTACATGGATCACTCGAACGAGCCGTTGGGATCATTTCCTTTAAATAGGGTGCTAGGGGTCATTTCAGATCATTCGATCTGTGAGTCTGGTGCTGAAGAAGCTCTCTTGTAATTCATTTCTTGTGCAATAAAGAAGACTTTGGGGTTAAAAATCTTGCTGGTGTTACTCTTCTGAAAATGCTGTAAGATTGTTCTATGTGTTCTGCATAATTTTATTTTCAGTCATTAATGGTAGCTTAACGAAGATTGATCTAGGCACAGGTATCTTGCCTGATCTTTGGGGTTTGAATGATAGTTTAGATTCTGAAATACATTGGCAGGTATCTCCATTTGATCAGGGTTTCACTATTGTTTTCTCCTTCTACGTTGATGGTTGATTTTAAGTTGTGCAGGAAATCCTTTTTTCAGATTACTGGGCGTTAGGGGAAGTTCTCGGCTGAACCAGCCAACTCCCGAGTTGTGTTTTCTGAAAGAGCCCAGCCAGTTCTTGATCCCGGGCTTATCATTCGAAATATATTTTTATGAATGCATGCAGGGTTTTCTGAAGCGTTTTACATTAAATTTTGATAATAATTCTGCTCTTATTGCCAAATCTGGCCGTTAAGGGGCCAAATCTGTACATTAATAAACTGTTCTAGGGTTTTAATTTTTCTGATCTAGGGTTCAAAATTCTGTTTATTGCACATATTATGTTAGGGTTTTTCTTTTCTCTTGCAGAAAACAGGCACGTGTGATCCAGAAGAGTCTCGAGGGTTTATAAAAAATTGATCATTTGCAAACAAGAAGTGCTCAGATATCAAAGCTGCACAACGGGTGAAATAAAGTCAAAGGACGCAGCCGTTTTTAATCTATCCCGCATCAGGCAGCAAGTAAATCTCAAATCGACTCAGTAATCTGTTTGTCGACTTCAGCATTTGGCCAATCTTCTCATGCAATCGTTCATACAATCGTAGCTCAATTCCACTGTGCGGTTTTCATACGTGTTAGCTTTCAGAAAATCTGCCGTCGGCTCAGGTATTTACTCTGCAACGTCTGCATATTTCCCTAAGCTCGTCAACACGCCTAAATCGATTTCGAAAACCAGGTAAAGTTTGCTCAGGTAAGTGCCAAAATTGATTTAAGTCTTTCATTGTTTGTCACATTCTATCCTGTCGAAGTTTTTCTCCATGCGTTCGGTGATCTCCTTTGAGCCAGGGTTACGATTATCGTTCTATTCATCAGAGTATATCATTTGATTAAACGCACTTTCGGTTTCCTCATGAGATTCGCGTGGCCAGGTTGTAGTTCTTCAGGGTTTCAATTCTTCAAGCGCCCATTGCAGACATTCGCTGTTTACGTGATTAACCTTCAGTCTTTTGATATGCCACAGTCAGTCGCAGTTAATGTTTGATTTTTGCAGTTCAGATCTCAACGCTTGCCATCCGCAGGTTTTACTCGCTGAAATCCGCAGGTGACATTGAATCACGCACAGGTAATATATTGTTGTTTCGGTGGTTTTGGATTTGGGTTCCGTCGTAGGGTAAAGCATATTGCTGTCGGCTCTTCCTTTATTTTGATAATCGTTTGCAGTTTTCGATTTAGGCTAACGTAGATTTTATTTTATTTTAATTAGATTTCATTTAGTTTTATTTTAGTAACGTATTTAGAATTTAGTCCTTTTTTTTTTTATATAGTTTCATATAAATTCAAAAAAAATCAAATAAAAAAATGTGACTTTGCCTTTTTAGACTCAGGCTTTAGTTTGATTAACTTAGTTTTTATTTTATTTTTTTTAGATTTAATGATTTTAGATTTTTATTTTTAGATTTGTATTTTAATGTTTTAGCTTTAGTTTAAAATTTGCATAGTTTTGTTTAGATGTAAAATACTTTTTTAATATTTAGTTCTTAGATTAAATTTTAATTAGTCTTTATGTTAGATTTTAATTTATTTTTATAGTTTAGTTTTAAATTAATTTAGTTTTAGAATTTTAATTTTTTAGATTTTTAATTTTCATTTTATAAAAAAAAAAAAAAAAAAAAAAAAAAAATTTCAAAAAAATATAAAAATTTTGTGGAAAATTCTCTTCGTCAGGTCCAGTCATTTTCAGGAATTGTCGTATCTTTCATGCTGAGATCTAAATTTACAAGTCGAGATGCGAATATGATATCTGGTTAATGGTTCATGACTCGTGGTGGTTTAAAGCATTCATCTTTTCAAATTTCTCAGTTGCTGGATATCGTTTTGATCATTCTATGAGCATTTTGATTTAGCTGATTCCTTTGATGATAGATGATTGCTGTTCATGGTCCATCTTTTTATATCATTTAACAAGTAATCATTTTAATAACAATCTCTTAAGGCACTGGTCTGCTAAGTTAACCAAATCCATCGAGCCTTTTTTATATCGTATCTCGTGTTTCCCAACCAACTGGTCGACAGTTGGCCTCATCATCTCACAGGGACTACCCCCCTTAGCCGCGGGAGACAGGCTTAAACGGAGGGACCGGGGATCAGAGTGACAGCCCCCGGTCTGAGCGTTGTCGTGTCAATCCGCGCGACAACATTTTTTGGCGCCGTTGCCGGGGACTTTGTTTTCTCGGCATTTCATCATCTTTTCATCATTCATCGTTCATCTGTCTATCATTCGTTTGAGCCGGCAACGCCAACATTTTTTGGCGCCGTTGCCGGGGATAGAGTTTTTCTGTCCTTGGTGTTTCATCATCTTTTCATCATTCATCGTTCATCTGCCTATCATTCGTTTGAGCCGGCAACGCCAACATTTTTTTGCGCCGTTGCCGGGGACACTTTTTCTCGGTGTTTCAAACGACAAATCATTTTTCTCATCTCTTCATCTGGCCCGGCAACGCCAACATTTTTTGGCGCCGTTGCCGGGGACAGAGTTTTTCTGTTCCTGGAGTTTCATCGACATTCACCTTATCATCTTTCTCATCTCTCATTTTGAGCTGGCAAATTCAACCTTTTGGGTTATCATTTGGATCTTTTATTGCTTTATTTTTCGCCATATCAGCAGCATCTCTTCGGTCTGTTTTTTGTTTGGGTGGCGACTCCACTTTCTCATTTTTCCCAGACAAGAAGCTTTCCTCATATCTTTTTGTTGATTGCTTTCTAGATCTTAGAATCAGACTTATTGTTCAAGTGGCGACTCCACTTCTTTCATCTTTTGATTTTCTTGAGCATAGATCTAGTTCTATCATCCATCTCATCCTTTATTATTCATCATGGATTATTCATGTAAACCATGTCGTTTTACTCACCGTCTCCATGATTTTCCGGAGGAGGCCCTTCCTGAATTACCTATTTTTTCAGATGGTGATCCAATCGCTGCTAAAAGGCATATTGACTTGTTTATTCGCATCATGATCATATATTGTAGATCCCCTCAGTTTAATCATGACGATATCAAAATGCGTCTATTTGTCCTTTCTTTAGAAGATGATGCTTTGAATTGGTTTAACAATTTTCCTAAGGATTCTTTCACTTCTTTGGTTGATATTATCAATGCTTTTGAAGATAGATATTGTTATCCGAACAGCTTGCCTTCTACCTCTAAAATTGTTGAACAGAAAGAAGGTAATTCCGCTGTTGAAGAAAGATTTCAAAGTCAGAATGTGTCATCAACCGAAAATACTGCAGATCAAGTTCATGATAATGAAAAATCAGGGGCAAATGACAATGAAAGGGAAGAGCAAAAGAAAATTTTGTTAGATCTAATGATGCTGGTGAGAAATATGGAAAACAATCAAACTAATTATGTCAATGATGTGAAAACTTTATGCACTCATCTGGAAAAACGTATTAGGGAGATTGAGGTCACGCAAAGTCACCATGCTAAAGAAATTGAGGCCATAAAAACTAAATATGAAACAGAAATTGGAAACATGCATAGCAAGATGTCAGTCTTAGAGGAAAATATGGTGACCATGAAAGCTGATCATGATAGGGAAATCGACTCTATGCAAAATAAGTTATTCACTATGGATGAGGAAATGACTATCCTGACATTCAATCATAATAATCAGTTGGCTGACATGCAAGCGAATCACAGAGAAGAAATAAATTCCATACAGCATTGTTTGATGAACATAAAGGAAGGAAATGTTAAAGTAATAAAAGATATGCAAGAACACCATGCCAGACAAATCAGCGCTATAAAGGTTGAACACTCTAGTCAGATAGATGCATTTAAAATACAAGTTCAAAGGTTTCAGCAATTGAAAAATGAGAGAAACCAGGAAACATCAACAAATCATGAGCCTTCTCATTTGTTGCAACAAGATTCATCTTATTATTGGGAGGTTGTTGATTCGATTGAAAGATGGTTGATTGAAGGTGATCCAGACAGACTTAAGAATGATAAAGATCAGATGCAAGACAGACATGTCACGCATATCTTACATACTTCATCTGATAGTTTTGAAACAGAAAGTACCAGATCATCAGTAATTCAACCTGCCAGAAAGAAAAAACGTAAGAGAAAGAAGATGAGAAGAAGATTTGACGCATCAGACGGCCGCGAGCAGCTTGATTTTCGGATAGGAAGGAGTCCTACCATATGCAAAATTGGACATGGCACATCCGACAAGCAGCCGACAGATTTGCCTGAAAGCAGGCAAATGCTCAGTATGCACTATATTGAACACATCTGATGTCGTAGGGCATCCTTTGTATCGTATTTCTAACCCTACTTCTTGTCTTTTCAGCATTTCATTTCTGTTTTTAGGATTAGATTTACTTTTCATGTTATTAGTTAGTTAATAAATGAAGAGCTTTTATCTTTCCTGTGCTTAATGTATATGATGATTTTGGGCGGACGCTACTTATATTTTGTTGTGTGTTGCATGGATGCAGATTCTGGATTCTCACATTCCTGCAAGCAGCAACGTGTCCCCAAGTAGAGCCAGATGTTGACCTCTACTGGTCAACTACCCATGCAGTACACCCCCCTTTTCTTTGCAAAAAGGGGCAGCACCTGATCAGCATGTCCGTGCCATCCAGCAGTCATCAGCAGCTTGATCTTCTTGCTTGTAAACCCAGTCTGCATGTATGAATTGTAAATAATCTAAGCAGATCAGAGTCATGTATGTAAAATTGCCTAGGTGGACCTAACTTTCTATGATAATCTATGTCCCGGAAGGTTTTTCGTTTCACCGATCCACGGATCGGCAGAGTTTACCTTCAAACCTGACCCCAAAGCCGGGATGGATTTTGTCATTGGAACTTTAGGAGAATCCTAGTGTGTTAATCTGCTGGATTATCGTTGTGTCGCAGAGCTGGGTGTTTTGTGAGGGTCTGTATTAAGTGGGTTTGTCCCCTTGAGATGAAAATTGTAAAAAGTCATCTTGAAATGTGTCTTGAGGGTTGAAAATGGTTTAAATCCCCTCGTGAGTTCTAAGTCCTAGGTCCTAGGTGATGTTTCCAAAGGCTTAGTTCGATGATCTATTTAAAAAATGAAATAAATAAAAAATAATAAAAAATTAATGAAATAAAGCAAAAACCCTAACTAATAAAATAATAATATTTTAAGTGAATAAATCGACGGATGAGATCAAGAGATGTCTTGATCCTCATCAACGGTCGAGATCATTTCTACATGGATCACTCGAACGAGCCGTTGGGATCATTTCCTTTAAATAGGGTGCTAGGGGTCATTTCAGATAATTCGATCTGTGAGTCTGGTGCTGAAGAAGTTCTCTTGTAATTCATTTCTTGTGCAATAAAGAAGACTTTGGGGTTAAAAATCTTGCTGGTGTTACTCTTCTGAAAATGCTGTAAGATTGTTCTATGTGTTCTGCATAATTTTATTTTCAGTCATTAATGGTAGCTTAACGAAGATTGATCTAGGCACAGGTATCTTGCCTGATCTTTGGGGTTTGAATGATAGTTTAGATTCTGAAATACATTGGCAGGTATCTCCATTTGATCAGGGTTTCACTACTGTTTTCTCCTTCTACGTTGATGGTTGATTTTAAGTTGTGCAGGAAATCCTTTTTTCAGATTACTGGGCGTTAGGGGAAGTTCTCCGCTGAACCAGCCAACTCCCGGGTTGCGTTTTCTGAAAGAGCCCAACCAGTTCTTGATCCCGGGCTTATCATTCGAAATATATTTTTATGAATGCATGCAGGGTTTTCTGAAGCGTTTTACATTAAATTTTGATAATAATTTTGCTATTATTGTCAAATCTGGCCGTTAAGGGGCCAAATCTGTACATTAATAAACTGTTCTAGGGTTTTAATTTTTCTGATCTAGGGTTCAAAATTCTGTTTATTGCACATATTATGTTAGGGTTTTTCTTTTCTCTTGCAGAAAACAGGCACGTGTGATCCAGAAGAGTCTCGAGGGTTTATAAAAAATTGATCATTTGCAAACAAGAAGTGCTCAGATATCAAAGCTGCACAACGGGTGAAATAAAGTCAAAGGACGCAGCCGTTTTTAATCTATCCCGCATCAGGCAGCAAGTAAATCTCAAATCGACTCAGTAATCTGTTTGTCGACTTCAGCATTTGGCCAATCTTCTCATGCAATCGTTCATACAATCGTAGCTCAATTCCACTGTGCGGTTTTCATGCGTGTTAGCTTTCAGAAAATCTGCCGTCGGCTCAGGTATTTACTCTGCAACGTCTGCATATTTCCCGAAGCTCGTCAACACGCCTAAATCGATTTCGAAAACCAGGTAAAGTTTGCTCAGGTAAGTGCCAAAATTGATTTAAGTCTTTCATTGTTTGTCACATTCTATCCTGTCGAAGTTTTTCTCCATGCGTTCGGTGATCTCCTTTGAGCCAGGGTTACGATTATCGTTCTATTCATCAGAGTATATCATTTGATTAAACGCACTTTCGGTTTCCTCATGAGATTCGCGTGGCCAGGTTGTAGTTCTTCAGGGTTTCAATTCTTCAAGCGCCCATTGCAGACATTCGCTGTTTACGTGATTAACCTTCAGTCTTTTGATATGCCACAGTCAGTCGCAGTTAATGTTTGATTTTTGCAGTTCAGATCTCAACGCTTGCCATCCGCAGGTTTTACTCGCTGAAATCCGCAGGTGAAATTGAATCACGCACAGGTAATATATTGTTGTTTCGGTGGTTTTGGATTTGGGTTCCGTCATAGGGTAAAGCATATTGCTGTCGGCTCTTCCTTTATTTTGATAATCGTTTGCAGTTTTCGATTTAGGCTAACGTAGATTTTATTTTATTTTAATTAGATTTCATTTAGTTTTATTTTAGTAACGTATTTAGAATTTAGTCTTTTTTTTTTTTTTTATAGTTTCATATAAATTCAAAAAAAATCAAATAAAAAAATGTGACTTTGCCTTTTTAGACTCAGGCTTTAGTTTGATTAACTTAGTTTTTATTTTATTTTTTTTAGATTTAATGATTTTAGATTTTTATTTTTAGATTTGTATTTTAATGTTTTAGCTTTAGTTTAAAATTTGCATAGTTTTGTTTAGATGTAAAATACTTTTTTAATATTTAGTTCTTAGATTAAATTTTAATTAGTCTTTATGTTAGATTTTAATTTATTTTTATAGTTTAGTTTTAAATTAATTTAGTTTTAGAATTTTAATTTTTTAGATTTTTAATTTTCATTTTATAAAAAAATAAAAATAAATAAAAAAAAAAAATTTCAAAAGAATATAAAAATTTTGTGGAAAATTCTCTTCGTCAGATCCAATCATTTTCAGGAATTGTCGTATCTTTCATGCTGAGATCTAAATTTACAAGTCGAGATGCGAATATGATATCTGGTTAATGGTTCATGACTCGTGGTGGTTTAAAGCATTCATCTTTTCAAATTTCTCAGTTGCTGGATATCGTTTTGATCATTCTATGAGCATTTTGATTTAGCTGATTCCTTTGATGATAGATGATTGCTGTTCATGGTCCATCTTTTTATATCATTTAACAAGTAATCATTTTAATAACAATCTCTTAAGGCACTGGTCTGCTAAGTTAACCAAATCCATCGAGCCTTTTTTATATCGTATCTCGTGTTTCCCAACCAACTGGTCGACAGTTGGCCTCATCATCTCACAGGGACTACCCCCCTTAGCCGCGGGAGACAGGCTTAAAAGGAGGGACCGGGGATCAGAGTGACAGCCCCCGGTCTGAGCGTTGTCGTGTCAATCCGCGCGACAACACTCTCCAAGTGTGAGTTTGGGTTGACGGAGGTGTTGTATCTGGGACACATCATAGGGGTGGACGGAGTGAGGGTCCACGAGGAGAAGATCAAGGCCATCAGAGAATGGCCGGAGCTGAGAAACGTGATGGAACTTCGAGGATTCATTGGCATTTGTACTTACTATCGGAAGTTCGTCAAGAGTTTCTCATAGCTTGCTGCACCCCTGACAGATTTGACGAGGAAGGGGGCTTTCGATTGGTCGGATACAGCGCAGCGAGCCTTTGATAGGCTCAAGGAGGTTATGAGCAACTGCCCAATGCTTTCATTGCCAGATTTCACGCAGCCATTTGTTTTGGAGTGTGATGCGTTGGGAGAGGGGATCAGCGCAGTATTGATGCGGGGAGGTCACCCTATAGCCTTTGAGAGCTGGAAGCTCCTTCTGCACAAGAGGTTGTATTCCATATACAACAAGGAGATGTTGGCCATCGTGCATGCATTGGCTAAGTACCGACAATATTTGGTGGGTAACAGGTTCAGGGTGAGGACTGATCACAACAGCCTTGAGTTCTTTTTGGAGCAGAAGCAGCTACAAGAGAGGCATCAGAAGTGGATCAGTAAGATCCAAGCATATGACTTTGACATTGAGTATGTCACGGGTAAGAACAACGTGGTAGCCGATGCCCTTTCACGTAGACCAGCCACGTTGTCTCTTATGAGCTTGGATACAAATTGGAGGGCTTGACTCTTAGTAGAGTACTCCAAGGACAGGTTTGCATGTGAGGTTCTGGATGGGCAGGTGGCAGATGACAGGTACAGGGTGGTTGATGAGATCATCTATTACAGGGACCAAATCTTCTTGACTGAGGGATCTCAGCTCAAGAAGAAGATACTCCAGGCATCACTTGATTCACCTTTGGCAAGACATCAGGGGTTTACCAAAACCTACAGGGCCATTAGAGAGAGGTTCTCATGGAAGGGCCTCAAGGAGGACGTACTCCAGCACATCTGAGAGTGCGATGTTTGCCAGACGAACAAGGGAGAGATGAGCCATCCCGCAAGTTTATTGCAACCTCTTCCCATTCCGGAGGGGAAATGGGAGAGTATTTCGATGGGCTTCATCACAAGATTGCCCATGGTACAGGTCAAGGAATGTATCTTTGCCGTCGATGATCGATTGACAAAGTACGCACATTTTTTTGCCATATCCGCACACTATACAGCAGCATAGGTGGCCGAGTTGTTCTTTAGAGAGATCTTCAGGCTACACGGTCTTCCTAAGACCATCGTCAGTGACAGGGACAGTCGTTTCATGGCTGGGTTTTGGCAGGAGCTTTTCCGGTTGGTGGGGACGGAGTTGACACTGAGTACTAGTTATCAACCACAGACAGACGGGCAGACAGAGATAGTTAACAAGTGGCTAGAGGGCTACTTGCGTAACTATGTCAGTGGGCAGCAACGCGCATGGCTGAAGTGGCTGCATCTGGGGGAGTATTGCTACAATACTTCACATCACATGTCCATTGGTATGTCACCATTCTATGCCTTATATGGGTATCATCCTTTATCTTTTGTTGACGTGATGTTTGGTGATAGTAGGGCTCCTAGAGCCAAGATTTGGATCCAAGACAATTAGGATATCCTCCGAGCTCTCAAGGATAACATGGCTACAACACAGAACCAGCAGAAGCTGTATGCTGACAGGGGTCGGGTGGAGAGGCAATTCAAGGTAGGGGACATGGTCTACCTACGATTACAGCCATACCAACAGTCATCACTGAAGCAGAAAGGGGCTGAGAAGCTCAAGCCCTACTTTTATGGGCCATAAAGGGTGATACGTAGGATTCGATAGGTTGCATATGAGTTGGAGCTGCCCCAAGGCAGCAAGATTCATAACATTTTTCATGTATCATGCCTGAAGAAGGCATTGGGGCAGCAGGTGACAGTGACAGATGAGCTACCACCCATGGATGATGAGGGGCATTTGGTATTGCAGCCGAAGGCTATCATTGATACCAAGTAAAGGCAGCTATGAAGCAGGACGATCCAGGGATTCTTGGTGAGGTGGAAGAATTTGCCGAATGAGGATGCCACTTGGGAGAGTGAGAAGATCTTACAGCATCCATCACTTCAGTTGCTTGAGGACAAGCAACATTTTGTAGGGGGAGACTGTAATATTCCTAATATTACAGTAACTCACTTTTAGAATAAAAATTCACTTCCTAGTAGCACAACATTGTGACTTAAAGGGGAGCCAAGGGGGCCAAAGGGGGACGCAGAAATGGAGCCCACGCAGACACATGGAGGAACTGCGCAGGAGGAAAGGAACATGTGGCAAGAGGGGAATCACGCAAGAGGAGGTGAGCCTTGGGATTGAGAGGCAAAGGCTATAAAAGAGAGAGGAGCCCCCTCATTTTGATCATTCAAGTTATGAGCATTTGTGATAGTCATTTCGACTTAGAGCACATTGGCTGTTTAGCTAGTCTGCAACACTGTTTAGTGCATTGGTGTTTCCGTTTGGAGATCTCACCCTTAGCCCTGGGGGACTTCGAGTGCCTGCTCAGGCAAGGTATTTCCATTGGTATTCCAGTATTAGTTTCATCAGCATTTCAACAGCAGTTTCATCAGCGTTTTGGAGGATTGCGCAGCACTGAGAGGTAGACACAGTTCTTTTTGGCAAGAGCCTGGGTTGAGGGTTTGCAGGATGATTTGTGCTGAGAGGTAGAGCAGGGGATCAGCTCTTACATATTGGAGAGTTTTGGCAGGAGTTTCAGGCAGTTTTCTAGAGGGTTTCATTCAATGGCAGCGCAGAGCATTGAGGGACTGCGCAGAACCCCAAGGGGGTGATTTTCGGGGGTCGGCCATTTCAGAAAATATTTCTGGGTTTTTTTGGGTTTCTTGAGTAGAGTCCAATGTTTCAACCTTTTCTGAGGAGGGGATCAGCCCCAAATCCTCATTCGATTTCCAATAGCACGATAGTTTTCCAGCAGTTGGGACACAGATCAGTGTGAGGTCATTCCTTTGTTATTCTGAGTGTATTTCTTCACTTGCCTTGTGCAAGTCGAGGTGCCATCCTTCTGATCACCTCTGTATTCATTCCTTTACTCAGTATAATAAAATGGCTTAGCATTTCTCGCTGCATTTCGTGTGTATCTATTTACATTTCATATGTTCATTATTGTTGCTGCACTACTATTATATCTCTGTCATTATATCTCTGTGATTTTCTCGGTTACTATACCACTTGTGCGTTTTTCTAGTTGAGATTTTGCTGGAATTTGAGGAATATTTCGGGTTAGGGATATTACATCTAGGTAGTCATTTTTTAATTTTTTAGATTTTCTGCAGGTCAAAAATTGCGAATAAAATTGTATTTTAATTGTAATAAGTGTAGTCTAGAGAAGTTGTATGGGGTATGAGTAATCAAAATTACACCTCTCACCCTCAACTTTCTACTATGACACACTTTGTGGGGTTAATAATGTGTTTTGGACCCTCAAACCCCACTTTTCCTAAGTTTAGTGGGAAATCTGGCAATTAATTAAGCCAGAAATTAAATAAATGGAGAAAAATAAATATCCACACATGCTAAATATTCTGGAAATGAGGTGGAAAATTATTGGGGAGTTAAAGTGAAGTCCCAAGGTGATGTGGACTCTTAAAATCAAGGAAAGGACATGTGCTCAAATAAAATTGAATTCTGGCATTAAATGAAAAAGCTGGTTGGAAATTCGAATTTGTGAAGTTAATGCACATTTGGGAGTATTTGGGAGAATATTTGGTGGATATTTTTGTGGGAAATTGTCCCCACATGGGTTACCACCCATATACACTTGTCATTCCACCATGAAATTCGAATTTAGCACATAGGGGGAAAGAAGAAAATGATGTCCACTTGCCAGAATTTGATTTTTACTCTTGGCATTGGAGCTCCATTCAACAAATTTGAATTTCACTTTGGGATTGTCACCTCATGCCACTTGTTTAATCATTTCTACATTGGGATTGGCTCCAATACCATTTGTCATTGTCATTTTTCATTGGGATCTGCTCCTAACTCTCTATATAATAAAGCCATGGGCTCTCACATTGTATCATATTGTTACTAGATATTGTGCTTGTAAAAGCGCTACTGTCTTGTACACTTTCAGAAATATCAATAAAGACTTTGCGGTTTCATTCATGAGGTGTTCCTCCTTTTCGAGTGTGATGAATTGTTGAGCATTGGTATAATTCTTTTTACTCATGCTTTGATCTAATTTACTTCCATATGCTCTTGTATATTTGTTAATATAGGGCTATTTTGCATTGACATTTGATTTAGAAGTATTTTCTAGGTATAGAATGCTCTAGTTGGTTTTAAATAAATATCTAGAGTTTCTTATCATTGTTTATGGCTAAATCTATATGGACTAATTCTTGATTGAAGTTTTGTAGAGGGAACATCTTGTTGGGATTACAGAATCAAGCGTGAGGGGAAGTCTTTGGAGATACCAACCCACTCTTGATACATTCTTAAAGGAGCTCTCATTTGTTCTTTGAACCTTCATAATCTTGTCTTACAAAGTGGTTTTGCAGGGATTTTGGCACATAGCTTATACACAAGCCAAGAACTTCTAAATTTAAATCTCTTTTAAAAAACATTGTACTTCATTTCTTTCATTTGCTATATAAGGGCTTGAATATGACTAAGAAAAGACGAGAGTTTACTCTCACTCTTTAGCTTAGCCTTTTGTAAATTATAATTGTACATATACATTTTATCTCACTAATTTTTCCATTAATACTTAACTTATTTTGTAGTCATTGTTTGGATTGTTTTCTAACTCTTGTGTGATAGATTTTGAACAACAACTTCCCGCAACATCTAACAAGTGTTTGCAGGACCTTTAGCAAGTGTTGGGGGTTCGATTTCCAAGGATGTCGTGAGCCCTTTTGAGGCTTATTTTGGCCAAATCGTGTTCACTAGAGGGCTGCCCATTTTCCTCTTTAAGACATGGGCATCTGGAGGAAACTCACACCTTGTTTCCCTTGCATAAGTTTTGTGAGATCTTGTCACTACTTTCTCAAGAAAAGAGGTATAGTGTCCAAGTTTCAAGCAATTATTGTGAAGACTCTCCTTGAAGTTTAGTTGAGGACTTTGAAGAACCCTCTTCTCTCTGTAATATTAATAAAAGATCTAATTTTCTTGTGGGATCTTGGGATTTCTCCCATGGTATCCTGTCTCCCCATTTAGAGGGAGGCTTCTCTTGGGTGGATTGACATTTGCATGGTTTAAGCTTTCATACTTCATTCACTTGCATGCTTTAATTGGGTAATTAACACAACCTCGCTATCACGTTTCATTAAGTTAAAGCTTGTTACAATTTCATTTGAGCTTTGCATTCTCTATCTCATTGTTGCTTGAAGCTACAAGCTTACACTTTACTTTGGGCCATTCATCCTTTACATGCAAGCATTTTATATTCTTAACAAACTTTGATTTGTTTCCATTTACCTTCGTAAATTGTTTCATGAACACTTGAATACATGCTTCAATTTTATGCTACATTGTTATCTTGAATATTGGAGCAATTTATTGTCATTGTCTATTTGAAACAAATTTTATTTTCAAGCAAATTACTTGTATCATTTTAATTCATTGATGAAACACATGCAGCACTTGTAAGCTAATTTTATTCCTCCGATTGAAGTTATAATTGCAACTTATGTTGAACACTTTTTCATTTTCAAGCATTGGAAATCAATCTCTTTGAAGCAATTGCATGTATCATTATTTTAATTTGAGGAATTAACACAATTTGCATTTCATTTAGGCATTTTAGTGTAGGAAGGCCCCAAGCCTCATTAAAATTACCTCCAACATAAGTTGGTTGAAGTAGACATCTTAGGGATTTTCTACTCCTCTATTGACTCCTTACTGTGAAATCCATATCATTGGGCGAGGGTGAGGTGTGAGGATTGAAGAGTTAAATTGTAATCTTGTTGTAGAGCTAATCAATAAAATTAACCAAGAGCACTCTCCATTATATTTACTTTACTTGTCTCTTAATGGTTTGAGTTTTCATATGCAAAGTCTATTCCAAAAGCAAGTATTGTAATCATTTCAAACAAGAGTTTTCTTTTCATGTTTCAAGTCTAATTGCATATTGATGTCTTGGTTTAGCACTTCCTTTTTTTTACATTTCCAAGATAATTACTAATTTTTGGGTTTTAGCAACATATGTTTCACATGTTTTGATTTATAAAGTTGATTATCTCAAAAGCATTTTGTATCTTACATATCTTGTGCTAACAATTCTTATTTGCATTTCAGGGTTACTTTGTTTTCTCTTTTGAGAGCATTGCATTTTACTTTGAGCAAATATATCTCTAAATTGTTGAGCAAATTCCTTATAAGGCGCTAGTTTTATGGTTTTTAATCATATTAATGATTGGCATTGTTATTTCAAGTTGCTCACTTCATATTTGCCCATAAA
This sequence comes from Pinus tabuliformis, assembly GCA_031772625.1. Lineage (NCBI taxonomy): Eukaryota > Viridiplantae > Streptophyta > Pinopsida > Pinales > Pinaceae > Pinus > Pinus tabuliformis. The sequence goes on along the minus strand of CM062806.1, from coordinate 968,034,295 downwards.
TCCTTAAAAATAATCCATTTTCACTATAACACTCTCCTAGAAACTCACATCTTTTAACTTTAATTTTCATTAGGGACCACCCCCTTTAGCTAACCTAGAAGATAGCTCAAACAGAGAGAGTCGGGATTAGTGTGACATCCCCGTTTCTGAGTTCCCTACCACCAACCACACCTTGTGGAGTTGAAGGCTTTTCTCACTGACTTGTACATAGGTGTAGGCGGCAGGGTCAACAGGCCCCATACCTTCTGATGATGTATGGAATCCATACACCTCCTGCTCTTCTTCTGATGATTCTTCAGAATTGCTATTAGTGTCCGAGCTAGATCTAGTTGCTTTTTGACTTTTTGGGGTCTGGATCAAGGGTGTAGACCGGAAGGCAGGGGCCTCCTGAGAGGAGGAAGGGAGGCGGGGGAGGCGGGTGGAAGGGCGAATGGAGCATTCAAAAACGACAACAGAGTCCAGGATCCCAAAACGATTCTATGACACCAGACTAGAACTGCCCCCTAGAAGGCGTGCTCGAGGGAGGCAGGTGTTGAAGGAAATGTAACTAGGTTCAGTCTTCATAAATGTACTTTTGATATTTGTACTTATTCAAGAAAAGAAATATTATTTTTATAATATGTGTCAATGAGTTTCTTGCTCATTGAAGTAGGTCTAGCACATGTCAAAGTGCTATAGGTGAGTCAAAGAGTCAAAAGAATTATGTTGAAGACCTTAAGGGCATGTTACACCATGTATAAATATATATTAAAGTCAAAAGGAAAACGTCCAAGCAAAGTCAAGTCTACTCCTATGAAATGGCACCATCAAGAAGCTCCTTCAAGCATGCTACACCACCATGGAAACTATCCGAAGTCTGCTCAACAAATCAGCCTCCAAACAACCCTCAAAGTTGGCCTACAAACAAGGTGACTAGTCGGCCTAAATGGAGGGACATACCTCTATATATAGAGGTTGTCCACTCCTCCATAACACATTCAAGGATCTCTGAAATAAGTGAAGACAAGGAGCCGAGTTTAGAGTGAAAGAAGTGGAAGAAAAGGAGCCTCTAGTGCAGTGAAGGAGGGAGAATTCCAAGCGAAGTTTGAGGGACTGTTTCTAGGGAAAAATGCAATCACACGTGCAAGAAAAGGAGGGATTTCTGTGTACATATCAACAGCAATATAACAGTACCATACTTCTCATTGTTTGGGCTTGCAACTTAGATCTATAAGGCCTCTCATTGAAGCGAAGAAGGGACTCTCACATATGAAGGATAAAGGAACCAAATACACCATGAATCCTCCCACACGTGCGAGAATTTAGGGCTGCAGTGCTGCCATTTTAGGTCTGCAATCCTACATGCAGAAGAAGCTCGATTGGTGAAGAAGAACATAATCCTATGTGAGTAGGTGCACTTAGGATCAAGAAGAAACATCTCTTCTAGAACTAGCATAAGAGAGCCTATCACCAAGGAGTAGGAGAATGAAGTGCCGGAAGAAGGAGGACGAAGTGCCAGGAAACGAAGTGCTAGAAGAAGTGTCGGGGTATAAGGTGCAGAAAGGAGGGAAGAATTGACTTGTGCTTGGAGGATCCTCTTATCAGGGGTCTAGGGTTTGGCATTGATCAATAGAAGCTTCAATAAGAGAAATTCACTAAAAGGTTTTCCTCTCAAGAGAATAGAGGTTTTGGCTTTGGTAGGGAGCCAACATCTTGTGTTCTTGTTCTTATGTTTTGGTAGAAGTTTGATGAAGTACACACATATGCACTAATAATAAGAAGAAGAATAAAAAGCTAATAAGGAAAAGTAAAAATACTCCACAAATTGTTATCAAGCAATGAAGAATCACACTACACTTATTTGCCCTAGATTCTTCAACATGGTATTAAAGCTAAGGTGACACACCAATAAAAGGGAAACTCAAAAACACTCATCAAGAAGAAGCATCTACAAAGTTGAAGCATCAAGCCTAGAAGTCTCAATCAATTCAAGGACAAGAAGGGTATACAATCCATCATTCATCAAGGAGATATACAAAGCCAGAAGAACAACCTTACATAAACACACCTACATAGAAGAGCAGATTGAAGCAAGACCTACATCGAGCCATAAGTCATCAAGCAAATATCATCATCTAGCAAGTCCACTTGAAAAAGGCAACTTGAAGAACATCAAAATCAAAGGAAGACAAGCCATCAAGCCTTCAAGGAGGAAGCAAATCCATTACATATCAAAATCTATCAAGATTCAAGTAAGTACATGTCCCCTTCTGAATATACATCAATGTCTTTTTGCAAGGAAAGCAAAATATTGGTAGGTACCAATAACTTTCTTGCATGGAAGAAGAAGACTGATCTACTTCTCAAGGAGAATGAACTCCTAAAACATGTCAAAAGGAATATCACTGTCCCTGCTAAGGAACAAACTCAAGCCATAGCCAAGTACAATAAGGATGAGACAAGAGCTCAAAGGATTTTGATAGAATCAATCAAAGACTCTCTCATTCCCTATGTCTCCAAATTTGAGACATCAAAAGAAATTTATGATAAGCTAGTAGAGCTATTTTCAATATCCACAAATGGAGAAGTAATATCTCTAAGGAATGAATTGTACAAGATGAAGATAACAAAGGAAGGAATAGATTCCTACTTCATGAAAATCTCTGAAATGAGAGATCAACTTCAAGGACTTGGGGAAGTCATGTCTGACAGAGAGATGACAACTGTAGTACTCAATACTCTCCCTGAGGAGTGGGGAAACTTCACGTCAAGCATATATGCCAACAAGGAAGCAACCACTCTCAGTGAAATGTAGTCTCTATGCAGAATAAAGGAAACAGACTTGTTAAATTGGCAACTAGGGCCAAACTCCATGTGGATCAGTTTATTTATGGCAACTGATATTTTTATTGGATCCCTCTCGTCGAGAGGTGTAGGATTGATCCAAAGATCATCCGATTCCGATAAGTATTTATGGAGATACGAATTTATTTTGTTTATGTAATTATTATCAAGCCGACCAGCTCTTATGTAGGCTCTAGAAGCCCAACCGAAGTGTCTATTCAACCTATACGTTTTAGTATAAATAGAAGAGGACTTGAAGTCATTTGTGACACACTTATTCTTGATGTGATCTCCTCTCCACGTCTTGGGTTTTTGGAAAAGGAGAGTCACAAAATGAATATGCTGGCCTAGTTTGATGATGCCCTAATCCAACACACTTAGCCACAGTAAGGAAGTTATTATTTCGCTGTTCATGATGGAGACTATTACACTGTTAATAGAGACACATATATAGTGGCAAACAATGAGGATATTACACTGTCCAGGAAGTAGTTTATACGCAGGTCATGAAGGTCCTCATCCGCTGTAAGTGGAGACACCTTATCCACCTTAAATGAAGACACCATATACGCAGACAAATGGAGATGTATTAATTACAGTCATCTATGAATTGGGCCAAGGTAACAAAGCCACAGTCATGATAACCTAGCCGCAGTAAGCAGCAGGAAGATGATCTACATACGCTGTAATGGGAGTCAATCATATGCTGTAATAAAGACATCTAGACACAGCATGAAAACTCTATACGTTCCTAGTGACACAGTCTATACGCAGCCATGGACTGGTCTATACACAACCATGGAATATGCGGCCTTGGAAACACTGAATCGCAATCATGAACCAACGTAGTCATGAAGATGGATCCAACGCAGTAAACACGTTGTTACGAAGACTCATTCGCAGGTCATACGTAGATATGGAGACACTGTTATAGATTTGGAAGACCTTATACGCTGCAATGGAAACCAAACGCACAACAATGGAAACATTCCCTAATCCATTGTCAATGGAGGCATATATATGCAGTTATAGAATCTATACACACAGCGTGGATAGACTATACACAGCAAAAGAAGCCCTAGCCGCAATTCTAGAATAGACCTAAAGACACAGCTAAGAAAACATCAAAAGAAGACCTACCCGCAGATCTAAGAGGCTCTAATCCATAGCCAGAGGGAGGCTCTACTTCCGCAGCAAATAGACCCTAATACGCACAGCAAGCAAAGGATAGGACAGCGAGGAATGGAACGCTGTTTCAGGCAGGCTGATGTGTTGTCTTGCGGGTTGTAGTCTTGATCTTGAAGGCCGAGAATGAAAGGAATGTCTCAGAGCATTGTTGAAGGGTGAACAGTTCTATTAAGAGAATGTCGCAGTCATTTTTGGGGTGAAAGGTTTGTGCGTTGGGACTGCCCTTAAAGAGTAGCGTGGAGGGCAGCACCCTATTGGAGGACAGCCGCAGTAAGAAGAAGCAATTCTGGGTTAGTTTAAGGGTTGTTAGGGACTATGGTTGGGTGCCCTAACCAGTCCAGAATTGCGGCAGCCTAATTACCCTCAAACAGTGAGCTAATGCACATATTCTGAAGTGCATCTTGTATGTGTTGAGACAGCTTGATGGGCAACTTATAGGAGTCCTTAGGACAACTAGTTTTCTGTGATAAAAGAAGGTACTTATCATATGCCTTAAGGATTGTTTGATAAGCCTCAGTTATACAGTAAAAGAAAGCATTGAAGTCTGCTCCTAAATGTTGTTGCATTAATGATATTTATGTAACTAGTAAAGCATAGACAGCAGTAAGTACAGTGCAACAAGGACATTGGGACAGCAGTAAGCATGGTGCAGCAGTGGCACCATGTACATCAGTGATGAACACTGGGACAACAGCTGCATGAAGACCAGCATTGTGATGATGGGTGCATCACAGTGTAACACGGTGAGCTACAACACATGGACAAGATACAGCAGAATGATAGGTGAAGGAGTCACCTTGAGAATCAGTTGAAGCAGAATGTCTTCAACTGATCTCATCGCTATACGAAATGATCTATGCTAGATCTAGATAAGTCAAAGTGTTGACTTCTGTTGTAAATGTAGTATCTCTCTCTCTCTCTCTCTCCTGAACTTTGAAGATAAAAGAAGATTTGATCAAAGGGTTTCCCCACACATTGTGGGGTTTGTCCCTGGCTTGCGCCATATCTTGTGTCCTCTTGTCTTGGCTTGTCTTCTGCGTATTATATTTATGTTCTATCTGCAGTTTATCGTAATGCTGATGTGATTGCTAACTGTGAAAATTTAAATAAATTGCTCTAGCATAGAACATACCTGAAATTAACAAGACTTAAGGCAAATGAATATGTGGGATCAAAGGAACAAGAATTTTCTACCATGGGCAAAAGAAAGGGTAAATTTGGCAAGTTTGGTCCACGAAGAACAAACAACAAAGACATGTCCAAAATCCAATGTTTTGGATGCCAAGATGTTAAGTTATGGCATGTTCTATGCTTATAACAGTTTACTTCTTTTTCTTATTATATTCCACCGATTAGCAATCACATGTACATAAAATAAAGTGCAGATAGAACATTAAACGATCGACAGAAAACAAGCCAAGACAAGAGACACAAGATGTAGCGGCTAGCCAAGGACAAACCCCACAATGTGTGGGGAAACCCTTTGATCAAATCTTCTTTTATCTTCAATAATTCAGCAGAGAGAAATAGTACAATAAATCTGATTCATATCAGCAGTAGCAAACCTAGATCAGTAGCATCAGCATTAGCGGTTTCATTATCAAACTAGGGCAGACCATATCTCACAAACCGACAGTCGGATTGACTTCATTCCACCACCAAAAGTTTCGGCTTCTAGAGGAGGTTCAGATGAACCTACAACGCAGTTCAGATGAGGAGATCTTCTAGGCCACGCAAGTCAATCTTTGCTTCTGCAGTTGCAGCTTCAGTTTCAGCAGTTTCTGGCTTCAAACTAGGGCAGTCGATATCTTGCAAACCGTTCGTCGGATTGACTTCATTCCACCACCAAAAGTTGCAGCTTTCAGAGGAGGTTCAGATGAACCTACAGCGCAGTTTCAAAGAGGAGATCTTCTAGGCCACGCAAGTCAATCTTTACTTTTGCAGTTGCAGCTTCAAATTCAACAGCTTCTGGCTTCACATGTGTGAGAGAGAGAGACCCATTTCAGCGCAGTAGAGAAGAGACTCATATCTGCGCAGTAGAGAGAGAGAGATGTGATGAGATGAGTGAGTCCAAATGAGGAAAAGTCATCTTATATTTATACACAACGTTGGTGGGTGAATAGATGCGACTGTTGGGCTTCTGAGCCTACATGAGTTGTAGGTCGGCTTGATAATAATTCCATAATCAAAATAAATTCATATCTCCATGAATACTTATCGGAATTGGATGATCTTTATATCAATCCTACACCTCTCGACGAGAGGAATCTAATAAAAATATTATCATCCATGAATAAGATGACCCACATGAAGTTTTGCCCTGGTTGCCAATTTTAACACTCCCTCTCAACCATGGATAACTTCAGCTGCAATCTGTCTATCGGTCGTTACTATTCATCCATCAAATGCACTGCCTTGTACATCCTGACCCTTGCCCTGCTCTGCTCTATTTTGCCTGTTCTGCTTTGTCTTGTTCTGCCCTGCACTGATCTGTACTGTTTTGTTCTGTTCTGCTCTGCTCTTGCATTGTTCTGTTCTACTCTGCTTTTGTCCGAATTATGAAGAAGAAGAAATGATCGAGGATGTGTCATACTGACTTAAAGTCAGTCTCAGAGTATGTACCACTGGTCCCAGACTAGTCTCAACCAACCCAAAGTCAGCGTCATAGTGAGTACAACTCCAATGGTCCCAGACCAATATCATCCTCCACTGACTCAAAGTCAGTCTCAGAGTATGTACCACTGATCCCAGACCAGTCTCAACCGACCCGAAGTCAGCGTCATAGTATGGTACAACTCCTACCACTAGTCCCAGACCAGTATCATTGATCCCAGATCAATGGAGGTCATCCTAGCGTAGGGAGTATGGTAGTTACAACGATGCGTCCATCGGTACTACTATGGTCCCTAACTTCATTTCCCTGCTCATTGATCAGATGAGAGGTACTTCCCATGAGTCCTAGACTGCATGGGTAGGATGCCTCGACAGGAGAACTAATCAATCCTGTCCTCACAGGAAAACACATCAATCCTGCTACAATTGCCATGGAGAACACATCAATCCAGGCCTCACAGGAGAACACATCAATCCTGCTACAATCGCCATGGAGAACACATCAATCCAGTCCTCATAGGAGAACTAACATCCTGCTACACAGGAGAGCGAATCATCCTGTTCCACAAGAGAGCGAATCATCTTGTCCCACAAGAGAGCGAATCATCTTGTTCCAGTGTGCACCACCAGGGGAGGGTGAGTCACCCTGTGGTCGTATGTTGCTCCAGTAATAACCACAAGCCCTCAGAGCTCCCAGAGCTCAATGTATGCAACATGCAGGACCCTTGTACAAGGGTTTCTTACCGACTCCAAGTCGTTTGGGAAAATCACAGATTAGATCTTTCCTCGGGGCTTTGACAAGGTGTATCAACCTGTACATCATCTTAATGCGATGGAGCCTCCTTGCTCATCAACTTACCATATCCAAGATGATGTCTATCTGCTGGAGCAATCGACGAATACGGGATTCCTCAATAATCGAATCCCACCTCTGGTTGTTATAGAGAATCACAGTGGTATCCAATGTAAATCCAAACAGCTTACTGAAGATCTTTCGCAACCAGACTACCTCACACGAGGTTATGCTAGCAACAATATATCCTGCTTCGACGGTGCTCAAAGCCACCGACTTCTGCTTCCTGCTCATCCAGGATATCGAAGCAGATCCCAAGGTGAAACAACACCCGGAAGTGCTCTTACGGTCCACCACACTGCTTGCCCAATCAACATCAGTATATCCAAGTAGTCTCACATCTCCGGCAGTGTATCTTAATCCATGAGAGATTGTGTCCTGAAGACATCTCAGAAGATTCCTGGCATTAATCCAGTGAGGCTCAACCAAATATGAGCTCACAATGCTAACTGCAAAAAATATGTTCGGACAGAGGTTCACCAAGAACATCAATGCGAATGAGTTTATGAAACTCATAGGCATTTCCCAAATCTAGTCCGACATCACTACCATATAACTTCTAAAAGTTAAGATCCTCGAGGTAGTCACAGGCTTGCAGTCCATCATACCAAATCTTTCCAATATCTTTACCACATATTTCCCTTGAGATAGGAAAATTTCCCTTGGCTTCTGCCATACTTCAAGTCCTAGGAAGTAGTGCATCAGTCCTAGGTCTTTCATTTCAAATTCAGAGGCCAGCTCCCTCTTACATTTGTGAATGAGAGGGTCTGCACCTGTTAGAAAGAGGTCATCCACATACAACACCAGTATGAGAGGCTTGTCATCTTCAACCTTAAAGTAAAGGTTAGGATCGGCTTCACTCCTAGTGAATCCCAGCTTCATCAAGTAGCTATCGATCCTCTCATACCATGCTCGAGGTGCTTGCTTCAGCCCATAGAGAGCTTTCTTCAACCTGCATACATGAGATTTACGATCATAAATCTCAAATCCTTCGGGTTGCTCCACGCAGACCTCTTCTTTGATCGAGCCATGCAAGAACGCAGTCTTGACATCCATCTGATGTAGGTTCCATCCTTGTGAAGCAGCAAGGGCTATGATCGAGCGGATGGTCGTATATCTGGCAACAGGTGCAAATATCTCATCATAGTCTATACCTTCCTTTTGGGAGAAACCTCGAGCAACAAAACGAGCCTTATACTTTTCCGTGCTTCCATCTGCTGCATGCTTTATCTTGTAAAGCCATTTGGAAGTAACTACAGTCTTGTCCTGGGGTCTGGGAACTACTTCTCAAACATCATTCTTTATGATAGACTCATATTCTTTGGTCATAGCATCCTTCCATACTTGATGCTTGACGGCATCTGAGAATGACGAAGGCTCATTTTGTATGATCGTGCTCATGATGGTCAGGTATCCTTGATACCTATTAAGTTTCTTACTTTGACGGAAGGTTCCTCAGGGTGTAGCATGTCCTTCAGCATCATCAAGTAACCCCTTAAGCCATGAAGGCCTCTTCCTAGAAGAGGAAGGCTCATATGGAGGAGGATCAACCGGATCCATGGGTTCTTCTACATCAGGCATTGATTCATCATCCTTTTCTTTCGGTTCCCTGGTGTCGGCTTCTTGAGAGCTCCTCAAAGTCGGAAGATTGATCACCTTGCTGAGAGCCATATCTTCGTCAAAGGTGACATCATGACTTCCCTTTGACCAGCTACATAGATTCTATAGCCTTTAGTATTTTCACCATAGCCCACGAAAATTCCCTTCTTTCCAGATGCTCCCAATTTATTTCTTTTCTCTTTCGGCACATGAAAGTATACAGGGCTTCCGAAAATTTTAAAATGAGAAACATCAGGTTTCTTACCGGTGAATTTTTCTTCAGGAGTCTTGGAACCCAATGCTTGATGAGGGCATCAATTTTGTACATATACGACGGTGATTGTAGTTTCAGCCCATAGAAACATCAAAAGTCTTTGATCATGTAGCATGGCCCAGACAGCTTCCATCATCATGCGGTTCTTCCTTCCCACCACAACATTCTGCTCAGGAGTATGTGGTGTAGTAGTCTCCCTCTTAATGCCAACCTCAGGTGTGCCTGAGTGAACCAATTGTAATATATCAGAGGTCTTGCTTTGGCTTGAGGGGAATGGTCCCCTTTTGAGCTTTCCTTCAGCACATCCTAGACATACACCTTCATTCTCTATTCAGAATTTGGGCATCCCTATCACCATTTGTCTTACACCGAGTATAGCTTTATAATGAAGGGGGGAAAACCTCTAATGCCAAAGTTCAGACTGAAGAGATGTGTCATAAGACATGACACCTAGCAGACTTCCATCGACCTGATATAATGAATCACTAAACCCAAGAGTAAAGGCATCTTTAACATTATTTTTCCATATACATACCTTGCCATCACTGAAGGTTACCTTGTAGCCTTTGTCTTCCATTCCCGAGATGGACACTCAGTTCTTTTTTAGGTCAGGTGCATTTAATACATCCGGGAATTTCTAGCCTTCTTGAATGCTTGTCCTCTTCCTTGATTCCCAGCTCTCCTCTTACCTTTGTTGTTGAATTTGTCATTCCTTTGATTGCCATTAGAGGGATTTTGATCATCGTCCTAGAGTGAGTCCTTTCTATCAGGGCACTCCCTTGCATAGTGACTTGCTTTATCGCAAATATAACATCGTCATTTTCTTCTAGCCTTAGGTCTAGCCTTTCCTTTTGATTTAGTCCCAGAATTATTTCTTTTCTTTGCATGAAAAGAAAAGGCAGCAGGAGGACCTTTAGGCATGGGCATTTCTTACACTTCTTCCCTTGTTTCTTCTTGAATGCATCTAGCCATTAATTCCTCGAAACCAGGAATTACATTATAGTTCAGAAGAGTAGTCCTGCACACATACCATTCAGATGGTAATCCTCTGAGAGTTGTGAGTGCCATTTCTCTGTCAGTAATGGTTTCCCCAATAGATAGGAGATCGTTCTTGATCTCGGTGATTCTTAAGAAATATGCTTGCATACTTTCATCTTTACCCTTCTTGATTTCCCTCAACTTATTTCTAAGAAACAAAACTTGATTTGCATCATTAACTTTAAATAAACTCACCAGTCTGTCGTAGATTTCCTTGGAGGTGTCTAGATCAGAGATGTAGGCCACCAAGCGCTTGTCGACAGAGTCCCGGATGATCTTCTTTGTTTTGACTTCTCCATTTTTCCATTTGTTCCAGGCAGCAGCAGATGCATTTGATGAAGGCTCAACAATATTGCCTCTTACATGGTCCAGCACACCTTGATCTTCAAGGGTTAGATCGATAGACATCTTCCATCCGTGATAGTCAGCTTTCTCACGGAGCTTGTCTTCGGCAAGAAAGAGTGTTGAGGACCCCATAGTTCTTTTAGGATAGCCTTGCCAATCTTCTCTTCAATGATTGCTCTTGCTCTTGCTTGGGCTTTGTCTTCACCTCAGCTTTGATACCATGTTAAGTTATGGTATGTTCTATGCTTATAACAGTTTACTTCTTTTTCTTATTATATTCCACCAATTAGCAATCACATGTACATAAAGTAAAGTGCAGATAGAACATTAAACGATCGACAGAAAACAAGCCAAGACAAGAGACACAAGATGTGGCAGCTAGCTAGGGACAAACCCCACAATGTGTGGGGAAACCCTTTGATCAAATCTTCTTTTATCTTCAATAATTCAGCAGAGAGAAATAGTACAAAAAATCTGATTCATATCAGCGATATCAAACCCTAGATCAGTAGCATCAGCATTAGTGGCTTCATTATCAAACTAGGGCAGACCATATCTCACAAACCGACAGTCGGATTGACTTCATTCCACCACCAAAAGTTTCGGCTTCCAGAGGAGGTTCAGATGAACCTACAACGCAGTTCAGATGAGGAGATCTTCTAGGCCACACAAGTCAATCTTTGCTTTTGCAGTTGCAGCTTCAATTTCAGCAGTTTCCGGCTTCAAACTAGGGCAGTCGATATCTTGCAAACCGTTCGTTGGATTGACTTCATTCCACCACCAAAAGTTGCGGCTTTCAGAGGAGGTTCAGATGAACCTACAACGTAGTTCCAAAGAGGAGATATTCTAGGCCACGCAAGTCAATCTTTACTTCTGCAGTTGTAGCTTCAAATTCAACAGCTTCCGGCTTCACATGTGTGAGAGAGAGAGACCCATTTCAGCGCAGTAGAGAAGAGACTCATATCTGCACAGTAGAGAGAGAGAGAGATGTGATGAGATGAGTGAGTCCAAATGAGGAAAATTTCTCTTATATTTATACACAACGTTGGTGGGTGAATAGATGCGACTATTGGGCTTCTGAGCCTACATGAGTTGTAGGTCGGCTTGATAATAATTCCATAATCAAAATAAATTCATATCTCCATGAATACTTATCGGAATTGGATGATCTTTATATCAATCCTACACCTCTCGACGAGAGGAATCTCATAAAAATATTATCAGCCATGAATAAGATGACCCACATGAAGTTTTGCCCTGGTTGCCAATTTTAACACAAGAATATGGACACTACAAAAGGAATTGCCTTAAGCTTAAGAAGGACAACGACAACAAAAGAAAGAGGGAAGAAGCTCACATAACTCAAGAGGTGAAAGAAGAAAAGAATCAAAAGAAGGAATATCCTCTGGATCTCTACTATGACTAGGTCTAACTCTTTACTTCCAAACTTCTTTCAAAGATTTGAGTAGTATAGGAGCATGTAGGAATAGAATAAAATTGCATGGCTAGAAACATCCTCTAGAATATAGAAGCATGATGTACATAGAGCTCTAGATACTCATGAAGATGTAGCATTTATAATAAGAATAAAAAAATGCATGAGTAGAAAATATCTTCTAGAATATAGGAGCATGGCAGATATAGCTCAAGATATTCATGTAGAAGAAGCATACCTAGTATAGGACCTCATCCACAATGAAAGGAAAATTGATCATGATTAAGAATCTTAGAAGACCTCCATCATCAAAAGGAAAAGAAACATTTGCAAGGCAAGGATATTTAAGATCCTGTGATAGAATCTTCAAAAGAAGGTTCATGGACCAAAGCAGATGTCTCATTGGGAATCCCATTCATGGGATTCAAGAAAAGGATGATATGCAGGCAAGCTAAGATGAAGTAAGAAGGGCCACACCAAGGACAACCAAATGAAGCTAATATGATCAAAGGAGAATCAAGATGAGGTATGTATGCATCAAAGTTTACGTCATGTTATCATTTGTATATCATTAAGTCATGGGAATAGTTCTGCAACATGATCAAGTATGAAAGAATCTCTTTCACCAAGAACATGCTCGAAGGCATGTAATACCATGCAATGAAGATCATCAAAAGAATATACTCACCTAAGGAGTATAAGATTGTTGACTACGAAGCAAGAAGAAATGTTGAGTAGTCCGAGAAGCAATAAATGAAGGAATTCTCTCACATGAAGCATAAGATGGTTGACCTATCTATCTGAGAAGAAGCATGTAAAGAAAGAGATCAAGCATGTGAAGAACACCATGATCACCGAGAATCACTATTTGACAAAATGCTTTGAAGAGATCTCCCAAAAGAAGGCAGGACAACTCTGACAAAGAAAGAAAGGACCATTGACACCTATGAAGGCCTTGAAGATATGAAAGACACAGAGACCCGATTCTACTCTACGAAGATGTCGTGATGAAGAAGCCATCCAACAAAAGAAAGAGCAATGTTGAAGAAACATTATGATCCAAATTGGATCCATGAAGAATAATCAGAGCACCATGACTGTATCAGGTCGATACAAACTTCAAATTCAAGAGCACAGAGTGGTTAGAAAAACCTCTGAACAGTGGCAGTTGGCAGCCAATGTGGAACGACGAGGACCTCAGTCAAAGCGCGTTGACCGAGGCCCATGGAGGCTGCGCAAGAGATGAAACTGGCACCTGGGAAGCCCGAATCGGCAAAAGGAGGCGGTTTCTGATGCGCGAATGGAAAAACCCCTAGAAATGGAAAGGCCTCGATGTGCTCAGTCTCATGGAAGCTGGGAAAACCATGGGGAAAAGCGCAAAAGGCTAAAGGCAGGACCCGTGCTCCAAAACCAGCGGTATGTATCGAGGGCACCCTTGGGCGGTAAGCAAATTTGGCTAAAACCTAGCGATTCCATTCAGCGTCCGACATGTGGCAGGCGAAGGAGAGAGAAAACCGCCACTCATTGCACGCTAACGGTTGAGCAAGTCAACCGCGCAAAATGAGTGAATGACGTTGGATCGGGAGGCTCCAGATCTAACGGCTAAGAACGTGCCCGATGAAGGAACCGGATTTAACAGGGGATTAAGCCGCGATCTACAAGGATTTGAGGTCCGATTTGACCACTGAGGTGGTGGATGAGTCATTTCCCGACGTAACCAAAGAACCGAACTGACGAGGAAGAGCTGGCGCAGTTCGCAAAAGGACAAGTGGCCACTCCCTGTGAGCCGTTGATGATGACGCCAAGACAGGGAACTCCAAGCGAGCAGCAGCAGGCGACCTGACGGAGGAAGGAGGGGAATCAAACAGTCATGAGATCCATTGGCTTTAAAGCCATGAACAGAGAACAAAAAAAGACATCGAAGACGGAGAAGAGAAGAAAAGGAAGAAGATAGAGAAAACGAAGAAAAGACAGTGAAGCAAAAGTAGAAAGACAGAGGGTCGAGCTAACCACAGGCAGCGTCAAGCACCAAAAAGCTTGAGAGGTTCAAGCCACCCCTGAGGGGATCTGTCGGGAATCGAGTACCATATTGGGCTCCTCCCCTTAAAGACCAGAAAGGTCAAGAGCTAGTAAGGAAAAGAGTCCATGCACTCTAGTGGCTTGGGGAATACAAGAACCACCCTGCCAAGCAATTCTGTTTCAGGAGACTCAGATTGAGCTCCTCATTGTATTTCTCTACTTTAAGACGCAATAAAACAAGGCCACCATTGAAAGCTGGACTGGAGACGTAGCCCTGGAGGATAGGGTGAACTCCTTATTAATTGTTGTGTTCTTGTATTTGCTTACTGTGTTTCTCTGTTGTTTTCCAATTTCCAGTGTGTGTGTATTTTGCAATCTGATCGATCCGTTGCCTAAAATAATAGACACACACCAACACATGAGTTTGTAATACCTTCATTCAATAATTCTTTAACTGAGATCACTCAAAGGGTGATTTTCAAATTAAGTGGTATCAGAGCTTTAGGCTGTTAAAGTTAGACAAGCTTTTGTTGGTTTAGCTGTGAATGCTCACTAGATCAAAGCTCAAATTAGGAGAAAGAGAGTTGGTTGAAACTAATCCTAAAATTGGGAGAGTCTATCCTCGAAAGACAATGTCAGAGGAAGGTCCTATGGGTCCAGACCCTCAATTCATAGAAAGTTTCCTAGCCATAAAATCCATGGTAGAAGAAATGTATAAGGACTTTAGAAAACACAAGGATGAAGATTCATCAGGCTCTAAACAAGACAAAGGAGAATATGAATCACATTTCCATGACCACTCAAAAGGAAAAGGGAAAGAGGAAAGCTTTCTCATACCTCCTAATAGCCCTGTGCATAACAAGAAAGCATCTTTAATCAAGCTAGATGTTAAATTTGATTTTCCTATATATGATGGGGAGTTAAATGTAGAAAAGTTGGACAATTGGATTAGACAAATTGATGTGTATTGCAGAGTGCAGAACATCAACTTAGACAAGAGCAAGATTCAGCTGGCAAGCCTACGCCTTGGAGGCACTGCCTTGGTTTGGTGGGAAGGCAGAACCCAAGCTGACCTGAAACGACATGGTAAGACCATCTCTGTCTAGAGTGAGTTTGTGTCTACAATAAAAAAGCAGTTCTATCCATTGGCCTACATGCAACAAGCCATGATGAGTTGGCAAACTCTTCATCAGTTGAAAGGGCAAAGTATGCAAGGGTACACCCAAGAATTTAGAAAGAGAGCATTGATTCTAGGAATATCATTAGACTCACCAGAGACTCTGTTGAAGTACAATGGTGGTCTACACAGCTACATGAGGCATACCATCCTCATGTTCAATCCCACCAGTATAGATGAGGTATCTGTACAAGCTACTCATCTAGAAGCTAGAGGAAAGAATGGAAATCCAGAAGTTGGGGGACCATCCCAACCCCCTACAAGCAAGAGCAAGGAGAAAAGAAAGCAAAAGTTGAAAGCAAGGAAGGCTAACACTGCACAAAAAAGTAAGGCTTCATGCACTCACTATAAAAAGGATGGGCATGATGATAAGCATTTTTGGAGTCTACATCCAGAGCTGAGACCTAAGAAGTTCGAGGGCACGAAGAAGAAGACTGCTGCAGCGATTCAAAAAGATTTGGGGTCAGACTTGGGAGATGAAACAACCATTGCAGCCACATGTATAAAAGGTAAGGATTCCGAAGCATCTACTAGTAATTCTGCACAATCTGTTATTGATCAAGAAAATGAGAGAAAAAGGCATGAGCTTTTCCATATTCGAGTTATTTCCAAACATCAAAAGATTGATACTTTGTTTGATAGTGGCTCACAAGTAAATTAATTTATGAAGCAATTGTAAAGAAATTGGGATTGTCAACTACACCTCACAAGAAACCATACCCATTAGGATGGTTCAATGACAAAGCACAACTACAAGTGACTAGACAGTGCAAACTCAAGATTTCTTTTTGGTTAGCATTTGTAGATGAGGTTGAGTTAGACATAATTCCTTTGGATATATGTGGAATTGTTTTAGGAAGTCCTTAATTGTATGATAGAAAAGCTATTTTCTATAGAGCTGAGAACAAGTATCTACTTGTCAAAGATGGAATCGAATACTTTGTAAGAGCTCATAAGCTCAAGAATAATTATACTCTCATAAACTCAAGGCAGATGAAAATAATGAGAAATTCATGCAAACAATTCTTACTGATGGTTGTAAAGGAAAATAAACTTGATAAAACCAATGTATTTGAGGGCTATAATGCTAAACAACAAGCTGATTTAGAAAAGGTTGTTTCAGAGTATGATATCTTGTTTCAAGAACCTAAAGGTCTGCCACCCAAAAAGGAAATAGTACATGATATTATTTTGCAGCAAGATGCTCCCTTGCCTAACATTGGAATGTACAGGTTGTCTACTTTAGAGAATGCTGAAATCAAGAAGCAGGTGTAGGAGTTGCTCGAGAAAGGGTTCATCAGGCCTAGCACATCACCATGTGGGTCACCAATCGTTTTGGTGAGAAAGAAAGATGGCTTGTGGAGAATTTGCATTGATTACCGAGCACTGAATAAGATAACAATTAAAAATCGTTATCCCCTTCCTCGCATAGATGATCTTTTAGATCAATTGAAAGAAGTTGTTTATTTCACCAAGCTAGACTTGCTACCATTAGGTCAGAGTTGCAGAACAAGATGCATGGAAAACTTCTTTCAAAACAAAGCAGGGATTGTATGAGTGGCTAGTTATGCCTTTTGGCTTAACTAATGCTCCTGCTACTTTCATGAGATTAATGAATGATGTACTAAGACCTTTTCTTGATGATTTTGTTATTGTGTATCTAGATGACATTCTGATTTTTAGTAAAACGTGGGAAGAACACTTAAAGAATGTTAAGCAGACATTAGATGTTTTGAAAAGAGAAAAACTTCATGTTAAACTCTCAAAATGTGAATTTGGCAAAGCATCTCTGAATTATTTGGGTCATATAGTTGGGGGTGGTGAATTGAAAATAGATTCCTCTAAAGTAGCAGTCATTGTAAACTGGTCTAAACCCAAGTCTGCTACAGAAGTGAGAAGCTTCTTAGGGGCAGCACAATATTGGAGGAAGTTTATTTCTAACTCTTCCTCAATTGCAGCTCCCTTACATGCTTTAAAAGGATTGAACAAGGTGTTTCAGTGGGGAGGCAAACATTAGAAAGCCTTCGACACCTTGAAAGAAAATATTAGTACAACACCTGTACTAGCATTGCCTGATCTACAAAGACCATTTGAGATCCAAACAGATGCCAGTGACTATGGCATGGGAGCAGTGTTGACACAGCACAGTGAACCCATATGTCATCATTTTGAGACTTTTAATCCTGCAGTAGTTAACTATCCTACATATGATAAAGAATTGTATGCATTAGTTCAGAGTGTGAAAAAGTGGAAACATTACTTAATGGGCAAAGAGAGAGTAATACATACTGATCATCAACCACTTCAATATCTACACTCCCAAACTAAGTTGCAGCAATCAAAACACTACAGATGGATGGGTTTTCTACAACAGTTTCATTTAGTCATCAAATATAAAAAGGGCATACACAATAAAGTTGCAGACATGTTATCTAGACCCATTATAAATGCATCTACTATACTTAAGCATAATTCTGTGCTACATGAAAGCTAAATTGAACAATATGCTCAAGATATAGATTTCAAAGATTTATATGCAACTTTGAGTCAAGGAAAACGGGTAGAAGAATTGGATTATCATGTAAAGGATCGACCCTTGTACAATTATGGGAAACTCTGCATTCCACAAATTGAGAGAGTAAAGATAATTAGAGAAGCACACACTTCTCAGATATCGGGTCACTTTGGGGTAAGTAAAACAGTTGCACAGCTACAAAGATTTTGTTATTGGCCAAAAATGAATGAGATAGTTTCTAGATATGTAAGAGGGTGTACTATGTGTGCTAAAAGCAAGCCCAGCAATAGAAAATTAGGCTTGTACACTCCATTACCAGTACCTTCTCACCCTTGGGAAAATGTTTCCATGGATTTTGTTGGAGGACTGCCTAAATCTAGGAAAGGTCATGATTACCTATATGTTGTTGTGGATAGGTTCAGTAAGATGTATATTTTGATACCTTGTAATAAACAAATTATAGCTGAACAAACTGCAAAATTGTTCTTTAAACATGTATGGGTTAATTTTGGATTACCCACTTCCATTGTATCTAATCAAAACACCCGATTTATGGGGAAGTTTTGGTCAAGTCTGTGGGAAATGATGGACACCAAACTGAAGAAAAGCACAGCTTTTCATCCACAAACTGATGGCCAGACAAAAGTAGTTAACAGGACAGTGATCCAGTTACTCAGAGGATATTGCAGCAAACATCCTAAGCTTTGGGATGAACATTTGTGTTATGTGCAACATGCTTACAATAGAGCAAAACATTCTTCTACACAAAGATCTCCTTTTGAGACCTGTTTTGGTTTCACCCGAAGGTATCCTTTGGATTTTGTCTTTGGTAAAGATGCCATAGTTGAGGGACACAGTGATGTGGACAGGGCAACTAGGTTCATTGAACAAATCCAGGAGATCCACCAGGTAGTACAGGCACAGCTAGAAAAAAGCCAAGCCAAATACAAGGCTAGGCATGACAAGCATCGGATGGAGCATAGTTTCCAAGTTGGTGACCAAGTCTGACTATATATCAGCAAGGATAGGATGCAAGGTGAAGGTAAAAAGCTAAAGCCCATCAGGTATGGACCTTTCAAGATACTCGAGAAGATTAGTGAAAATGCTTTTCGCCTTGACCTACCAGCTTACATGCACATCTACTCAGTTGTGAATGCATATTGCTTGAGATTGTTTGAACCCTCTCTAATTGAGGATCCCATAGAGCAGAGTCAATTGCCTTCTATTGATGACCTGCTACCTGAGTATCCAAATGAATTGCAGGAAGACATAGTTCTGGACAGGAAGGTGAGGACGAAGCACAGAGGAGATGTTGAGTACCTCAGAGTAGGGCTCAAGGGTTCAAAGCCAAGCAGTGTAAAGTGGATTGAGATTGGACAAGTGAGACAACAGTACCCTCACTTAGTCAATGCTTGAAAACCAACTTTTGGTGGTCCAAAAGCTTTTTCAGTGGGAAGGCCGTGATCCGAATTGGATTCATGCAGAATAATCAGAGCACCATGACTATATCAAGTCGGGACAAACTTAGAATTCAAGAGCACAGAGTGGTCAGAAAAACCTCTGAACAGTGGTAGTTGGCAGCCAGCGTGGAACGACGAGGACCTCGGTCAAAGCGCGCTAACCAAGGCCCATGGAGACTGCGCAGGAGGCGAAACTAGCACCTAGGAAGCCCGATCGAGAAAAGGAGGCAGTTTTTGATGTGCGATTAGCGCATCGCTGGGAAAAACCCCTCAAAATGAAAAGGTGCCAAAGTGCTCAGTCGCAGGGAAGCTGGGAAAACCGTGGGGAAAAGTGCAAAAGGCTAAAGGCGGGACCCGCACTCCAAAAACCGGCGGTATGTATCAAGGGCACCCTTGGGCAGTAAGCGGATTTGGCTAAAACCTAGCAATTCATTCAACGCTTGATGCATGGCAGGCGGAAGAGAGAGAAAACCGCCGCTCATCCCATGCTAATGGTCGAGCAAGTCAACCGCGTGAAATGAGCGAATGATGTTGGATCGGGAGGCTCCAGATCTAACGGCTGAGAACACGCCCGATGAAGGAACTAGATTTAAGAGGGGATTAAGTCACGATCTACAAGGATTTGAGGTCCAATTTGACCACTGAGGTGGCGGATGAGTCATTTGTCGACGTAACCAAAGAACCGAACCAACGAGGAAGAGTTGGCGTAGTTCGCGAAAGGACAAGTGGCCACTCCTTGTGAGCCACTGATGATGACGCCAAGACAGGGAACTCCAAGCGAGCAGCAGCAAGCGACCCAGCGGAGGAAGGAGGGGAATCAAACAGTCATGAGATCCATTGGTTTTAAAGCCATGAACAGAGAACAGAAAAAGACACCGAAGACAGAGAAGAGAAGAAAAGGAAGAAGACAGAGAAAACGAAGAAAAGACAGTGAAGCAAAAGTAGAAAGACAAAGGGCCGAGCTAACCACAGGCAGCGTCGAGCACCAGAGAGCTTGAGAGGTTCAAGCCACCCCTGAGGGGATCTGTCAGGAATCGAGTACCATATTGGGCTCCTCCCCTTAAAGACCAGAAAGGTCAAGAGCTGGTAAGGAAAAGAGTCTGTGCACTCTAGTGGCTTGGGGAATCCAAGAACCACCCTACCAAGCAATTATGTTTTAGGAGACTCAGATTGAGCTCCTCATTGTATTTCTCTGCTTTAAGACACAATAAAAGAAGGCCACCAATGAGAGCTGGACCGGAGACGTAGCCCTGGAGGATACGGTGAACTCCTTATTAATTGTTGTGTTCTTGTATTTGCTTACTGTGTTTCTCTGTTGTTTTCCAATTTCCAGTGTGTGTGTATTTTGCAATCTGATCGATCCGTTGCCTAAAATAACATAGACACACACCAGCACATGAGTCTGTAATACCTTCATTCAATAATTCTTTAACTGAGATCACTCAAAGGGTGATTTTCAAATCACATTAGGATGACATCATGATGGGCTACTAGGTCAAATCTTGTAAACAAGCAAGTACAACGAAGCATCCATGAGAAGAGTATTCCGAAGCATGGAAAAGATGACAAAGGAGTAGCCAGATGACAAGCAAAACCTGATGTATGACATGAAAGCCACTTTCCACGAAGGAAGCAATGACATGAAAACCAGGAAGGAAAGTGATCGATGGATGGTTCCCTACCTAGAAGAAGTTTGAACAAAGACTTCATGACATCAAAGAAAGGAAGGAGATCAAGCAGCTGAAGGACCCCCAAAGAAGAAGTTGTTGATGAATGAAAGAGTTCCTAGTTAAGGGGGAGCTCTAACAGGTCCCTGATTAAGAGGGAGTTTTGAATCACCCTTGATTACAAGGGAGAGATAATTGTGTTTTTCCATTTCATGGGTCATGCACTAGACCAGGACTAACAACCGTAAGTCTAGATGAAGGCCATGAATGGAAATGTAGACACAAGATAGACACAACATTCTTGTCTTCACCTTGGAAGAAAGAATGGGAGGATTGGGTAATCATCTGGCATCTGATACTATTTGAGGATATGTAGGGCATCCAAGACAAGAGTAGGCAAGAGGACCGATATTCTTTGAGGGTTGGGAACCCAAGATAAGAATAGTCCTAAAAGGTCATACTCAATGAACACCGGGTGGGTATGTACCTTGAGAGACAATGATGAAGGTGTCTATAAATCATTGGTCTCGCTAGCATTGTAGCTCATGGTCTCGTAAAGAGATGGAGTTGTTAGTCAAGGCCTTGCACTATGACAATGCTGATGGATATGAAGCTATAACTGATGGATTGCTAATCTGGTTTCTCTTATGTGAATTCTTCAAGATTGATAATAGCCAAACACCTTGTAATGTTGTATGAATACCTCCCTAATTAAGAGGGAGTGTTGAAGGAAATGTAACTAGGTTTGGTCTTCATAATGTACTTTTGATATTTGTACTTATTCAAGAAAAGAAATATTATTTTTATAATATATGTCAATGAGTTTCTTGCTCATTGAAGTAGGTATAGCACATGTTGCACATGGGGGCTACACTAGTTTTATGGAGACCTAGCAATTAACCTAGTTGCAACAATTCCATACATTAGACTTATTTCAAGAACAAAATTTCAATACAAAGCACTTACAATATGACAACATGATATATCCATCCATAGTCCAAGAGATAGCTCCAAAGAAGATAAATATTCCAGCTCCAACTATCAAAATGCATCCAAGATCATCCAATATCCAACCAAAGAAAAAGTGTGAATTTGCCAAGAAGTTCGAAATTCCCAAATGTGATGATGATCCATGACAGATGAAGTCAAGTTCTATTTATATGAGACCTAAGAGGTAGAATTATTAGCCTAATCCCCCTAACATTATAAAAATGTGCAGAATATAAGCCTTGGTCACAAGCCGACCAAGTAGATTTTACAAATTATGAATTAGCCATCCAAATGCTAGCCAAATTCACACGATCATGTTGATGTAGGGCCGTTGGAGGGCCACATTGAGTTCCAAATGATTAACAAGGGGATGGGCCCTTAGTCTCCATGCAAGTCATCATGTGGGGCCCCAAAGTGAACTTGGGGCACAAAATCTGGTCTCATGAATCTCCCAATGATAAAATAGCCTGTAATGCTCCAATACTAAGGGCTTTAATGATGGTGTTTTCCCACCCATGTCTCAAGGAGTGAGTCAAACCTCCTTTGGGCCTCAAATCAACTATTAGACCATGTGATTATTGTTAAGCTAGCTGGGGCACACCAGTTTAAGTGCATCATCTCGTGAATAAGGTGGGGCAATGAGTAGACTGCTGAAGGTACCCATGGCATGGAATGATGCTCTGCACATGATGGGAGTCCCATGGCTCTGAACAACCCCCCTGGGGGTATCAATATGATCCTTTGTTGGACTTGGGCCCCAATTAAGTTGCTCTTACCATGATGAAACCACATGCAAATTACATATAATGTCCAATCCACATTCTCACTATCAGGTACACTAATTCATTTAGTGCATCTAAGTGAACCAAGCTTGTTTATCAAGGCTATGATTGGGACTTCATTTTGGGCTTCCCTTCTAAATTTTGGGTTTCAAACTCATATAATGTTACCTACCTAGGTAGGAGTGGCTAATAAACAACCCTACTAGGTGTTCCCATCCTCTAAGGGGAAAGACAGTTCCCTGATACATCCTTCATTTAATAGGTGTCATGTGAATGATAATGAATGGATGGGGACAAGGGCGTCACAAGGTCCAATGCCATTGGTTCAAGGGTGGCAATAATGAGGGATGTCCGCATATCAGGTGTATAGATGTAGGAGGGAGCAATCATGGATACATGAGTTACCTCGGCTTTGTTTTTCCACCCTTCTATATTTTCCTTTTTCCTTTTCTTGAGTTTTCTTTGCATTACTGCTTAGGGCTCAAGGAAATGAGATCATGTTGTGAATGATGTAAACAGTTATTACCCCTTAAGGTGGGGTAGTTCATCGCCCACCAGGGGTTAGGACATGCATGGGTTCCTTAATGATGTAGGGGCACTCATGGGGCCCTAGGAACCAGTGTGATGGCCATAGTAAGAGGTAGAACTCATGCTTGGATTTTTCCCACATGCTCTTTTAATGTCCCGACCATCTTTCGCATTTTAATAATATTCTTTTCTTTTGTTTCTTGCTTGTGGCCATGATATGTTTTTGACTTTCTTTTAGCTCCATCAACCTCTAGGGAAACATTTCTAGGCCTGACCCACATATGTAGGCAAAGCGAGGGGGTGTGCCAGTGCCTTATGGACCCAATGGTCATGTGGACCCAGAGAGGGAAAATGATGAAATAGAGCCAGTAATATATGGAGGGGAGTAAAAATTGTGGAATGGGAAAATGGGACCATGCAACCAAAATCGAGGTTTTCCAAGTAGTGCCCTTCCTAAAACCATAGGTCAATAGGGGAGATCCCACGGGACTAGGATTAAAGATTAACACCCCATTTAAGGTGAGGGAACAAAACTACGATAAAAAACATTCCTTGTTCCAAGTCACCCAATAATCCATGCCCAAGATGCCCAAGGAAAACAAGCATAAGCACCTGATTGCACAATGAAGAACATACCTTTCGGTTTGGGTTTTCCACCTTCGAACATATGCTCTCAAAAATGGGCGATGGGACATATGAAGAGTGTAGGGAGTTGAGATCAAAATGGCACAATGCATCGGCTACAATGGTGGTTTTCAAGGGCTACTCCCTGCCAGCTAAAGCGATATCTAGGAGAAAAATTCTCCTATAGGGTCACCCACTTTTGGAGGGTCACAATACTCATTCTTGTCCTATATGTGGACAACTTGTTCTTGATAGGTGCATTAGGGCTCATAGAGGAGTGAAAGAGGGACCTAGCAGCAGAGTTCGAGATGAAAGACTTGGGGCTTATGCACTACTTTATAGGCATGGAGGTGTGGCAGACAGATGGGTAGATTTTCCTTGGGCAACGGAAATACTGCATCGAGATTCTAAGGAGGTTTGGGATGGAAGATTATAGAGACATGTTCACACCCATGATAACCAATTGGAGGAAGGTAGATACATCCAGGGAGAGGGATGTGGACCCCAAGCTCTACAAACAGTTGATTGGCTCTCTTATATATTTGGTCAACACTAGGCTAGATATATCATTTGCAGTAACCTTTCTTAGTTAGTTCATGGTTGAATCGAAGAGGGTGCACTAGACAAAAGAGAAGCATGTGTTGTGGTATTTGTGTGGTATAATTGAGTATGGGATTATATATACTTGAGGTGATGGTATCAGGTTGATGGGCTATATTGATACATACTAGGCAGGCAATATAGTGGATAGGAAAAGCACTTTAGGGTGTTGCTTTAGCATGGGATTGGAAGTTGTCTCCTGGTACAACAAGAAGCAGAAGTTCTGGAATTGAGTTCTGCAGAAGAAGAGTATATAGTAGCTAGCATGGTGACATGCGAGGCCATTTGGATTCTTAAGTTGTTAGTAGCTTTGTTTGGTCAGAGAGTTGAGACGACAATGATACAGTGACAATCAAAGTTGCGTCAAATTATCTAAGAACCTGGTCTTTCATGACAAGTCTAAGAATATAGACATCAGATATCATTTCATCAGGATTGTCTACAACACAGGACATTTAAGCTATAGTATCTACCTACAGATCAACAGGTAGCAAACATTCTTATGCAATCTTTGGGGAAAGCGAGATTCATCTTCTTTAGAGATAAGATGTGTGTTGTACAAAACACCTTCCTTAGTAAGAGGGAGTGTTAGTTTGTGTAGCTCAGACAAGTGTTCCAATCTCAAGTGGTATCAATGAGGCTAGGAACACAATTGGATTAATTATCTTGAAGCCCAGTTTATTTTATAAAGGGAAAAATGTCTTGATTAGATTTATTAACTAGTTTTAATTATTTTCCTAACTTAGGGAAATGGGTTAATTAACCAGTATTAATTGAGACAAGTCGGTTTCTCTCTAGTGACTTCTTGAAAAGTGACTTGATGGGATCAAGATGATCTTAGCCATCGATTGTGATTAGATCATGGATGTTGATTCATCAACAAGATATTATAAGAGGAAATCAATGGGGCTATTGGAGACACAACGCGAAAGCAAGGGATGCATAGTGATAGAGTAGGAGACACCAGTAGCAGGGTTTCAGCAGTAGAAATTGACGAGATATTTGCTGGAGGAAATTTTTCACAGCAATTCCAATCTCCTGAGAGACAGAAGGAGGGTGAAATTACTAGTGTGAGTTGTCAGTTTGCCAATGCGATTTGTCGAAGACTTGGTTTTTGTTTCCATTTGCCAAATAGATTTACTAGAGGTAGTGTGAATAAGCTGAGCGTATTGTTGGAGGCAGATAAACTTGCGAGGTTAATTTTCCAGAGGAAGAGCGAATTGCTAGAAAGTGCGCATTTCCAGTGAGCGGTGTGAGTTCAATAAAGCATTGCGAGTTCACAGAAGTAGTGAGAATTCAATAAAGCAGTAAGAGTTGCTCAGTAGAGTTCAATTTTATTCGTAGAAGTTCAATTTGGTTAGCTATAGTGAAGAGAAAAATTGTCGAAGCTTTGCCAGTAAAAGGAAAGTAGTTTATGTATATTCTCAATTCGCTGAAGAATTAATAATATAAACCCTTATCTGTAGAAACAGTTTTACCCATATTGGGGTTTTTCTAGGGACACTTTTTCCAAACATATTGGTGTTGATTTTGTGTGTGATGTTTTCACAGTTCCTGCGGTTTATTATTTTGTGAAATTTACAGTTTTGTTTTTATTCAATATTTGCAGTAAATAATTTACTGGGACAAATAATCTAAAATATAGGTGAATAATTACCAGATTAACTGCAATAGAATTTTCACTTTATTTGACAACTCCTTTGTTGGTTGTTTAGGACGTGTTGCACCTAGGTAGCAGGGGCTTGGGCTAAAGTGACAGTGGGTCCCTACCTTCTGTGTGCCCATCTAACCTGATGTCAATGCCTTAGCAACACTACTAAACTGATTGGTAACATGAATTTTTACTATTTAAATGATGATGGATGTGATGTATCAAGGTATTTCATTTTATTTTGGACAACAATGGTTTTATAATGAGGAATGCATTGATTTTCCTATTCTAAATGATGTTGTTGTTTTGGGTATATAAAACTGTGAATAATTATATAGAAATAAATATCTATTACTTTTACATGTAGAATTTGTTTTAGCTCTATATATTTAATGTTTGGGGTAGGGTCCCCTATGTGAAAGACCTCAACAACCCAGTGAGGTCCCATGAAATTTTCGGGCTCTCTCCACCAATGTAGCAAATATCGATTCATGGAATATATCATTGGGGATCCAGAACTTTTTTATCAGAAATATCATGGGAACTATTGAAAATTATTGGAAAATGTTGAGATGAACGAACTTAAACCTAAATAATTCTAAAGTATTGGACAAATTGGTAACTTGAAAAATTTAGGAGAAATCAAATATATTTGCGACAATGTTCTCCACACATCCCTGTAAGGTGCCCCCACATTCTCAATACTTAGTGGAACATTGAGAAATAGAAAAAACAAAATAGTGGTTAGCTTCAAATTAACTATGTCACCAACACAAATTGGTATGAAAATACAAAACTTTATTCTAAACAATATTACAGTTTACTAGTCTGCTTGGGGTAGCTCAATTGGCAATGGCCATGGAAATGAAGTCTCACCAAATAGGGAAGTCTTGGGTTCAAATATTGTGTTATCCCCCCGATTGGGGTGAGAAGTTGGAAATGATGAAGATGTAGTCCTACCAAGCTTACAAAAAAAAATATTACATTTTACTACTATAAGTAGCCAAGTGTAGGTGGAAAGGCAACATTTTATCCCAAGTTGAACTTCCATTCATATGGAATCTGGGTAGTTCTTATAAATGTATATATTATATGTACAATAACAATGAAAAGTAAAGTGGAACTAACAATAACAGTCATAACAGACAAGCAACCGAGCCATGCAAAGTCACAATTAACAGTAAAGACAGTTGAGAAGTAGGATTGAATTGCACCAAACACCCCAAAAATGAAATCTAGTATTTCATAAAAATATAAAGCATAAAGTTAAAAAGAATACATACTGGCACTCTTATAGTCTCTTTGCGCTTCCAACCGAGAGGATTGTATGCGACTACAACCTAATGAAAGTTTGATCAAGTGAATCACAAATAATAAAACAAAAGGACACAATTTTTAGTCATATATACTTGTAAAAAGCATCATTTTTTAATCTCGAAGAAAAATATTCAGCCATAAAACTAACTACCATCCAAAACTAAATTAAGGAAGAAGAAATCTAACCACGCTCTTCCCAAGTGGAAGGTCTGCTTCTGTTGGTGGGCAAAAACTGATGTTTAGGTTACCACACTGCAAATTATGACTCAAAAATAAAGCAAAAGTCATAATATAATACAAAAAATCACAAACTACCCAATTTAAATGCTTCTAGTTATAACCATTTGCACCTACAAAAATATTGTAGCTATCATAAAATAAACTGGTCATGGTATATGTTGTTTAAAAAGATCTAAAAAAGGATGTCTACCATGCGGATATGCCAACGGTGCAACTCCTAGACTAAAGAGTCCAAAATCAAAGCAAAAGAATCATAATTCTATTGCATATTATTCTCAACTGCATACATCACCAATATAATAACATCATGCTTGTTAATTAAATACGCTTGTTGCACAATTGTTCTATAACGACATAAGCCATTATATAAAACCCTTTGTCACCCCACTATCCAATTGGTAAATTAATTCCAATGAAAAACTCATCATCTTACAAACAAAAGCCTTAATCTAGAAAATAACTACCAATGTGCAGGTCAAGACACTGATCATGATAATTTGAGATAGGCAATATAGACATTTTGAAACCCTTTCCAAGGTGAATTACTTTATTGACTCCTAAGGAGGCCCCTCCTTATTGCACTCTAAGTTGCATCCATAACTAGGTGTAATATCCCTAATTTCTTAAACTACATAAGAGAAATTTCAATTTTGACAAATTTTGGGTTTGGCAGCTATTTTTGGCACTTGACTTAGGAACAAGGGAAAAATCAAAATTCTGGTAGTTTTTGGGGGCCACTCACCCAAGGAACATGCACCCCTTGAGGCAGCACGCATTTTTGGAGACAAAAGAAGAGGAGGGAAATTGAGCTAGTGGAAAAAGGGACCCACAAGGAGAGAGATGGAGGAAGCAAGCATAAATAGGAGGTGAGGGCCAACATTTGGGGCCTTTTGATAATTTTACAAATGAACACTCTATTTGCTTGAGATGCATAGCCAAGTTAACATCGTGTTGCTTAGCACAAGGAGATTTCTGGGTGGAGATCTCAACTCCTTCAGTGAACCACGAGTGTCACCCTAGGGGAGTCTTTGGACATTTGGGAGCCATTCCAAAGCTGTAGCAAGAGTCTCATACGGAGGTTTGCATGTGGCCAGAAAGCTAGGCGAAATTCGCACTAGTAGGGGGTAGCTATGGTGCAAGATGAATTCCAAGAAATTCAAGGGCAGTTTCGCTAGACATTTGCTAAAGATTTTGTGTGGTTTGCAGAGTGGAGATTGAGGGAGTAATATAGGCAGAAATTGTCTTTTGGGGCCTACATAGGCCCTTACTGGAAGAATTGTGCAGAGGTTAAGGAGCAACAAAAATTGGGCCTTGATGGTTGGAGGCATGAGGAGTTTTGGTGGAGAAATTTAGAGGAGAATGAGGGAGGTTGTGGCTCAATTTCTGGGGGCATTCTACAGCAAATTTGGGTAGTGCGTACAGGCATAGAAACTGGGTCGTATACCCCATTTTGTGGGTTTTCTAGGGTGTTGGATTGAGGTTAATTCCCTTCCGGGTTTTGTGGAGTTGCTTGATAAGGAGCACCAACTGCATTTTCAGGAGTTTCTGAGCACTATAGAGGGCTATTTCTTAGCTTTCTCCTAGTAGCAGTAGTAGAAAAATTCCGAGTCAACGCAGATATTTGGAGGGCAAAGTTTCAAGCTCTTGGGAAGTGATTTCACAACTTGGGATTGGCTTCACTTGTTGTAGCAAGCCCATGTTCCTCTTCCCTTGATTAATAAAAAGATCTAGATTTTGGTGCCAGTATTTGTGTGTCTAATTTTTTGTGTGTGCATGTAATTGTTGGGTGTTATTCATGCTACATGTTTTCTGATATTCAATGTTAATTTCCCATTAGGAATATTACAGTGGTATCAGAGCATGTTCTTGGTCAGAGTGGGAGAAAGTAGTTGGTAATGCCACCCAGATACCATGACATTGTATTTCAGATAGGCCGAGGCAGAGGTAGAGGCAGAGGACATGTTAGAAAAGGATGGCTTGACCATTTTTCAGACATTGAGTTCAACAATGCTAGAGAATGCATGGAGGGCCAAGAAGGTGATGAACAACCAAGACAAGGGGGCCAAAACTAGGTTATGGATGAGCTATTGAGGGTGAACCAACAAATGTTGAGACAGGGCCAGTTAATGATGGACATGATGCAGCAGATGATGGGCCTACAAGTGCATAACAACCAAAGGCGTGAAAACAATGGAGATGGGGGTTTTAAAGCTGGAGGTGGAAGCCACCACACACATGAGCATGCATTTCATCAGCAACATACTCCAGTGCATGGCCAAAACAACTATCCCACTATGCCACAGTTCATGGATGAGTTAGAGAGAGAGAGGGAATCAAATCCTATTGCAAATTTGGTGCACTCTATAGACACAGGGGCTAGACCCCAGGATTAAGAAAGTCATTTCCTTTGGGGAGTTTGTACACCTTAAGGAGAGGCGCAAGACTGGGGCTGGTAGATCTTATAGAGGAGGGAAGTCGATCCAAGAGGTGCAGAAGATGGTAGGGAAGGTCACACTTCCCAACTATGGTGGGTCTGCCAAGAGCTCAACCAAGACATGGGTTCAAATGTTGGACACTTACTTCCACCTGAACCCCATGCATGAGACAAATGCCATTCAGTTTGCCACATTGCATTTGGAGGGGGATGCACAGGAATGGTGGTACCATGGCATAATTACACTTGGGCATATCCACATCACCTCTTACATAGAGTTTACCAGACAATTGATCAAGAGGTTTGATAGAAAGGACCCAAAGCTACACTTCAGAGAGTTGGCACACCTGAGGTAGACCGACAGTGCAAAGGCATATATATCGGAGTTTTAGAGGCTGATCGTGATGGTCACAAACATTTCGGAGGCTCCATTTATTATGTTGTTTGTAGAAGGGTTAGTTGATCCCTACGTGGATGGGTGAGGGCTTATAAGCCCGCGACATTGATGGATTCCATCTCTAGGACTAGAGATATGATTGACATAGTGCCCAAGACCAAGGCTCCTCTACCTGCCAGACCCACTACTCCCCACGGGAGCAGAGACGCTAGACAGACACACAGGGAGGTTAGGCACGGTCAGCTCGATGATGAGACTAGGAGGGACCTCCGGAGGAGGAAGTTATGTTTCACATACCAAGAGCCGTGGGCACCAGGGCACAAGTGCACCAAGGGCAAGGCATATTACATCGAATGGACTTAGATAGCAAGCTCGAGGATGAGATTGAGTAGAAGGTGGATGTAGGAGATGGAGGACCCCATTCCATGGGAGGAGGACCACCACCAATACCATTGCCTCAGGGGGGAGGCCCACTGCTACCTACTCGAGGGGTCATTGCTTCACTTCGGGGAGTTCCAAAGTATTTGACACTATGGATTCAGGGCATAGTCCAGGGTCAGTGTGTCAGTGTTAGTGGAAAGTGGGGCTACCCACAATTTTATTGATGCTTAGATGGTGCAACGGAGAGGCATACACATAGAGTGTTATGGAGAGAGAACACCTGCCTCACTACGAAGGAGTGTTATTTTTGTAGCATCGGATATGTGTTCTAGTCTGAAATTTGGCCAAAGAGGCTAAGGAACACAGGAGCTCCAAAACCCAAAAAATGTTTCATGAGAAAACACCTAGAGATAGCTCAATTAAGTTAATTAATCAATAATTAAATATTTCCCAAGTCTAAATTAGGAAAAGTGATTATTTAACAACAATTAATTGAGAAAGGTGAGAACTCTCTAGAAACTCACATGGATTGACTCAGAGATGATATTAGTCACTGATGGGGATTTAATCATGGTAGTTGGTGATCCAACGAGAGATTATAAGAGTAGATCAATGGGGTTGAGGAGGATACACTAGGGCAGTGAGTTTCATTGGCAAATTGAGCTACCTAGTTGAAAAGGTCGAGCAAGGAGAAGAGTTCAGGCCAGAAGGAAGCAGAGGTGAGAGGGAGATCAGTAGAAGGATTCTGGAGGAGATTTCCAGTGCCAGAAGAGTCAGCTAAGGGAGGTCGAAGTTATCCATGGGAGGTTGTGCAAGGGATTGCACAGAGTCTCAAAGA
Organism: Pinus tabuliformis; assembly: GCA_031772625.1. Taxonomy (NCBI): domain Eukaryota; kingdom Viridiplantae; phylum Streptophyta; class Pinopsida; order Pinales; family Pinaceae; genus Pinus; species Pinus tabuliformis. The sequence goes on along the minus strand of CM062806.1, from coordinate 968,002,507 downwards.
GGTAGTTTGATTCAGCCAAGAAGGAAATTGATTCAGTTGTTGGAGGCCGGGATTTTCACCAGGAGGCCAAGCGAATCATTTCCAAAGGAAGCAATAGGCAGGATGTCAGCATCAGAGGTAGATTTCGAGCAATGCAAGTTTGGCCTATGCAAGGTTTTTCTGGAGCCAGTTCCGTGGCTTGTTTTATTGCAGGATTAGTTGTGGAGGAAGGGAAATTCCCTCGATAATTTTGCCAGTATTTCTCTTAGAGAGGATTGCTAGCTTGACATCCATTTTATTGTACTCAAATTTGTTGTTGAAGAATTAATAATAAAACCCTCATCTGCTACACCAGCTTTCCCGCATTGGGTTTTTCCGAGGACTTATGTCCAAAAACACTGGTGTCATATTTTTATTGTGTGTGTGCATCATTTTCTCGATTCCTATTTTATTTTTGCAGCTTATTTTATTTGTGAAGAATTGCAATGTGATTTATTCATTGTTTGTTGTAGAAAATAAACTGCATAATTTAATCAGTTAGACGAACAAATTTCCAGTTGCTGCAATTTAAGGAAAATTTCACATGAGACAAAAGTGGAAGCAACTAGCCCAAGCACTCCAAATTCACTACATGTGCAAATTAATTTAAGGGATGATCTAGAAAGGGTTGTGATCACAATCTAGCACAAAGAAGTAATTAGAGTGGTATAAGGTAAGTCATATCTTCAACTCACAAAAAATTTCAAAATTCAAATTTTTTTTTTCAATTTCTTTGTCTATTTATATTTGAACATAAAAAATTAGAAAATAATAAAAACAAAAATAATTTCACTAGCTTGTGCTTAAGTATTTCTTCTTTAAGCTAGTTTGACACTTGGGGTTTGCTACAAAAGTCTATCTAATTGGCCCAAGAAAGATATAGTGGTTTGTTGTGTGCAAATAAGGCTTAAAAACTTCAAAACAAATTGTTGTCCAAGGGTTTGAAAGTCTATAACAAGTTACAGCCAATTGTTATAATGTAAGCCAAGTCTTCATCAAGGGGATTTGTCATCCAAAGGTATATCTCTTTAATCCTCTTCAATTTTCTTACTTCCTAAAGGTGTTTGAATATTGTTTGAAGCAGAAAATTCATCCCAAGCTTTCCGAGGACCAAAAATTTTGCGATTAAAAATTTGGGTTTTCACCCCAATGGGGTTTCACCCCAAAGCTGAGTAGTATTTTCCAGATTTGCAAATCTTTTGAAATATTTAGTGTTTTGAGGTCCTAATAAGCTCCTTGAAAATATATTTTAGTATACTAACATCTCCAACCCAAAGCCATACTTCATTTGCACATTTCTAGGCCTATGGGTGGCCTTGAATTGGTCCCTACCTTGCTGATTTCTGCATTTTTTTTTTTTTTTTTTTTTTTTTAAATTACAACTTTGCAGGTTTAGAATAGAAAGAAAAGAAGTTATTTTCAGGCGCATACCAAGGAAACAATCAAGATTAATCACATCAAATTTCATGAGGTCTGTCTTACACTCAAACTTGTGCTTTTCCGAGGATTTACTGTTCAATTTATTGAATGTTTTTATTGCTAGTCTACATTTTTCTGTGGTAGAATACGATTTACAAATTTGCAATCATTTAAACTAACCCCTAGGCCCCATCAGCCAACATATATTGTGGGTTGTTTGCTTGTGTGGGGAAGCCTCCCGTGGAATTTTGGGAGTTGGCCTACAGTGTGGGCACCCGTGCCAAGGTGACAATGCACACTTATCTTATGTGGTTCCACTTTAGCATCTTGCAAGACCTTTGCATGACTGCTAATCCATGTGATAACAATTAACTTTATGCATATTATAAATAGACCTTCTTAGTGTCCAATATTTTATTATTTTTGGACTGATATAGTATATTTTATTATTTTTGGACTGATATCGTATATGAGATATTTATAGATGAAATTTTGGACATCTATTGATATTATACATTGTATTGTCAAGGATTTATTGGATATCATGAAAAATGTTTTTATTTTTTAAAAATATGTGTAATTTATAGTTTTGAAATTCCCGAGTTTTTTCGAATCCAAGTCAAACTCTTGGTCCTTTTGTCTCTAACTTTTCTTAATTCTAGACCTCAGTAACTATTCCTTAATGATATTTGATGATCAACTTCTTGTTCCTGTAATAGCTTGTCCACAATTATGTGTTGTAGGAGAGGGTATTGATTTGACAACTTGGGAAACATGAATTTTATTAATTGGGCAATGTTACGGATGGTTATTGAATCAAACCACTCATTCTATAACCTATCATGAGAGATGTGTAAATGTGTATAATAAAAATAAAAATTATATTCCAAATAGAAAAACAATGTTGGTTATAAAAAAATGAATATGTTGTAATAAAAAAAATGTGTTATACTTTTCAAAAATATTTCAACAAGAGATCGACTTTAACTAATTTATGTGGATATCAACTTCATATATATATATATATATAATATTTTGTTCAGAGGCTCATTCTACCACCTAATATGAGAGATGTGTAAGTTTGTCCTTCCATCCATTCTCTTTAAAATAAAATAAAAATAAAAAATAAAAATTATGTTCTAAATAGAAAAAGTAATGGCAACTATAATAAAAAAATGTATTTGTAAGATATTTAAATCTTATACTTTTTAAAAATATTTTAACAAAATATTTAAATAAATTATTTGAAGAACTATGTTAACTAATTTATGTGGATATCAACTTCATGTATATCTATATATAGAAGAAATTTCTTAAAATAAAATATTTTGATGTTGTATATAAAAAAATATTCAATGTGCGTTATCAATAAAATATTTTAATACAAACTAATCTTGACATATACTTTACAGTAATAATAAAAAAAATCATTTTAACTCGGACGTACATGTTATGCTAAATATTTTAATGTCAACTATATATATATTATTTATATATCATGAAAAAATTAAGTCTTTAAATATTTTTTTGATGCTATATATCCTCTATTTAATATTTAAAATACAATTTAAATAATGAAATTTTATATTCTAAAAAAGTTTGTATGATGAAATTTGATCCCTCTCAACCATGTTAAATCTGTACTTAAAATAGATCTATGCTGATTTATACTACACATTTTCTCCACATTTACATGAAACGAGCCATACCACCACAAAACTAGAAATTAATAAATTATTGTGAATTTCCATACAGGTGAGACGATGACAAAAACAACAACAACAAAAAAAAAATAATAGATAATAGATATTTAAAATTAATTTCTGGAAAGTAGGAATAACTTAATTGCAAAAGTTTGGAACCATTTGGAATTGAAGAAAAAGGCTTAGTCTAAAAAGGGTGTAGGTTATGATGCTTCTCTCATATTTGAAATAAAAGTTAATGATTTATGTACCTGTTCAAACTTTGTCGATGTATTCCGGCATCCATAAGATTGTGAACTCGTCAAGCAGGAAAGAGCTGAATTCACTACCTCTTCTGCCTAAAAAAGTTCCAAGTCATAGCAAGTGTATGTTACACTCCACATACAGTAAGTATGAATGGAATGTAGAATATGAAATGCATACTTTTCTATATTGAAAGATAAAAAGAAATTGTAAAAGCAACAAATGTTGGTTCCTCTAAGGCCAAACCTGAGAAGCTCCGATTGCAAGGCGTTTAGCATAGTCACTAGCTGTATGGCTCTTCTCAGTGCCAGAAACAGCATCATGATGCTGTGCAGTAGCCAAAGCATCACCTAGAAGGTCCGTTGTTGGGCCAGAATCTCTTCTCCCAACTAGGAACTCAAGCTGTCGTGCGGCCTATTCATATAAATCATGCCATGACTACTTGCAGATTCCATTTATCTTGCAAATTAACTTCAATTAGAGATGTTAAATAAAATGGCATTGTTAAAAAGATATGGTTTTAAGATGCTTACAACATAGTAACCACTCAGGAAGCGAACATATCCCTTCAGAGCTGGCCTACTTGTGAAATATCCTGTCCAATAAGAATTTTCACCGTCTGCATACCTGTACATTTCTATCAATTACAATCACAGGAGATTAAGAGGATTCAGGGAACACTAACATAGATAGACAATCAATTTCCACTCACGGGAAGTAATCATCAAGTTTGAGAGGCCATGATTCTTTTGCAGCATTCTTTGAATCGGTGTAAATTGATGGAGTTGAATATAACGCATTGATTCGTCCATCCTGAGAATTCTCAGCCATTATAAATAACCCTTGAGGAGATGTTTCACAAATCATCTTTACAAAAACCTATTCAAATTTAGAATCTTCTGGATGAGGTGACACAATGTCCATGAGTTCACACTTAACGCATGTCAGTTTCTCAATCACACTAATCATCATGTTAAATTGCTTTCTATTCCTATCATTTTAAAATGCTATTGTTAAGAATAAGTTATATACACCTAAAACATGGTCATAATTTAACTTAAAATGAAAATGTTTAGAAAGCTATCCCATTATAAATGGGATGCCATAAAGTATAAAAAAATCACCACCACCTAGTTGAGTCTTTTAAGGATTGAAATTGCAATTTATAGGTGAGGCATTTTTTTGGTTTTGTCCTTGGGTTACACATAATTTTTTACAACATTGAATAGTATTATAAGTCTAAGTCTAAGTTCACAAGTAAAAGTTTTGTAACAATTTAACTCATCCGTTTTGGTGAGCAAAATTGATTAAATTTGAAGTTTGTCTAATTCCATTGTGGCGTTGTGTAACATGCGACAATTTCACTCACACAGTGATTTTCACGAAATCAGATGTTTTTTATTTTGCAAAATATTGATTTGGAAGTGTTCCAATCCAAATTTTGAAGATAGAAATAAATTTAATGCCCTCAAAAACCCCCCGGAAACCTAAAATTCTATAGTTTGATATCCGTACTCTAGATTTCCAAAAATTTCAACTGGATTTTTCTAAAAATGTGACAAAAAAATTTATATTTTAAGGGTGAATTTGTGGCCTAGTTAGACTACTTGATTTCATGGTTGGACGAATTGATTCGATGAAGTTCGCAAATCTCGAACACAAACAAGCCAAACATGAATGAATAATTTCATGAAATTCATCTCAAATCATATTGAAATTCATTTCAAGCTCATTATGCAATCACAACAAATTCAAAGGGGTTAAAAAAAAAAAAAAAACCCTAAAGGCTAAAACCTACTAGCTTTAAAAAAAAATTTCCCTGCACTAATGGGATATTGTCTTTGAATGTCAAACTTGACCACGTTGGAGAGACCAATATAGAATAAGTTAACTTTAAGAGGATGCTTGGAGTAGTGTTGTTCATTTACATAGAACACAATTTTTTTTTAATAATAATTTTCATTTCTATTTGTTTATCTTTAACAATTTTAATATGATAATTTTTTATTTATACCATACAAGTTATAATAGAAGTGTAATATTTCAATAAAACATAAAAAATAAATATATAAAAGAGACATATGTAAAATAAAATAAAAAAATTTAATCTTTAAATTGTGTTGTTATATATATATATATATATAGGAGTTGTCTTTAGTGCGATTTTTGGAGTTTCTAGTGCCGGCTTAAAAAATTGTGGTGAAATCATGATTTGTGTTATTTAAAGTAGTTTTTTGACTCTATATATAGATTCAGCACCCTGAAAAACTCGTAGGGCACTTCTATTGTGCAGATTTAACCATCAAACTTGTGATTTCAATGAATTCCTGCCGGATTTTAGAGAAATTAGGCCATAAAAGTCCACCGGAAAAGCTTCAAAAAAGTCCACTAAAAACAACTCATATATATATATATATATATATATATATATATATATATATATATATATATGTATATGTATATATATATTACACTTCTATTATAATTTTATAAATCTATAAATTTATATAATTTAAGTGTGTATCATATAAATAAAATAGTTATCATATTAAAATTGTTAAAGATAACAAATACAAATGAAAAATATTATTGAAAATGTAACAAGAAAATCCTAATTTAATTTTGTCCTTGAATAAAATTGTAATTAACTAAGTTATTTTGACCTAGTTGCCTCAATTAATTCGAGTTGAGGGTCTAACTTGAGTCATGTAGAGTGTCTCCTACTTTATAGGAGCTCTAGTCGAGTTTATTTTGAGTTGTAATTAATTAATTCAGTTTAACTGACTTCCAACTTTTGGAAGAACTAGTGGGAGGTCTAGTAGTGTGATGTGCCTACAGTGATCAACCAGTTAACTGATGATCCACTCATAAATAACTCATGCGTGTTAGTTCATGGATAGTGTACTATCAATTGTATAATCATCCGCATTGTATAAGTGGTGCATGCAGTGAGAGGAAGACCTATGATGGATTGCACAATTCCAATTGAGGATTTCCCTAATTTATAGGGGCTAATTCCCAAGGAAACAACGCAAGGAAATAGGAACCTGAGAAAACGAGAAATTGATCAAGTATTTTCCTAGGCTTGCCTGGGAAGCAGTGAAACAAATATAGATAGTGCAAAGGTTGCTCGGGCCTGAGCAAAGCATCGTAATCTTCTCATATTTTCTTACTAATGCAATATACAAATAGCAAGGGTTTTTAGTTGTGGATTTCCCTAGGAAATCATTGTATAATGTGTTGATTGAATTCTTTCTCTTGTATGCTCTGTGATTTCGCGATCATTTATTTGTTTCTGCTGATGAGTAGAATAAATTCATGTCTATTGTTTTAGTAAATTACAATTAGTAGTTTGAATCTACAAGGAATTTCTACAAATATTATTAAAAAAAATCATGTTCTAATAAACAACACGACTCCCATCAACCTCTCAAAGCTAACTTTTCCTATATTGGTCTCTCCATCGTTGTCAAGTTTGACATTTAGAGACAATATTCCATTAGTATATGTGTGTGTGTGCGCACGCGTGTGTTTTTCTAGAGAAAAAAACACTGTAATTTTATTCATCAAAAATAGAGAACAAAATTACATTTTGTATACGTTGAACACATTCAGGAAATACGCCTCATGACTTTGAGCTACAGAGAAAAACAACAGATAGGAAAAGATGTTGATCAAAGAACATAAAGCTAGGAGTGGAAATAATCATTTAACTTTTCTTTTTTGCCTTTCATTTTTTTGCACTTTCTATCAACTCTTCAGATTTGGTTCAACAAAAACCAATGTTAGATGTCTTAGGAAGGTGTGGGTTCTTTATCAGAATCTCAACTCTCAGATATATGTGTCCTCGTGTTAGGTGACGTAGTTGTCTATTGATTCTCTATGATGGAAATCTTCATATTTTGCAACAATACCAACAATGCCCCTAAATCTACTATAGAGCTATTCATACATAATGTTTAGAACCATTTTGGCTTACCATTGGCCATTATTTCCAATTGTGAGTCTAGATTTTTAATCCAATTTTGGAAACACTGTGTAGGATTTTAGGTTTTAATTGCAATTATTTATTAATGGTCAAACTAGTGTTATTAGAACAAACATAATGGTTGTGATCCAAATAATCTACACCATTCACACTTGGATAACCTCAAACTAGTGGGTGAATTAGACTGAAGATTTAGTTCCATCTGAAATTGGTCAGCTCAACATTTGAACTAGTTAGTTATATTCTAAACCAATTTCATTGTGGTCAATAAAGTGTCATTGGTACATCTTGGGATTTCCTTCACTTGAACCATTGATGGTTGTTGTTGAGGTAATTACTAAATAAACATAATTAATTGGTGCAAAATATATACACACATTGTGGAATTATCAACTAAGGAACCTGAAAGGTTTCTTGAGGGGATATCCAAGAGAAAATTGTTGTCCACTTTTAAAATCTTTAACATATAAACATTAAATGTTCTTTAGATGGATTACCTGTAATGTTCTCATTTTTATTTTCCTCCATAATACAGCCAGGGTGGATTTCCAGAGCAGGGGATGGCTAGGTCAGTGGAGCAAGTTTATGTCATTAGGGGTTCCGATGGAATTTTGAGGAGTTTTTATGAGATCTGATGGCATTCTCTTGGCATATTTCATCATCCACACAGTTTGTCTTTCGTTATGTCGCATTCCAATAACTTTCAAAAACTAGCATTATTACCAGGCCTAACCTAATTAATTATGCTTCAGGTGGCATTTCGGGGAGATTAATTGATGGAACACCTCAATGTAATAGATCGTTGGAATCGGAGGAAGAATATATATAGGATGGAATGTTGAGAAGTGACTTCCAGAGGCCAAAGAGAGTATGGTGGGCGATTTACCATTTTTCTTAGTTAAAAATGAATTTAATTAGTCATTTAATTAAGGGAAAATAATTAATTGGAGAAAATGGGCCAAAAGTGACTTAAGTGAAATAAAATAAAATTAAAAGGTCACTTAAGATAAAGTCAATGGAGGAGCTTCTAGAATAATAATAAAATAGTAAAATAAGATGCTTCTAGAGGCTTGGAGATCTATCCATTAGATCTATAAAAGGGGAGGAGGAGGTTATTTGGAGACATCTTGGATTTATGTATTGTATTTGCGTGAGATTTTGAGAACCCAGTTTTCTACTTCAGTAGTAGCCCCAGGACGGAAACCCTTGGGAGATTCAATGAGAGTGGGCGAGCACCCATCTCTTCCCTCAGTGGATCCATTCGGGGTTCACAGGTTGCAGTTTATTGATTTCCTGTTTGTTTTGGAGGCCAATTGCGGAATTATTGTAGATCTATTTGGGGCCATAATCTCAGCCATAATCCTGCTCTTGTACTAGCTTATTTACATATTAATAAAATAAGGCTGAGATCTTCTACATGTTTATATTGTCTATTATTTAGTTGCGGATTCTATTTCCCGTTTTGCCATAAATTTTGTGATTTAATTTGTGCAAATTGTTTATAGTATTGATGACTTAAATTTATGAAGTATTTCTGAGCTGGAATTTCTAGAAAACCCCAAATTGTTCCATTTGGGACATTGTATTATCCTCTTATCCTTATCCTTTCTTAGGATTCTACTAAGTTTTTTAGAATCAACAACATGCCCTAGTTTCCCTTTTAACATGGAATTGCCATTGTTGTCCTCACCACTTGCATCACTAACACCACCTACTTGAGTTGTGCATTCCTTTATGCACATATAATTAGATATTTGTCATTTTGTCAATTAGAAAGGGGTTTACCCTTATAGATGGATTTAAAACAAGCATGGGGATGGACCAAAGAAATATATTCATTAACAAAATCTACCAATTCAAAATGTGCGTTGGGATTGTAATCAATGTTAATAACTCTTGTAGAAGAGCTAGTAATGAGATTGGACTCATTCTTTTTGATGATGTGTAATTTTTTTTAATCCATAAACTTCCATGCATATTCCACTAGACAATTCGTCACAATTGATCTGATAAAATTATTCATAAAATTCGAATTCTATTATATGAGTGTTAATTTCTCCTTAGATTTTCGGATTTATTAATTATTTTCTTATCCTTATGGATGTAATAGATAAAATATGTAGAAAATTGAGAACAACAAAATAAAACGCACAAGCCACAAATTAACACAAGATATAACCTAAGAAACCCTTTTGGGAGAAAGCCCAACTAGAAGGTGAGACCACTCTGCTCTATTTCTGTGAATGGAAATGGATGCAGGTACAATGAAGTGAGGCTTGTGGCCCATGATATACTACAATGGAAAAATCCTCTCAATTTGCTCTCTCCCTATCCCCTCTTAGATACTCTAATCATCTATGGAACAAAATGCACTCGAATAGAATGGAACCCCTTTTCCGCATGGCGGCTCGATTATGACACAACCCAATAGCCTATTAGTGGCTAGGTTTGAATCCCCCAACTCTTAAATAGAATTACAACCTTGACTCTTCTAGAGCCTTATTCACCATTATCACATGGCTAGCCTCTTTTACATGAATAATGGGGGCTAATATGGCATCCTCTCAAATTATGGTGGTAAAAGAAGGTCAATTTCCATGTGGCATAATTTTTGCATGTGGACTCCGATTGAGGTGATTCTTGTGTCGTTAAAAAGTATTTGTGTGTATAATAGCACTTAGAGGTATGCACTAAAGAAATAAAGTTTTACCCAAAAAAATGTCGTTTGATGCCTCAAACTATTTCCGAAAGGTTTCCTTGCCCAATTTGCTAAATTCGATCCTACTTGTAAATATGGTCCTATGAGCTAATTCCTCCACTTTTTTTGCTTTGAAAGATTCAAGATGGATGAAAAGTAATATAATGATTTAATTTAGATCATTTGTTATAGAATAACATTTTTTGAACTTTAAATGCCACTTTGAGATGCAATGTTTATGTATTTTGTTTCATAGTTATATCACACTTGGTACACATTTTCCATATTCACCCTTACATGTTTATATACATGAGAAAATTGTACATATTTCGATATTAGACTCGTGATAATGAGAGATAGGTTTTGATAAGCATGAGATACTTATTATTCAAATGATACATATATAATTAGAATTGTGTGACCCTTCATTTCATCTTCCGAGCAATTTCCTCGACTCCCTATGAATTTTCATGCTCACTTGTGGATTTTTTTCCCTCTTCACAAGTGAATAATCTAAATTCTCAAATTTACATAATCCCTAAGGATTACGTTTCCAACATTCCCCACTTAATCCACTAGGGTGTATGTGAGACCAAGAAGAGAGTTGAAATATGGAGATGGGTAGCAGTCAATCCAATGCTTGGATGTGCTATCTAAATATGGTGGTTTAAGGAAGACAATAAACCATATGGGTGGTAGAAGTCGAAGACTTCTATTGGTGGTGGCTTAAGAAAGACCAAGAACTAAAAGGGTAGAAAAATCTAAAGTTTTCTATTGGTGGTGGTTTAAGGCTAATCACCAACTCTAGAACTTGAATTGAAGTAGTTCCTGGAACAAATTCAAATTTCGCTAGAAGTTGATGTATTCTACAAAATGGAAGTGCTCTCTGGTGATGGTTTAAAGATGACCACAAACTATAGAAATGGTGCTTTGTAGACGACCAAAAATGATTGTCTAGAAGAAGCAGTGAGTCTCAGTATTAAGTGATGGTTTAGGGAGGACCAAAAACCAAATGTCACTCATGGAATATCAGTCTATCTCTGGCTACAACTTTGACTCTAGCTCTAGCTAACTCTAGTTCTAGGCTCTATCTATTAGATTTGGTTCTAGTTTTGCTTAGACCCACTTGACCTGACTTTGAAACAAATAACTAGATATTTCTAATTATCAATTCCCCCCTTGTAAAATATAAGGTGAGAAGTTGAAAATATCACTACTATAAGATGTGTCAATACTTGAGAATGAATTCTATGGTGTGATTAATATCTTCATGGATGTTGAATACCATTGGCAAGAATCAATCCATCCAAGGTGAATCTTTGCTTTTGCAGTGTTCTTGTGACTATAACATCTATTTGAATGATGAGTACATTTTCTACAATTTTCACAAGGGTGAAGATCAAAATTCTAATCTTTCGTATGGCCAACTCGATGACAATGCTGGAATTTTAGAATCTGATGTGTAAGTGGAGCAAGTGAAGACAAACGTTCTTGAAGAAACCTAACAATTTGAAACAAGATTTGTTTGGAGTATTTTGGAATGTGAAAGGTCACTTTCTTTTTGTATCCAAGACTGGTTATGTGCTTATTGTTGATGACTTCTTCCCAAGATATAATAACGGGCTTGGGAAGTGCAAGTGAAACTTTTGCATCTTCATGTGAATTTTCTACTGAAATTACATCACTAATCTGATCATGTGCTAGTTTTTGACAAGAATATTTCTCAATTCAAACATAGAATTGCTCTGAACAAAGATTAGTTTAGAGTGTTGGTTCCTTTTTAGTATTTAATCTTGTTGAAGTTGTGATTAAAGCTATAGAAGATCAATTTTGTCTTGTGTATCTTATAAACAGATTTGACCATCAACGAGAATTGTTTTGTCAACTATGAGTGTATTGTCAACCACAAAGAGTATTAGAGCATTTAGTAACTCTAATAATCCACAAATTTGACCCAATTTCCAAAAAATTCAAGATCAACAAACAAAGAGTGTTAGCTTCCACTGAAAATGCACCTCCAAGCGGTCTAGCTATGGTTCCACGAGCTTTCATAAAAAAAAGTTCGTTGTAGTGTTGCTCAAACTAGAATCTTTTGAGTCCTTTACTTGTTGTGGATTTGACTCAAAGAGCATTGATCAAAGAACAACTTGGACACTGAATTTTGAAGGATGCCTCTATTTTGAAAGAAGTAATATGCAGTGCCAATGAAAAAGAAGACATTGGAGGAATACTTGAGCACTCGCTAACAATAGTAGTGACACTCTATTGACAACAAGAGAGTACTAGTTGATAGAGGAATGCCATATCTCATAAGAATGCAAATGATCCTTGAAGTTGATGAAGGTTGTGCACTAGAAATTACCTTGAGATATGATATTATTTGGATCTCCAATGTTAGTTATTGGAGCCTCTATTACTAATGCAAATGCATGTCAAAACATACAGAATGAAAAATTCATTGGCTATTATTTTGTCCTCTATGGCTACAAAATGTAGCTCAAATTCTCACAAATACCAACCCTGCTATCCTCTATGAATGTTTCTAAATGCAAGTTCTAGGGAAAATAGCAAGTGGGTATTAAATATGCTTGGGTTGGATAAATCACAGAGGCTTTTAGAATCTTGAATTATGCGACTTGATCAAGTTTCCAAGCAAGATCAATCGAATGCAATTTGATTGCCAATGCAACATATTGAAGGTTTAATTTCAGTTTGTATCTGTGATGAGAGCTAGGGTGTGGAGCACTTCTAATAGTGTGTTTTCATCTGTGGAGTCCAAACACATCTGTTGCTGTTAAAATTGGCAACTAGGGCCAAACTCCATGTGGGTCATCTTATTTATGGCAACTGATATTTTTCCTTGCTTACTCTTGTCAAGAGGTGTAGGATTGATCTAACAATCATCCGATTCAGAGAAGTATTTATGGAGATATGAATTTATTTGTATTTACTTGACAAATTGTCAAGGTCGGCCAACAGCTAAATGTGTGCCACACATGCTCAACATTTCATATAAATGCAAGTGAGGTTGAGGCATTATGGACTCATCTCATCTCTCACACATTCTTCTCTCCTTAGCTAATTGGGTTTACACACAAGGAAGAGAAGCTCACACGTGGGAAGAAGGAGGACACAAAAGGGCAAGGAAGGAGGATGCAGGAAGATGCAAAAAGGACGTAGAAGCTGTAGCAAGACTTTTTTACCAATGTTGACCAAGAGTTGACTTTTCAGGAGTGAGCCTTTGGTGTGGATGCCTCTCCTAGGTAGGCCATAGTTTTTGGCATGCAAACCGAGGCAATTTGACCTCTAGTTTGACTAGTGTTGACTGCCCTAGTTTGTGGTAGTAGGTTGACTTCAATTGACTGTGTTTTTTGGACTGTTTATGGGCTGCCTCTTCTTGCTGTTGGAGGCCTAAATGACTGGGAAATTGACCAAGCATGTTGGAGGTGAATTTCATCTTGTTTGACCATATTTGACTTTGTTGGTTAGGGTTTGTTGCTGCTGTCATAAAATCATAGATTTATGTATTTGTACTATTTCTCTCTGCCGAAATATTGAAGATTAAAGAAGAATTGATCAAAGGGTTTCCCTACATTGGGGTTTGTCCCTGGCTAGCCGCCAAATCTGATGTCCCTTATCTTGGCTTGTTTTCTGTCGATCTATTAATGTTCTATCTGCATTTTACTTTAAAATTGACATAAACTGCACTAAGCATAAAACATGCCATAAATTAACAGTCGCACCATGTAATGTTGATTGAATTCGAAAAACCAAGAGATGGAAGCCCACGTATTTGTTACTGAAATAAATAGAGATGTGAATAAAGAGAGAGAACATTAACAGGAAATGATGAGACTGAACCTTCTTGGACTATCAACAAAATTTTGATAGCAAATTCACCAACATTAACTGCTATGATATTCAATTTATCTGAATAGGTTGCGAGTATAAGCCCATCATTTTTGGAAATAACTTCAACTTTGTCCACAACTCCATTCTCATTGATCTTTAATGAAATATGTGTATTGTATCGAAAACCTTATTGTCCTTCGACATTGAGAGTTCTACATGCACTAATATGTTCGAGGACCATATTTTCACCACTTCAAAAAAATTGCTTCCTTAAAATAGCCCATAACAATCATAAAAAATACTTGGATTCTCTTTACTAGCATAAATTGGCATTTTTATGGAAGCAACCTTTCTGTTTTCTGAAACATACAACTGGTTAGCTAATATCCATTGGTGTTTTCTCCGAAAGATTGTTGACGTTCTTTGTCATTGCAAGTATGTTTCAAATAACACAGACAATGCCCATATTCTCACAGATAATATAATATGTGATTAGAACATGTGGATCACATCCCAGTCATGAAGGAATGATTCTAACGTGAAGAATCGAATATGCCTTGATAATCTAATATTCTTTTAAATTGAATGCATATTGAACACATGTTTTTGAGTCCAATAGAATGGAAGCTTAGGGGAACATAAGATCACGATTCAAAACCTTCAAATTTGTCTCTAATCCACACGATTCAGCACAACTTCTTCAATGTCACTAGAAAGTATGAAGCCCACGTCCTTGAGGTCTAGGAAGTCCACTACGATTGGGTGATGTATGGGATTATCTGTGTGGAGGTGTTTGGGATAACTGGAGTCATGAACTTGCTTGAATACAATAATGGCCTTATCCTTAGGTTGGAAATTTATAGTGCAACTCCTTACCATGAGGACATGAAGGGGATTTACCCTAGAGGAGCCAAGGTGGCCATCAAGGAGACCTATTTTAAATGCGATGTCGATGACACCATTATTTTTAGCATGGATAACCCTGGAAATGTTGTGATGCCCATGACTCGGAAGGACAAGCGAATGGAGAGCATGTTAAAAGTGAATGTCAAGGATGAAAGGAAGAAGGGAAATAGGTTCCTGTTGTCACTACTACAACACCCTCCAAAATTTTGGCCTACACTTAAATTTTGGAGCCTACTTTGATCTTGCATACTATCGTCACAAACATTAAGACTCATCACATGTGTTTTATCTACGTGTTTTGGTCCCATTTGCATGAAAATCAAGTGTAGTCTTTTCGCATGTTAAGTGTCGCACATCAGACGGAAGATAGTTTTGTTGGTTTCAAGGGGTAATATTTACGTAAATAAGTTGGTCTTACCATTTAAACATGTGTCACGCTCATTTCCAAAGTTTTAAGCATTGTCGCACAAGTTTCGTCACGATCATCGCAAAGTGTATCTTTGATGTCGCACTTGGCATAAGTTGTCGCAAAGTTGTCTCGTTGAGGGAAGTATGTTGTTCATGTGTTCAGGATGATCTCTGTTGTGTTGTCAAGTGTTCTAGGTTTGTGATCATAGTCAATAATTGTTACTGTTCACATCAGCTTCATGGATCCCACACTTAGTCAAATCCGGAAAACTTCTCGACCTAGAAAATTAGCCTCATCCAGCCTTCCTGAACTACACATTACACAGTCTCAGCCCTCAAGCAGCAACCTTGCCTCTTGGCACTACACCACGTAGTTCCTGCCTCCTAGAACTACGCATTGCACAGTCTCAGTTCTCAAGCTCTACCGCTGAGCTCCAAAATTGTGCAGTCCTTCCCTCTAGCCAGGCCTAAATTGTGCATTCCACAATCTCAATCATCAAGCCTAGCCCTTGAGCTCCTGAACTGCACAATTGTGCAATCACCTAGCCTCCTTTTCCTTCCAGCTCTATGCAGTGGGAAACTTCAGTCATCAATCCCTCATCCTGGATTCTTAAGCTCCCTAATTGTGCAATCATCTAGCTCAGTCTGGCTTGAACTGTGCATTGCGCAGTCTCAAGGCTTAGACCTGACCCTTCACTGCCTGAGTTGCGCAATTACACAATCACTGAGCCTCTCCCTCATCCTGCCACCCGGTTCTAGCTTAGTCAATGGATCATCATGCATCATCTTAGACTAGGGGTTTATCAGAGTGATGTCATCTTGTCATGAGTGAATTACAGATGCAGCAATTCTATCATGCTATGATAGGATGATGAAGAAGGAGATGGAGAAGGAGAATATGCTAGGAGACACCTCTATAACTGAAGATACAAGTTGATCAATCAGAAGAAAGAAAAGGGACATCAGTTTGCGACCACAACTCAAGACCTAATAACACTGAAGACTCCTCATCTCTAAGCCATATGGAGGTGTAAAAGAGATCACTCTCAAGAAGACACACAACAAGCAACAACAAAGAATGACATGACATTGCCATGTCACCATGCAATCCATGTCATCAGTGTCATGTCATGTCATGAGTCATCATATGCCACATAATTTGTGGATTTTGTAAATTCTTATTCGAAAATGTATTGTAATATGGAAGTACAAAGGACATGTAGAGAATATGAAGAGTCATGTAAAATCGAGAAGTCATAGGGAAGTCAAGCAGTCATGAGGGTAGTCAAAGAGTCACAAGGGAGGTAAAGGATCACCCCATTGGTTATATATACACCCACATTTTATGAGCAAAGGAATTTTCACCTTGGCTTCTCCCATAAGGCATCAGAGAGAAACGCTAGTTCTTTTGGGGAGTAAGTAGTGGCTCCAACACTCCACTATTGGAGCTAGGGGTGTTTGATATATACATGTGTCCTTGGAATTTTACTTAATGTATGAAGCCTGGTGGCTAGCACGTTCTTCATACATGGATTATGAATATTTGTAAGACTATTCTGTGAATATTTATGATTCATGGTTTTTTCACCTGCACTAAAGTAGTTGAACTATTTTGGTTATTTTAGTGCTTATTATATTGAGAATATGTTGTAATGGTTGCAGTAACCATCACATTTTTGTGGACTATTCTGCTGGATGTTATATTTATCTTTCCGGTTTATGTGTGTCTTTGCTATGGTGGTACTATTACCGCTCTCTTAAAGGCTCACTTTATTTTCCCTCCATAGTAGAGGAACCTTTACACACCTACAATTGAAGACTTACCAAGCACACGTACTTGCTTTTCGAAGGCACATATGAAATTCTCTCTTTTACTGACAACTAAAACCAAGGAAAACCTTTAAGAAAATGGTAATTGGGACATATTCTGGATGGGGCTCCTATCCTAAATGGTGTGAGCTCTAATTGGGACCACATATTGGGGAGACCCCTTTGAATGTTGGCAGGTCCAACATTGTCAACATTTCTAGCGCTAGAAGGAGGGAAACCAAATTTTTATGGTTGATAACCTCACCCACCCTCATCGTACTTCTTCTGGTTAAGGCAAAAATATTCCTAGCACCTCCCCTGCTCATATTCCTGAAGTTGGAAGGTCTTCTTAGCCAGGTCTTGAAAATCTTGTGAAATCTCCTACGAGCACATCTAGACCATCTGACCTATAACTTGTAAGTTCGCAAAGGCTATTGGATTGATCCATGGAGTACATAATCTTCCTTATTTTCCAAAGAAGAATGCAATCACTCCTACTTGGATAGTGGTTTCGACAGTCAAAGATTTGGTTCTCACCACCCTTAAAGAGTTTGCAGAGACTGCAGAAAGTGTAGAGAAACTAGAGCAACCTCCATCTTTTAATAGTGGTGATGGAGACAATGTTGTAATCTCAAATGATAGTTTCCACGGTTTAGGCGATGAAGGAGAAGAGGAGGAAGATCCCTCAGATTCTGAAGAGGAGGAGGAACACAAAGACGAAGACATGGTGGAACAAGATCTGGATTGGATGTCTCAGGGCCCACTTACTCTACTGAGTATTTTACACAAGATGCCAAGACACCTATAGAAGTTGTTAACGAATTATGACCCTCACAAAGGAGTCAAAGCGAAATACCATCTAGACAATTTCTACCTACACCTACAGATGCTTGAGGTACGTTATGATGATGTCACATATAGACTTTTCGCTTGTAATTTAGACGGTAGAGTAGTTATATGGTACCAAAATCTTCCACCAAACTCAATCAAAAATTGGAAGGGGTTCAAAAAGTTATTCCTTGAAAAATTTTCCGATGACAAAACCCCAGCCATGTTATTGAAAGAGCTGGGAAATTTGAAGATGGAGAAGAAATAAAAAGTCAAATATTTTAATCAAAGGTTCAATCACATATTGAAAAAATTTCTTGCGAATACGAAACGTCATGACTCCATCACAATTTACTATTACACTTATGCCTTATCGAAAAACATCACACTGTTCGTTAAGAGAATTGCAAAGCAAACTTTGGCAGAAAATTACGAAGAAGCTATTGCGGTTGAAAAATACTTGCATGCAATTGGAGTCATTGTTGATGAGGAACCATCGAAAGACTCCAAAGACATAGTTAAAAGGTCTTAGGCCTCTTCAAGTAATGCTAAAGATAAGGGTGCCACCGATCTTGAGAGCTTAATCCGAACCATCAAGTCTCTGTCCAATAAGCTGGCAGAGTTAAAACAAAGGTCAAGTGAGACCACTGTGAGCAACAAAACCTCAAAATTCAACTTCTTGAGAAGGGTTGCCAACCCCAGCAACAACAATAATCAGTTATCCAAGTCTACAAAGAGCTCAAAAATCGTGTTGAATGTCAAAAGCATGGGAATGGACCAATATTTTTCTTTTGATTGAGAGTACCATTCAGAGAAAACATGCCCACTATGGAATCACAACATGAACACTCTAGTTGCACATATTATTGACACAATACTTTCAAATGAGTAGACTGAGCCAACAGAAGAAAAGGAAGAAATAACTACGACTGAAGAAACTACGAATGTTGGACACGCAATGAATACTTTCAGTTGTGTATTCACAACTATTAAGAAATCTTCCAAAGAACCGCCACTGAGTGAGGCCTCGACTCAAGAGAAAAATAGTTGATATAGGTTGAGAATCCAAGGGTCAGTTTCTGAACAAGAGCTGAAAAGGAAAAAATTGAAATAAAACTTTCTAAGGAAAACTTAGCTCAAAACACACAAAGTAAGTCTTGAAATATTGCTTCAGCAAAATACACTTCCGACAATAGCAAAAGCAAGCTTACCATTCCAAAAGTATCAAATAAAGTCACTCCTATAGACACTTCGGTGATGCCCACCATGCTTGATTATAATATAGTCGAAGACATGACGAAAATTCGTGCTAATGTTTCTATCTTCAAACTTACAAGGATCATAAGCCAGCGAGAACTGCTTTTCTGGTCTCTTGAACCACCTGCCTCAGGTAATAATGCTTCTTTGTAGAAGGGATTTGGTAATTCTTCTGGTCCCCTGGAGTTTGTGCTTAATGCATTAACATTAGATGCTAATACACTTTTCCCTCTATTTTTATTGACATTTGAAATTTTTAATTACAATGTACACAATTGCTTAGTTGATTCTAGTGCATCCGTAAACATAATTCCATTGTCTATAGCTAAGAAAATCAATGCTAAATGGGATAAGACAGATGCATAAATTATTCAGCTGGAAAGGACTTTTGTCCAAGCTATTGGTGAACTCAAAAATGTGCTTATTCACCTCTCATTTGATTAGAGAGTTCACTAATGCATAAATATAGTAATTTTGGACATCTCGGAATCATATGGTGTATTGTTGAGTAGAGACCGGTCCAACAAATTACAGGGATATTTTGCTACCGATTAGTCACATTTACGACTTTCGTATAAGGGCAAGAATAACCAAATCTAGGTAGACCTAGAACCTTACATCAAGCACATTGTTACACCCTTCGAGGGAAAGAACGAGCAAGTAGCTTTCACATATATGATCTTTGGAAATTGCTTCCTAGAGACTAACCATGGGTGCTAACTTCCTCAGCCTTCTCCAGTCCCACTAGACGCACAGTTGGAACTCCTTCCTAGTCCAACTGGCGAAATGACCTTTGCACAATAGATATTAGTAGTACCAGTGTAGGTAATAGTTCTTGTACATATGATGTTTGGACTTTGTATTTTGATGGTTCTAAGACACAGGAGGGATTTGGAGCTGGTTGCGTTTTAATAAACCCTTGACAAAGAAAACACCTGATCTCTAGCCACTTAGAATTCGAGTGCACTAATAACACCATAGAATGCAGAGCACTCATACTAGGTTTACAAAAGGCCATCGACCTCAAGGTTGGGGTTCTAAAAGCAACAGGTGACTCTGAGATCATTGTGCGGTAGGTACGCAACACTATAAACTTTGTCACCTAATCTAAAAAGTTATCAACAATAGGTATGGTGTTTAGTTTCTCAATTCCAAGCTTTTAATATTGTATCTGTTCCTAGAATGTGTAACGCAGTTGCAGATGCATTAGCAAATGTTGCTGCTAGGTTGTCACTGCTTAGGGACAGTTTTTCTATTGAGATTCTTTATAAACCATCTATCCCTGATAATATCACTAATTTACATGTTTTTAATGATGACCAACAAATATTGCATTTCATGGTGAATGTTGATGTATTCAAAGATGCAACCATTGACGAAGACGAGCACGATAAAGCATTGCAAGATGCAACTCAATCAAACAAGTAGAACCCCATGTCGAAGGGTGTGGTATCATTAGAAACGTTGTATGACATGTATAACCACTTTAGAGGACCCGTCAATATGAAAACCCACAATTCAACATTGTCGCATGAGAATATCAATCTTTGAGCACAGAAAGATCCGAAGTTTGTTAATTGCGGTACTTGTTGCACACCTCAAAAGTGGCAAGCATTCATCTGCTTATTTAAGCAGTATTGAGGTGTTTTCGCGTGGACATATGATGAGATCAAAACTTACGACATGCGATAATCCAGCATGTTATCCTAGTAAAGGAAGGGACCAAACCTTTTCAACAAAAGTTGTGAAAGGTGTATCTGACACTTGAGCCCCTGATTCAGAAAAGGTTGAGGAAGATGCTAGATGATCAGATCATCTACAAAGTGCGATATTCAACATGGGTTTCTAATCTGGACCTAGTGAGGAAGAAGTATGAGGAAATATGCTTATGCGTGGATTTCCGAAATCTCAATGATGCCTCGGACAAAGACAATTACCATGTGTCATTAATGGAACAAATATTACAGACAATATCGGGGTCAAAAATATTTTCTTTACTTGGCGGATATTTTGGCTACAACCAGGTTCTAGTCTCAGAGCTTGAAAGACTCAAAACTACTTTCCAAATGAAGTGGGGCACATTCGCATTTAGAATAATGTCTTTTGGGCTAGTGAATGTTGGTGCAACCTTTCAATGTTGGATGGACATCACATTTCATGGAATGATCTATTAGAGTGTGGTGGTGTATCTTGAAAATGTCACGGTGTTTTCAAGAAAGAGATCCAACCACCTATGCTACTTGAAGCAAATCTTTGAGCGATGTCGAAAATACATAATATCTCTTAATCCCAAGAAGAGCATTTTTGCAGTGTCTGAAGGAAGCCTCTTGGGCTATATCATAACGAAAATTGGGATTAAAGTAGACCCTAAAAGGGTCAAGGATATTACACAAATTCTCTTCCCAATGAACAAGAAAGCCATGTAGTCCTTCTTGGGGAAGATAAACTTTCTCCATAAGTTCATCTTTGATTATGTGCAAATTGTGAAACCTAAGCTGGAGATGGTAAAGAAGGATGCAATTTACAAGTGGGACTAATCTAGGTGGATATTGGTGGCTACCCACCTATCCCACCTAGATCTCTAGTCAGTTTCTTTTTTTTGCTTGTGTATTTCAACATTTACTATTTTTAGCAGTTTTTCGGGTCCTGAATTTTCGGAGCAGTTTTGACCCCCTAAACGGCATTTTTTTGAGGTCCGATGTAGGCCCATATCCATAGGTAAGGGCTTGCAGAAAATCTATAGTACTCGGAGAGACCTTTCCAAAAAGGTATCGTACGCGCCAAACGCAGATAATATGACCATGTTATGACCCCGAGAAGTTGGCTGCCCAACTAACCCCAACAGGGCCCACAAACTCTTGGCATTATATCTCTTGTGGTTAGGGTTTTTCTTTTTTAGGGTTTTCTCATGTTTTTAAATAATAAATAGGTCCTTGAGCCTCATTGTAACACAATTCGGAGGCATGTAGCCACCACATCTCTTGTCAGAGCTAAGTTACCATCGCTCGAGCTAGTCTTATTTCCATTCTGTTTGAAAGCATATTTTAGTATTTGATATTAATGAAATGAAGTGTTATTTCTGCTGCATCTTTGTATTTATGGTTATATCTATAATTTTTTGCGTTCTTGTTTAAATTAGGATCAGTGGTATCAGAGCAGTCTGCTCTTTCTCTGTTTTTCTTTGCATGTCACCAACGAGGTCGGGATATAAGGAGTTACGGCTTGAACTGGTCGAATATTTGCAAGACCAACATCGCAAATCTTGATGACCTCCCATGGGGGGAAGGAAAGAAAGACGAGGGGGAAGGAGATCCTTTCAAAATCTTGCTTGAAGAAGCCTTCGAGCGACAAATGAACGTGATGATGGACAACTTTGCCTAGATCCTTCAGCGACTACCCAAAGGCAACACATCTACTTACAACAACTACTCTGGAAGCGCCACACCCTTTAAGGTACAAGTTAATTTTAACATTCCCATATTTGAGGGTCATATAGATGCGGACGTCATAGATAAATGGTTAAATTTTCTAGAAGGATATTTTTCTGTTCATGATTATTCCAGTCGGGTAAAGATTACATTTTCTCTTCTGAAACCCACCCCCCACATTAAGGACTGGTGGGAAACCTACTATGAGCGGAAGGATGAAAGTACGCCCTCATTATTTTTTACCGTACCCACTTGGGATTAATTCTGGTACACCATCAAGGATCAGTACTACCCTGTCGAGAGCTATGAGGATAAATACATAAAGTGGATCACACTGCGATAGGGAAGGGACTAAGAAGCGCTAGAGTTTACCAATGTTTATCATACCCTTCACACGAAGTTGGGTATCAAGGATTCTGATAAACATTTGGTACTCAAGTACTGCGACTACCTACACAGGTACATCCAAGATGAGATGGAGTTCTTGGACATCTCCTCACTCAGCACAACGTATTGATATATTGTCAAGATCAAGTAGAAGCTTAAATAGAAAAAATGAGACTATGGATCTGCGAATTTAAAGCAAGGGAAAGGCGTCCCCAAACCACAAAACAAAGGGCAAAGCCAAGGTGGTGTGACCCAGGATAAACCGTCGAAGCTGCAAGCAAAGAACAACACCACGAAGGCAAAGAAGGACATAGGAAAGTAGTGTGAGTTCCATAAGAGCTCCACTCACAACACAAGTGAGTTTCGGGCCAAGCAGTCATTGGTGGTTGAGCTGAAGGCTTCTGAGTCCGACACATGTTCCGACTCTAGGTTAGAACCCGACAAGGGGAACGACAAAGGGAAGGAGATCATTGACATGGAGCCCAGTTCCACTGTGGCCACCACCAAGATCTAGAAGATTGAGATTGAAGATCCAGAAGAGGGTGAGCACCTATTCCACTCACAGATGTGGGTGAAGGGTTCGCCACTACAGTTCAATGTCGACAATGGGAGCCAAAAGAACTTCATTTCAGCAGAGGTCATGAAGCAGTTGGGCCTACCAACTACAACACATCCACCGCTGTATATCATCAGGTGGCTTCATCAAGGACGAGATCTCCGTGTCAGCTAGCAGTGTCGCCTTCCCTACAACATCAAGCCCTTCATAGAAGAGGTATTATGTGATGTTGCTCCTTTTGAAGTTTGTGATGTATTATTAGGACAACCATACTTATGGAAGCAACATACTGTATATGAGTCTAGACCTCGCTCTGTTATTATTTATTTGGGTAGTAAGTTATATAGGATATCGGAGGTAGCCCCACCTACCACCATCTGTTTGATCTCTGCTAAGAAATGCACTAAGGTTATCTCCCAGACTGGGAAATTTGTTTTCTTCTGATTCACTCTCAAAGTAAGGGGAAGGTCATAGCCACAGCCATGGCCCCCGGGAAGGGTTCCTCCAAGTAGCAGAAGCAAGTGGATGCAGTCGTGGAAGAATACAGGAACATCTTCTCCTCATCCACAGGGGTACCCTTGCATTATTGGGTAAAACATTCAATCGACCTAGCTCTCGGGGCACATCTAACCAAGTTCCTTGCCTTGTGGGAGCCCAATTGTACTTGTACAGAAGAAGGATGGGACCTAGAGGCTCTGCATTGATTATTGGGAACTAAACAAAATCATTGTCAGGAATAGGTATCCAATCCCATGGATTGATGACCTGCTGGACCAACTCAAGGGGGCCAAGTATTTCAGCAAGATTGATCTGAAGTCTAGTTATCACCAGGTTCCAATAGAGCCCACAGATGTATGGAAGACCGCCTTTAAATTCAAGAAAGATCTTTTTGAATGGTTGGTTATGCCCTTCGAATTGACAAATTCCCTTGCTACTTTTATGATGCTAATGGATGACATCTTGTGGCCCTTCACCAACTCGTTCATGGTGGTTTATCTAGATGACATCCTCATCTTCAGCAAGAGTTGGGAAGAACACTTGCAACACATTCGGCAGGTCCTTTAGAACTTTGACAACACAAACTATGTGCCAAGAGAAATACACCTTTGGCATGAGCTAGGTCCAATACTTGGTTACATCATAGATGAGCGTGGTGTGCATGTGGACCCGACCAAGATCCAAGTCATTCGGGACTTGTCGGCCCCAACCACTCTAATGGAGCTTCGTAGCGTTTTGGGCCTTGCAAATTTCTAGCAGAGGTTTGTGTTGGGATTCTCCCATATCACTTGGCCTTTGAGTTAGGCTACTAAGGGCGGGGCGAAAGCAAAGTTTTCCTGGTCCGAGCCCCAACAGAAGGTGTTTGTTGAGTTTAAGCACCGCCTCTACTCTGCATCGGTACTTACATTGCCAGACCTGCAACAACCATTTGAAATCGAGACAAATGCCTCTGACTATGCTATTGGTGCAATCCTCACTTAGCACAAGCATCTAGTGGCCTATCATAGTGAGACACTTTTTGATACAATTTGGAAGTACCCCACCTATGATAAAGAGATGTATCCCATCATGTAGGCTTGCCGATAATGGAAGCACTACATTCTGGGGAATGAGATGACATCCACACCAATCATCAACCTCTTCAGTTTGTACAGACACAAGGGAAGTTACAAAATTATCACCATCAGAAGTGGTCTACATATCTGCAACAATTCCACCTGAACATTAAATACAAAAAGGGTAGCAACAATCATGTTGCAAACTACCTCAGCGGTCCCCCAGTTGCAACAATAACAACTGTTTTAAGCTCTTGTGGCCATGAGACCTCTGGATGGCCGCAACTATACAAAAATGTTCTAGAGTTCACCTAAACATACCAGATGCTAGTAGATGGAAAGCAAGTTCCTAATTTCCACCTCCATGACACATTATTATGCTACCTGGGCCAACTTTGTGTTCCTTCAATCCAGCATGCCAAGCTTATTTGGGAGACGCACTACATTCGAGTAGCAGGACACTTTGGTGTGGAGAAAACTATGGTTTTATTACAAAAGTACTTTTATTGGCCCAAACTCCGACTGGTGTTGGGAAATATATCAGATCCTACACTACCTGCGCCAAACCAACCATCAAGAAGCAAGGCATGTACACTCCTTTGCCTACTCCCAGCCAGCCGTGGGAATTCATCTTCATGGACTATATGTCTAGTCTCCCTTCTACCAAACATGGTAATGACTGTGTATTTGTGGTTGTAGACAAATTTTCTAAGATGGCTATATTGGCAGCCTGCAAGCAGAGTATCACAGTAGAGGACACAACCAAACTCTTCTTTGAATGAGTATGGGTACATTTTGGGATCCTAAAGACAATTATATCAGATCGGGATAGCAAGTTCCTAAGCACATTCTGGTCAAGCCTTTGGACACTATTGGACACCAAGCTCACCAAATCAACTACCTTCCATCCCTGAACTAATGGCCAGACGAAGGTCGTTAATAGGATGATAGTGCACATACTTTGCATGTACAACTCCAAGCATCCTCGAACCTGGGATGAGAGTCTTCCATATGTGTAGCACAGTTATAATAGAGATCTCCATAGCTCAACTAGTTGTAGTCCCTTTCAAGTGGGTCTAGAATTCCAACCATTGTGTCGATTGATGTTGCCATGCCTCATGCGACTACGCAGACAAAATCCACACATATACTGTCCGAGCCTGATAAAGCGACCAGATTTATTGAATTCATCCAACATATCTGCCAACAGGTTCACGAAATCCTATAGAAGTCAAATGCCAAGTACAAGCAGCGACATGATCAACATCGGGTGCCACACAAGTTTCATGTGGGCGACAAAGTCTGGTTGCATTTGCAGAATAACTCCTTATCGGAGCCCATTGGAAGCTCAGACCACTCTGATATGGTCTTTACACAATTACCAAGGTTGTGGGAGACAATTATTTTGAGCTCAACATTCCCCAATTCCTTGGCCTACATCCAGTGTTCAATGTGGATCACCTTCAACCATACTTCCCACCATTGTTGGTCACATAAGACATTGCAGAACAACTCACACCAACAAAGTTAAACCCAGATCACATGGAATGAGCCACAACTGATCAGATTATGGACACATAGGTCAAGAACACTTGCCAACAAAAGATCCAACTACATCGGGTTGTCAAAGCTGGTCAACTCCTGCAACAAGGCAAGTGGACCACCAGGGAACGGGTTCAACAAAAATTTTCTCACCTCATGGAGGCTTTGCACACAATGGGGACCATTGATTCCTAAGGGGCGAGGAATGGTTAAGGTGGATATTGGTGGCCACCCCCCTTTCCCACCTAGATCTCCAGTTAGTTTCTTTTGTTTGCTTGTGTATTTCAACATTTACTATTTTTAGCAGTTTTTCGGGTCCTGAACTTCTGGAGCAATTTTGACCCCCTAAACGATGTCTTTTTGAGGTCCACTGTAGGCCCCCAGCCATAGGCAAGGGCCCGCAGCAAAACTTGTAGTATTTGGAGAGACCTTTCCAACAAGGAATCATACATGCCAAACAGAGATAATATGACCAAGTTATGACCCCAGGAAGTTGGCTGCCCAGCTAACCCCAACGGGGCCCACAAAATCTTGGTGTTACATCTCCTAGGGTTAGGGTTTTGATTTTTTAAGGTTTTCTCATGTTTTTCAATAATAAATAGGCCCTTGAGCCTCATTGTAACACATTTCAGAGGCATGTAGCCACCACATCTCTTCTCAAAGATAAGCTACCATCGCTCGAGCTAGTCTTATTTCCATTCTGTTTGTAAGCATAGTTCAGTATTTGATATTAATGAAACGAAGTGTTATTTCTGCTGCATATTTGTATTTATGGTTATATCTGTAATTTGTTGTGTTCCTATTTAAATTCGGATCAGGGACAAAGGGGAAAAAGATGTGTTCTCTCATATTAAGTAACCAATTGCATAAGCACAAGCCTTGTAAAACCCAAATTTCAACAAGGATTTTATGCTCTACACCTTTACTTCTGATACTTATCTTGTCACGTGCTTACACGGAAAGATTATCAAAGGAATGAGCAGCCAATATCTTTTATGAGTGTTAGCCTACAAAAACCTGGACTTAACAATCCTGCCATCGATAAGCATGTGCATGCAGTCTATAAGGTGATGAAGCACTTCCAACCCTATCTTTTGAAAAATCAGTGTATTCTCTTTGTTCCACACCTTGCAGTCATATCATTGTTTGTCCAACAAGAGTTGGGTGAGAGAAGAGCAAACTGGATGACTAGTTTGCAAGAGTATGATCTAGAATTCAAACCAGTTCATATTATTAAGGGCCATGGTCTATGTCAGTTAACAACAGAAGCGATGAATGAAATAGAAGATGATCCATCTAGATGGGAGCAGGAAATCGAGATGTACAATGTTGAGCGAGCCACCCCCACTACTATCTCAGACTCTTGGTATGCAAATGTGCACCAATATCTTGAGCATGGAACTTTTCCCTCTCACTTATCCGTGCAACAGAAGAGGGCAGTCAGATTAAAATATTTATCTTACTAGTTAGTGCATGGGGTGCTTTTCATAAAGCACCATAACGAAGTATTGCTTAGATGCTTGGAAGCACATGATTCAAAGAAAGTGTTACGTGACCTCCATGATGGACCAGCTAGAGGGCACTTTGCGGGTGACACTACAATGCACAAAGTCATGCGGGCCGATTTTTATTAGCCCACATTATTCAAAGATGCTCACGCATATGCCCACAAGTGTCCAGTCTGTCAAAAGTGTGCCGGTCGAGGAAAGAAGTCAGCCACCCCATTGCAGCCTATTGTTGTGGAAGAACCATTTCAATAATGGGGCTTAGATGTCATCGGTGAGATTTTTCCACACTCATCGAAGCAACACTGCTATATTCTCATTGCCACAGATTACTTCATGTGGTGGACAGAAGTAGTTCCACTCAAGCAAGTGAACGATCAGGAAGTCATCAACTTCCTTAAGCAAAATATCATCTCCAGGTTTAGCGTTCTGACTTCACTTGTTTTTGAAAATGCAATGTACTTTTCATCATTAAGATTATATGATTTTGCATTGGAAAATGGCATTGTATTGAAACATTCTACTAATTACTATTCATAGGGAAATGGTCTTGCTAAGTCTACCAATAAGAACCTTATCTGCATCATTAAGAAGATTGTTTTCTCTAAACAAAGGAACTGACACTCTACTTTGGTGAATGCCTTATGGGCTGACCAAGTCACACCTAAACCTTCTCTGAATACATCTCCCTACTTCTTGGTGTATGGAAAAGAATCCATCCTACCCTCAAACATCTATTTGCCTACCCTTCAACTTTCACAAGAATCTTAGGGCAAGCCATGCTTATTAGTTCAGAGTAGGATAGACACCCTCCGCAAGATGTAGGAAGAAAGATAGAAATATAAAGAAAAAATTCTCTTCACTAGAGTCGTATCAAGAGGTGGTTTGACAAGAAGTCTGCAGGGAAAAATGAATTCAATGTGGGTGACCTAGTCTTAAAGTGGGAAAAATCCCATGAAGACAAAGGCAAACATACTAAGTTTCAATCCATGTGGATCAAACCGTTCACTATGCACGAGAAGCTTGGCCAACACATGTATCGTATTCAATCTTTAGACAAGAAGATTGACTCCCTTCCTATTAATGGCCAAGATTTAAAATGATATTTTCAATGATGGTATGGGGCTATGCCCTACCCTATGTTGATCTGAATTTGAAACTACTTGTAAATGCTTAGCAAGGTATTCAATTCAGTAAACATACATGTTTAAGAGGTGTATGTATTTTATTTTGTTTATGTGTTTTAACTTGATTTGTTTCAGCTGATATTAGACATATATATTAGACATATAAG
Organism: Pinus tabuliformis; assembly: GCA_031772625.1. Taxonomy (NCBI): domain Eukaryota; kingdom Viridiplantae; phylum Streptophyta; class Pinopsida; order Pinales; family Pinaceae; genus Pinus; species Pinus tabuliformis. Next base: position 967,973,113 of record CM062806.1, on the reverse strand, counting down.
GCAACAAATAAACCTCACACATAACAACAAATTTAATAAGGAGTTCACCCCAATCTCGTGGGCTACGTCTCCTGTGAGCTCTAGTCAACTAGACTTGGCTCCTTGGGATTATGGCTTTAATTCTTTTACAAGTTCCACACTCAACTCCAAAAGGTTACTGAATGAACCTATGGGTTTAGAAGAACCATATACATCCCTGTCATGGCTGTCCACTTTGTGCAGGCAGATCTAGGCTCCCTTGGACTTGATTCCTTCAGTAGGTGCACTAAGCTTCCCTGAGCTTCTTAATGGCACAAACTCCTTCAAAATGCTTCGAATGTCTCTAAAACCTTTGCTACTATCTCCAGCACATATCTGACATAAACAAATGACTATTCATTAGCTTAGAATGAGCACTGCATCCCCAATCTAGGCCTTCTCCCATGGATGGCTCTGGGTTGCCTGAAACTTCTCTTCAGCATATTGGCCTTTAGAAGTCTGCAAATGCTTCTGAAAACACCTTCATTGGATTTAGAAGGTTCCTTACAACAGAAATAGGCTTTTGTTTCACCTCAAATAGATGAACCTAGCCCAGCACAGCTCAATCACTGAAATGGCCCTAGTGGCCATGAAAGCTTCCCCGAAGCTAAACAGTGAGAAGAATGCCTCAAAAGGAAAAATGAGCTATAGAAATGGATTCAGAATACTGAAATCCTTCAGGAATGACCTTCGCTCCACATTCAATGGCTGCACACATCCCAATGCAGCTCCCAAACTGATATGGTCCTAGTGGCTCCTGGAACTTCCATGAAGCAAAACTACCTGAAAATGACCTCAGATGGCTATGAAACCTATGCCAATGGATTCAAAAGGTCGAAGAGACCCAAAATAAATAAATAAAATCGTCCAAAAAGGACTTTCCTAGCCAAAGTTATGGCTCATTGAAGATTTCCTCAAGTTTGGCCTAGAATCACTCTAGCTAACTGTAGTGGAAGTTTAGTTAGCTCTGCCAATTATGGCGGGACCGGCCAAATTTGGCGGTCTGCCAAGTTTCCAGCCAGGTTGACCATGCTCTAACTGTTTGTTGGATGGTGTATGTGACTGCATTACCCGGACTTGGCGGTTCTCTGCCTCGGATTTAGTGCCAACCTTTAATGGAACGGTTAGGTGAAGTGGTTGTTTGTCCCGCGTTTGTGGCAATGTGACCATGTTGCATAAACATTAAACGTGATTGTGATACATTTCGTCGGTGGTTGTGTAATATGGCCCAAGGTTTCGAGCATGGTGGTCACGTGTATGGGGATTGGCCCTTAGGGGCTGGCCCCCTTCGGGCCCTGCCCAAATAGAATTCAAAACTCTTAACCAATTCATTCCATTCACATATCGAGTCCCCACCACATGGTCTAACGGTAAGACGAGGAACTGTTATAGGACAAGTCGCGGGTTCAAACCTCTCCGCTGCCAACAAAATTTTAATATGGCTGATGCCCTCCGCTGATGTCATCCAGGCCATGTTGCTGCCTCCGGGCCTACCACATGGCAGCCTGCCATTTGTTTCCCAAAACGGAATATTCCAAAAAATATTTTATGGAATATTCTATTTTAAATTTTTTGAAAAAATTCAAAATTTCAATGTTATTGGGCAATTCTTCTTTTTGGCATAACTTTCTCATATGGCGACCGTTTTCCGAACCGTTCATGGTGCCAGAATCAGGAAGACGAGCTCTATCCGATTGTTCAAGTTCAAACTAGTTCTAAGCACTTTCATTTTTGACCATTTTACAACACTTGGTCCTGAGCTCCTGATCATATGTACACAGTTTGTTTTTTTGTTTCTTTGTTTGTTTGGTCTTGCATTTTGTTTTAGTTCATGTAAATAAGAATCATGTGTGAATGTGTTTTTTGGCTTCTTTGTGTGTGGCTGAGTTGAAAAGAGTCTTGTGACACTACAACATTTGGCTAACCTTCGGTCCTCCTTCTTTGTTTTGGTTACGTCTTTTGGTCAATGATGTTCTGACAGAAAATATGATCCTTCTATAAGGAGAGTTTTGTGTTGAACCATGATACCTATGTCTATTTTGGAAACCTTATGCCCATACTCAGTTCTTTATGTTTCAGTGTTTTCATGCTTATCCAATCAAGTAGAAGAGGAAAAGGGGAAAAATCTAAATGAGAAAACCTAAATCAGAGGTCTTTATATGCTTCTCTAAAGGAACAACTTCTCCAACTCTCAATTTGTTGGGATCCTTCTTTTGCCCACGAAATGAATAAGTGCCTATGCACAGTCCTATATAAATATATAAATAAATGTGAAAGAAGAGAAAGGCTTCCTGCACAGAGAGGTGAAGCAAGAAACTCCACCAGGGTACTTTGTAGGGTCGCTGGAAGGGGATAAATGTTTGTGTTCCTGAAGTGACATTGTTGGGGTATTGTCTAGGCCTACTACCAGCGGAACAACACCAACGATGAAAAACTATACTCTGAAAATCTAAAGCTCGTGAACAAAGGGGACTATGTTTATTCACGGGGTAAGTGGGGAAAACAAAGTGATTTTCACGATGAATCAATACTCCCCAAAGAACTAGACCCTGCACAAAAGAATCAACCTAGACAGAGAAGTTGGAATTCTACTAATGTGTCGCCAAGTGTTGTCGTTGCTACAACACCCTCCAAAATTTTGGCTTACACCTAAATTTCGGAGCCTACTTTGATCTTGCATACTGTCATCACAAACATTAAGACTCATCACATGTGTTTTCTCTGTGTTTTGGTTCCATTTGCAAGAAAATCAAAGTGGCATCTTTTTACATGTTAAGTGTCACACATCGCACGAAAGCTAGTTTTGGTGGTTTCAAGGGCTAACCTTTGCGTAAATAAGTTGGTTTTACCATGTAAACATGTGTCGCATTCATTTCCAAAGTTTTAAGCACTGTTGCAAAAGTGTCGTTATGGTCATTGCAAAGTGTATCTTTGGTGTCGCACTTGGCATAAGTCGTAGCAAAGTTGTCGCGCTAAGGGAAGTATGTTGTTCATGTGTTCGGGATGATCTATGTTGTGTATTCAAGTTATCTAAGTGTGTGATCATAGTCAAGTCTTGTTATTGTTCACATCAACTTCATGCATTCCACACTTAGTCAAATCTGGAAAACTTCTTGACGGAGCAACTTAGCCTCAATACTCCCTGAAGAACTAGACCCTTCACAAAAAGAATCAACCTAGACAAAGAAGCTGGAATTCTACCAATGTTTCGACAAGTGTTGTCATTGCTACAACACCCTCCAAAATTTTGGCTTACACCTAAATTTCGGAGCCTACTTTGATCTTGCATACTGTCATCACAAACATTAAGACTCATCATGTGTTTTCTCTACGTGTTTTGGTTCCATTTGCAAGAAAATCAAAGTGGCGTCTTTTTACATGTTAAGTGTCACACATCGCACGAAAGCTAGTTTTGGTGGTTTCAAGGGGTAACCTTTGTTTAAATAAGTTGGTTTTACCATGTGAACATGTGTCGCACTCATTTCCAAAGTTTTAAGCACTGTTGCACAAGTGTCGTTATGGTCATTGCAAAGTGTTTGGTGTCGCACTTGGCATAAGTCATAGCAAAGTTGTCGCACTGAGGGAAGTATGTTGTTCATGTGTTTGGGATGATCTATGTTGTGTCTTCAAGTTATCTAAGTGTGTGATCACAGTCAAGTCTTGTTATTGCTCACATCAACTTCATGCATTCCACACTTTCAAATCCGGAAAACTTCTTGACTGAGCAACTTAGCCTCATCCAACCTTTTTGAATTGTGAATTGCGCAGTCTCAGCGCTCAAGAAACAACCTTTCCTCTTGGCACTGCGCAATGCACAATTCCTGCCTCCCAGAACTGTGCACTACGTAGTTTTAGTGCTCAAGCCTGACCCCTGAGCTCCAAAATTGTGCAATCCTTCCCTCCAGCTAGGCTTGAATTGCGCATTGTGCAGTCTCAGTCCTCGAGCCCAACCCTTGAGCTCTTGAACTACGCAATTGCGCAATCACCTAGTCTCCCTGTCCTTCTAGCACTGCGTAGTGGGCAACTTCAATCATCAAGCCCTCAGCTTGACTCCTTGAGCTCCCCAACTGCGCAATCATCAGGCCTAGTCTAGTATAAACTACACATTGTGCAATCTCAAGGCTCATAATTGAACCTTGACTACCTAAGATGCATAATTGCGCAGTTTCTGAGCCTCCCCCTCAGCCTACCACCCGGTTCTGGCTTAGTCAGTGGATCATCATGCAACATCTTAGACTAGGGATTTATCAGAATGATGTTGTCCTGTCATGAGTGAATTGCAGATGCAGGGATTCTATCATGCTATGACAGGATGATGAAGAAGGAGAAGGAGAACATGCTAGGAGACTCCTTTGTAGCTGAAGATACAAGTTGATCAATTAGAAGAAAGTAAAGAGACATCAGTTTGTGACTACAACTCAAGACTTGATAACACTGAATACTCCTCTTCTCTAAGCCATATTGAGGTGTAAAAGAGACCACTCTCAAGAAGACAACCAACAAGCAACAAAAAAGAATGACTTGACATTGCCATGTCATCAGTGTCATGTCATGTCATGAGTCATCATATGCCATATCATTTGTGCATTATGTAAATTCTTATTCAAAAATGTATTGTAAATTGGAAGTCCAAAGGACATGTACAAAATATGAAGAGTCATGTAAAGTCAAAAAGTTATAGGGAAGTCAAACAATCATAAGGGTAGTCAAAGACTCACAAGGGAGGTGAAGGATCACCCCATTGGTTACATATACACCCTCAATGTATGAGCAAAGGACTTTTCACGTTGGCATTTCCCATAAGGCATCAGAGAGACAAGCTAGTTTTTTTGGGGAGCAAGTAGTGGCTCCAACGCTCCACTATTGGAGCTAGTGGTGTTCGATGTATACATGTGTCCTGAGAATTTTACTTAATATATGAAGCCTGATGGCCAACACGTTCTTCATGCATGGATTATGAATATTTGTAAGATTGTTCTGTGAATGTTTATGATTCATGTTTGTTTTCACCTGTACTAAAGTAGTTGAACTATTTCGGTTATTTTAGTGCTTATCATATTGAGAATGTGTTGTAATGGTTGCAATAACTGTCACATCTTTATGGACTATTCCGCTGGATGTTAGAGAATATTTCTGGTTTATGTGTGTCTCTACTAGGGTGGTACTATTACCTCTCTTTTAGAGGCTCACTTCCCTCTGTAGTAGAAGAACCTTGACACACCTACAACTGAACACTCACCAGGCACACCTACTTGCTTTTCGAAGGCACATATGCAATCCTCTCTTTTGCTAACAGCTAAAGCCAAGGCAAACCCTTAAGAAAACGATAATTGAACCGTATTCTGGATGGGGCTCCTATCCCAAACGGTGTGAGGTCTAATTGGGACCACATATCGGGGAGACCCCTTTGAATGTTGGCAGGTCCAACACTATCAACAGTTCCTCAGAGAGAAAAAGTGGGACACGGAGACAAAGCATTATACGAAATGCATCAACGCTGCTCTGCTTCGGCATAAGAAGAGGGCCATTGATGACAATAATAATATCAACACATACCTCTTCCATTCGTACTCCAATTTTGCACAGAGATGTGGCTGAAAATGAAGAAATTCTTAGTAAGAATGTTTAACCCTGTAGTCAATGGAGGCGGAGTCGACGAGAGAAACTCCTAGTTGCAAAGCATGGGTAATTGACATAAAATGGAGTTCATTTCTACATGCATAAGATTCATGGACGTAGATGTGGGTAGAGATCTGACATTATAGAAGAAGCAAAGTTGAGAGGCCAAGATGGCAGAAAGGCCAGGAGACATTTCTGATGAGCAGAGAGGCCAGGAGTTAGGTTAGCTCCAATATCACTATTAAACTTTTGTTTTGATAAGCATGAGATACATATGATTCAAATGATATACATAAATACAATTGTATGACCCTTTTTTTCATCTTCCAAGCAGTCTCTTGGACTCCCTATGACTCTTCACATTTACTTATGGCTTTTCACCTTCCCAAGTGAATAATTCAAATTCACATAATCCCTAAGTATTACATTTCCAACCATCTAAATGTTTGCATCTGATTTGATATACATGATAGATGGATTTTTTTTTGCTAATTTTGCATATTTTATGTATGATTTTAGTGGACCAAACCTTCTTCCTGGTTCTTTAGCCAATTCTAATCTGACTATCATCTGGCTATGGTCCCATTTTCAGCTTTGATAACTTTGGATTAAGCCAAGATAGTCAACATAACTTTGGTTCATGCTCTTTGCATCTATGACCAACAAAATAAACAATGGGGTTAGTAATACATATTTTGCAACACAACTTTAATAGGGCCCCTTGTGTCTCTACAATGCCTTCCACGTCATTTTAGATTATATCCTATTGTCCTTTATGAAATTCCAATTGCTTTCACATATCCAGCCACATCCCACCAATAGAAGAAGCATGGCAAAGCTTCTTTTGTTGTGCAAAACTTGGCCAAGATTCACAATAGAGTCCATGGCATTCTTCAACAAACACATGCCGAGGCATTGCATAACCAACATCAAGTTGCTCCACATTTTAGGTTAGTGAAAAGGTTTGGCTTCACTTGGACAACCAACTTTTCAAAAATAAGCAACATCGCAAGCCAAGACCATTCCATATAGTCCTTACACCATCACTCAACAAATGGGTCCTAAAATTTTCAAGTTAAATCTTCCATCTTAGCTGGGATCCATGATGTGGTGAATGTCAGTGGGTGAAATGAGCCCTCCTCACTTGAAGGAATCAATTTCAATCACATGTCTATAAGCCACAATTCCATATCTCCAATAATTCACTAGCAATGTCAATAATTCACTAGCAATATCAACTCACAACTTGATGGGTTGGCCATAGAGGCACTTTACCCTCTCAAGCCAAGTGGTTGTCCCATTCAGCACTTGAACAGAATTTCCCCATCTTCAACAGAAATTGAGGACAATTTCATCTCTGCTTGGAGTAATTTATAAAACTTATGATCAAATTTGTACATTAGTACACTTTGTATTTCATCTTTTCTCTTTTTGGGTGACTTTGTACAAACTGATCACTCACCGACTTTATTATAATCTATCAGACTTGGTCAAACATAATATTCTCTTGCAATTTTGCAAGCCTATATATATCCAATACAAATCACTATACAAGTTGTTTACAGTTCCAGCAATCTCTTCTCTCATGCTTGCATACTTGTCTCCTTGTTTGGTATCCTTGCATTGCTGTAACTGAGATCATATCACCTATAATGTTGTAAGCTTGCTCTCATCGCCTAACTAGCAATGACCACACTTGTTTACAGTTCCAGCAATCTCTTCTCTCATGCTTGCATACTTGTCTCCTTGTTTGGTATCCTTGCATTGCTGTAACTGAGATCATATCACCTATAATGTTTTAAGCTTGCTCTCATCGCCTAACTAGCAATGACCACACTTAAAAGCCTCCAGAAATGAAGTTTTGGCTAAGGATTATTGGTTTGCATTAACGTGTATTGTCTATTGGTATCTTTATTAATGTAGATGGCAGGGACGGAGCCCTTAACAGCTAAACAGTGTGTTGTATGCAAAGAATGTAACTTGGCTATTGCTTCATTGAGATGTTGCTGTGTCATAATTTTTTGGTCAAACTTTCATCTTTTTCGTTGAACGACGTCTTAACAACCTTGAAATATTTTCCCTACAGCTAAAGTAATAAATGATTTTGGAGAAATATCTTACACTCTATTAATAATTTTTATTATAAAGCAAAACTGAGGAAAGCGGATCAAAGAATTTTCAGGATGCGTACTGAATAACTACAATGTCAAAAAGAGATTTATATGATAAATAACCAAGAGCAAATGCAACTATGACCTTATTCACATAGTGGATTAACTTGTCCATTTGGCTGAACCAAGAATCCGCATATAGATATTCAAAGTCATCTCCCATTGTCCACATAATATGATTTGTACGGGTAACATTAGCCTGCACACAATCAGGCAAAGTCACGATATCCAATCAATGAAGTAAAACAATTTTTTTTTATAAGAATGCGTTAAAGTAGTTATTCATACTTCTCTGGGATGGAAAATTGAATTTTCGACAGTTTATTCTAGATGTAAAAAGTAATGTGAATGAACTACATAATTGGTCAAGTTAGGCATGATTATCCTAATATCTATTGGATTGCTATCAAAAGCAACACCAATTACCTGAGTTGTTGCTGCTTCGACAAAATCATCAACACGTTGTTTAACATTGTTGTCAAAAAGCAGAGCATCATCCTGCAGTAAATTACGCACGAACATGACTTAAATAAAGAGATCACTGGAATTAGTGTGCATATTCCATTCTGCAATTTACCCACAGAAAACTTACCTGAATTGGAGGAGAATTATCATCCCCATAAAATATTTCATATTGAAAACGTTCCGGAGGATTATAGTGAACAGGAAATGCATCAGTAAATATCTGCAATTAAAAGAATTAGTGATCAGAATACCATGTAAACAGCATAGTATTCTTGACACCTCCAAGAAACCTTCAAGGGTGTACGACACATTTACAAGACTATGTGGTTACCTGAGCAGAGGGACCAAATGTCTTGGAACCCTGCCATACAACCTCCAAGGTCTTCTGATTTTTTCGGTTTGCTCTGTCCTGGTAGTCGATCCGTGCAAAAAAGAGAGAGTCGAACCCAAGCTACAAATAAAAGAGAAGAAAGAAATGCTATTATTAAACACATTCGAAGTGCAAACAGTGCCAGCCATAACCCGGGAAACTGACCCAAGGATTTATTCAGATGTTCATGCTTATTAGCCGGAAACCAATGGAGGCTGAGACATTGACATTTGGACTTCTAGACTATTATTGCAAAGAACCAAAGGTCCATCAGCTCTATGACATGCACTTATTAACATGGGTGAACACCGATCCCAAGATACGATTACTGATTTAACTTACAAGGAAACCCTGTCAACCTACACAAAACAGAGAAGCGCATCACCTATAACAGAAATATGATTGTCCTGCATCAAGAATATGCCGAAAATGTCAAATGGTAAAGATGGCACTCTGTTGTGTGGTATCTGTTTTGCATAATTCTCTAAAATGCAGGTAACAAAACCAAACTAGTCGCAACTCTAGTATGTGCTAAAGTAGAAGGAAACAGAGTTCTTCATCAAGGGTATAAAAATGACAACTAAGAAAATAATGGCAAAATCATGATTTCCATTAACAAAGAAGTATCATAATTCTAAAGAATATATTAGGAGGAGCAATGGCAAAAGACAAAGAGAGCTCCTCAGACCCAGTAACATATCTACATTCTATTTATTGCAATATCAATAGCACTTCCAATATCATAAGACAGACCTCTGCACCTAGCAAATACGCTTGAACTGCGGAATGCCCAAAAGGATCAATCTGCCATCCAATACGTGGGGTTTTATTAAATTGCTGCTTGATAAAACGGTGTCCAAGTGTTGTCTGATCGATCATGTCTATGTAATGTGTTGCTGCTTCATCATGCATACACCAGCCACCATTTCTGGAATTTGAAATACAAAAATAAATCAGCACAGCCACTAAGTGATATTAATCCTTGTAAAAGAAGGTGGTTTTTTTCCAAAGGAAAGAAAAATACACGAATTCCAGCTGGCCTGAATCAACTAGTTTCTTGACTTGTCCCTGCTTCTCCTCACTTTGCTCCAACCACCACCTTTGAAAAAACGCCTGCAACCACCACACCCAAGGATTTCACACACATGTACCAGTTTTGGGCAGAGCTATTCAATGTTCAACTCATCTGATCGCCTTAAAGAAAAAATTGTGAAAAGCTATATGTAGGATCTAGATCTACTGCACATGCCCTACTTGCATGGGTAGGTAGGGGGAACACTATTTTGACATAATCAAGGCTTAGCATGCACACATTGAAGAAATAACATCTGCATCCTTTTCAGTAATATAAGTATCAGGTTTAAAAAAAACCTTTAAAGTATGCAAGATGTAATGCACAAGGTTTAGCTTAATATATAGCCCTTTCAAGGTCTACCACAACTTGGTAGAGGAGACCATAACTTCTGTCATCCAATCTTCCCAAGTAAAAGCAAATCAGTCCAATGAGTGCTGGGCAGCATTTATCAAGTGGGTGTCAAAAGATTCATATAGACAAGCTTACCAAAAATATAGGGACCAGATGAAACTGCAACCACAGTCATATGATAGCCATATAGGCAACGTTTTCTTGGTAACATCCGGCAATATAACTTTTTGGGTTTATGTTTTGGAGTATGATTTTTCTTTTGAGTATTCAGAAAATCTAACTAGTGAGAGTAGATTTTTTTGGCAAGGAAAACCTCTGAGACCCCTCTTCTCTGGAATATTCAGATGGAGGGTGACTCAACCACCTGTCACAATACCAGCGGATAACCCAGTAGAATTTAAAAAGACTTGAAGCCGAGCCAGACCAGAACCAGAGACTTCACGGCTCAGCCAGGCTAGAACTGGACACCTCATGACTCAGCCAGACTAGTTGGAGGCCTCATGACAAATCAAACCAATTGAGCTAACCCACTGGGTTCTTGGCAGTAAATATTTACCTTCATTATTGGATAGAGAATATTTCTGATAACATTCAATCTCCGGACGAACATGGGGGTGTTGGCCAATTTATCCCATTGCAGATCACCTTGACAAGAATGGAACATTCAGGATACCGAAACAAGGTGGATGAGGAGGCCTCAAGCTTCAAGGTATCTAGCCATCCAACTATTTTGAGGTTAGAGTTCTTGGGTGGTTCAATCTTCGTATGGGTTCAGCAGCAAAAGATAGACTATATAGCACTGACCTTACAAATGCACGTTGTGTAGTTTGCTGGGAGATGCATAACGGTTAGGCATGTTATGTGGATTTGCAAACTTGCCAAAACATTTTGGGTCTGGATTGCCGCTTAGTACAGGGGTGTCCTTTTCTCTCCTTCACATAGGAAAAGGATTTTTTTGGGGATCAAATGAATGATTTGACAAGTAGTAGTGGGTGAAACGTGATAAGATTGATTGGCATATTTTTCTTCTGAAAACCAAGAGAAACAATTGGTCCATTCAGCTTGAGAGAAGTTTTAGCTGTTCAATTTTCCCTCGTTTGAATTCAAAGCACTACAAGTCAGATATATCAACTTGAAGAGACTGGGTACTGTAAACTCAGTTATAAATCATTTCAGTATACATATATACTCTCCATTATTCATAAGGACGTTGATGATTTATTTGGTAAGAAAACATACTTGTTCTACATAAACGAATTTACGGTTCGGATCTTCTTGCAATGAGTAGACCAAAGAATCCAATATGTTCCTCACACAGGTAGGTTGCCCCGGCTGCAGATATGATTCACAGTCTATGGTAAATACATTTCATTCAGATGCATTATAACAAACTGATTAATGTAGAATAAGGCTTGATATTTGAGTAGAGGAATTAATAAGACCTGAAGACTGGCATTGGAGCCTACGTAGTACTGATCAACGGTCTTAAGCCACCCCACGTCGTTGTGAGTATGGGCGACCATATGCACATTAAGCTTGCCTTCCACAGGCCCAGCTGTTGTATTGTAGTGAATATACACACCATTAATCCCATGCTGGGATAACAATATTGAGCTTACCAGTAACAAAACCAGTGCCCTTAATGCAATCATCATTCTGCAGTGCACTAGTATATTGCAGGAGCTTGTAGTTGCCTGCAACAATGGATATGATCACAATTTTATATTGGGATTGACTGTAGCAAACTTGCAGTTGCCTGAAGCAATGGGTATGACGAAAAATTTATATTGGGATTGACTGTAGCATTAATGTGTGACATAGAGCTTATGTAGGATGGCTGGTTCAAGAATGGAGAGCGGAGATGTGGCTTATGCTCTCATACCCTGCGTCATCGCTTACTTCTTTGTCTGCGTGAAAGGCTCTAGAAACCGTGGGCAAAGTGATTACAGTAAGGTGGTAGAATCTCCATGTGAAGTTTAAATATTGCAAAATGCGATCAGCGTTCGAAGTTAGGGTCAGGAAGGAATTGATAAAGCAATTTACAGTCTCTTGTAATGCTAGTTTATGGCAACATTTTTAATTATTTTTACGTCAGACAGTGTAACAATGGAGTCGATGGAAACTTTATTTTCTTAAGAGTTGTGGAGTAAATGGAAACTCTATTTTTTAACAGTTTAGTTCTGGAGTGAATGGGAACTTCATTTTTTAATGGTTGGGTTGTGAAGTAAACGTAAAACTTGATTTTACAATAATTTACTTCCATTAAAAAAATTTAGAAGATAGAAGACATATACATATATATATTTTGGGATTATCTTGCTTATTCATATTCTCTAATTTTCAAAATTTTTACCACACTGCTTATTTTCATTATGTTAAGATCATAGAAATAAAATGTTTTGAAGCATCTCAACTAGATTTATCTTTTAAGGTGTTAAGGAGAATTGATCCATTATTTTCCAATAGCAAAGTGTTTTAGCAATTTATTTTCATTTTTAATTTTATCAAGGCTATTTTAAGTTTATATAGTACGAAATGTAACATCAATTTACTATGAGGTTTAACTTTCATAGGTTTTTTTCTTCTCTCTCATAGTTTGATGATATAATTCGTTCGATCATGAATTTAGTTGTTTGAATATATATAAATGGATTCAACCTTTTGAAGAAAAAAAAAATAGGTATTAGATTTTTGCTAATCACAAGATTCCAAGAAATTTCAATCCAAAATTGATTGGAAAATATGCTCAAAATGAATCAAAACATCTAACAATGAGATTATTAAAATTTAATAAAACATTCCAGCAACAAAATTAATTTTCAGTTAATATTATTATTATTATTTAAGGCGTGCTCCCCTGAGAAGAAACTCATATATATTTCATTACAACAACATATTCCGCCTACTTCATTTAATAATATTACATTGTAATAATTTAATTTTAATATCACAACAAATGTAAAATCAATTTATAATACAACTTGATAAAATACGTCTACCCAAAATAACATCAGGATAACTTCCGCATATTTCATTTAATAATATTACATTGTAATAATTTAATTTTAATATCACAACAAATGTAAAATCAATTTATAATACAATTTGATAAAATACGTCTAGCCGACATAACGTCGGGAATAACTTCCGTGTACTTCATTGAATAATATTACATTGTAGTAATTTAATTTTAATATCACAACAAATGTAAAATCAATTTATAATACAACTTGATAAAATATTCCAGAAATGTAAGATGCATTTATGATGCGATTCACTTGATAAGAGTGATATTGTTTTGTTTTTTTGAAACATTATTTATAAATTATTAATGACTTAATTTATCAATATTGTAAGGTTTTTCATTTGTTTATTAAAGACACTTTGGGATATTTTCTAATTTATATATATTATGTATGACATTATCACTAAAATCAAGAATTTATGTTTTGAAAATATTTTTTAATTCATAAAAGCTTTTGGTATGAATAATGTTATTTTCAAAATTAGTATAAAAGTAAGTTTTTTTTTATGATATTTGTATATAAGTCATTAGGTTTTGCATACAATATTAACTAAATTCCAAATTCGTTTAATTTTATTATAGGACGGATTTATTCAATGAAATGATATTGACAAGTCTTAACTAAAAAACTAATACTAATAATTTCACAAAATTCATCTATTTTTTTTTTAAATTCGTTTTGATATGAAAGTACATGAAATTCAAAAAGGTTTGTAATAAAAGAATAATAATAATAAAAAATAATCTAAAGGTTAAAATTTATTAGTTAAAAAAAAAAAAATCCAAATTTCCAACATTAATAAAAAATACATTGAACAAAGTTTTTTTAATAATATTTTTAATTTCTTTTTATTTATTTATACCATATACTTAAATTAATTAAATTCATATATTTATAGATAGTTAATTAAAATGTAATATTTCAATAAAATATAAAAATTAAATATACTAAAAAGTATATGTAATTAATATATATGTATAGTAATATTTTATTAATATATAAAAGTTAAATATACAAAAGAAGTATATGTAAATTATATAAATTTATAAATAGTTATAATAAAAGTATAATATTTCAATAAAAATTATATATATATATATTAAATGTAAATTTAATAAAAGTATAATATTTTTATGATATATAAAAGTTAAATATATAAAAGAAACATATATATTAACAAATAATTTTATATTAATTTTGATTATTAATATATATGTATAAGAGTTAAAGACAATTTTTAGCATCCTATATAAAAGAGTTAATATATATAATTTTTTTTTTTAATATGTCAAATTTAATAATGAATTTTATTTTTAAAATTTTAACTTCTAATTTTTGTCAAACTTTAAAAATACTAATAGACTTAGTTGGTTTGTATCATCAATATTAACTCATATATGATTAAGTAAAAGAATATGAATATGACACAAAATCTCATATAATAATATGTCATTAAATAAAGGAGTATGAAAATGGGACAAAGTCTTATATAATAATATGCCATTAAATAAAGGAGTATAAAAATGACTCAAAGTCTCATATAATAATATGTAATTAAAGTAGTATGAAGATGAGACAAAGCCTTATATAATAATATGTCATTAAATAAAGGAGTATATAATATGTCATTAAATAAAGGAGTATAAAGATAACTCAAAATCTCATATAATAATGTCATTATAAAAATAGCATATAATGTCACATAAATAATAAATATAACTTTAATTTAGTACATAAAAAAAATGAGGTAGAAAATACTACTTTACCATTGTATTATTATTATGATGTCACTTCCTCATAAAACAATAGAATTAGTTTATTGAAATGGTAGTTTATATCAATGTTTTGGATTAGTTTTGTTTTCATGCAGTATAGTTATGGGGTAAAAAGTAATTTTATTTTTTATAAATTTTAACTAAATTTTGTTTAATTATAAATTATTATTTCTAATTTAAAAGTAAAAAAAAAATCATAATTATATATAATATATATACATATTCATCATCACATGTCTAGGGGAGCGTGACTTGCACAGTCCTCCCATGACTCCAGGTTCTAGAGGGTAAATGGTGGGCAACACCTCCACCCTTCTTGGTAGGACCAAGGTCAACACCCTATCATGGAATCTCATTAAGCCTTCATTGTTCTTGGAGTTTTGTCATCATGTGATCGGCTTGGTAACGATACCATATGCAATGAAAACACTTGTCCACACATTATAACATATGGATCAATATGTTCAAAACCCATTGTATACAAATAACAGTTCCCCTGCATTCCTATTGTGATACCATCTATGATATTGATCTTTGAGTTCATATAACATATTTGGCTATGTCTAACCAATATATCTGCAGGTTAGCTTTCACAAGTGTAGTCATACTTTCTATTTCCATCCCATCATTAATGTTGATACATAAAATAAAATTGTGGACATTAGTTTCATAACATAATTCATATTGGTATCCATGTACCAACAACATTACATATAATAATTTGAAATATCATTTTTACATGTAACCTTTCATAGTTATGGAATAGTTCAAAATGATAGTCTCAAGTATCTAGCTAAAATTAATTAAGATATACAAAATAAATTTTTAAGTGCTTCAAGATCAAAACAAGTTGGGGCACTTCTGGCATATAGTTTCTGTATCTTCCCAGGTAGCAGATCTAGGACTATCTACATAAAATAAAATTGTAGACATTGGTTTCATAACATAATTCATATTGGTATCCATGTACCAACAACATTACATATAATAATTTGAAATATCAATTTTACATGTAACCTTCCATAGTTATGGAATAGTTCAAAATGATAGTCTACAATATCCAACAAAAAATTAAGTAAGATATACAAAATAAATTTTTAAGTTCTTCAAGATCAAAACAAGTTGGGGTACTTCTGGCATATGGTTTATGTATCTTCTCAAGTAGCAGATCTAGGACTATACTTATTCCTTTGGACCTTAACTTGGTCCACTAGGCAGTTCTTGAGCTGTGAACCCTATGTTCCAGTATACATAATGGTTCGACCGAGACGGTTCCCTCGTTCGATACTTGTAGTTCTTACGATTGAAGGTTATGAGATTCGTCAACTATGTAGTGCTTGAGTATAGATACATGAAAAATATTATGAATTTTATGCAAGTGGGGTGGCAGTGCAAGGTGATAGGCGACATGTCCAACTTTTTCTAAAACTTTAAATGGCCTAATAAAATGGGGCGACAATTTTGTTCTTTTTCCGAACCATATAGTCATTTTGTTTGTCCTGATGTGGATAAAAACTTGATCCCGTACTTCATAATTCCTATATGTCCTATGAGCATCAACATAACTTTTATGTCTATCTTGTGCTTCATTTAACCGTTGCCTAATTTGTTTTACTTGCTCTTCCATATCTTGTCTTCATTATGGTCCCATAATCATTTGGTCCTCTAACTTGTCCCAACTTAGTAGTGTTTTGCAAGGCCTTCCATATAATGCTTTAAATGGAGGCATTCTGATTGAACTATGGTAATTGTTATTGTATGAAAATTCAACCAAGGGAAGGTACTTTTCCCAGTGTGTTTGTTAGTCCATAACATACATCTTCAACATATCTTTCGTTAGTTGGTTCACCCTTGTGGTTTTATGGATGGCTAGGTTAGTATAATTGACGCCATAACATATCTCAGTAAAGGAAAAATAGGATGAAAGTGGAAGATATTATGAAGGATATGATGATTCTAGAATAGTGTGGGAACTTTATTGGGGCAGGCATCAATGTTCAAAACAAATTTTAAAAAATTTCCTCACATTATAAGAAAGAATTAAATCACGGAATATAATCCTTATATGATTATACTAAATACTAAATTAATTATTGATATACTATATAAACCCTAACTTTGAAACGAAGTCTTTTGAAGGAAGGGTGTATGCAACGACCCATCTCAAAATATGGGTAGCATAGAAATATTAGCATGCATACGATGCATGCATATGATAGGTACATATATAGGCATCACATGCACTGTAATAATATACATAGTAACTTATTATGAAAAAATTTCTGAAGTAAAGGATGAATGAATTAACTATTGAAAATTCTAAGTGAATACCTAACTTGATACATATATATATTAAAGGCAATGTGTTATATATATATATATATATATAAAATGTGTTATATATATATATATATATAACACATTATATATGTGTTATATATATATATATAACACATATATAATGTGTTATATATATATATATAACACATATATAATGTGTTATATATATATATATATAACACATTGCCTTTAATATATATATATATATATATATATATATATATATATATATGTGGGGCAATGTGTTATACAAATAGCAAGGGAAATACAAATATAATATACAAAATAAAGAATTATAATATATATTAATTATTATACAAACTAAAAATAAAAGAATTATATATAATAATTATTTTGCAAAATAAAAGTAAAAAACTTATAATATATAATAATTATTATGAAAACAAAATGGGAAATGATAAAACATATACTATACAAGCTAAAAGGGTCTATAACGTATGCTATACAATAAAAAAGGATGTTGATGTAAACAAATCACCAAGATATCAATGGACAATAAATTATAATAGCTCAAGCTAGCATGCTTAAAAATCTCTTGAATACATGTAATTACCTTTGTGTACCTTTTTGTCATTGCTAAAGCCAAGACCACTAACATTAGAGGCGTGAGGATCAGTGATCGCCTAAGAATACTTTAAAGGCCATTCATAGCAGTGTCAGTGGTAGGAAAAATTGGGAATCTTGACAAGGTAGTAGGAAAGGGGAAATTGGTTGGTGAAAATAGAAGGGAAAGAAATAGAGGAATACCCACAGTGAAAGGGGAAATTTTGAAAGTGGAATTTACTGAGAAATCAAGATTTGAGCACTGTTCTTGGGGTTTTGGGCATAGGGGCTAGAAGACCTCAATTTCAAAGTCTTATGGATTTGGGAACCGAATAGGTTGATCCCAGACAGGGTCAGAGGAAATGATCAGTTTGGTAGTAGGAGTAGATCGAGAGCAACGACAACCTGAAATCAACTTCAAATGGGATATCCAAGTATATATCTACGATTAAATTTGGTAAATTTAGGTTAATTTTTTTTTTGTAAATCAAGGTTCTATTCATTATTAAAGGGAAAGTACATAGTTATCAAAAAACAAGTAGTCTCACCCCGACTAGGTATGTTGACTATTGCCATATGACAAATAAACAATAACAAAACCAAATTATAAGTCAAAAGCCTGACAAACCAAAAGCACCAAAAGACCAACTGACAGAAGAACACTTGTGACCATGCTCAATCATCAAAAGTATTGATGCTAGATTATCTGGCCCAGTCCCTGGAGGCGGGGGGGGGGGGACAATATGAATACTAAACATGTTGCTCAAAGTAAGCCATCCACGTTTACAACTTATCAAACTTTTCTGTTGGTAGATTTTGTTCATGCCAAACCACCATAATCCTTTATCTGATATGACATTGAAAGTAATGAAACTGATTTAGCATGGCAATGACAGCCTCATGTTCTTCTTTTCTAGTCATATCTTAAACTTCCAGGCGATCAAGAATAGTCTGGAGCAATTCATGGCAGGCATCGAAGCGAATCTGTCGAGCAACAATTCCTGCACGCCCCTACCAACGAATCCGACCCCACACACCTACTCCACCCCCACACACCACACTACCTTTCTTACCACCACTGGTTTCATGTCCACCCCGCATTGCGCCACACCACCTCTGCTGCCACTAGATCCTGACGCCGCTCTAATAACACCTCCAACAGTGCATCCACCTTGCTTTGGTCACTCAACAACCCGACCCTCCAATGCCACCTTTAGCTCATTGTCGGAACCACGCTGATTGGTCAAAGCTCCCCTTCGCTTGGGCTGGGAGTGAGAATTACGCAACAGGTCACATGGTGAGTGCCTAAGGATATGCCCCCAAGACAAGATCGACAATGATCTGAAGTACCTCTCGACAAACCGTGAACCAAAGAACGCTAGACCCAAAATATCGAGCAGAAGCCTACTCCTCAGAACTGACAACAATCACACACTAGCTAAGAGGGTGGAAAGCACAGCCACAAATGAGATACACTCCAGCCAGACAGATACCTCTTCTTCTCCTCTAACAAGGGAGGCACCTGGGAGCAGAGACATAGACAAAAATACTTGACACCAGAGCACAAACATGCAAGAAATGAACCCAAGCCACTTACAAACCACAACAAACTCCTCTAGACCGCCCTTCCACCATCAAGACCAATTTTTTTCTCACCTAGTGATGTGTCTTAGGATTTTAGGGTAAGACCATAGAGAGAGGAAGACCCAAAATATTTCTGAGGGACAAAAGACTTAGACACCATCCTAAACACATAGAACACTCAAGGAGAAAGCTAACAAGCAGCGAAATTATAGACACTAGGGTTGACCATATTACCATGCAAAGTTCCCTCAAACCACTGAAAAAAGTAAGGAACCATGCATTGGAGAAAAAATTGATGTATTTTCTAACCATTCAAGGTGGAGGAAGCAGCGACAATGTTTTCTCCACCACTCTTAGACTACCCAAGGGTCAAAGAAACCAAACATACTCACACTGCTCAAACCACAATCTACCATCTTCCATACTACCAACGCAATATAACATTCTTGAACCCTGACGGTTGCCATTAGCCAACTTACCTTACCAACATTCATTCCCGTGGAGAATGAATGAGATTTCACACACCACACTGTTACACTCACTTACACCTTACGTAATAGGAGGACAAGCTATTTGTCTTCCTTCCCATATGTCGTATGTATACATTCATTGCACATGCGTCTAGCACATCTCGATGTTTGTTACCCCCATCGAGGAAAATTTAGGTTAAATTTGATTAACATGTTCTTGGTAAAATTTAAGTGTATACTTTTTTAAGTTACATTATAAATTGATGTCACATTTGTTGTCATATAAATATTAAATGTTCATAATAAAATATTAAATGAAAATGGACCTATTTTTATGATAAAATTAATATTTTAAAATCAATTATAATTTAAGAAAAATCATCATTAATAATTTAATTTATATGTATATGTATATGTACACACACACACACACACACACACACACATATATATATATAACTTGAAATGAAAGCATGGGAAACTTCAGAGTACTTCCCCATCGTGTAACCTATTGGCCCTAATTACAGGGTCTCACCCCAAGGGAATCAAAGAGAGTCGAACCAATGCTCAGAAACAACTAACAACAACATCAAAGAACTTCATGTCTAGCTCTATACCACATGAACTAACCCTCGAAGCTATATATATAAACTTGGAAAATAAATTATTAATAGTGTTTTTTATTAAATTGTAATTGGTTTTAAAATATTAATTTTACCATAAAAACAAATCCATTTTCATTTAATATTTTATGGTAAACATTTAATATTGATATAACAACAGATGTAACATCAATTTATTATGTAGCTTAATAATTTATTCCAACCAAAAAAACATTCTTCATTCAATATTCCTGTAGTGCCCACTCTAGTTTCCTGACCCTAATACGACATTATCTTAGACACTTTATTCTTCGAGGACCTCAGATTGAGGATCTGGACCCATGACACTATTATTAGCGATTGAGATATTCATGGTTGTGATGTTTATGAATGCTTTCCATTGATATTATGGTAGCATGAATGGTTATGTATCTTATCTATCAGTATTCTGATGATTGCAATATTAAATAGTTAAGTTGGTCTCTATTTGAAATTATGATGAGGGTAGTAAAGAATATGTATGCGCTCTACTAAAAGCATAATGAGGATAAATTTTATGGATAGGTATATTTCTACGATGTTACGATGTTGATAAGCTTAATGAATATGTATGTTTCCATTGATGAGTATTGATGATAGCCATGAGGGATGTGTCCCCTATGTTACCTACTTCCTTTAGTTCAGACTTACAATGGACAGTGATGTGAATGACCAGGAATTGTTAATGATGCTATTATGATAATTGACTAACATTGAGAAACCTTGTTACTGATGATTATGAGTATGGCAGGAAACCATCAGAGGCACTCGCATATGACATGTCGATGACACCTGGTTTGATGAAAATTATATTACTTTATCTTTGAAAGTTTAAGTCGATCTTGGAATCTGCCATATATGTTTAACTATATCCTGATGATATATTAATGGTTGCAGGCACAGATTAGTTGCTTGACCGAATGACTCACATATGGGTGATGGGGTTGTACAAGTGGATGGAACTACATGGGAGGGGTGGGACAGAGTCCCTGATCTCACCCACTAGCACTCCAGCCATGACTTGGGATGGAAGGGTTGAAACACCTTCGCCTTGAAGATCACGATGCCATGAGGGCAGGTCCCAAAGTTGGGTCGCTCATGAGGACTTTACCGGGGGGCACGCATCAAGGCGGATTCCTTGATCCCCGACACCATTAGTCTCACTATAGCAGGCAACATAAGAGATGATAGTGGTCTATGACGTTGCACTATACTTTCCCCTCGTAATCACTGGATGCTTGAAGGGCAAGTGGTGTGGCACCCTTGGAACTTCAGGGGAATTTCTTGAAGGGCACGACCAACTTGGCACCCTTGGCATCACTAATAAACTATTAGGTGTGGCACCCTTGGAACTTCTAGGGAAGTTCTTGAAGGGCACAACCAAACTGGCACCCTTGACATCACAAATAAGCTATTAGGTGTGGCACCCTTGACATCACAAATAAGCTATTAGGTGTGGCACCCTTGGAACTTCTAGGGAAGTTCTTGAAGGGCACAACCAAACTTGGCACCCTTGGAATCTTTAAAGAGAAATAATAATAAATAAATATAAGCAAGGAATGAAAACTAGGTAAATTTACATCAAGGGTAAATGGTGATTAGAAACCAATGTAATTAAATCAAAATAAAACTTGGAATAAGGAGGATCATAGGAAGAATTAAAATAGAGTACCTTAAAAACTCTATCCTTCCCATGTTGGAAAGTACTAGGAAGATTATGTGGTTTAATTAGGAAAAAGGGGAAAGACAAACATAATTGTAAGGATAAAGATTAATCCTAAAACTAATTTAAACCTAATTAAGAAAAGAGGAAGGTGAATTAAAATGAGAATAATAAATTAAATTTAGAGAAATGTAGAGAAGCTCCATGTGTCAACAACCAACATAAGAATACCCATCTAAGAGATAACCTGAGTTAAATTAGGGAGTAGATTGGGGATAAAATCTTGACTCATTAATTGACTTCAAGTAATGAACACAAATTAAGGAATAAAAGGGGGGAATAAAGAGACAACTAGGAGAAGAAATAGGAATCTTGTTGAGGTGAGGAAAATATTAGTTTTAAATAAAAATTTAAGTAAATAATTTTGGGTGACCCTTGATGAGAGAGTGACACATGGGTAGGTGAATAATCAAACTATTAAATTATAAAAAATTATAATTATGCATGACATGCCAAGTGTCATCTAGGAGGACTCTTATAAAAGAAGGGGCAAGCCATAGGAGAGGGGGACTTTTGGGAACCCTATTGTTGGATGGATGAGATGATGTCAGAGCAGTGATTACGAAGCTATAGTGAGTTTGGTGAGGTAGAGGATTTTAGAGAGGGGACTCTAGAGCCAAGGTGTGCTCTCCTCTACCAGCTAGTGCTTACCTCCATTGTATAACCCCATTGCAGCTCGGGGGTCCGCGGGGAAGAAGAGTACCCAAAGAGTAGGTTGGGAGGTTAACCGGTGGGTCTTCGCATTCGGATCAAGTGCGTCATCATTCACTCGCGGAGGTGACCAGCTACAAGGGAATACCAGCAACAGCAGAGCAAGTGGAGTCTCGCCTTCTGGTGAACGGTACATATGTATTTCATTACTATTGATCTTAGTTAAAAGTATGAAAATGTTATGATATGTTTCCTGAAATATGTGTGTGTTAAATAAATTTGAATTTCAACGCGTTTCTTTTCTGGTTGTATTTAAAAAAAAAAAAATGTACACAGTCTGGATATGGTCCTTACAATTCCATTCTAATAATTTAGTTCTAACGTGGAAACAAATGTAAGATCAATTTATAACGTAGCTTACTTGATGAAAGTGATATTGCTTTGTTTCAATTTCAATTTCAATTTTGTTTTTAATTTTTTAAAAATTTTGTTTTCAAAAAACACGATTTAAAAATTATTAATGACTTTGTTAGTATAATATTTTGTTATCTTTTTATCGGGGATAAATTGTGATTTATAAATATTGTGAATAACATTATTACTAAAACCAATAATTTACTCATTAAAATTAATTTATAATTGGCAAAAAAATATTGTAAATGTGGGCTTACTCATAGTATTTGTAAGCATCGGGAATGTTAACCCATATATAAAATTGAGAAGACGAGTATGATTGTGGCACAAAATCCCATACACTGATATTTAATTATAAATATAACATATAATGTCATATAAATAACAAATGCAAGTCTAAGGTGGTCCACAAGGCATGGCATCAAAACTACCACATATAATAATATTGGAGTAAGAGAAGATGTTGTCACATCAACCTAAGGACTTGTACGCCAAAAACAATATCTGTTTTTTTTTGTAAGCTAAAATCTTTCCATTGATAATTCATCACAACACATGTCTAAAGAGTTATTAAAAGCTCTAGCATACCACTAGGAAAGGCATACTAGTGGAAATGCATGAGGCTTTTGGCCATGAGATGTTTGTAATCAAAATTTGAACTTGAAATATTACATCTTTCTTTTTATGAAAATTGATTTTTTCTATCAACCTACTATACCTAGGTTGACAAATTGTAGAGGAAAAAAAAAACTAGTAAACCAAGAGATTCACATGAAGTAAACCAGGAGATTCACATGAAATATATGAGGTTTTAGAGGGATTCACCTCAACGGGGTCTTCATCCTTTTTCACTGGAGTTCCATGGACCATATAGAGGAAAAAGTTGAGCTTCAATGCACTCCAATTTTTGAGCTAAGTCTTTTGTTGACAGTTGCAACTTATCCAGCTTGAGAAGTTTTTTTCTTTAGTGCCATTGTGATCCATAAGCACCTTGTCGGGTAGTGTTTGAATTTTCCAATATAGACCCATGTCATGTAAGTATTTATTATGCCTTCCTCTAGTGTGTCATGTATCTAGGATCCAAGTTACAACTTCAGTTACAATGTCAAAGTATGACAAACACCCTCTGTCTCTCATTGCTTTATATTCAACCTCTTGGAGCTCTTATTGGACTTCCATTGGATTTTTTTAATGGAACCATTTGGATAAAGACTTCGCCCTAAGTCGGGCCCACAAACCACCCCTTGCTTCATAAAAGGCTACTCCTCTTCTACAACGATAATTTTTACTTGTCATAACTAATGAAGGGAGAGTGTGTTGTAGCAGGGGTGGGACTACTCTAAAGGAGGGAAGCCATCAATCACTTCAAGGACAAGAAGGATGGGGAAGGAGAATTCCATCAACAATATTAATCCAACTGCAGTTACAACACTGTTTGTTCCCGATGAGAAGAGGAGAATGTGGATAGGCTAAGGGCTCCAACCAATCACACATTTATTGCATTCTTGAAGGATGGAAATAATGGTTAGATCATGCAATAGAGATAGTGTTTGAGGAATTCACTACAAGGAAATACTTCTGAGCTGATAACAACAAATGCAAAAAGAAACACCATGAGCATGATGGGAAGTAATACATTCTCTTGAAATTTGATGAAATCCACTATGTCATTAGTGTTTCGTCCATCATACACATGGAGGTAATTACCATGTTTATGAACTAGCATGCCTAAATCCTTTGTAGATATGGGTCATATTTCATTTAGGGAGGGACGACACAACACATCTCATCCATTCATTGCTTTGTGGAACAACTGTTGTACCTCCTTCGCGCTTGTCCCCTCCCTTTTCACCCCACATAGGGATTATATAATATATATTTGGTTGAGTTGTGATCTATTATTAAATTGGTGTGTTTTAGTTGTTAGTATATTTTGGATAATTTTATTTGAGAATCCTTGAACTAACACTTCATTAGGGAATAAATCCACTTTAAAAAAAAATGAAGTTATTAAAAAGAGAAAGATGGAAATATAGATTATATGATGGCGCCAATACAAAACAAACATGAAATAACACAGAGAGCAGACATTTTGGGACTCATATTTAAATAGGCAATAAACACTTTCATATTCATATTGAGATATATATTATGTGTTAAAAAATAGAAATGAAATTTGCAATAGATTTCCCTTTCTAAAAATTCAAAAATATTTATTAATAAAATGTATGTAAATTACAAAATTTAAATTTTCCTTAGAAAAGGAAGATTACAAACCTGCAGAGTGAGTAGTGTTATGTCACCATGTAAGAGACTTTATCACAATACTTACTGACAAATTTGAAATTAAGTAGTGAAATTTACCAATAACCATTCATTTTTAAATCATCTTCAAAACATAATTCCTCTTTAAACTCTCCTTAGAATGATTATTAATACCTTTAACCAAAGAATAACTAAGGAAACAATTGCTTTATGTGCACTTTGAAATGCCTAAGAAGTCTAAAAGGCTTTAAAGTGGGTTCGAAATTACATGACTAACGTTTTCACAATTGTTTCTTCCACATCCTTTCGATCCAAATTGAATAATTTGTTTCCACCATTATAGAGGATGCACTTGTAATGAAGGGATTTCCAAAATTATGGCTTATATTATGTGAGTATAACTTACAATTTATATAGCAATGTCCCAATTCAATACATCATTAAAAAATATTAAATAATTTACAAAAGGGGGGGCGGTGTGGGGTAAAGAAAATCGAAACAATAAATATATGGATTTGACTATTGTGAAAGCACATACATAAAAAATTTATGAGATGGAGTCCATTGAAACTTTTAATGAGAATAAGAAACTAATCCTAAAGAAGTTGGAGGACGCTGAAGGGAGCTATTAAGATAGGAAAATGTTCAATGGAGACTTAATAAAAAAGATATTGAGATGGAAATTGGAGATAACTTTTTTTTTCTTCTTCTTTCTTTCTTTCTTCTTTCTTCTTCTTCTTTTTTTCTTTCTTTTTTTTTTTTTTTGGAGAAAAAGACACCTGTAATTTTATTCATCAAAGAGAAAGAACAAAATTACATTTTGTATATGTTGAACGCATTATGAAAGTACACCACATGACATTGAGTTATAAAAGAAAAACAATAGAAATGAAAGAAACTAAACAAAGAGCATACAAAAACTATGAGTGAAGATGATCACTTTTCTTTTTTTCCTTTGTTTTGTGAACTTTCTGCCAACCCTATGAATTTGGTTCAACACGAACCAATGACATATATCTACCTGATGATGACATGGGTTCTTTATTAGAATCTAAGCTCTAAGACACGTGTGCACCTTTTATTCCCCCTAACCCATTGAGAGCTTGAATCTCTAATGAGATGGTTCCCATTAGGGTATGGACTACACTTTTGGACCTTTCCACAATACCCTCTTCTGCATGGTTTCTTTATTTATCATATGCATCCACTTATGTTTTTCTTGGTTGAATTTACATATTTCATTCTTATTCTTCTTCCGTGAGGTGATGCTCTGATACTTTCCAGCCCTTTGAATTTTGGACCAACCTATTTTTCATTTTTGGATTCTTTTTTTCCCGAGGGCATGTGTTCTGCAAGTGACCTATTTGGAAACATGGACAAGATTTGAAAATAATGTTCTCATAATCTAATACTCAGGTCCACTTGAAATTTTTATGATTCAATTAGGTGTGGTAAGGTAGGCCTTTGTTGAGGTCTATCTCAATACAAATTATGGAAAAGGAGAATAGTCCTTTATTCAGTTTTTTCTAGATCCATCCTTTTAAATTTTCCAAGAGTGTTTCCAATATCCTCCAGGGATTTATCGTTAATTTTTGCAACTGCGATCAAATTCCACCTTGTACAACTCATATGACAAAGATAATTATTGCATTAGATTCCTATTTTTGAGAGGACCAAAATCAACCTAAAGATCACCCAATTTGGTCAAGCGGAAGTTGAGTTATCAATTATTTTATGCATACATGTATTATCATGAATGGGTCGGCCCTAACCACATGGGTAACTGCTTAGGTTGGCCTTAACCCCAAGTGGACCCTCATGAAAGATTATAAATAGAAAATACCTCAAGCTCATTTGGACATATTCGATCAAGTTATCTTCTCTTCTCTTATTGTCTTGGTTCGGACAGGTTTGACAAAAGGAGTTCACGCAAGGGTCTGAAATCGCAGGTGTAAGGTTCACTATGACTTAAGGTTTTATGATCCCTCGATGATAGCACAAAACTGGACATTTTAGTCCCTGGATGTTGGTACACAGCTTATGGGAGTGTCCAAGGAGCCTTGGATGCTGGCACAATGAGTTATGGGAGTGTAAAGGCGTTAAGAGTCAGATCGAGTTGTATTAGTGCTCTGACGCTTACAAAAAGTGGTCCTGAAGCGTATGAGATGCCATAGACGCTCGCCTTATGAGAGCATCTAGGGATTGCAGCAGGTCTGAGTATGTTTTACCCCGGATGCCCTCATCTAGGTCACCTGAGAGCGTTTAAATCTGTTACGGACATAGTCATCCAGTTATGAAAAGACCATCCAAATCGGATGTAAACACTCATAAAACTCCTCCTCCCTATGTCTGGGACTCCTGTATGGTATTTATTTATTTTGAAGTTTCCTCTCAGTGTTTGGCACAACGAATGTTGGATTTTTGGCAATGTCTGGATGGCTAGTGGCCTACAAAAGGCATCTGTGTTGGCATTGATGTCAACATTCATGCTAGGGAGATGTGTTGGGAAATTGGCATTGCCTAACTGTTGGCAGGAGTGTTGGAATTGATGTCAACCATACTAGCTTGGATTCTTGTCACAACAAATGTTGGCAGTGATGGCCGAGGAGGAATCCCATGGTTGTTCATGGCTCATAAGGATTCCTATGATAGCTGCAAGCTTTAAGTAGAATCATCATAATAGTAGGCTTAGTGGAAAAACCATGTAATGATGATTATAGGGATGAGCCAGATAGAATTCCATGGTAGCTACATGCTTCTTGTAGAAAATCATTGCAGTAATAAGTTTACTAAAGAAGCCATAAAATGATAACCACTAGGTTGGTCAAGACGAAATCCCATGGTAACTATAGGCTTCATGTAGAGAATTATCATAATATAAGGCTTATTGGAGAAGCTAGAAACTAATGATTACAGTGATGTACCAGGAGGAATTCCATGGTAGCTGCAGGCTTCATGCAGAGGATCACCTTAGGGGTTGTGATTCCAACTGTCTGGAGAGTCAAGGAGAAGAATAATTTCAGAGAGCTTGGGGTCATCTTAGAGATAGAAGATGGGATCAAAGACTACATCAGATCTTCTCCATTGGAAATTTATTTGAATAAGCTTTCCAACGATATGCGGAAGTCCATAAATGGATTCTTGGTTCAAATGTTATGGTCTACTGAAGTTCAGGGATTTGAAGCCTTAAGTAGGAAGGAATATCGGCGTATCAGAGATCAACAATCCAACATGCCAGAGATCGGAACCTCAGAGCATCAGTGATCCCAACGTAAATAGGAATGAAATAAATTATAGATGTAACCATAAATACATAGATGCAACAGAAATAACACTTCATTTCATTAATATCAAACACTGAAATATATTTAAAAACATAATGGAAATAAGACTAGCTCAGGTGATGGTAACTTATTTATGACAAGAGATATGGCAGCTACATGCCTCTAAAATGTGTTACAATGAGGCTCAAGGGCCTATTTATTATTGAAAAATATGACAAAACCCTAAACAACCAAAACCCTAACCCCAAGAGATGTAATGCCAAGAGTTTGTGGGCCTCATTGGGGTTAGTTGGGAAACCAACTTCCCGAGGTCATAACTTGGTCATATTATCTCTGTTTGGTGCGCACGATACCTTGTTGGAAAGGTCTCTTCGAGTACTATAGGATTTTCCATAGGTCCTTGCTTATGTAAATGGGCCTGCAACGGACCTCAAAAAATGTCATTTAGGGGGTCAAAACTGCTTTGGAAGTTATGGACTAGAAAAAGTGTTAAAAATAGTAAATGCTGAAATAAACAAGGAAACAAATGAAATTGATTGGAGGTATAAGTGGAATAGGTGGGTGACCACCAATATCCACCTGGATCATTCCTTCCCCCTTAGGAAGCAATGGTCCCCATTTCATGCAGAGCCTCCATGAGGTGAGGAAACTTTTGTTGAACCTGGTCCCTGGTGAGCCACTTGCCTTGGGGTAAGAGTTGGCCAGGTTTGACAACCCGATATAGTTGGATATTCTACTGGCGAGTGTTATTGACCTATGCGGCCATAACCCAATCATCCGTGACATGTTCCATGCAGTATGGGTTTAACTCTGTCGGTGTGAGTTTTTATGTAATGTCTGATGTGTCCAGTAATGCTGGGAAGTATGGACGAAGGCGGTCCATAATGAACACTAGGTGCAGGCCAAGGAATGGGTGAATGTTGAGCTCAAAAGGATTGTCTCCCATAACCTTGGTAATGGTTTAAGGACCATATCAGAGTGGTTTGAGATTCTGATGGTGGTTTGAGATTCTGATGGGGTTCGATAAGGCGTTCTTTCTGCAAATGCAACCAAACTTTGTCTCCCACTTGAAACTTGTGCGGCACCCGATGTTGATCATGCCGATGTTTGTACTTGGAATTTGACTTCTCTAGGATGTCATGAACCTATTGGCAGATGTGTTAGATGCGTTCAATAAATCTGGTCGCTTTATCAACCTCTAACAATACATGTGTGGAGTATGTATGTGAAGTTGTGTGAGGCATGAAAACATCAATCAGACACAATGGTTGAAATCCTAGACTCACTTGAAAGGGACTGTGACCAGTCGAGCTATGGAGAGATCTATTATAACTTTGCTGCACATATGGAAGAATCTCATCCCAGATTTGAGGATGCTTGGAGTTGTACATTCGGAGTATATGCACTATCATCCTATTGATGACCTTCGTTTGGTCATTAGTTTGGGGATGGAAAGCAGTCATCTTGGTGAGCTTGGTGTCCAATAATGTCCAAAGGCTTGACTAGAATGTGCTTAGGAGCTTGCTATCTCGATATGATATAATGGTTTGTGGGATCCCAAAATGTACCCATACTCATTCAAAGAAGAGTTTAGCAGTGTTTTCTGTGGTGATACTCTTCTTGCAGGCCGCCAATATAGCCATCTTAGAAATTTGTCCACGACCACAAATACACAGTCATAATTACCATGCTTGGTAGAAGGGAGGCCAAACATATAGGCCATGGATATGGATTCCCAAAACTAGTTGGGAGTAGGTAGAGGAGTATATAAGCCTTACTTCTTGATGGTCGGCTTGGCGATGACATGGGCAGTGCAGGATCTATCATATTTCTCAACATCCAGTCGGAGTTTGGGCCATAAATGTACTTTTGTAGTACAACCACATTTTTTTCCACGTCAAAGTGTCCTACAACCCGACTGTAGTGCGCCTTCCAAATCAGCCTAGCACGCTCGCTTGAAGGAACACAAAGGTGGCCCACGAAGCATAATAATGCGTCCTGGAGGTGGAAAGGAACTTTCTTCCATATACTAGCATCTAGTACGTGGAGGCGAACTCTAGATCACTTTTGTATAGTTGCGGCCATCCAGAGGTCTCATGACCACAAGAGTTGAGAACAGTAGTCAGCGCTGCAATTGGGGGCTGATTGAGGCAGTTTGCAACATGATTGTTGTTGCCCTTTTTGTATTTAATGTTTAAGTGAAATTGTTGTAGATATGTAGACCACTTCTTATGGCGATCGTTTTGCAACTTCCCCTGTGTCTGTATAAACTGAAGGGGTTGGCGATTGGTGTGGATGGTCGTCTCCTTCCCCATAATGTAGTACTTCCACTATCAACAAGCCTGCACGATGGAATACATCTCTTTATCATAGGTGGGGTACTTCTGAATTGTATCGGAAAGTCTCTCACTATGATAGGCCACGACATGCCCGTTTTGGGTGAGGAATGCACCAATTACATAATATGAGGCATCTATCTCGATTTCAAATTGTTGCTACAGGTTTGGCAGTGTGAGTACTGGTGCAACAGAGAGATGGTGCTTCAACTCAACAAACGCCTTCTGTTGGGACTCGGACTAGGAAAATTTTTCTTTCGCCCCACCCTTAGTAATCTCACTCAAAGGCCAAGTAATATGGGAGAATCCCAACACGAACCTCTGACAAAAATTTGCAAGGCTCAAAAAGGTGCAAAGATTCGTTAGAGTGGTCGGCGCTGGCCAATTTCGAATGACTTGGATCTTAGTTGGGTCCACATGCTAGCCACACGCATCTATGATGTATCCCAAGTATTGGACCTAGCTCATGTCAAAGGTGCATTTCTCCAAGTTGGCACACATTTTGTGCTACCGAAGGGTTTGGAAGACCTGTCGAATGTGTTGCAAGCATTCTTCCCAACTCTTGATGAAGATGAGGATGTCATCCAAATAAACCACCATGAACAAGTTGGTGAAGGGCCGCAATATGTCATCCACTAGCCTCATAAAAGTAGCAGGGGAATTTGTCAACTTGAAGGGCATAACCAACCATTTGTATAGGCCTTCCTTGGATTTAAAGGCGATTTTCCATACATCTGTGGGTTCTATTGGAACCTGGTGATAACCAGACTTTAGATCGATCTTGCTGAAATACTTGGCCTCCTTGATTTGGTCGAGCAGGTCATCAATCCATGGAGTTAAATACTTGTTCCCGACAATGATTTTGTTTAATGCTCACACAAGGTGAGGAACTTGGTCAGATGTGCCCTTTTTGTAGAAACTCCTGTATTTGCCACTTTATCTCTTCATTTTCTAGAATGGAGTGGCAATATATCGTCCCGTTGGGTAGAGGTGCTCTGGGAGTCAGATCGATTGAATGCTTGACCTGACAATGCAAGGGTACCCCTGTGGGTGAGGAGAAGATGTCCCTGTATTCTTCCACAACCATATCCACCTGCTTCTACTGCTTGGAGGAACCCTTCTCGGGGGCCATGGATGTGGCTATGACCTTCCCCTTACTTTGAGAGTGAATCAGAAAGAAAAAAAAATTCCCAGTCTGGGAGATGACCTTACTGCATTGCTTAGTAGAGATCAAGGAGATGGGGTAGGTGGGGCTACCTCTAGTATCCTATATAACTTACTACCCAAAGAAATAATAACAGAGCGAGGTCTAGCCTCATATGTAACATGCCGCTTCCATAGGTATGGTTTTCCTAATAATACATCATAAACTTCAAGAGGAGCAACATCACACAATACCTCATCTGTAAAGGGCTTGATGATGTAGGGAAGACAACATTGATGGCTGATGCGGAGATCTCATCCTTGGTGAAGCCACCTAATGGTGTATGGTTGTGGATGTGTTGTATTAGGTAAGCCCATCTACTTCATGACCTCTACTTAAATGAGATTCTTTTATCTCTTGTTGTCGGCAATGAACTGCAGTGGAGAAACCTCACCCACATATGTGAGTGGAATAGGTGTTCCCCCTCTTCTGGATCTTCAAGCTCAATATTCTAGATCTTGGTCGTGGCCATAGTGGCACTCCACTCTGCGTCAATGAAATGCTTCCATTTGTCATTCCCCTTGTCAGGTTCTGACTCAGAGTCGGAACATGCGTATGACTCGGAAGCCTTCATCTCGGCCACCAATGACTGCTTGGCCCGACACTCACTTGTGTTGTGAGTGGAGCTCTTATGGAACTCACACCACTTTCCATATCCTTCTTTGTATTCGTGGTGTTGTTCTTTGCTTTCGGATTTGGCGGGTTATCCTGGGTCCCCCTACCTTGGATTTTCCATTTGTTCTACGGTTTGGGGGTGCCTTTCCCTTGCTTCAGATTCATAGATCTAAAGTCTCACTTTTTTTGTTTAAACTTCTGCTCAATCTTGACAGCTTACTAGTACATCGTGCCGACTGCCGAGATGTCCAAGAATTCCAACTCATCCTGGATGTACTTGTGTACGTAGCCATGGTACTTGAGTACCAAATGTTTCTTAGAATCCTTGATACCCAACATCATGCGAAGGGTATGGAAAACATTGGTAAACTCCGACACATCTTGGTCTCTTCCCTATCGCAGCGTGGTCCACTTTATGTATTTATCCTCATAGCTCCCGATGGGGTAGTACTACTCCTTGATGGCATCCCAGAACGAATTCCAAGTGGGTGCGGCTGAAAATAGTGAGGGTGTGCTTTCAGATTTCTTCTCACAGTAGGTTTCCCACTAGTCCTTGATGTGGGGGGTGGCTTTGAGAAGTGAAAAATTAATCTTTTCCTGGCTGGAAAAATAATGAAAAAAAAATATCCCTCTAGCATATTTAACCATTTATCTATAACGTCTGCATCTATATGACCTTCAAATATGGGGATGTCAAAGTTAACTTGTACCTTAAAGGGTGTAGCACTTCCAGAGTAGCTGCCGAAGTAGATGCATCACCTTTGGGTAGCCGCTGAAGGATTTGGGAAAATTTTTCCATCATTGCATTCCTTTATCGCTCGAGAGCTTCTTCGAGCAATATTTTGAAAGGATATTGTGCCCCCTCGTCTTTCTTCTCTTACACCATGGGAGGCCGTCGAGATTTGCGAGGCTGGGCTTGCAAAGGTTCGACCAGTTCGAGATCTAACTACTTATATCTAGACCTTGTTGGGGACATGCAAAGAAAAATAGAGAAAGAGAAGACCCCTTTGATACCATTGATCTGAACTTAAATAGGAATGCAAAAAATTACATGTGTAACCATAAATACAAAGTTGCAAGAGAAATAACACTTCATTTCATTAATATCAAATACTAAAATATGCTTACAAATAGAATAGAAATAAGACTAGCTTGGGTGATGGTATCTTATCTCTTAGAAGAGATGTGGCAGCTACATGCCTCTGAACTGTGTTACAATGAGGCTCAAGGGCCTATTTATTATTGAAAAACATGAGAAAAACCCTACACAACCAAAACTCTAACCCCAGGAGATGTGATGCCAAGAATTTGAGGGGCCCATTCGGGTTAGTAGGGTAGCCAACTTCCTGAGGTCATAACTTGGTCATATTATCTCCGTTTGGCTTGTATGATACCTTGTTGGAAAGTTCTAGCTAAGTACTACATGATTTTTCATAGGCCCTTTCCTATGGTAATGGGCCTTTAGTGGACCTCAAAAAAACGTTGTTTAGGGGGTCAAAACTACTCCGGAAGTTAAGGACCCAAAAAAC
The DNA here is from genome assembly GCA_031772625.1 of Pinus tabuliformis. Classification (NCBI taxonomy): domain Eukaryota; kingdom Viridiplantae; phylum Streptophyta; class Pinopsida; order Pinales; family Pinaceae; genus Pinus; species Pinus tabuliformis. Next base: position 967,938,623 of record CM062806.1, on the reverse strand, counting down.
TACTAAAAATAGTAAATGTTAAAATAAAGAAGGAAACAAATGAAACTCACTGGAGGTCTAAGTGGAATAGGTGGATGGCCACCAATATCCACCTTAACCAATCAATCATATTGGTGATCACATATTGGAGGTCGGGCATACTAGCGCATTAGAACATCGGTGATCCAGCATATCGGACATCGGAACCTCAGAGCATCAACCATATTGGCGATCATATATCGGAGGTCATTGTATCGGTACATCGACGATTAGAGGTCAGCGTATTGGCACATCAGGAGATCGAAACCCCAAAGATCAGCGGATCGACACATTAAAATGTTGGAGATCGATGTATCGCAATATCAGAACTTTTCATGTGAGGAATCTTTAAAAAGTTTTGATATCACTAAATGTCGATAAGACTTTAAGATCATTGAGGAATGCAAAAATATAATTAACAAAGGATTTCATCGCAAAACCAATGGTGGGCGAGCCCTTTTCTCTCTCCTCTAGCAGGACACATGGTGGCATATGATTGGCTCTGATAAAGACACATGGCAGCGTCTGGTGGGCTCTGATAAGGACACATGGCATCATCTGATTGGATCTGATAAGGCACTATGGCAGATGACATCAACATGACATGGTGGTATGGAAGGATACGTGCCAGGCAGTTTTGGCATTTTGAGGGGGACTATTGGGCCATAATTGGGTGACATATGTTAGTGTTAAGGATTCACCATGTGGCAGTGATGACATCATCTCAGAAATTGGAAATTGTAGGATATGTGGGTAGTGCATGGTCAAGAGGAAACTAATAGATCCAAGGGCGTAGCGAGGCTTAGCACCTAAGTGTTGTGGAGCATATCAGAGGTTGAAGATTTCAGAACTCTTCTTTAAATGAATTTTGGAGAAAGTTACAATATGTGAAGATTCTGATGTTGTTGGTGCTTGGTTGTGGAGCCCAGAAAACAAAGGGTGTAGAGCAATAACATGAGGAGGAAGGCCCCCGATAGGATGCTAAAGGACTTAGCACCTAAGTGCTATACTGATGGTCACAGGCAACGATCCTATGGTAGAGATGCGATAAGGAGCTAAGTAGAAGGGGCTAAAGGCCAATCGAAATATTGTAATATCATAACATGTAATTAATAGTGTTACGAAATGTTTGGGCTCCAATATTACACTGTGGTGTAAAAGCTTCGATATAGAAACATAAAAGAGTATTGAACTTTGGATGAGTCGGTAGTTGAAGAGTAAATGAGCACAGAGGAGTTGGTCACTAGAATAAATGACGATTGTGAAAGATCAACAAAAAACTCTTATAGAAGGCAATGAGGACAATGATCCATAGAGAAGGCCATGCCTAAGTACAGGGGGGAAGCTAGAGGAAAGGTAGCATATTCTACCTTGAGTAGAGAGCCTCAGTGAAAGGAGAGTTGCATATAGAGAGAATCGTGCCTGGTTGGTGTGTGCAGGTGGAATGAGAATTCATTCTCAGTATGGATAAACTTCCAATTGCCCATTCTCATGGTTAATGAGAGTAAGAGACCAAGACAGATGTGACAACATGGAATAGCCATGTTGAGGTACAATACACAGTGTGAACACAAGACAATGTGGCAGCATCGATCGAGGGGCAGCAGAGGAATAAAACCTAGGAGCTCAGATGAGAAATTTGGAGTGAAGCAACATAGTTGACAATGAGAGATAAGTGGAAAAATATATTTTTGAGTGCATTGATGTGTAAGGCCGAGAGAGAGGTTGTTCTACAGAAAAAGGTCAAGAGTGGCTATGTAGAGGGAAGAGACCCCAAGAGTTGTGATGTGTGAGAAAGGTCGATGTTGCATGTGCGCTGTTTGTAAGGAGGAAGTTTCATTTTTGTTGTGAGTAAAGGTGAAAGTAGCTAGTGCGTTGTGAGTTAAGGCAAAAGTTTTCTGTGCTTTAGGTTAAAGGTGGTAGTTTCCTATGCTGTGTGAGAAAGGACGAAAGTACCTGTGCTGCAAGAAAGGTTGAAGGTGTTTGTGCAGAGAAAGAAGGTTGAGAGTTGAGCCTGTGCTATGGAGAGAAAGAGGCTGAGAGGTGAGGATGTGATGTGGAGAGCTAAAGGATGAGAATTGAGTGACTGCAAATGAAGAGCAAATAATAGAGTTGCGTGGATTGCGATGAGTGACTATTTTTTAGCAGATCCATGGGTTGTTGCAGAGTGAGGAGTGTGAGCAGAGAGAACAGAGATGATATCAAGTAAAGTGGCTGCCAAATTATAGATAAAATACAGTTCCTATTTGAGTGTGTATTGGTTCTTATATATAGGAAGTTGGTGCTTCCATCTCTAGTGGGTTCTTGAGAAGGCTTAGGGGTTGGTGCCTTCTGCAAGTTGTCTTGCAAAAATCCAAGGAGCTGCAAGTTGGTGGTTGTAAAAAATCCGTGAGGTCAGTGCCTCACATGGTGCTTCTGGTAAGATGGAAAAGTGTCTACAAAAGGAGGTTTGGTGCTAGCAAATAATGAAAGGGATTTTGTGCTTCTTGTGAGTGGGTGATCACAAAACAAATTTACGTAATAGAGTAGGTTCACTTATTTTACATCAATAACAACAATGAGATTGCTGGTTTTTTCCTGAAAGAGTTTCCACGTGAAAAACCTTTTGTCTCATGTGTATGATACTCATGGCATGCATGCTTGTATGTTGATTTCATGTTGCTACCATATTAGATATTGCTGCTGATTACGTGGATGGGTGCCAATCTTGAATAATAAAAGTAGTTGGACATAAAAGTTCAAAATTAGCCTTAACATTGATTTACCCCCATCTTAGTATTATCATTGTTTCTGATAATTGGTATCAGAGTTACGTTCCTTCAGGAATAGCTTAATCACTAGAAGGTATATCAAAGGGAAACAATGGCTAATCCATCTTGGCTAATAGGAGAAGGAGTTCCATTTTTATACAGATTAGGCCATGAGCTCTAGTATGAAATTTGGAAGGTTAGAACGGTAACCTATTTAATGGCCTTGGGTGTTGATATGTATATCTCTATAGTGAATGGAGAAAAGAGTGAGCAGAATGAAGAATCCCATAAGATTATCATGAAGGGGTTATCTAAGTTGGTTGTTGATAAAGTGAGGCATTGTGAGTTAGAAAAGGGAGCACTGCTATATAGATTACAATGTCTGTATGGTGTGTTAGGGTCTTATAATTTATAGGATCTCAAGATAATTGAGTATTGTATCTCAGCAATCTTATTTTGTAAATACTTGTCAATCTTCCAATGATTTCCAAATAAAAGAAAAAAATAGAATAAAAAATGAAAAGAGGGTATAAATAATAAAAACAAAGAGAAAAACAAGAATATTGAAAAGAAGAAAAGATTGAACCCCACCAAAAGAAAGAAAGAAAGAAAAAGGAATAATACTGAAAGTGTTGCAAGTCTAAATGCCACTACTCATAGATAATTTTGCTTCATCACTGAAAAATAAAAAGTTGTGTGCAGCTTGTTCAAAATGCCACAATCACTAGCTTTTAGTTTAAATCATACAATGTAATCATGATTAAACTCCTTTCAATTTCTGTAAATTAGGTTAGAGAATAAATATTTGCCCTACATTTTAATTTGGGTAAATCAGTAGTTAGGTAGAAAATGACATTGATTCAACTATTTAATTTAAATCAATAGGATAAATAAGGGATAGGTTAGATAGTTTTTCATTTTGTATAAAATAAAGCAAAGTGCGTTTGCTAGTCTAAGTGCACCCTTTCGAAGAATAAAAAATGCTAGTTTAGTCATGGGTGGTAGATTAGATGATTTTTAAATATTTTCATATGTAATTTTTATCCTAAGTTTTAAGGATACGGTGAAAAGGCCAAAAATATGCACCATGGATAAAGTATTTTCATATGTTTGATTACTTCCTCTTATCCTAAGTTCAGAGGTAAATTATAAAAAGCGCATACAGACAAATTTTGTTTGTCGTATTATGGTTAAAGCACAACAGTTTTGAAGCTTCGGGATCCGCTCCTGCTCCTCATCCACAACCCTCATCATCCTTTGGCCCCCCCTCTCCATTTTGCCTTTACTGCTTTGTGGGGGGGGGGGGGGGGGGGGGGGTCTGAAAAGTTGTTTCTCTCATTGGGCCCCATCCCCTATGTGTTGGCCTCTTGCGATTTCACACCCCCCCTCACCAAAACCACATACCACCTGCTACCCCCTCCGAAAACCACCTTTCCCTCGCCCGCTCTACCGCGCCCCACCACGACTCCTCCACCACTCTCCTCCCGCCATGTTGCATAACCATTGGCCTATTGAATTCCCTCCCAGAAAATAATTGTTTGACATTAATTTGTTTCTCTCGGGTAACCGTTTGAAAACTAACGGTCCCACGCCATTTTCAACAGAACCTTCCCGACGTTTAAAACCTTCTGAACCTGTCACTCTCCTTTCTTTACTGCTCATCCTATCACTCTCTTTCTTTTTACTGTTTGTCTTCTGTTATTGACAATTTTCCACAGTGATCACTCTCAGAGATATTCTATGACCAGACCACGATAGAAACCTAACATTTCCCTGTTTCTTTTACCTGAAAGTTTGTTACTCAAACACTTTCCCCAATAAGCTCTTCTATAAATTCCTCTTGTTATCAGATTCTTACAATCATGCCTCTAAAGACTAAGACTCAAGATAAGCTTGTTAATCCTTTGATTCCCCCTTCTATATATTTAGATCATATACCTTTAGCCGATAGGGATTACAAGATTAATGAAGCCCAATGTGACTGTGATTTTCTTGAGTTATATTGCTGGTTAGAAGATAAACATGTAGATAAGACCGATGAAATTGGGCTCTGGGAGTCCAACCTCCCCCATTACATTTTCCCCTTGACATTCCAAGCCCCAGAGTTTACCAGAAGGTGTCAAGCATGCTATGTCCCTACCCAAAGAGCTATCATGACCCCTTTAGGTGACATTCTCTTCACAATTACTGCCCAGTCCATTGACCAAATGATGCTGGCTCCCACTATGGAAAATACTGCTTCTTTCTCCCTAGAAGCCCTCACCCAGCTTTATCAGAAGTTGGATTTCGCCACCAGAGCCAGAATCTTTGAGATTTTCTTGCCTAAAAATGCCCAATTACCCAAAAAGTATCCTCCATATCCTTCCTCCATCTTCCCTGATCAGGCCAAACAAATTATATCCATGATTTCCTACATTTTTGTTTATTTTTCTGATCAATGTGTAGATGAGCCCATTTTAGGATTCCTCTCTATATTTTCCATAGATAGAAAACCTTCTACTGTGTTCAATTTTAGTCAATTCTTGGCTGACAGTATTCATGAACAATTCATAAAGTTTCCCACAGAATGGGTGTTTAATTACACCTCCATTTTGATTTATATGATCCTTTACTATCAGACATACAAATTCATTTTTTCACTGTAGAACCTTGATGATGTAGGAAATCAGCAGCCAGTGATCTTTTTTAGCTCATTGGTCATGAAAGAACATCAAGAGTTTTCTTATAAGTAGTTCATTAGAGAATTTGTTCACCCAACCATGAGCATTCTGAACAGTACAGTACAACCCAAGATCAATGAAGAAATCAAGAGAATTCTACACCTAATAGATCAAGCAAAGATTGGGGATTGGTATTTATACCAAAAGTGCATAGAAAATATGGTGTATGGTTGTGAATTGGCACCCTATAAACTCCCCAAATACCTCCCAATGAGGATTTTTTCCCTGGATTATATTAGATAGATGATGAATTCGGATTACATCCATTTTGTAGTAGCCAAGAAGAAATCATAGTTCAGAATAAGTACACAGGTGGGCCCATTTGTGTGTAGCACAAGGACAACAGGTGAAGAAGCAGATAGAATGCTTAAAGAAATGAAGTTTAATCTAAGATTTACATGGTCTTATGACTCCCGTGGCATCATTTCAAAGCTCAGGGTAGAGAATAAAAGCACTCCTTACATTCATACTTCAAGACCTGAAATAGATAATTATGCCAATCAACTAGAATGGATAGAAAACATTTTACGGGAAGCTAACGAACGTCTCTTTTCCACTTCCAGTTTGCAGACACCCACTCCTCAAGAAAAACCATGCTAAAGACAGAGGGAGGAAGGATCATCATTGACAACAGGAAGTGAAGCCAAAGAGTTTAGAATCAGTTATAGGAAGAGGACAAAGTTGACTCCTAGAGTAGAGTTGGACAAAGAGACTGAGGAGCAGGCTACCATCATAATCACAGATTCACCACCTGCAACCAAAAAATTCACAACATCTCCTACTGAACCTTCATCATCACAAGGTTAGAAGGAAACTGAGCTAGAGTCATAAAATGTCCAAACTGAAAAAGAGAAGACAATTTTTAACAGGTATAGGGAGATTAAGCTTAGAAATAAGATTTTAAAAATTAGTACCTATTACCAATTCTAGAAGCAGATCTCGAGCTTATAGAGTAGGTTGTTGTCAATATTTGACATAGAGCATGGAAAAATGTAGATTGCCTTTCTTGAGGCCCAAATTCCACAGCCAAAATCAACAACATACTACAAGAGCACTACTTTTGAATTCAACACTAACGACATACATATCATTGATCAAATGGAGATGCACAAGAAAACTGGTGAAATGATATCCTCCACTTTGACTAACACTACTATGTCACTATCTAAATTGTAGGTTTCATTTTCCAATGTTCAATCACAGTTGAAGATGGAAAAAGTGTCCTCCTTAGCCAAAGATAACAAGATCAAGTCTTTGGAAGAATTAGTACTAAAGATAGGGTAGGACCCTAAAGATGTCAATGCTACTGAGGAGATTATTAAAAAGAAGAACCTAGACATTGCAGCCTTGAGACAACAACTCAAGATACCAGCCACAGAGGATCCATTGACCATGTATATTGAATAAAGTGAAGCACAAAAGGCAAACATGATGAAGCTTATCATAGAGCAGAATATACAGAAGAACCTGGACATTACAGCCTTGAGAAAACAACTCAAGCTAGCAGCTATAGAGGATCCATTGACCAATTATATTGAATAAAGTGAAGCACAGAAGGCAGACATAATGAAGCTGATCATAGAACATAATATACAGATTAGGCAGATGGAGGCAGAGATGGAGAAAATGATAAAGGAGAAAGAAGAGATTCAGAAGATGGCCATTGTCCCCCTGGATGCCATACCTATTTGTCAGCTTCTAGCAATAGGGACAACCACTATAGCCAATTCTTCCACTTAGACTATGAGTGTTGAACAAGTAACAAAGACACTAGAGAACATGTCACTCCAGTCAAAGGAGATTGAGACATTGTAGGGATAGCTCAAAGATTTAGAAGTACAAAAGGCCAAATCTGAAGCTGCTCGGATTACTGAAATGCAGAAATCCTAGAGACTATTGGAGAAGTTGCAGAAGGTAGAGAGAGACACTTCAATTGGTCAGACCTTGGCCCAAGCCAAGGAAACCATTTAGATGAATATACTAGACTCTATGAATGAGATTTGGCCTTCTATCCAAATCATATTTGCGCAGAGAGAACTGATAGAAAAGGCTACAGAAACTATTGTGTAGGGAAGAGAGAAGCTTGGAGAGATGCCCACAGAAGCCTCCAACATTATCAAGTTCTTGAACTCTAAGTCCAAGTATGAGCTTGAAGAAGTAGGGATCAGTGACAGGACTGCTACTATTTTGGAAGTCAAGAAAGTCTTTAACAAGAGGAATCTTATTGATCAGTTGAAACAAAGACGTGAAAACTTGGAGCTGCAAGTAAACAGGTTCATTAACAGAATTGAAGCATTGATCCAAAAGGGATTTCCCAACATTTATGTAATAAATGAAAAATTAATCACTCAAGAAGACTATGTCCTGAAGATGAAAGAAATGGCTAGAAGCAGCATCAAAGTCAGTGGAATAAAGGGAAGTATGACATCAAGGGTGTTTTTGGAAACCATGTCAAATGATTTCTATATATAGAATGAGGTAAAACACATTTTTACTGTGAAGCCGACTTTTTCCAAATACACAGAGGTAGATGAAATTTACCATAGGGTAACAAAATTGACCATACCAGATGAACAAAGATGGGAAGAATTGGTTGATTTACTAGATTGAAGGGTAATTCAGAAATAGCAAAACAATTGCCAGTGCAACAACTAGCACGACAATCAATTCAGCAACGTAACATAGTTTCGGGTTGACTCAGCAACCGAAACCATCAAAACAGGGCCACCTTTCTTTTCATATATCTATGTGGCCTATTTTTCTGCCAAGATTAGATCATATTGTTTGTAATTAGGCTAATAATATAATGTCAGTTTAAGAACGATTTTGTAAAGTATTTTGGTAATTTTTAGTATAAATACTCCACTATTTGAAGCATTAAGGGTTGGTTTCTGAATGTAATTTCTTCTGCATATTGTATTTTTCAAAGTACTAGAGCATCAATAATATAAGAACCTCTCACAACATTCATGTGGTATACCAAATGGTGATGTGTATCCTATGCTTATGTGTTTAAACATTGTTTTTCTTTCTATGTTATTCTAGATATCTGAATTATTCAACAGAAATTGTGATAAATAGGTTTTTTACTTAGAGCACCCTATTTTGGTTGTTGATAATTTTAATGTTTTCCACTGAAATTAAATCTGGGAATTCTTAATTTCTCCTAGATTTCTACTAAAGCTTACACTTTTTCTATTCCACCATCCATTTAAATTTTGAAAAGATCCAAATAGTGCAACCTAGCTTGCCCTTTGAGAACTCCTCTAAAGAATTGATGCAAAATCCAGTTTAATTTAGAGACTCCATATCCTAATGGAATTATAACACTCAAATCAGACAATCCAATCAAATTAAAACAAACAAGTATAATCATAACTGGCCTAAAATTTACATTAAAACAAAGCTAAATTAAACAGATAGATCCCTCTCTGAAGTTGGCAGGGCTAGATCCCAGCTTCCAAAGTGGTTTTGATGTTGTCCTATGTGTTTACTCCCTCAACCTCAAAAATATAGAGCGAAATCATGGTGGAGATAGCCATATGGCTCAAGAAGATGCTGAGGAGCCCTACTCCTCTAGCAATGAACCAAAACATGGAGAAGTTGTTGCTCATCACACTCGTGTTGATGATGAAAATGTCTCAGAGGAGAGACCATGTTTCTAGAAAGGTATGCTATTGCTTTTATGATAAATGTAAAGAAATAGGTCATTCATTATCTAGATGTTCATGTGATTCACTTGAAGATAGAGAGAGCCATTCATATAGTAGTTTTAATGAAGATAGACCCATTTTAGTAGAAATATAAAATAAGGGATCCTCTAAAGGAGAAGAGAGTACATTATGTGGAGAGAATAGGGGTATCACTAAAAGTGATGAAGAAGGGATAACCCTTAGACCTGTGGAAGACTCCATGGACATAGAGATGGGCTTAGATCTCTTTGGTAACTCATCTAGCATCTCTGATAGTGAACAAAAGGATCTAACTGAAAGGGTATTTTTTAGAAAGAAGTTGATATCTTCTCTAGAGGATATCAAGGACCTATTAGAGGTAAATCAAGCAAGAGGAGAAATTGAAAATCTACGAGCTTGAGAATGAGAAGTTGAGCAAAGCAATGGTTGGACTAAATTCTCAACAAGGAGAGGCTAGAAGACTAAATGGGAGGTTAACCAATAAGCTGAGCAAGAAGGAATCTTACTGTGAGAGACTACAAAATGAAGTAGTCTCATTGAGACATAACTTTGAAAAGTCAAATAAAGAGTTGTCTCATTATCAGAAGCTTGAGGCGAGAAAGAAATTCTTGGATGAGATGCTTGGCAAGAAAATATCCCCTCTCATCAAGACTGGTTTGGGTTTCAGTGGAAAGCCAAGCTCCAAGATGGTGAAGGCTGAAGGGTCAACTTCCCAGGTAAAGGGAGTCATAGGTTCCAATGGAAATGAAGGAAAGGAATTTGGTGGACAACAATCACAACAATAAAGAAGCATCAACAAAAGAAGAAAAGGCAGCAGGAGAAATATAATATGCAGCAACAAACAAAGCAATAAAATAGAGCTAGGCGGATGAAAGAAAAAGTGCAAGGCAGTAATGCAAACCATCATGGAAGGCACATTAAGAGCCAATGGAGGTCCTTGCCTACTCAAGGACAAAGCCTTCAAATAAAATGTAACCTCTGTCATCAAAATCCTTTTTATGCATATTGTTTTTCTTGCAATAATTTTGAACATAAAGCCATAGACTGTAGATGGGATGCAAGGAAACAAGATGTGTTGGGTAGCAGCAACCAAAGAATTCACAAAAAGGCTAGGAGAAGGCATGTTGACCATGATAGGATTTTTGGCAAGAATTTTGTCAAGAAACATAACTCCTTTGCCCCATTCTTAAGCACCGTTGAATGTTACAACTGTGGAAATCTTAAGAACAAGAGAGATGGATGCAGAAATGAGAAGAAATGGCATTCTCCTCAGCATATGCATGTGAATGTAGCGGCTCCGGATTTGAAGACAAGCACAAACAATGGAGTTGAGAAATATAGACTTGTCTTTAGTTCTCTGTGTCAAAAGAGCAAGATGAAAAGAGGAGGAAGATATCAAAAGAATGATCCTCTTACCCATGTGATGGACCCCTCTGTAAGGAAAAAAGGCTTCAATAGGATTTGTGTGAAAAAAGAGGAGGTGAAAGAGAATATTCCTCTATCCATGTGTAGCCACGAGAAATCCCAAATATGGGAAAAGAAGAAGATGGAGAGTTAAGCCTCTGTTAGGACCTAGCCATTGAAGACCTGAAAGAAGAAGGAGGATGATTTGCTTAGGGGGAGTAGATCCTCGGTTTCTCTTCAGTAAAGGAAGAGAAGGGCCTCAAGGGAGGAATAATAAGTCATATGTAGGAAGAAAAAAAGAATAAACAGAAAGGTGCATCTGAATGTGAAGGTATGGTTGTGTTTCCTCACTGATTACAAGGATAAAATGGTTTATTTTGAATGTATCAGCATTTAAAAGGAGGAGTGCAACCAACATGAAAAGTATACAACAATATCTTATGTTGTGGGAAGAAGATGGGCTGCAATGGAAGTGTGGAATGGCAGGAAGTTCACAGTCAAGTCAAGTCCACAGGATCGGTCCCCACGCAGAGGCAAGAAAGCATTTGCAGGAGATCCAAGAGCATTGGCTCTAGGGGAGCTATTTTGTTAAGTAGTAAAAGAAACAATTGGCAGCCTTAGAAAGGAGGATTGTTGAGCAAATGAAAGGTTTGCATCTCTGGTGAAATACCCTTATTTCATTTAAGTTGTAAGTTTGATTATGGATAACAGTCTTGTGTTCATGAAATACAATTGGTGCACGCTTTTCATGTCCCTTAACCCTCAATTGGTATTGTTATGTCAATTGGTTGTGTTGGGCTCATGATGAGTGACCTTGTGCACAAATGGATATTTCCTTTTGACAAATTAAATATTAGAGTTTGCCTGGTATAATGCTCCATTTGTATCATTACCTATGGTGCAATTGGTATAAGAATCAGTCCCTATTGTATGAGAGTGATCTCAAGGGGAGAAGTGGAGATGCTCAAAATTGTGAGCACAATCTTGGAAGAAGTAGCAGCAGCAAAGAAGTGCGACCCAAAATGCATCATCATTAATTGGTATTTGCAGCAGCAACAATACCATGAGAATTTTAATGGGTATCAATCTTTTTGATACGAAAGATGCATTAGTGGAGAGAATACTCAAATGGCAACCATAAGGTGTCCAAAACTAGAGGCTTTCAAATCAGAGGCAATATATGTTTAGGGGGAGGATATCACATATGCCCAATTTATGTAGCAGTAGCAGTGACAATCTTAGAAGAGATGTTCGTGAGGTAGAATTCACATCTCAACAAATAGACTTTGGTCTTCATAACCAAGTGCTTGCATGGGGAGAGAAAGGAAACTTGTAGCCCATTTCCATTGATGTCAAAGGGGGAGAGAATTAATGAAGAAGTTGTGATGGCCTATGCGTAAGAAAGAAATCCATTGGTGTCTCATGTAATGATATGTGTGGAAGCAACATGAGGTTTGGGCATCACATGAAGAGATGGATGGAGTGTTGCCATCAATGCCAAAGGTCTCCATTGTTGGACAATTGACATTGTCTGGATGGCCAATGGCCTAGTAAAGGCATCTGCAAGTGTGTTGGCATTGATGTCAGCAGTCACGCAGGGGAGATGTGTTGGGTAGTTGGTATTGCCTAATTGCTGGCAGGAGTGTTGGCATTGATGTCAACCAAACTAGCTTGGATGCTTGTCACAGCAGATGTTGGCAGTGATGGCCTAGGAGGAATCCCATAGTTGTTCATGGCTAAGAAAGATTCCTATGATAGATGCAAGATTTAAGTACAGAATCATCATAGCAGCAGGATTAGTGGAAAAGATATATAATGATGATTATAGGGATGAGCAGGATGTAAGTGCATGGTGTTGGCATTATGATGCATGTGTTGTACTTGATGGAAACCAACTCGTAGAAGATCAACTCACTTATATATATATAGATGAATCTATGGAAGAAATATCAGATGTGACTGAGTGCATGGGATGTTGGACAACTCAAAGGAATCAGATGACAGTTCTCAAGTTAGCTTTGCCATCAAGTCCAAAGGGGAAGATTGTTGGCATTATGAGACAAGTGTTGTCCTTGATGGCAAATCACACAGATGATAAATTATAGTGCAGCTCATCCACTTTCATGCAAAGAAAAGTTTCTTTCATATGGTGAAAAGTTCACGCACTTTCATGCAGAGAAAAGTTTCTTTCATGTAGAGAAAAGTTCACGCACTTTCATGCAGAGAAAAGTTTCTTTCATGTAGAGAAAAGTTCACGCACTTTCATGATTGGTTCATGGTATTAGTCCGACAGTTTTTGATCCTATGGTTTTGGTCTGTGGTATTGCATCCAAAAGTGTTGATCCCAAGTATTGGGTCCATGGTATTGAATTGTTATGGTTTTTGGTCCGTGGTATTGTGAAAGGCCTAAGGCTATAAAAAGGAAAGGAGATCATTTGGCTGCACACTTATGGGTTGAATATCTTAAGGTGAGCTAGATCTGAAATACTTGTGATCGGTTGGTGAGTGATAGCTAGATCTGAGTGATAGCTAGATCTGAATGGGTCGAGATCTCCATGGCGCATGATCAAATCTGTAGATCTGATAGTTTGGGGTATGCTTGAAGACTGAAAAACTATCTATACCCGCAAGATCGCAGGTGCGACGCAGTGCAGGTGCGGATACCTGCAGAGCAGAAGAGTATGCAGGTGCGGATCTAGCCGCAGGACCGCAGGAATGACACGGTGCAGGTGTGGATACCCGCATATTAGAAAGTAGCACAGGCGTGGATGTTCGCAGATGTCTATTGGTGAAGTTACGGACCCTGCTTGAAATTTGTTTTAACTGCCTTTGACTATTCTGCAGGGTTTTGGGTTCATAATTGATGTCTGGTTACTGGCATTGAGTTCTGATAACAACATGATTATGTTTAGCTTCAGTATTGATGGTTGAATGGATCAAGTTCTTAATGACTTATCTTTATGTGATCTGATGGACTAGATCTGTTGCTAACTCACATATTATCCTTGTATATGTATTGATCTGGTGATTGGGTGATTCAGAAGATTGATTGATTATATGCTTCAATGATATTAATGGGTCTAGTATGAAAATTGGATGAAACGTAGCCTTTCAGATTATGTGTTGTGCTTTAGGTGTATCCATTCTGAAAATGTATGAAACGTGATACATGGAGGAGAGAAGATTGTAGGGCGGCACCTACATACTAGTATCTTAGTTAGTACAAGAGCTAAGGGGGTTGTAGCTCCCTTCCAGGAGAGACTGGAGAATGAGAGAGGGTTGTAGCTCTCTGCAGGTAGAAGCCTGCATACTGGTATAAGACTGCACCAATACAAAAATATTGTAAAAGGTTTTTCTTATTAAGAAGAAGATTGAGATGACTTGCAGCATGTGGTTTTCTCCCACATTGGGTTTCCACCTTATATCATGGTGTTCATGTGTGTGGCTTATGTGTGATGATCTGTTCTATTTTACTGCACCTGTTTACTGTTAATATGGTTGATAATGTTCTAATGCACTCATTAAGGATCAACTAACTAAATCATAAGAAGTTGTGGAAACAGCATATATGAATCTGAATATCGAAATGAAAAAGTTTTATTGATGTGATAATACTGATTCACCCCCCCCCTCTCAGTATTATTTCCAACACATGGTAGCTACAAGCTTCTTTTAGAAAATCATCACAATAGCAGGCTTACTAAAGAAGCCATAAAATTATGACTACTGTGTTGGTCAGGACAAAATCCCATGGTAACTATAGAATTCATGTAGAGAATCATCACAGTAGTAGGGTTATTGGAGTAGCCATAAACTGATGATTACAGTGATGGACCAAGTGGAAGTCCATGATAGCTATAGGCTTCATGAAGAGGATCACCTTGATGGTTGTGATTCCAGTTGTCAGGAGAGACAAGGAGTAGAATAATGTTAGAGATATTGGATCCAACATAGAGTAGCAAATAGGCTCAAAGGCTACATTATACCCTCTCCATTGGAAATTGCTCTGAAGAAGCTTTCCAACGATATGCGGAAGTCCATAAATGGATTCCTAGTACAAAAGTTATGGCCTGTTGAAGTTTAGGGATTTGGGGCCTTAAGTAGGAAGGAATATCAGAATACTGGAGATTGGTGATCCAACATATTAGAGATCAGAACCTCAAAGCATGATTCATATATGTGATTGCATATCAGAGTTTGGGCATAACAATGCATTGGAACATCGACGATCCAGCATATCAGAGATCGGAACCTCAGAGCATCAGCCATATTAGCGATCGCATATTGGAGGTCAGTGTATCAACGCATCGATGATCGGAGGTTAGCGTATCGGTGCATCAGGAGATCGGAAACCCAAAGATCGACGAATCAATGCATTGGAATGTCGGAGATCGGCATATTGCAATATCAAAAATTTTCAAGAGAGTAACCTTTAAAAATTTGTGATATCACTAAGTGATGATAAGCCTTTAAGAATGTTGAGGAATGACGAAAGAGAATTAACAAAGGATTTCATAGCAAAAACAAAGGTGGGCTAGCCCGTTTCTCTCTCCTCTAGTAGGATACATGGTGGCATATAATTGCCTTCGATAAGGATACATGACAACGTCTGGTGGGCTCTGATAAGGACACATGGCAACATCTGATTGGCTCTGATAAGGTATAGTGGCAGTTGACATCAGCATTTCGTGGTACGAAAGGACACTTGGTAGGAAATTTTGGTATTTTTAGGGGCCCTAATGGGCCATAACAGGGTGACATGTGTCACCTCTAAAGGACTCACCACGTGGCAGTGATGATGTCATATTAGAAGTTGGCGATTGTAGGATTATGATATCAAAACTTTATAAGAGTTGGTTATTAAAGAGTTTTGATGAGAGGGGCTCTGATATGTGGCTATAGCATGGTCAAGAGGAAACTAATAGAGACAAGGGCATAGAGTGAGGCATAGCACCTAAGTGTTGTGGAGCATATCGAAGGTTGGAGATTTCAAAACTCCTCTTCAAATGAATTTTTGAGAAAGTTACGATATGTGAAGCTTCTAATGTTGTTGGAACTTGGTCATGGAGCCCAAAAAGCCAAGGGCATAGAGCAATAACATGAGGCAAAGGCCCCTGGCAGAACACTAAATGACTTAGCACCTAAATTCTATACCGACAATCACAAGTAGCGGTCCTATAGTGGAGATGCGATAAGGAGCTAACAAGAAGGGGCTAAAGGCCAATCGAATTATTGTAATATCGTAACATATTCTTAATAGAGTTACGAGATGTTTGGGCTCGAATATTGCACTGTGTTGTAAAATATCCAATATAGCAACACAAAAGAGTATTGAAGGTTGGATGAGTCGGCAGCTAAAGAGTAAATGAGCATAGAGGAGTTGGTTGTTGGAATAAATGGTGACTATCAAAGATCAACAAAAAACTCTTATACAAGGCAACAAGGATAATGATCCATAAACAAGGCCATGCCTATGTATAGGGGGGAAGCCAGAGGACAAGTAGAAAAGTCTACCTTGGGAAGAGAGCCTCAGTGACAAGAGAGTTGCACACAGAGAGGACCGTGCTTGGTTGGTGTGTGCAGGTGGACTGATAATTTATTCTCAGTATGGAGAAACTATCAATTGCCCATTCTCATAGTTAATGCAGAGGAAGAGACCAAGATAGATGTGACAACATCATGGAAGAGCCATGCCGAGGTAGAGTGCACAATGTGAACACAAGAGAGTGTGGTAGCATCGATCAGGGGGCAACAGAGGAACAAAATTGTTACACTAAAATTTGTCACCATGACTATTTGCAGTCAGTATGGCTCCATCAATAGTCATACTGTCCTCCTTGGCAAGTCTTATACCTCTGCTCCTCATGTCAAACTCCAAGAAAGAGAGAAAGTCCTTAAAAATCAATATAACTCTGGTTACACAGTTTCTCTTACCCTTACCTGCGTGTACGCACCTCAAGTTCATAACACCTGCGTACTTGTACGGTCTGTCTATAAAGGGGTGGGTGCGTACTCCTGTAAAGGTCAAAAGGCGCACGTTTTACTTCAAAAAACTTACTTGTGGTCGATTCTAGAGCATTCTAGAAGATGGTTTGACGTGGATTGAGCGCCTCTAGATGGTTCATGCATCCCAATGAAAGAGGAACTTATCCCATCAAGAGGGGAGTTATCCCATTGAAAGAGGGGCTTATCCCATTGATGGTGGACCTGATTAACTTCCTCCAAAGCACTATAAATATAGGCATTGGGCCAGAGGGAGGGGAGGTTGAAAGCTGAACATTCCTAAGGGTAGATGCTGCTGAAATTAGGACTCCCTTTTAGATCTTGAGAGGAGAGATTCCAATCCTTTCTTAGCTTCATTTGGAAGTGGGTGAGTTGGTCAAAGTAAAGGAGAACTCTTGCTGGACCCTGGGAGGGACCTGCACAACACCAAGGCACTGGTTGTAATGGTTTCTTTTGTTTCTAATTAATACAATTAAGTTCATTTTTCTCAACAAGTTGTTATATATAATTTGTTTCATAAACTCCTTAGTCTTTATGATGAATATGTTCTATTATATGAGTTATTCAGGTGCTATGTAATCGTTTGCTTGTTAGTGAATGCAGGTTTCAAGGAGAAGGAGCTCATCTGGATCGAAGAGGCTTGGCTACTACAAACAAGCGTTGGATTAGAGGTAAGCCTTAAACACCTGGTTGCTTTTATTTTAAATGCATATTTAGGGAAAGATAGTGCTTGATTGTTTTGTTTGTCACTAGAAAGCCTTAGATTATAGGGAGGTCGGTTTTGTCCGCAAAATTGACTCTTTCCGCATGAAAAAATGGCGACTCCACTGGGGAATCCATGGATTTGATTGATTTCTCTTTTGATTGATACTTTGATTTGAGAAAATCTGATTTCTTTCTAGTTTTTGACTGATTGACTGTGAATTTGGGTGGAATAGCTTAGGGTTAAGTTAGTTTTTATTTTTATTGATTTTGAGAGCAGTACGCACCCACTGCGTTAAGCACAGTGCGTACCTGTACGCACTTCTGCTTTGTACACAGAGCGTGGCCGCACCTGTGCAAACAGGCTGCCTGCGTACCCTGTCAAAGTTTAGAGAATTTCCATTTTTTCCCTTTTACCTTTTAGATTTTGTTTATAGCTTGTTTTTGCTGCCCAGATCCACTGGTTACCTGTCCAAAGTTTTCATCTAAGCTTGTTTCATTAGCGTCAAGGGTTTTATTGAAGTTCATAGAAATTCTAGCCCTAGGTTTGATATTTGCATTGGTCTTGTAGTGACTTTGGCTTTAGAAGTTGTAAAAACCTTGGATATCCCTGGTCTTTTCAGTCTTCTTAGGAGTCGGACCTTTCGTAAAATCCACCTTTGTGAGAAACCTACCTTTGTGTTGTCTCTTTGCGGAATTTCGAGAAGGCTTGTTGGTTAAGCTGTGAATTTCATTCTTAAGAAAAAGAAAAAAAGCTTTTTATTTTTGTTTTTGACTAGTTTATGATTCTACATGAATTAGTCCTTGGTTGGATTTTAATTGAGTAAAACATCCTGGAATTATATTTTGTAGGCTTTTACCTCATTAGATTTGTTTTTAGGTAAATTTCTCTTAGATTTTCATAGATCTTAAACTTGATTTGATTTTCATAGATCTTAAAATTGATTTGATTTTCATAGATCTTAAGATTGATTTTTGTTAAGTAGTTTTACATGCTTTGTTAAAATAGGAAAAAATACAAAATCTCTTTTGAGGAAAGTTTGTTTTAGTAGCGTTTGAAGTCTTTGAAAAGAGAAAGGAAGTTTTCGTGAAATAATTAGTGGTCATGTGTTGTGTGCTTTGGAAAAGATAAAGAGATTGTTTCTTTGATTTTCATTGCCAAGAAAGTTGTCTTTATAAATTTTGCATTCTCCAACTCTCTTAGCTAGGGAATTCATTGAAAAGGAAAGATTGTTTTGCTTCATCCTAGGTGCATCTTTTTAGTGGATTTGAGTCGAGTCTACACACCATCAGTTTCATCTCCGCTACCTTTTGTCCTAAAGAAAAGCCATAAAAATTAACGCTTAAAGTAAAATCAACTTAGTAACTTTTTATTTACTAGGGCTCTGAAACACCAATATAGATCAGGCTAGTGTCTTGGAGTAGGAGAGTAATTAACTCTCCAAGACAGTAAAACCAAACAAGTAGCTTATCTTGTGGTAGGATAAATCCAACTGTTTCATTTATACTCTGGGAAAGCTCCTCTTAAAGGAGAAGCACGAGATCGTGTCCGAACCAGTGAGGGAATCAATCCTCCTTCATTGGGAACGACGCCAGATACGCACGTACTACAAATGGTAAACTCGGATTAACCACTGTCGAGGAGCCTGGGGTCACTTGTCGGTAAACCTTGGATTATTGTCAAGGAGCCGGCAAGGGGATTGAGCTTGTTACTCTGCCCTTGCATGCTGTCGGATCGTAGACTGTTCCCCCAGGTATATTTGTTACTGTTGGTGACCTTAGTGACTATTATCTTTAGGATTCTTCCTAAGGTGACGGTGGAGGGAAGATCCCACTGTACCTGGAGCAGACGTCGGCTAGACTCACTTGGATTTTCTGGGGGGTTCACTTCACTCGAGATGGTTAAAGTGGAGGAAATTGGTCCAGTCTATTCATTAAGCAGGTTGACGGGGGTAACTATTCCACCCGCCACTTCTGTACTGAATTCGGCGATGTTGGATTTCATCACCAACTAGTGTTTTCGGTCCGGAAGGTTACTGTTTGTGTGTGGTTTGACGCCCTAGATTCTTTAGGCGTGCGATTCGAATTTGTTTGGTTCTTTAGAGACTTTAGGCGGTTTGCTTTGAGATTTTACTTTGTTTGCGTGTGCAGTAGTTAAAAGTTTTTAGCTGTGGCTGAATTACCAAGACAGTCCCGTAGACTTCGGGGCCAGTCTCCTGAGGTTGTAACCGTGGCTGATTTGTTAAGGAAGTCCCGTAGACTTCGGGGCCAATCTCCTGAAGAAGTCCCAGGCCATTACGAAGGCTTGAAAGTCCTTGTAACTCCTAGTGGCAGTAAAGTAGGGTCACCTGAAGAAGGAGAGTCTTCGTTGGTTGTTCATCCTGATTACCAAAGTCTAGAAATAGGTTATAATCCTGAAGTTGTTTCGGTTTCCGAACTTGCTAGTAGTTTTTCATCTACTAGTGATATAGGCGAAGAACCCGAGATATCTGAACCTGTTACTCCAACATCGAGGTTAGTCTCTCCAACTTCTAGTGCTCCTAATTCACCTAGGGTAGAAAGAGTCATCACCGAAAATCTTCCTTCTGGTTTGATAGCTATTGAAGAACTTGCTCCGGAAGAAGAAATAGGCGTCCCTATCCCTGAGAATCAACCTACTATTGATCTAAGGGAGCGTGAATCCATTTTTTACAGTCCACCTAGAAGTACTACTTGGTATCTTTCTTTAACTAATTATTTGGACAACTCAGTGTCATGTTTTTCACCAGCTCGTGTTTCTAATCCACCTAGGGGTATTTATACTCCCGTAAATATGTCAGGTCAGTCGTCCATGTTTACTCAATCGCCTGAATCTTTTTTGTACGGCGGTCCTTCTGTTCCTGCTGGGTATCAGTCTCTGTCTGGTACTTTTTCGGGAGCATCTCCTCAACCCATTGAACAAAGGATGTTCACTGGAAGCAATGGTGCAAAGCCGTTGAGTGTAGAAGACATTCTTATGAGGTCAGATTCTATTCCCGCTTCTCAACCTCAAGGTGGCCAGTTACCACCTAGGGGGCAACCTCAATTAACACTTGGGGGGCAACCTCAAGGTACACAATTTGCATCTGGGGGGCAACCTTAAGGACAGTACGTGCCTACAGTACATTACATTCCTCAAGGTCAACCCCAGACTCAATATGTACCCCAAGGTCAACCCGAGTATCAATTTATACCTCAAGGTAAACCCCAGTATCAGTACATGCCTCAAGGGTATCTACCCCAAGGTCAGTACTCGAGTCAAGGTTTCCAACCACCCTAAGGTCAATCTTATGTTCAAAGTACAGGAACTGTACCTTTCACTTATCAATCCTACCCTCAACCCGGTTATGGATCTCAATATCCTCAACCTGTTATGGGTCAATACCCCGGAATAAACATAGTGTGGGACCCATCGCAAGTTCAACAGGTGTTGCAGCCAAATGTACAGTTGTCATCTCAAACTGGACAACCCTTAGTTTCTGGTTCACCCTAGCAACCAGTCCAATCTAATATTCAAACTTCTGTACCTTCGATAGTTTCTCAGTCTGGGCCTATTTCGCCTCGTACTCCATCTCAAGTGACTGCTGCAACTACCGCAACATCTGTTCCATCTACCACACTTACTTCTGGAGTATCGACAGCTCCGGTTTCTACTATCCCTGTAACTACTCCTCAGACATCTTTACCATCGTCTGGATCCACGATTCAAACTACGGTTCAGATGCCTGTAGGACAACCTGGTTTAAGTACGGTTGTCACAAGTCAACCACAATTCACTTATCAACCGTACCAGGGACAGTACCAATTCGGTCCTGCTGTCCAGCAGCCAGTTTACTAGTATCAACCGTATCTTGGGTACACTTATCAACAACCACAACAACCCCAGTACGGTCCGGTTAATCCTGGTTTTCCAGGAGGATACAATATCCCGAATGCGATTCCTATTCCTAGTTATCCTGGATATCCTCCTCTTGGGGCTGGTATAGTGACCCATAGTTTTAGGGATCCTAATCGGCAGCTACCGTTTATCGCAACTTTGGATTTACTAGACTTGTTGCGCCTAATGAATGATCCAATTAATTATCTTCCGTTTTGGCCGCCAATGCTGAATAAGTTGCCCAGTGACATTCCCAAGTTTGAGGGTAAGTCTAGAGAGGAATCATCGAATCATGTGATGAATTACCACCTCTGGTGTGCCTCTAATTCCATCTCGGATGATTCAATCTGCTTACGTCTTTTCCAGCGCACTCTCATTGGTCTCGCAGCCAAGTGGTACATTGAGTTACCACGAGCCTCTTTTTATAATTTTAGCTAGTTAGCGACTTCGTTTTTAACTCATTTTCAGTTGCCGGTCAGATATGATAATGGCACGGAGTTACTAACTTCATTAAAACAATCGACGTCCACTTATATTTCCGATCATATTCATGAATGGAGACGTCGAAGGCGGTTAGTGAAAGTTTTTATCCCGGACCAGATCTTAGCTGAATGGTTTGTTAAATCATTGTTACCGAAGATTACTGAAGACGTAGCTAAGGCCGGAGTAGTTACTGAGGAGCAAGTGATTGCTCAAGCACAGTACCTTGACTTAGTTTATACTCAGTCAAGTACGTTACATGAAAAGATCCCAGATCTTCCTAAGTCAAATCAAATCGCTGCTGCTCCGTCAGGGTCTCATGCTGCTGATGGCATGATTGGTACGGTGAACACTAAAAGTAAGAAGAAATCCTCAAAGAATTCTTCTCCTATTATAACCTTACCAGATTCCCCGATGGGAGATTCTTCCGCTGAACTCTCCGCCGACATTCACGCTGTAGAGTCATCTACGACTAAATCAAAATCCGGTGGGAAGAAGAAAGGCAAGAAGAAGAACAAAGCAGACAAAACTCCAAAGGAGAAAACTGAAAAGGCGGAATCTAATGATGAAAAACGTAAGCCTCATTATCCATGTCTTATTTGTGAAGTAGAACACTTTACAAGAGACTGCCCTCATCGAGCAGAGGTTGTGAAGATCGTCAAAGGTTCCCAAATTCCTGCTATCTTGAAGGATCCATTTCCAAAAGATAACAAAATGATAGGTTCTTCCTCGAGTGCCACTAAAGAACCCATATTGATGATGTCTCATGTAAGGATTGCGACTCGATCGCAAGATTATGGTAGTAAAAGTCCTGTTGATGGCAAAGAAGCAAAATCTTCTCATTCTAATCCATCAACCTCAGCTCCCGGTTCCGATCCACTACAGATCGAGAAGCCTAACCTAGACTTAGTAATCAAGCCGCCCGTCAAGGGTGTACTTCGAAGGTCTGCTTTCAATCCACATGCCAGAGCAGCCCAGAATTATAACATTGTTGAGGACTTAGCTGTTTCACCCTCAGCAATGTCAGCTTTGGAAGTGTTGCAATCATGCCCAGCACAACACAAATTACTTTTGTCGGCTATAGGAGCTGTTGATGTTTAGGACCCGAACCTAATAATCTTTGATCTAGAAAATAGTACACCGCGTTTGCCTCATCAAATGGCTTTCCAGATCCCAGTGATAGTAAAAAACAGGCCTATTCATCGGACTGTAATTGATGAGGGAGCTTCCACGTGTATTATGTCGATGCAGTGTTGGAGATCGCTTGGTTCTCCTTCACTAAATCAATCCCCGACAATTCTTAAGGCCTTTGATGGCTGTGGGTTCCGTCCTTTTGGCATTCTATAGGATTTGCCTATAGGGGTTGAAGGAAAAACCGTTAGTCTAGATGTGGAGGTGGTTGATGCCCCTCTAGACTACAACCTTCTCTTGGGTCGAAGTTGGACTTACGCTATGACAGCGGTCGTTTCATCGGTCTTCCGAGTAATAAAGTTCCCACATAATGGAAAGATCGTAAAAATAGACCAGATGGCTTACTTTTCATCCGACCCAACCTCTTTAGATAGTATCCAACATGTCGGTAAAACGACTATCACATATAAGGATGTTGGTGTAGGATTAGTTAAAGATGCCGGTTTACTGGGAACTTTTCCTTTTCCTCCGCTCAACGCATCATCTTCATTTGCAACCATTCATATGATTACATCAGACACTATTTATTACGACGATCCTTGGATCGTTCCTTCTGAATCTGAAATAGACTCATTTGGTAATTCTATGCCGTTGAGTCCATATGAAATTGCCTATGAAGCCGTGCAGTCTTTTACCGACCCGTGTTCAACCAAAGTCGACCAAATGAATGTGGTCCGTGAGGAATCACTTTTCACATCAACCTCGGAGTTAATAGCTTTTCTCGAAGTTGTGTCATCTGACGAACAACTTCGTGAAATCCTGTGTATAGATGATTTACCATGGGAGGATCTCCATCATAGATCTTCGTTTTTACCCGAGGATGATCGTTTTGAAAATGATTCCTCATCAATTTTTACAACTAAATATGTCAAAGAAGCTCATAATCCCATGAAACATCCTAATTCAGAGCTGAATTTGGGAAATATCTCTCGAACTATTCCCATTGACATTTCAGTTAAGCCTGGAATTGTTGAAAACATTCATATAGGTGCCTCGTGTATAGATGACGAAATTCAGACATACAAGGCCCTATTTCAAGAATTCCGCGACGTGTTTGCCTGGTCCTACGAGGAAATGCCAGGAATTGATCCTGCGATTGTTGTTCATGAGATCAAGACTTATCCAGACGCTAAACCCATCCGGCAACGTTTGCGTCAGATTCACTCACAAAAAGCTGCTGCAATTAAAGCAGAAGTTGAAAAGCTGTTGAAAGCAGGTTTCATTTATCCGATCCCGTTAACGGATTGGGTATCGAATATTGTTCCGGTTAACAAAAAACAGGGAACAATAAGAATATGCATCGACTATAGGGACATTAATCGAGCTTGTCCAAAGGACAACTACCCAACACCCTATATCGATCAAATCATTGATGATTGTGCCGACAGCGAAATATTTTCCTTTATGGACGGTTTTTCCGGTTACAATCAAATCAATATTCTACCTGCCGATCAACCAAAAACGGCTTTCATTTGTCCATGGGGGACATTTGCTTACTGAAAATTACCTTTTGGGCTTAAGAACGCCGGAGCAACTTTTCAAAGGGCGATGTCTTATGCGTTTCATGACATCAAACACATTGTGCAACCGTATCTCGATGATTTGCCCGCTCATTCATTACATTGAGCTGATCACCTTGTCCATTTACGAGCAATCTTCATGAGGTGTAGGCATTATCGTATTCGGTTGAACCCACACAAATGTGTCTTCTGTATAGAAGTGGGTCGATTGCTAGGATTAGTAGTTTCGAAAGCCGGCATTCGCGTCGATCCCTCGAAGGTAGAAGCGATCATCAAATTGCCTCCTCCTTCGAGTCTTCGCCAACTCCAAAGTTTGCAGGGGAAAGCAAACTTTTTACGACGATTCATTCCTAACTACGTCGAGGTTACAAAGGGTTTTACAAGGTTGTTAAAACAGAACGCTCAATTCTCTTGGGATGAGATAGCTCAAAAATCTTTTGATGCACTCAAACATGCGTTGACCCATGCACCGTTGTTGCATCCTACCAACTACAACCAGGATTACTTTTTGTACCTCGCCACCTCCCATTCCACCATTGGAATGGTCTTAGTTCAGGAACATGAATCCAGAATGGAACATGTGATATATTACCTTAGTAGGACATTATATCCCACTGAGCTAAAATACTCACGTGGAGAAATTGGCATTGGCAGCCGTTCAAGCTGTCCAACGTTTTCGTCACTACATTTTACTCCGTAAAACTACAGTCATTTCGGATTGCAACCCTATGATCTACATTTTGACTAAACAATTGCTAGGGGGCAAGTACTCCAAATGGATTTTTATCCTGCAGGAGTTCGACTTGGAGTTTGAGAAATCTAAGTCTAAGAAATCTTTAGTTTTTGCAGAGTTAATGTGTGACTTCCCGCGTGCTGACACGGAAACTATGGCAGAGGAGCCCATTGCGGACAAATCTCTGTTTCTAATCAGAACTTTAGATCCATGGTATGGGGATATCATCATCTATCTCCAGACCCAATCCTTTCAGCCCGAAGCTTCAAAGTCGGAACGTCGGAAAATTCGATTCCAGTCCCAAAAATACAAAATTATTGGAGATACTCTTTATCGCCGTGGGGCGGACTCTATTTTTCGACGTTGCTTAACTCATGAAGAGGCTTAAATGGTTCTAAATGACTGTCACTCTGGAGCATGTGGCGGTCATATGTCTGGGTATGCCACAGCCCAAAAGATATTGCGCGCTAGCTACTTCTGGCCATCCTTGTTTAAAGATTGTATTACTGCGGTCCGAAAATGCCACAACTGTCAAGTATTTGATCGAAATATGTGCGCTCCACCTGCTCCTCTCCACCCTATAATTGTTGTTGGTCCTTTTGCCAAATGGGGTATCGATTTTATTACATGTAACCCTCACTCGGCCGAGGGGGCATGCGTATATCATCCTTGCGGTAGATTATTTTACTAAGTGGGCCGAGGCGATGCCTACATTCGAGGCAGACGGCAAGACAGCTGCAATTTTCGTATTCAATCACATAATTGCTAGGTTTGGTGTCCCACAAGCGATAATCACTGACCATGGGCGCCATTTTCGAAAAGTTATGATGACAGAACTTACAGGCCAGCTTGGTTTGCGTCACGATAGTTCAACTCCTTATTATCCACAAGCGAATGGTCTGGTTGAGTCCATCAACAAAGTTTTAGTTATCATGATCTGATGAATCATTGGTATTCATCAGTCGAATTGGCACAACATGTTATTTTCAGCGCTTTGGGCGTACCGAACCTCAGTGAAAACATCGACAGGGTTCACTCCTTTCCAACTAGTTTATGGTTTGGAAGTTGTGCTACCCATTGAATGCGAAATCCCGTCACTGCAAATGGCCATCGAGTTACTTCCAGCTACTTCTGAAGAGGAGAAGCATTTATTATACTTAGCTCAATTAGATGAGAATCGACGTGATGCTGCATTGGCGATCGAGACTCACGCAAAACGTATGAAAGCTCAGTATGATCGAAATGTGACCCCTCGAAATTTTTCGGAAGGAGACTTAGTGTTATTATATGATCAAGCTAATGATAAATTAGGTGCTGGAAAATTCGTTCCTATGTGGCATGGGCCCTATATTGTCAAGCGAAAGCTAACGAAAGGGGCCTATGAGCTGGTAGACTTTGACAGGGACTCTTTGGGTAAACCCAGAAATGGACTTTACCTAAAGAGGTATTATGCTTAAAAGATGGGTATGGAGATTCTTAGTTAGGTTAGGTTTTTCTTTCTAGCTGGTGTGTTTGTTAGTTTAGACAGTGTGCTTAGCTTAGAAAGAGTGTTTTCGTCGTTATTCTGGCGTATCTTAGTTTTACTCTTGATGATGCAGATGTCGATGCCTCTCCAAACATACATTGGTTTCGCTGATGGTGCTTGTCGTAGTACACGGAATATCTCTTCCGCAGCTTGGGTTATCTATTCGCCCTCTGACGAGTTAGTTTTTATGCATGGGGTGAGCCTCGGTCAAACAACAAACAACATTGCCGAATACAGTGCAGTGATTGAGTTATTGTCTGGATCTATTTCATTTGGGATTCAGAGTTTGATAGTGAGGTTAGATTCTGAACTCGTTGTATTACAACTTAATAGAGTGTATGCCATTAGAAATCCAGTGTTATTAAGGTTATTTTTGAGAGTGCGTCTCTTGGAACGTGAGTTTGATTACATTGAATATCAACATATTCCAAGGTCTTTAAATACATTGGCAAATGCAATTGCTTCTCGAATGTTAAATAGACATTTGCAATAATCATACATGTAAATTTAAAACCATTCCATAACATGATTTACAAGATCAGCCGGTAATAATGATATATATAGATAAGAGTGTGTCAAAAATACATCGTCTTCGATCGTAGGTTGAAAAACACCTTATGATCGGCAAAAATGATAAGTACAAAAAACCAAAATGTCACATGTGTCTACAAAAACGACCATCCAATCACTGGTGATGATCCCTATATGACACCACAGCATGGGCTACCCTACACAAGAACCTCCTAAAAGGTCCTGGGACCCCGACTACATAGCGCTGAAGCCTGATAGGAATATAATCTATAGTAGTCTCCAGTATATCTGCTGTAAGACGCTCTAGGTCATGCTCCAACTCAGCTAAAGTCTCTATGGCCTCGTCCTGTGGGGCCGGTGCCGCTGCAACTGGTAGTCTCCTCTCGAAAGGCTGGAGATTGGCTGGACGACGTGGGCCTACATCTGCATTTTGAAAATTATTACTATCAGTTTTGAGACGATATAAAAACAAACAAAAAAATAGATATTTTAAAAACTTGTGGAAAATGAATTACCTGTATCATCCCATTGTTCTCCCGGTGGAAGAACCATGTCTGGATCTCCACGAAAATCAATACCGGCATAAGGAAAATATTGTATAGAAAAGACCTGGTCCTCTAACCAATGAAAGTACTCCGCAGTAAATCGAACAACCTCCATTCCCTCATCAGGATGACGGGCCATAACCGCAACCCATCGCATCAATTTGGGCTCTCGAGGAAGCCCAACACCAACAGTGAGCTGCTGTGGGATCAGCATCAGAACCCTCTCTAAGCCAAAACTCACAACTAAAGGCCCATAACCAAAAGTCTTCAGCTGTCCGTTTTTGGCTCGAGTCAGTTGGCCTTTTACATTGGCCAACACGGCATCACACCAGTTTAAAATGGTACCTCGATAGCAATCAATCGCCATCTGCATCTGGGATCCAGTGGCAATGTGTAAAGCGGCAGCCCCGCAAAGTCTGGTAACTGTAAAGGCAATCACCATAAGTTCATGGCGGGATATAGTTTTGATCTCTATCCCCTTCTCCTGAGTCTGAGTGTTACACCACTCTAGTCGGAGACTAGTAATGGACTGGCCACCTGGCCTAGTCTCGAATAGAGTCAAGTGTTCACCTCTCTTGGGAAAACCAGTGAGAAAGTAAATATCTGAGGGCTCTATCTCGAGCTGGTGCCCTCCAATATAAAAACACTGGTCCTGAACGTTCCACCTTTCTTCCAGCCACTCTAGAAATCTCACTTGGGCCCTCATGCCAGGTATGGCCCAGTATTTATAAAGGCCGCATGCCTTCAAAGCATCAATTGACGGTTGATGATTAATGGCGGCCAAATCAACATCTTCGTGCTCTCTCTCGCACCAATCAAGCATGGTGAGCAATCTACACACCAGAAAACATCCATTAGATTCCATAAAATCAAAAAAATTTGGTCCATTTTGGAGAAATTGGGGTTTGAAAACTCGTTTTGCGGGGTACGCACCCCGCCTTTAGGAACAGAGCGTGGGTATGCGGGTTCCCTTAAGGAAAGATGCGTACGCCCGAAATTTTCCCAATTGAGAAAATGTCGGAGTACGCAGGTCCCCAATGTGGCACCTGCGTACCTCGAGGAGCGGTTCTTGAAACCCCAAAGCCTCCAAAAAATGAAATTAGGGCCTAAAAACGAATTCTAAACGGATGGAAATGAAGAGGAGGATGTTGTAGAATACCTGAAAGAGACGACGTTCGGTTTTGACAGTCGGATTCTCCGCAATGTCCACGGGAAGTTTCTTGCCAAAAGCCCTTTTTCTCTCCTCAACAGTAAAATGGTAAAAATGAATTGGTAAAAGCCCTTTTTATAGGTTTTTTGGGTAAATAAATGGTAAATTTGTTTATTTTTCACCATGAGAAGGTATTTTTCAAAGTATTTTTATCTATCGTCAACAGGTATGAGTAATGTGTTGGTTTTTGTGCAGGATAAAGGATTTTCAGGGAAAATTGTCATTTTTTACAAACAAAAACATCAGAGTCATCTTTAAGCCCTTTTCTGACTCCTAAAATATGAAAAGATTGCCAAGCATTTCTTTTACACTCGTTAAAACGGAATTAAAAGACGGTCCTCTTATAGCCCTTTTCTGACCGTAAAAACATGAAAAGATTGCCGAATTTTTGTCGTTTCAAACTCGATATTAGAAATAAAACAACGTGTCCTTGATCACTTTTTACTTTTCAGATCAGAGACAATAATCATGAAAGTACTCCTTGGTCGTAAAGATCAAGCGGTTCTCTCAAGTATTATTTTATACTTTTTCGGGCTTGGGAGACACAAACTTACGAAAAAGGTCAACCGTGGAGTCTTCTTAAGTTTTTCAGACTCTCTAAAATTGAAAAACGCTGAGTTTCTCCTATACTGGACTCGTTAAAATTTCACAGTAAAGGACCTGTTCGATTACAAACAGAAACGGACCACTCCTTCTTAGGGTTCGAATCTAAACTAAGTTGGACTCATCCGAAGGATGAGCTTATAATCAAGCAAATGTTATCCTCCTCAAGCTTGTAAAAAATAAAGAGGTACTTGCCAGAAATGGTGGGGGAAAAGAGAGAAAAATGAGCCTATTTGTTATCCTGTGTCTCAGAGAAACCTTATCACCACTCTTGAACATGACACTTTTCATTCACCTGGATTGGGAAATCCTTTGCCTCACAATTGATCAAACCACATTGAAAGTCTTCAGCCGGGTTCCGGGTATTAACTTTGGGTCAATTGTCACCAAGCCATCTGTTGTGTCGTTATGTGTTCAAGAGGTCACTGCAAATAAAACATTCATCTGCAAAATACCTGTCATCCATCTTGACCATCCCTGAGTCAGTCCTTACAGCTACATTTCTTCAACTTGATTTATGATTTCGTGTTGTGGGCTTGCCTACGACGGATCACTTTCTATCGACATCAGCACATTATCTAGAAAGATGATCTAGAAATCATCAGTACCTTGAAATCTGCATGCATCAATGGCAGGTTTCTCGCCTTTGACGACAGTTTACATCATTGACTTTCGATCGAAGGATTCCGTGACATGTTCGACATCAACATATTCATTCACATCTCATGGATTGTACTGGGTACTTTGAGAACCATTGACATCACTGGTGGTCTCTCTCACACTTGTTAACAGTTTACATCATTGGCTGGTAATCAAGTGGTTTATACCATGTTCGACATCAACTCATTTATTCGCATGGATAGAATTGTACTATTTCGGGAAGTAGAAATGAAGACCCTGGATCTAGTTTCCGCCATCCAGGCTACGAGGAGTTTTGTATTCATTATATAGTAGACTAATTATAAACAGATGGCTGCGTCCATACTGTGTCTACATGAGTCTATGATTATGATGTACTGCGAAATCATTCCTATATCAGAGCAATAGTTAGTTTGTTAGTTAAAGTTTTTGATCTGAGTATGGGAATGCCTACCTCAACGATGATATGATCTCATACATGTATTTTGTGTTGAATATTTACAGGTTCTGACTGGGCTCTCCACAAATAAATCCTTGAAATGATAAAGTACTTCACCCTTCCTAGATGATATGAAACCCTAATCTACTACAGGCTTCACACTTTAGGGGGCAATCTGTTACACTAAAATTTGTCACCATGACTATTTGCAGTCAGTATGGCTCCATCAATAGTCATACTGTCCTCCTTGGCAAGTCTTATACCTCTGCTCCTCATGTCAAACTCCAAGAAAGAGAGAAAGTCCTTAAAAATCAATATAACTCTGGTTACGCAGTTTCTCTTACCCTTACCTGCGTGTACGCACCTCAAGTTCATAACACATGCGTACTTGTACGCTCTGTCTGTAAAGGGGTGGGTGCGTACTCCTGTAAAGGTCAAAAGGCGCAAGTTTTACTTCAAAAAATTTACTTGTGGTCGATTCTAGAGCATTCTAGAAGATGGTTTGACGTGGATTGAGCGCCTCCAAATGGTTCATGCATCCCAATGAAAGAGGAACTTATCCCATCAAGAGGGGAGCTATCCCATTGAAAGAGGGGCTTATCCCATTGATGGTGGACCTGATTAACTTCCTCCAAAGCACTATAAATACAGGCATTGGGCCAGAGGGAGGGGACGTTGAAAGCTGAACATTCCTAAGGGTAGATGCTGCTGAAATTAGGACTCCCTTTTAGAGCTTGAGAGGAGAGATTCCAATCCTTTCTTAGCTTCATTTGGAAGTGGGTGAGCTGGTCAAAGTAAAGGAGAACTCTTGCTGGACCCTGGGAGGGACCTGCACAACACTAAGGCACTGGTTGTAATGGTTTCTTTTGTTTCCAATTAATACAATTAAGTTCATTTTTCTCAACAAGTTGTTATATATAATTTGTTTCATAAACTCCTTGGTCTTTATGATGAATATGTTTTATTATATGATTTATTCAGGTGCTATGTAATTGTTTCCTTGTTAGTGAATGCAGGTTTCAAGGAGAAGGAGCTCATCTGGATCGAAGAGGCTTGGCTGCTACAAACAAGCGTTGGACTAGAGGTAAGCCTTAAACACCTGGTTGCTTTTATTTTAAATGCATATTTAGGGAAAGATAGTGCTTGATTGTTTTGTTTGTCACTAGAAAGCCTTAGCTTCTAGGGAGGTCGATTTTGTCCGCAAAATTGACTCTTTCCGCATGACAAAAACCCAGGAGCTTAGATGAGAAATTTGGGGGAAGGAGCATAGTTTCTAGTGAGAGCTAAGTGGAAAAATCTGTGTGTGAGTGCGTTGATATGTAAGGCTGAGAGAGAGCCTGTTTCGTAGAAAACGATCGAGAGTGCCCATGTAGAGGGAAGAGACCTTGAGAGCTACACTGTGTGTAAGGCGGAAGTTGCTTCTGCTCTATGAGTGAAGGCGGAATTTTCCAGTGTGATGTGAGTAAATGTGGAAGTTTCTAGTGCATTGTGAGTAAATGAAAAAGTTTATTGTGCTTTGTGTTAAACACATTAGTTGTCTATTTTGTGTGAGGAAGGCCGAAAGTGCCTATGCTGCAAGAAAGGTCAAAGGTGTCTGTTCAGAGAAAGAAGGCTGAGAACTTAGTCTGTGCTATGGAGAGGAAGAGGCTGAGAGCTGAACTTGTGCTATGGAGAGCTAAAGACCGAGAGATGAGTGACTGCATATGAAGAGTAGAGAAAGAGTTGTGTGGACTGCGATGAGTGACTGTTGTTGAGAAGATCAATGGGTTGTTGCAAAGTGAGCAGTGTGAGAAAAGAGAACAAAGATGATATCAGGCAGAGTGGTTGCCAAATTACAGAGAACATACAGTTCCTATTTGAGTGTGGGTTGGTGCTTGCATACAGGAAGTTGTTGCTTCCATCTTTAGTGGGTGCTTGAGAAGGCTCGGGGGTTGGTGCCTCCTTCAAGTTGGATTGAAAAAATCCAAGGAGATGCAAGTTGGTGCTTGCAAAAAATATGTGAGTTTTCCTCACATGGTGCTTCTGGTAAGATGGACGGGTGTCTACAAAAAGAGGGAGTTGGTGCTTCCTGCTAGTCAGTGCTAGTAAAAATGAAAGGAAGTTGGTGATTCATGTGAGTGGGTGCTCACAAAACAGATTGATGTAATAGATTAGGTGCTCTTATTTTACATCAATAACAATAACAAGCTTGGCCTCTTTTTCCCAAAAGGGTTTCCACGTGAAAAACCTTGTGTCTCATGTGTATGATACTCATGGTGTGTATGGTTGTATGTTGATTTCATGTTATTGCCATATTAAATATTGTTGCTGATTATATCGATGGGTGCCAAGCTTGAATAAGAAAAGTAAATAGCCATAAATTTTTAAAATTAGCCTTAATACTAATTCACCCCTCTCCTTAGTATTATCATTGTTTCCAACAATTGGTATCAGATCCAAGTTCCTTTAGGAATAGCTTAATCACTAGAAGGTATATCAAATGGAAACAATGGCTAATCCAACTTTGCTAACAACATAAGGAGTTCCATTTTTATACAAATCAGGCCATGAGCTTTGGTATGAAATCTGGAAGGTTAGAATGGTAACCTATTTAATGGCCTTCGGTATTGATATGTATATCTCTGTAGTGAATGGATAAAAGAGTGATCAAAATGAACAAGCCCAGGAGATTATCATGAAGGGTCCATCTAAGTCAGATGTTGATAAAGTGAGGCATTATGAGTCAACAAAGGAAGTGTTAGACAAAGTGCAATGTCTATATGGGGGAGATAACCATATCAAGAAGAGGCTGAGGAGGCCTTCTCCTCTAGCAATGAACCAGAAAATGGAGAAGTTTTTGCTCATCACACTCGTGTTGATGATTAAGATGTTTGAGAGGAGAGACCATGTTTCTCAAAAGGTATGCTATTTATTTGTGATAAATGTAAATAAATAGGTCATTCATTATCTAGATGTTCATGTGATTCACTTGAATATAGAGAGAGCCATGCAACTAGTATTTTTAATGAAGATAGACCCCTTTTAGTAGCAGGGATCCTCTCAAGGAGAAGAGAGTACATCCCGTGGATAGAATAGGGGTATGATTGAAAGCGATGAAGAAGGGACAAACCTTAGACTTGTGGAAGTCTCCATGGACACAGAGACAAGCTTAGATATTTGCAGTAACTCAGCTAGCACCTATGATAGTGAAGAAAATGATCTAAATGAAAGGATTTTTTTTAGAAAGAAGTTGATCTTCGCTCTAAAGGAGATCAAGGACCTATTAGAGGAAAATCTCAAGGAAGAGGAGCAATCGAAAATCTATGAGCTTGAGATGAGAAGTTGAGCATAACAATGGTTGAATTAAATGTTCAACAAGGAGAGGCTAGTAGACTGAATGGGAGATTAACCAATCAGTTGAGCGAGAAGGAAACTTAATGTGAGAGACTAAAAAATGAAGTAGTCTCATTGAGACACGAGTTATAAAAGTCAAATAAAGAGTTGTCTCGTTATCAGAAGCTTGAGGGGAGAAAGAAAGTCTTGTATGAGGTACTTGGCAAGAAAATATCCCCTCTCATCAAGACTAGTTTGGGTTTCAAGGAAAAACCAAGCTCCAATATGGTGAAGGCTGAAGGGTCAATTTACTAGGTAAAGGGAGTCCAAGGTTCCAACAACAAAGGAAAGGAAGTTGGTGGACAACAACCAAAAAAAGGAAAGCAACAATAATAAAAGAAGAAAAGGGAGCAACAGAAGGATAAGATGCAACAACAAGCAAAGCAACAAAAGAGAGCTAGGCGGTTGAAAGAAAAAGTGCAAGGTATTTCTTGCAATAATTTTGGACATAAAGCCATAGAATGTGTATGGAATGCAAGGAAACAATATGTGTTGGTTAGAAGCAACCCAAGAATGCAAAAAAAGGCTAGGAGAAGGCATGCTGGAAATGATAGGAGTTTTGGCAACAATGTTGTCAAGAAAGGTAACTCCTTTTCCCTAATCTTAAGCCATGTTGAATGCTACAACTGTGGAAATATCAGGCACGAGAGAGTTGGTTATAAAAATGAGAATAAATGGCATACTCCTCAGCGTATGCATGTGAATGTAGCAACTTGGGATTTGAAGACAAGCAAAAGCAATGGAGTTGGTAAATATACCCTTGTCTTCAGTTCTTTATGTCAAAAGAAAAAGATGAAAAGAGGAGGAAGAAATTAGAAGAATGATCCTCTTACCCATGTGATGGACCCGATGAAAAGAGGAGGAAGAAATCAGAAGAATGATCCTCTTACCCATGTGATGGACCCCTCTGTTAGGCAAAAAGGCTTCAAGAGGGTTTTGGGGAAAAAAGAGGAGGTGAAAGAGAAGATTCCTATATCCATGTGCAGCCAAGAGAAATCCCAAATATGGGAAAAGAAGAAGATGGAGAGTAAAGCCTCTGTCAAGACCTAGCCATTGAAGGTCTCGAAGAAGAAGGAGGATGATTTTCTCAGGGGGAGTAGATCCTTTGTTTCCCTTCAATAAAGGAAGAGAATTGCCTCAAGGGAGGCCGAATAATTTAGATGCAGGAAGCAAAAAAGAATAAGTAGAAAGGTGCATTTGATAGTGAAGGTATGGTTGTGTTTTCTTGCTGATTAGAACAATAAAATGGTTTATTTTTAATGTACCAAAATTGAAAAGGAGGAGTGCAGCCAACATGAAAAGTACACAACAATATCTTATGTTGTGGGAAGACTAGCTGCAATGGAAGTGTGGAATGACAAGAATCTCACAGTCAAGTCAAGTCAACACGATTAGTCCCCACGTAGAGGCAAGAAAGCATTTGCAGGAGATCCAAGAGCATTGGCTCAGGGGGAGTTGTTTTGATAAAAACAATAGCAGGCAACAATTAGCAGCCTCAAAAAGGAATATTGTTGAGAAAATGAAATGTTTGCATATTTGGTGAGATACTCTTATTTCGTTTAAGTTGTAAGTTTAATTATGCATAGCAGTCTTGTGTTCATGAAACAAAATTGGTGCAATACTTTCATGTCCATTAACCCTCAATTGGTATCGTTATGTCAATTGGTTGCATTGGGCTCATGATGAGTGACCTTGCGTGCAAACGGAAATATCTTTTTAACAAAAGAAATATTAGAGTTTGCCTGGTACAATGCTCCATTTGTATCATTTCCTTTGGTGCAATTGGTGTAAGAATCAATCCCTATTGTATGAGAATTATCTCAAGGGGAGAAGTGGAGATGCTAAAAAATGTGAGCACAGTCTCGAAAGAAACAACCATAGCAAAGAAGTGCAAGCCGAAATGCATCATCATTAATTAGTATTTGCAACAACATCAATACCATGAGTAGTTTAATGGGTGTCAATCTTCGTGATACAAAAGATGCATTAGTGTAGAGAATACTCAGTTGGCATCCATAAGGTGTCAAAAACTGGAGGCATTCATATCAGAGGAAATATATGTTCAGGGGGAGCATATCACATATGCCCAGTTTATGGATTAGCAATAGTGAAAGTCTTGGAAGAGATATCCATGAGGCAGAATACACATCTCAATAGCTAGACTCTTGTCTTCACATCCAAGTGATTGCATGGGGAGAGGAAGGAAACTTGTAGCCCCTTGCCATTGATGTCAAATGGGGAGATAATTTGTGAAGAATTCGTGATGGCCCGTGGAGAAGAAAGTAGGCCATTGGTGTCTCATGCAATGAGATGTGTGGAAGCGGCATGAGGTTTGGTCATCACATGAAGAGAAGGATGGAGTGTTTCCATCAATGCCAAAGGTGGAGATTGTTAGACAATTGACATTGTCTGGATGGCTAGTGACCTAGTAAAGGCATCTGCAAGTGTGTTGGCATTAATGTCAACAATCATGCTAGGGAGATGTGTTGGGAAGTTGGCATTGCCTAACTGTTAGCAGGAGTGTTGGAATTGATGTCAACCAGAATAGCTTGGATGCTTGTCACAGTAGATGTTGGTAGTGATGGCCCATGAGGAATCCCATGGTTGTTCATGGCTTAAATCATTCCTATGTGTTGTGGCCAGCAACAACCCCCTTTTTTTTAGTATTAGTAATAACACTAAATGAATGGGGACCCTTCTAAAAATAAAAAACTAGCACTTAGAATTCCCTTTTAATAAAACACACTATCATAAACTTAGGAAAAACATTCGCAAAACATAAAATCTTAAGTATTATGATATGTCTCAAATAAAATTGTTCTCTTAATAATGAACATCGCATTGCAAAAGGATAAAGGAGGATATCGTATAAAAAAAGTTTCAGAATTGTGAAAACACGATGATGCGAGATCATGCGCCATATA
This sequence comes from Pinus tabuliformis, assembly GCA_031772625.1. Taxonomy (NCBI): domain Eukaryota; kingdom Viridiplantae; phylum Streptophyta; class Pinopsida; order Pinales; family Pinaceae; genus Pinus; species Pinus tabuliformis. The sequence goes on along the minus strand of CM062806.1, from coordinate 967,901,727 downwards.
GACTCATCGCATATCGCAGATTTCATATGTCATAGCGCCACCTAAGATAAAACGTCCCGATCTTGCGATATGTGATAAAGCATCTCGTAAATCGCATCTCGTAGTCGCATAGTGAAACAAATGATTGTTAACAAAAAGGATTAGCGATATGGCAATTTGCGATATTGCGATCTGTGATATTGCGGAGCAAATCGCAAAATCGCTTTATCGTAGTTCAACAAGGCTCATTGTTCAATGAAATATTTCTCGTAATCTGATATCGAGTTATGGGCATTAAATGTTGACCCCAAAGTCACAGAATTTATCATAGAAGCCCTTGCCTTCAATGATCAACTCTTGCAACAGCAGGAGACACTTTGCCAAAGAATATTGCAATGGAACTCTCACTGCGAGATGAGCGACAAAATCAAAAGTCAAGTCATGGATTTGCGACTTGATTATGATTTAATTGATAAGAAAGTTTCTGATTATTTGAATTGGCAGGAATCGGAGGAAGGAAAGAAAGCAGGGTTTCTCAAGAGCAATGAATCCCACAAAGAAATGTTTTTCAACAAGTGGGATGCAAAAATAAAAAAGGTAGAACATGAAGCGGAAGAAGCAGCGACAACAACAAGCAATGTCATTGACTATGTTAATGAAAATCTACACAGAGCCAACCTGATATCAGAAACCAATCCAGAATTTCTCCCGAAAGCATAGCAACTGCGGACAAGTTGGAGACAAAAAGCTGAAGAAAAGGCAGAGTCAATAAAAAAGTTAACCAAGTTAAATTGGGATACTTACTGGCAACACTTGGTGAAACCACACAGTCAGTGTTTGACTCTGAAATGCCTTACAAATTCTGCCGAGAAGATAGTGTCAGTGCTTGCTAATTCTATTTTTGCAGGACAATTAAAATCGGAGGTCGGCCAACCGACACTCCTCAAGCCGATGTTGGATGCTTGCGATCTAAGAGAACAAATGCATAGTTAATTTTCAGATACAATTTAGTTTTATTTTGATTTATTTTTTTCCTTAGATGAGGACGGTCATTTAAACCTCCTCCTATATTTTTGTAATAAACTATTTTTAGTCTTTAGTTAGTAGGATTTAAACCCCTCTCATGCATTTAGAGAGGGGTCCAGAAATTTGCCAAAAACAGTTCTTCAGAACATGCACTTCTGCACCCTCTGAGGAGGTTTTGATGAATGAATGGAATGAGATTTATTTATATATGTGTTCAATGTCTATTACTGAAATGCACTTCTGTACTCTTAGTAGATATTGAATTATGAGAAGATAAATCTATATTGCTGAAGCTCATGAGTAAGACTTATTATTAATGGTACTTTTATCTCTTAATGATTTATGCTTATGTGTCAAGTAATATGTTATTTTTAGTTGTTTATAAATGAAAGCTTGAATGTTTAAGTTATCATTTGGCACTTTTGTACGATGGTGACTATTCTATTTATGCTTAGTGTATGAACAACTTATTATGCGATATGCTTTTCAAAATTGTTTCGGTTAATTTCTTATACGAAACAATTCACTTTTAATGAATTATTTTCTCATAGCAATTGAATGATATTTATTACCGATTGCTGTTAGAAACTATTTTAGATCGCATAATTGAAGAGTTAATCCCGTGATAGTTTTAGAATTAGATGTTTACATTCATTAGAATAAAATTGCATGTGATAAATTAGATTTAGATTAAAAGCATTTTTATTTAGAATTTTTTTTAGAAAGGAAAACATCATCACAAACAAATTGGGAAACTGGTCCCATTATCCCCAGTCGGACCCACTATTTCAAACAGAAAAGGAGTTGCTTTCAAGGTCCGGACTAGGTGGGTATCCCCCTTGTTGTAGACCCGATTTTTAGGGCTTCAAAAATATATTTGGCGCTAGAAGGAGGGCCAAAACTATGAATGGCTAGTAAATCTAAATCTAAAAACCATTCTGAGAGTAAATTGCCCTTAACATCTCCCTTGACTTCTCCATCGCATTTCGAGTCTTTAAATCTTAAGTGAGAAGTTGAGAAAACAACAACCACTGCCACAAACCTGAACATTTCAGATAGATTTACTATCGAACCCCGTGAAGTTGAGTCATTGATCCATAAACTTCAAGGATTTTCCATATCACCGCAAAAATCTGAATTATCTCAAGGTAGTGTGACTTTGCAATACAATCTTTCTCATCCTCTTACCAGATTATAGAGTGAAAATTTGGTATCGAACCAGCTGAATTACCTCTACCTAAAAGGAAAAGAGCAAGGAAGACACCTCAAGGGTCTAATAGTGAGAATCTTTCATCATCAACATCCATTCCATCTTCTCTATTGCAAAGTCAACCATCCACTTCTCCACTTCATATTGTTGTTCAACAAAGTACTGGAACTTCGACATCCTCATCCCTACCACACGGAACTTCATCTGTGATTTCCTCTGTTAGTAGTTCAATGATGGCTCAAAACCCATGGAACAATCCAGGGGTAGTCTCAATGCCTGCTCCCTTGAGTCAATTACCAGCCCATCCTGAGAAATGGTTGCCCAAGTTTAGCCCTGAAGCAGGCATGTTAGTAGAAGAGCACATAAATAAATTTATGTTATCAATAAATTTAAACGGAGTTACAAATGAAGACATTGTTGTTAGACTTTTTCCTTATACTTTACAAGCAACAAATGGGTCTTGGTATTTTTCATTACCATCGGGATCCGTTACTAGTTGAGACATTTTTCAAGAGAAATTCTTGACAAAGTTTGGCGATGATAGGTCTACAACAACATTGATCAATGATATATCGAATCTTAAGACTGAATCGAGAGAACCTATCAAATATTTCAACTCATGTTTCAACAAACTTTTGAATAAAATCCCTACCGCTTCCAAGCCTAGTGAAGAAGTTCGAAGTGAATGGTACATATCTACTTTACCATCGAACATAAAAATCTTTGTTGATAGGGCTGCCAAGACAACATTGGCTGAAAACATGAAGGAAGCGATAGCGGTAGAAAACCTATCTTAGCTTTAGAAAAGAAAAATGTTGTTGATGAAATAAAATCTAGGAAGGTGACTTTTAGAGATGATCCTAAGAAAAAGCAATTAAAAGACCCATTTTATTTAGAAGGATTGCAAAAAATTTTAAAAACAATGTCTAACGAAATGGTTGACATTAAAAGACAAGTAGCAGAAACTTCTTCTAAGAAACCCTACAAGCCTTATAGGAAAAATCCTTTAACTGATTCAAAGCCTCCCAATGCTATAACAAATGAAAATTTTGAAGGAGAAGAAGAAGATGTGTCCAACGAAGAACCTATTGATGAAGATGAAGTTGTAGAGCTACAGGGAATGTGGGACTCTATTCTTCAAGACGAAGAGGATGAAGAGGCATCACCAGTCAGTAGTAGAAGTAGAAATCAACTCGATCCTCCACAACCCAGTTCTAAACAGAAGAACGCAAGCTCAGTTTCCAAAGATAAAGTTACAGGTAAGAAATCATCACCAAAAGTGACTCAAACAAACCAAGTCCAATCTGATTCATCAACTCCATCTAAAACAATGATTGTTTCTGATGAGATGGAGTATAATATCGTTGAAGACATGAATAAGACTAGGGCCAATATTACTTTTCATGAACTGAATAAATTAAAACATCAATAGAAATTACTTTTGAAAGAGTTACATGCAGTACCCGTTGCACCTCTTCCTGCCACTATAATCTCACAAGATTATCATGAAATGGGAAGACCTCCAATTGGAATGGCAAATAAAGTTGACCCAAATGATATTGCTTTAATTGGAGGTAGGTCAAAATCCCATACCCCTCCATTCCTCCTTACCTATGAAATCTTCAATAAAAATTTGCATAATTGTTTGGTAGATTCAGGTGCTTCATCTAATATTTTTCCTAAAAAAATTTGTGCAAAGTTAAACGTCCAACCTCAAAAATCTGCAGTATGCATAGTTCAGCTAGACTGATCGCAGGTTGAAGTAATTGGTGAACTAAATCAAGTGACCATAAGGCTCTCATCGAATCCAAAGGTATGTCAAGTCATTAATATTTTAGTCACAGATATTCCTGAATTTTATGGTTTAATTCTTAGCAGGGATTGGTTTGAAAAGCTTCATGGATACTTTGCGATCGACTGGTCACATATGTGGCTCCCTTACAATGGTAAACCAAATCAGATAAAGGTTGAGTGAGAAAGATATCAAAAATAGATAATGATGGAACTGGAAGGAGAAAATGAACCTATAGCATACAACAACAATATAATTAGCAACTATTCTATTGACTCTTTCTTAGGAAATTTTAATGCTCATACTTCGCCTTATTTAGAACATTATGTTTTGTCTCAAGTAGAATTTTTTTTTTTAAATAGATAGTTCTAATTGCATTAATTTTGTAGATAGTCCTATAAATAACTCTTTGTTTTGGAAATTATTTTTTGACGGTTTTAAGTCTAATGATAGAGCAGGAGCAGGATGTGTATTAGTTAGTCCAGAAGGGAATAAAACCATGCTAACCTGTAGACTCGAGTTCGATTGCACAAACAACACTGCAGAATATGAAGCTTTAGTGCAAGGGCTATACAAGGCAATCAGACTAGACATCAAGTATCTACAAGTCTTTGGAGACTCCGAGATTGTTATTAAACAGGTACGAAATACTATACATTGTCTATCAGGTCATTTAAAGCATTATCAATCTTTAGTACAAGACCTGACTGAAAATTTTATAGCATTCAATATTTCATCCATTCCCAGACTCCAAAATGCTAGTGCTGACCTCCTGACTAATGTAGCTTCTAAACTCATTCCCTCCAAAGACTATAGCCTAGACAGATTCTCAATTGAATTGATCTTTAGGCCTTCCATTCCTGATAATGTTACCAACTGGAGAATTTTTAACGATGATCCTAATATTGTAAGTTTCCTAACATCAGAAGGATCTTACACTAATCAGATAATTGACGAGGACCAACATGACAAGCAGTTACAACAAGAGAGCACTAATAATGCCATACCAAAATTTGTAGTCAAGTTGGAAGACCTATACGATTTAAAAGACAGATTCAAAAGGTCTACCAATTCAAAACTTCAGAGTTCAACTATGAACTATGAATTAGTAAATCTAGGAATGGATACTGAGCCACAAAATATCAATTTAGGTCTCGGTCTAGCCCCAGAAGAAAAATTAGCCTTTGTCTGACTCCTGAAATAGTATAAAAATGTCTTTGCCTGGAATTACGATGACCTTAAGACTTACGACACTTCAATCATTCAGCATACTATCTCGATGATAGCTAATGAAAAACTAGTCCAGAAAAAGCTGAGGAAGATCCATCCTAATCTGGAAAGTTATATTAAGTCTGAACTCAATAAATTATTGAAAGCCAAAATTATTTTTCCCGTTCGACATTCTAGATGGGTTTCCAACTTGGTTCTAGTCAGAAAGAAAAACGGAGACATTCGAATTTGTATTGACTTTCGAAATCTTAACAAAGCTTGCCAAAAGGATAATTTTCCCCTGCCTCCTATGGAACAAATATTACAAGCAATTGCGGGATCAGAATTGATGTCCTTTTTAGATGGTTTCTCCGGCTACAACCAAGTCTTAGTCCATCCGGATGATCAGCTAAAAACCACATTCAGAACCAAATGGGGTACTTATGCATATCAAAAGATGCATTTTGGGCTGATTAATGCTAGCGCCACAGTTCAAAGGGCCATGGATATTTCATTTGAGGGATTACTAACAAATCAGTGGTGATTTACTTGGATGACATAACAATATATTCTAAAAAATGTAGTAATCACCTCAGAGACTTAAAACAGATCTTCCAACGTTGTCAAAGGTATGGGATTTCACTTAATCCAAAAAAGTCCTTTTTTGCATTAAGTGAAGGAAAACTTCTTGGATTTATAGTGTCTAAATCTGGAATCCATATTGATCTAGATAGGATTAAGGAAATTTTCGAAATATCCTTACCGCATAATAAGAAAGCAATGCAATCCTTCCTTGGCCAAATTAATTTTGTTAAAAGATTTGTCCCATACTTCTCAAGAATTGTGTCACCATTACAAGCAATGATCAAGAAAAACTCACTCTTTAAATGGGGTTAGGCAGAATATGAAGCGTTCAATCTGATTAAGCAAGTGATTGTTAATACCCTATCCCTAGCGACTCGAAATTTTTCCGATCCTTTCTTTTTGTATACATTTGCCTCTAAGAAGCCATATGCTGCAATACTCACACAAGCCAATCAAGACAAAGCGGAAGTCCTGATTGCCTTCTTTAGTTCAAATTTGCAAGGGGTTGAATTAAATTATTCTGACATTGAGAAACAAGCTTATGTTGTTTTCAAAGCGATTAAACACTTTAGACCCTTTCTTCTTAAGACCCATACAAAGATAATGGTGTCATTTCCGGCTGTAAGAAATCTCTTGGTACTGAAAGAAGTGGGTGAAAAAAGAGCAAATTGGGTCACAACCCTACAAGAATACGACGCTGAGATCAAACCAGCAAATATTGTAAAAGGTCAAGGCTTTTGCAAGATGTTGGTTGTGTTATCACTCAGGTTGTTCCCCAAAAGCAGTGGAAAAGGGAATACGGCTGAGGTAACCACTAACCAGTCTTTTAGCTGCAGATTCTAGCCAATCTACAACCAGAGAGGGCTCTCTCTTTATAATTTAGCTTTGTTTTGCTATATGTTAGGCTAGTTATGAAGTACAAGTATTTGTTTGGTGTTTGGAAGATGACATTCAATAAAATAGAGCTGCAAAGTATGAGAAGTTCAGACCATTGGGTTAATGGAGTCAAATAAAGATAAAATTATGGGTATGGTTTCTTAGGCAAAAGGAGGAACTACAAAGCAAGATAATTAAACATAGAACAATTTTCAAGCTGAAATAAGATGAAATGGAGTCAGGGAATGAAAGGCAGTCAAGAATCTTTCATTATGCTAACAGAGGGAATGTGTATGAATATTACCAAGGAGCAGTTAAGAATTCCTTAATTGTATTCAGGGTGTAAGAACCAGGGAAACAGGAGCAGTTAAGAATTCCTGCCTATGCTAGTCCTGAAGAAAACATAAGAATGACATGAATTGAACACAGAGTACAATTAAGTAAATTCTGAGCTATTCTTTTTTCCTGCAATTTGGAACATGATATATAGATGATATATAGAACACATAAATAATAAAACAAGAGTTAGAAAGACTTATTGATCCATGAGGTAATACGAGAATTTTGTAACATATTCTTTTGCCATTAATTTCACGACCAACAAGTTCATCAACAAAGCATTCCAACAATCTTTATGCAGAAGGGTTCTCAAGACTTACAGCACAGGTCCAGAATGATATTCACCAAACAACCCCCAATACATCTCTAGAGGAGGTATTTATACAAAAAGAGTTACAAAAAATCTCATAGAGAAAATATCAAGCAATAAATTTATCCATCTACTTCTTCAAAGGAAGTAAATGACATTGAAAACAGAGCGCAATGAATGCAGGAGTAACTTCCGCTGTACTGGATGCCTTAGGTGGTTTGATATATTTGACTTTTCAACTCAACAAGTCGATGGTGGCTGTCTCTTTAATTTGCATTCCCGCATTGCTGTCCCTGCCCTTTCATATATGCCTGATTCCCCTTTAATGTGTTTTGGCGTGAATTCCTTCCTCGCTGTTTTCATTTTCATGATACATGGCACGTGCACTAAATTTGATTAAATGCAGATGATAAAAAGAAAGAGAACCAAAACTACCTTGGTAAAACCTCTAACATGCCTTGCCACCATTGGTCTATTGGCAACTGGTGTCTTTGTAGTTTTATTAATGTTTCATCAGCTTCAGTATACCTGTAATAATTGGGCTGGACTTCAAAAAGATGTGTTATTTCATGCTCGATATATAACAGATTTTCCAACTTGTCATATAAGCTTTGCACAAAGGGAGGTACTATGTCCTCTGAAGTGCTTGATGATGCTGTAATCTGATTGGTAACATATGTTTTCACCCTGCAAGCATATTTTTCATGTGTCAACAACCTCTGATTGCTGGTTAACAAACTGGGTAGACCCTTTTGTTGCAAGACTGTAAACTTGGTTGTAAAGGCATTTATTTTTGTCTGCATCTCTTGACACTTTCTCTCCAGATTTTGTACAAACTTTTTCATAGTCAGCACCTTTTTAACTGTCAAAATGGTGCTTGTTCTGTCCTTGATATCTAGGGTTGCCAGTTTCTCTCTGGTATGAGTATTCAAAAAAATAATTAGTCTATTGGCATGTTCGGGCTTGTTTGCTAATAATGCTCTGGCCTTTTGAATCTCAACATGAGCTATTTCTATCAACTCAATTTTCTCGTGGATGGTCTATATTGATATCCATTGATCAGTGATGGACTGGCCAATTTTAGTCCATAATTTTTTTTTGATTTTTGACAGAGTTTTATGAAGAGTAAGGTCTTTCTCCAAGGATTTTACCTTATTTTCCAAGGCCTTTACCTCTCTTGTTTTTTCAGCCACAGTTATTTTTGATTTATCATAGCTTACCTCTAACTTGGCCAGTTTTTCTTTGGCTTCCTTTAGCTCTGCCATTTGGAGTTCTAAGGCCTTTATTTCCTTCATCATCTTTTCCATGCTCATGCTAGTATCTAGTACTATTGTTGTTGTTGCTGTTGATGCCGGATCAGTAGGAGGGACTGCTGTTGTGACTGTAGAAGGAGTAGTTGTAACAATTGGAGCTGTTTGAGATGGCTGAGAGGCCAACTCTCCCTGTTTTCCTTGTAGTGCCTCCTCCAATGCCTTCTCTGTTTCTGCCAATCTCTCATTCATCCTCATTAGTAAACCCATCGTGTCATCCTCTACTTTCTGCTGTGCAACTTCTGTGGTTTGTGGATGCATTGTGATCGACAACTTTAATTGCTTTTTGAGGGCTGCAATGTCTTCTTCTTTCTTTTTTATTAATGCCTGGATGCCCTTGGGATCCTTGGGATCATGTCCCAACTCTATGATAATTTCTTCTAAGGATTTAATTCTGTTATCCTTAGCCAAAGAAGAAGCCTTTTCCAATTCCAATTGGGCAGAAGTATTATGTAATGAATTTTGCAATTTGTGAGCTAATAGTGCTTTGTCTGCCAGGGTGGAGTACACCATTTCTCCGGTTTGTTTATGTAATTCAATCTAGTCCATTGGGTGGATGTATTTAGAGAGAACTTCCAGATTGGTCCTGATATAATCAGCAGCTGACTGTGGTTGCTGCATTGTGGGCTTGAAGTGACTAAGGGTCATTTTCCCTTCTTGAATATCATAGGCTGCCATTAGCCTTTGTTGATTTGTGGGAGCCATTCTCAGCAATTGATTATAAAGTTGGATCCTTACTGGCTCATTTCTAGCCTTTATTTCAGTAAATGCTTTCTTGATATCCGAGCCTTGCTTGCTCTGTGGCCTGGTGGATGTAACCTCCACACCATGCTGCCTCTCTAGCTCTTGCTGATATGAGCTAGTTGATGTGTCCAAAATTGGAGGAGTCTGCTGTTCAGTTCTTCCCTCACCTCTCAGGTTGCCTGTTGTCTCTTCCAAGAGTTCCTCTTCAGAGTAAGGATTTAACCTTTGCCTCTTTTCCCCTTGTTGTTCTGCTGATCCACTTACAGGTGTGTCTTCTTGTCTCTCTCTTTTCTTGGCTCTTTCTTCATTGAGAGGAGTTTGTAACACAGGGATTTCAGGTACCTTTGTCTGTGTTGAAGGACCTTGCCCTTGGCTTTGTTCCTTTGATGTATCTGGCTGATCTGCCATTGTTTCCTGTTCCCCACCTATTACCTCCTTGCCTTTAGCTGATGCTGTGCTGGCCTTTTGTAATGGTTGTTGAGAAGTCCCGACAAAAGATGTGTCACCTCCTATGTGCTGGGGCAGCTTGAAGGATACCTGTCCAAAAGAGTCCAGGTCAAGCGTTTTTTCAAGCCCTTTCATAGCCTTTTCCAGTTTTTCTTCTTCAGTAATCTCTTCAACTAATGTGCCCTCTAACCATTCTTGTTGGTTAGCATACTGTTGGATTTCAGGGATCTTGCAATGAACGTATGGTGCCAGGTTGTATTTGACCTTTCTATAACTTATAAAATGACCAGGGTCATATGGTGACCAATGAAAGCTTTGTTTCAGCATAAGTTGCTCCCCTAGAATCTTATCTGCCTCCTCCCAGGCTTCCCTTTTATTAAAAATAAAAGGGCCCAATTGATTTCTTATTTTGAGCTGTGCCTTTTTCTTAGCGTTGCAAAAGTGGATTAAGTTTGCATGGATAAAATGCCTGAAGTACTCTAGTGCAAATAGCCTCATGGGCAAAAATTTGGGTAGCTTGTAGGGGCATAGTTCAGAGCCATATATTCTTATTTCAGTGTGATTATGGTAAAAGTACCAGTCACCTATGCTATAGTTTTTAGAGAGCTGTAAAATTCTTTGCATTTCACCAGAAAGTCTATCTGGAGGACTTGTCATCAGTAAATAGGAGGTTGGATGTATGAATAGGTCAATGAATTCACAGTAAGAATAAGGGGAGTCATTAACACGGTGGAAAACTGAGGTCCAGAAGATTACTGACCTAGGCTCTCCTTTGCAATCCAATTTTTTGAGGGAGATTTGAAAACTGTCTGGCTGATTGTACAGCAACAAATGATATATGTATGATGTGTATTTAAACACTCTCTCTCTATCCAGGCTCATGAATTGCTCATGGATTTTATTAGCTATGAAGGTGGCATAATCATATTGGACAGCAGGGGGTTGTCCTGGAGCAAAAATGGACATCAGAACTAAGGTAGTCTCATCAACAAACTCACTGGTTTTGAATCCTAAGATGTAGGATATCATGTCTACAATGAATTTCCCTGCCTCATTGAACCAAGAATGTAGATAAGGAGGAGGCTGCTGGGGCTGGCAATTTGGTTTCATGAATAACTGAGCAATTCTGGTTATCTCTGAACTGGGCAGTTTGGCACCTTGGTCAAGCAAGAATCCCATGGAGAGAGGGGCCAGAGGCTGAGTTGGCTTAAAGTGCAACATCTCATTTATGGATTGAGGAGTAATATAGAAGAGGACAGTCCCAGATGGAGCCATAACTGCTCTTTGAGTGGGCTCATAATTGGCATGACATTGGTGAATGAGGTCAGGGAATACATTCACTGAAGGGAGGTAATACATGGGCATATTAGACTCCCAGATTCCAAATACATCAGCTTTGTTCCTGTAGCTGTTTCTGATCTCACAGAAGGCTTGGAGATGAGGCTTGTCACCAACTAAATCATTAATTTGGAAATCCCTGTCAGCTAGGGGTAGCCATTCAAGTTCTTTATGTGGAGCATTGAGAGGGGCAATATTGAGGGCCACTGGAGCCTCCATTGCTCAACTGTCTGTGTTTTTAATTGGAATTTGGGTTTGTGCAGCAAAAGAAAATAGAATACTAGCTCTGGGGTTTTTCTCAGGAAATTGCAGACTGAGTTTTAATTAGAAATTGCCTCACTGGGTAAAATTCATAGTAAAAAACAAGGTTTGCAGAGTTTAGTCAGAAAGCTGGACAAAAACAGTGGTAATGGTGTGCCTTTTGCAGGTATTTTGACAAATTCAACTCAATATTTGGGCATTTTTTGGAGATTTTGCAGAGGAAAGTTTAAAACAGGGGGCTTGGGAACAAGACTTTGGTAAATACCTGTTTTTATTAGCTCACTGTGTTTTTAGCTACGACAGTCGAGTTTTTGCAGAAAAAATGGACAGAAGAGGTATGGTCGGGGCGTATTTTTCAAGGGTTATGGACTGAATTTGTTGGATTATTGGTTCTTCGAGTGGAATGCAGAGAAAAAACCAGAAATACTCAGGATTTGGGAGTAATGGAGAAATACCTGTGTTTTAGCGACGCGTCCGAGAGTAATTGGCCAGTTGGAAGATGATTTGTAGAGCAGGATGCTGGATTATGGTGGCCAAGGTGATAGACTGGAGTTTTGGTGGCAAGTTCGTCGTAGTTTGCATGCGCAGGTTCCGCAAATCAATGAATAGAAATGGACGAAAACAATCACTTTCACAGGTTTTTTAACAAAATTTGGTCTTTACGGGCTTTTGGCGCTTTTTTTGTGATGACGTCATCATGACATAAATTTTTTGTCATGTAGTGGGGTACGGAAGGTGACTTGGCGCTAACGTGGCAGATAGGGCGGACGACACAGTGGTGAGGTGGCAGCTGACGTGGAGGTGACGTCATTGAATGACATCATCGGGGGTTCCATGGGGCGATATATGGTATTCCCCGCACCACTTTTGGACAAAGGTGGTTTCGGGCGGAGGGGATGCGATGGTAGCGGGTGAATGACACGCGTCCCGGAGTATGGCGGCAATACCGCTTTTCATCAGGCGCTATCTTTTGGACATAAGAGGGGTTCCTATATGGATGTGAGCCGTCCGATATGGGGGATCGAATCCGACGATTGACGGGACAGTAAATAGGCAGAGGGGTAATATATGGGGCCTGCCATAATATTTCATTGTTTTGTAAGGTTTTGCGGAGTATCACAATGTATTTCAATTTTGGGTTTGCGGGTTGGTTATTTAATCAACCAAGTGCTAATTAAATCCCAAGGTTATACGTGCGCGGGAGGGTTATTATAAGGTTCCAAGTGAACCTATAATTCCCGAAATGCCATGTTTTATGGCTATAATTGCCGGGGCAGGGAATATTTAAGTATTTTGGGGTTTTTATGTAGTTTTACATAGTATGGGAAGGGAAGTATACATAGGAGTGATATAAAATAGAGTTAGGATGTTAATATGGTTTTATGAATGGTGAACGCTAAGTTTATAGGGTAAAAACTTAGGTTTTTTAGGGAAATGAAAGGATTTTGTTTACACAAGAAATGTGGCTTATTTTGGCTAAGAAAACACAGAGTTCCACTTAGTTTTTCTCATAAAGTGAAAGGAACTAGGATCATTGAGCAGATCCCAATGTCCTTGAGGGGATATTAGTAAATGTTCTTTGGGAAATGAGAGGGAAAGTTAGTCATGCTTCAACTGTTTTGCAGCCACTTTTCCATGGTACTTGTGATATCTGTGAGATAGAACATATTCCAAAGGACACAACTGAGCACAAACTTGCTTCTGCAACATCAAACTGCCTACCCAGCCTAATCCACCTAACATTTTTTTCTTCTTTCTCCTTGGGTGCATTTGAGCTAGCAAACCCTTTCTCTCTTGTTTTCTTTTGACTGCCCTCCTATCTAAGTCTTCCCTTATCTCTTCCAGGGGCTCAGATTTCACTGTTGAGCACTCTTGCTTCTCTACCTAACTATTTTTCTGCGAAGCTTGAACTGTTTGGACAAGATTTATTCTCTATCTCTAAAACAAGTAAATTTAAACATGAGGAGGCCAAGATTGAGCTGTTAGGCCATCCATGAAGTGTGACAGAAGTCACTGATTGCATAACTTGAACTTGTTTGCAAAGAATAGGACAGTAGTGGCATTTTGACTAGCACACTTTCTTGGTCTTTTCTTTGGGGTTCATTTTCTTTCTTTCTTGACCAATTCATTCTTTTTGCCCTTTGATTTTTCTTTTAGGGCATACACTCTTTACATTTTTTTTTTTTAATTTTTGACTTTTTGGAAAATATGGAACCTTTGCAGCATGGAAAGGATGATCATATTTGGCATTTCCACAGTCAATCATGAAATATGACACCTATTGGTGTAGGAACCTAACAGGTTGGAGCATCACTTATATCAGAAATACCATCTCCCAATCAAGAGGTACAAATGTATGAGGTAAGCCTAAACGATATTGAATCAAGATATGATGATATCATGTTTTATTTAAAAAATGGATATGCTCCTTCAAATCTGAATTATACAAAGAAAAGAGCCCTAAGATTGAAAGCTAAGCAATATCAATTTGTAAACGATGTACTTTTTAGGATGAATTATGATTCTGTTCTTCTTCGATGCCTTGAGAAATCTGAAGTTGAAAAAGTGTTGCAGGAACTCCATGATGGACCAGCAAGTGGACATTATTCAAGATATGCAACAGCGGATAAAATTTTGTGAGCAGGATACTATTGGCCTACACTATTTAAAGATGCACATAGTTATGTAAGGAAATGTCAAGTTTGTCAAACTACTGCTGGAAGACAGAAGAAACCATCATTGCCATTGCAACCAGTCAATATCGACCAACCATTTGAGCAATGGGGATTGGATATAATAGGTGAGATCATTCCTCACTCTTCTAAATAACATAGGTACATCCTTACAACTACAGATTATTTTACTAAATGGGTAGAAGTAGTTCCTCTCAAGAAAACTAATGCTGAACATATCATCGATTTCATAGATCAGTTCATAATTACTAGGTTTGGCTTACCTTCTGCTTTAATGTTTGATAATGTGTCATATTTTTTTGGCAATGCTATGAATGAATTTTCACTTAAAAGAGGTTTTAAGCTTAAGTATTCTGCCAATTATTACCCACAAGGGAACGGGTTAGTTGAATCAACAAATAAAACCCTAATTAGGATCATTAAGCGAACTATTGATCAGAATCATAAAAATTGGCACAAATCTTTGATATATGCTCTATGGGCAGACTAAATAACTCAAAATGCTTCCATTGGCACTTCCCCTTTAATTTAGTTTATGGGAAAGAAGTAGTTCTCTGAACTCATCTAGTAATTCCTTCTTTACCCTTAGTTCAATTTATTGAAGAAACACCATATTCATCTTTACAACTAAGACAACTACAGATCCTTAAGCTAGAAGAGCAATGAGAATAGGCTAAAATTACACATGCTCATCATCAAGCATTAGTAAAGGCTTCTTTCGATTCAAACATGGTATCTAGGAAGGATTTTCAAATTGTAGATTTAGTATTGAAATGGGATAAGGCTCATGAAGAAAAAGGCAAACATTCTAAATTCCAATGGATGTGGCTTGGAGCATTCCAAATTGTTGAAATCATAGGTCCATCGACTTTCATGTTGCAAGATTTAGCAGGGAAAAGAGAATCTTTACCTGCTAATGGGAAAATCCTTAAAAAATACTTTCCATAGAACATGACCTCTTCTATTTTTGTAAATTATTGTTTATAGTTTTATTTTGATAATAAAATAGGTTGTAAATGGTTACCTTTGGATTTCATGAAAAAGATTCGTGTTTCTTTTAAATTTTGTTTTTCGCTTGTATAAATAGAACTGATTTGGAAAATTATTCATTATTATTGAAAGATATAGTCAAGTGCTACAAGCCTGAAAATTTTACTAGTTTCAGCCTTACGAATTTTGATTAAAAACAACCTTTAGTGGAAATTTGTTTTATATCAGCCATGAAAAGCATTAATAACAAAATGACGGTTCTCTGTAGAAATGTTGTCTTCAAAAAACTCTATAATTGTCGTCCAGAGCTATTCTTAAGGAACCAATGACTTCCTCCCCAGTTAGGGAATTATAACTTTCAAAGAGTAATCCACCTATGCAATATAAACTTAAAGAATAATAGGTCTCATCAAGAGCCGACTTATCATGATCATAAAGATTATAACTAGCTGACATTGCCAAACTGCATACCATAACATGGCAATGACTCAAGATTGTTGCAATCAAAAGACAAGGGGTCTCATCACGAGACAACTTGTTCAGTAAAGTTATAAATCAAGTGAATGGAACTGTCAAAATTTGGCCACCAAACCAAGACATTGTTCTTTAAGAATTAAAAGAAAATGAAAGCATTAAGTGCGAATGTGGATTTATCTTTGAAAATTGTATACTTCTTGAATTAGGATATTGGATAATTGCTGGGTAACAGGTAACCCTTTCAAGGCTATAGACTCTTGCTGGCAGCAGAGGCTCTACCTATGACAAATGAGCATACTTAAAACTGATCTACAGAGATGTCTTTGTTTTTATCTTTATAAACCAAGTAGTGACTGATGTAAATGCAATGACTAGCTTTGGGAAGAAAATAATCATAATTAGCATGGAAGAAACAAATTGTTGTTAATAACTACGAGCATGATGCACTTTATATTACTATAATAAAGTTTGATTTTCCAGAAAAATTTTCTGTTTTGGAAGTTTTAGAAAATTCGAAAGATAATCAGAGATAACTGGTTCTTTTTAGTGAATTGCCAATTGTTGTGGCCAACAACAACCCCATTTTTTTAGTATTAGTAATAACACTAAATAAATGGGGACCCTTCTGAAAATAAAAAGCTAGCACTTAGAATTCCCTTTTAATAAAACACACTATCATAAACTTAGGAAAAACATCCGCAAAACGTAAAATCTTAAGTATTATGATAAGTCTCAAATAAAAACATTCTCTTAATAATGAACATCGCATCGCAAAAGGATAAAGGAGGATATCGTATAAAGAAACTTTCGGAATTGCGAAAACACGATGATACGAGATCACGTGCCATATAGGCTCATTGCATATCGCAGATTTCACATGTCGCAGCGCCACCTAAGATACGACATCCTGATCCTGCGATAAGCGATAAAGCATCTCGCAAATCACATCTCGCAGTCGCATAATGAAATAAATGGTTGTTAACGAAAAGGATTAGCAATATGGCGATCTGTGATATTGCGATTTGTGATATTGCGGAGCAAATCGCTTTATCGCTTTATCGCAGTTCAACAAGGCTCATTGTTCAATGAAATATTTCTCGTAATCTGATATCGAGTTATGGGCATTAAATGTTGACCCCAAAGTCACAGAATTTATCATAGAAGCCCTTGCCTTCAATGATCAACTCTTGCAACAACAGGAGACACTTTGCCAAAGAATATTGCAATGGAACTCTCACTGCGAGATGAGCGACAAAATCAAAAGTCAAGTCATGTATTTGCAACTTGATTATGATTTAATTGATAAGAAAGTTTCTGATTATTTGAATTGGAAGGAATTAGAGGAAGGCAAGAAAGCAGGGTTGCTCAAGATCAATGAATCCCACAAAGAAATGTTTTTCAACAAGTGGGATGCAAAAATAAAAAAGGTAGAACATGCAGTGGAAGAAGCAACGATAGCAACAAGCAATGTCATTGACTATGTTAATGAAAATCTACACAGAGCCAACCTGATATCAGAAACCACTCCAGGATTTCTCCCGAAAGCATAGCAACTGCGGACAAGTTGGAGACAGAAAGCTGAAGAAAAGGCAAAGTCAATAAAAAAGTTAACCAAGTTAAATTGGGATACTTACTGGCAACACTTGGTGAAACCACACAGTCAGTGTTTGACTCTGAAATACCTTACAAATTCCGCCGAGAAGATAGTGTTAGCGCTTGCTGATTCTATTTTTGCAGGACAATTAAAATCGGAGGTCGGCCAACCGACACTCCTCAAGCCGATGCTGGATGCTTGCGATCTAAGAGAACAAATGCATAGTTAATTTTTAGATACATTTTTAGTTTTATTTTGATTTATTTTTGCCTTAGATGAGGATGGTCATTTAAACCTACTCCTATATTTTTGTAATAAACTATTTTTAGTCTTTAGTTAGTAGTATTTAAACCCCTTTCATGCATTTAGAGAGGGGTCTAGAAATTTGTCAAAAGCAATTCTTCAGAACATGCACTTCTACACCCTCTAAGGAGGTTTTGATGAATGAATGGAACAAGATTTATTTATATCTGTGTTTAATGTCTGCTACTGAAATTCACTTCCGTACTCTTAGTAGATATTGAATTATGAGAAGATAAATCTATATTGCTGAAGCTCATGAGTAGGGATTATTATCAATGGTACTTTTATCTCTTAATGATTTCTGCTTATGTGTCAAGTAATATGTTATTTTCAGTTGTTTATATATGAAAGCTTGAATGCTTAACTTATCATTTGGCACTTTTGTACGATGGTGACTATTCTGTTTGTGCTTAGTGTATGAACAACTTATTATGCGATATGCTTCTCACAATTGTTTCGGCTAATTTCTTATACGAAACAATTCACTTTTAATGAATTCTTTTCCCATAGCAATTGAATGATATTTATTACTGATTATTGTTAGAAACTATTTTAGATCACATAAGTGAAGAGTTAATCCCGGGATAGTTTTAGAATTAGATGTTTACATTCCTTAGAATAAAATTGCATGTGATAGATTAGATTTAGATTAAAAAAATTTCTATTTAGAAACTTTTTTAGAAAGGAAAACATCATCTCTTAACATCATCACAAACAAGAGATGGAGGGAATAGGATTCGACCCGGGAACCCTAGGCCCTAGGCCTAGGTGACGCAGGTGTAGCAGGCACGACAGTAATAGTACAGGTTTCGGTTTGCAGCTGGCAGGGTCAACAAAGAAGCTCGAGGAGGACAGCCGTGTAAACCGCCAGCTGGAACCTGCAAACGGTGTTGGTGGTTGCTGCGGAACGGGGTTTGGAGGCTTTTCCGTAATAGGCGGTGTCGATATGGTGAAACCCTTTTGTTATTGTACCATTTCTTGTGCATTCGGAGGTTTCGAAGACCAGACTTTTTGCGCCGTGCACATCGGGTGACGGTTGAAGGGAGGAGTAAGGTGAAACGGGGCCGGTTTTTACTATGGTAAACCCTAGAGAGACGGTCGATTTGGACCCTTCCCCGGAAGATATCCTCTCCGTCTGGGGAAAGGAGGCCTCGACGGAAAACTTTGAAGAATACTTCGGACACGCTGTCAGTCAAGCGAATGCCTTGCTCTCAGGAGGAGGCATTTGGCAATCAACTGCGGTAAAAGGGCTGTTGGACGAGAGCCTGGAGCTCTTAGGCGGAGACGGAGACGGAGGTAGAGTCTCAGAAGAAGAAAACAATGCCGGAGGAAGGGGTTTGGAGGCGACAAACCCTACTGCATGGCCAGGCTTGTCCAAATGCAAGAAGGTCGGCTTGCCAAGAAATAAGCCTATCTCCCCATCAAAAAATTTCTCTTCGTCGGGAGGATTGGAGGACATTATAAATTTCCCAAATATAAAAGGAGTGTGGAGGACTGTGGGAGGGGTTCAGAGCTCGGGGAAAGATTTGGGGGAAGGTAGCAATCAGCCGGCGTTTTTCAAAACCCTGTTTCCAAATGAACCCCTGCAGAGACTTTCCAAGGAGGTAGAGGGTTTAGTTGGTGCGGGAAATTTCAATTTTCCGGGGGTTTCTGTAAACTATTCTGAAACAGGGAAGACAACCGAAGGACTTCTTCCGGTTACGGGCGAAGTAGGGAGCCCGGTAGAAGGGCTGGTTGAAACCTCAATCGAGCATCAGGATTAGAGGTTTGTGGAAGATGGAAGTGGCCAAATCGGGGACGCAAGGAATCCAAACCCTATCTCAAAAGATCAAGAACCAGCTAGAGAGGCAGAGAAGGTAGGAGAAAAAAGGAAAAAGGCAAAATCGTGGAAATCGAAGAAGGTCACAAATTTGGTACTTGGAATGGACGTTCAGGCCGAGGAGGCGCTGGATGTGGCGGAGAGCACCCTTGTGGGCAGAGTGAGAGGAAGATATGTTTCTGGCAATTTCCTTAAGCAGTGGGCCGAGAGCCAGTGGTCGAAGACCCCGGCGAACACATTCTCGACTGCTACGCTGTTGAACGGCTGGTTCATGGTGAAGTTCGACTGCAAAATGGCTATGGAATGGGTCGAGGAACGTATCTGGGCTTTTGGGAACCGACCCGTATTCTTTAAACGGTGGTCGCCGATGTTCGATGCCTCCAAGGAGAAGGTAGACGAACTACCCGTTTGGGTCAGAGTTCCAAATTTACCTCCATATCTCTGGCTGGATTCAGTCTTTAAGTCTATTGGAAATCACCTGGGCACCTTTCTGGACGCAGACAGATCCTACTTGCATACCTATGAAAGAGCGGTGGCAAGGATCCTTGTAAGGCTAAATCCGTCGGAAGGACTTGCAAAAACAGTTACTTTGTACTATAAGGATTATGTGTACGAGCAGAAGTTGGATTACGAACTCTTCCCTTTCAGGTGCTACCGCTGCCATGAACACGGTCACCTGGCCAGGGATTGACCTAGGGGGAAAAGAAGAAGGAAGACGAAGAGCAGAGAAGAGGATAAGGAGGGTTCTCCGAGGAAATATGAGGAGCCGGTGGAAGATATTAACACAGAAGCAGAGCACCATAGAGCAAATAATGAGGCCCAGGCAGAAGCGGACATGCAACGGGAGGAAGCGATCCCGATACGTGATGATGAAGCACAGCCTCCCAAAGGAATACCTTCGGACGTTCCAGACGACCCTTCTGCGGATGTTCCAACCGGCATGCGGACCTCTCCTCTAAACCTTTCTACAATTTCTGATTCTTTAAACGGTGTTTTGTCTCCGGATTGTCATATGACTTCAAATCTAGAAGACCCCCTACAAAATATCGAATCTCTTTCGGAAGCTCTTCCTTCTTTAAGTTTGAACTGTGAGGACCTCACAAATTCGAGTCAGATCCCGATCTGTTCATCCCCCGTCCGTCATTACAATCTCAGATCTCACTGTAAAAGACTGGCAAATCATCAGTCTGTTCCGGAAATGGTAGGTGGCCTCTGTCCTGAGTCGTCGAAGAGCCACCCAAAAAAAAGCAGAGGGAGAAAATCTCTTTTCTCCAAAGCACAAGTTAAGGCAAAAATTGATGTAGAGGATGGTAAACAAATGTCGATCCCTGGGGCGCTTAGAGCTGCAAAACCCCCTGAGATGGTTATTAAATGATCTGTCTTTCTTGGAATTGTAGGGGGTTGGCTAGTAAACCCAAAAAACTAGCTCTGAAAGATCTAATTTCCCGCCACAACCCGGATTTGGTCTTTCTTCAGGAAACTCTGGGCACCAGTACTGATGTGGAATCCGACCTTTGCTCTCTTTTTCCGGGTTGGGCTTTCACTGCTCTGGATGCTTTCAGACATTCAGGCGGCCTTGCTATTGGTTACAAAAAGGGAAGGTTAAAAGTGCTAAATTCATGGGGTTTGTCCCATGCTCTTGGGTTGGAGATACTTTCCCCCGATTTTGAACTGCCTTTTCTGGCCATCAATGTGTATGGCCCATGTCAGGGTCGGGCCTCCTATTGGAATGATCTCCTCTCGAAAGAACTGCTTCAAAACAAAAAGCTATTAATAGGGGGGGACTTAAATTTTTCCTTGGGGATAGCTGAAGCATGGGGACCAAATGCAAGGGAAGACCCTCTGGCTGATTTCTTCCTATCAACACTACAGTCTCATAATCTGCTTGATGTCAACATAATAAAGGCCAAACCAACCTGGAGAAACAGAAGAACAGGGGAGGAGAGAATTGCAAAAAGACTAGACCGTTTCCTCATAAACGAGTCGCTGGCCTCGTATATTCCCCTCTTCAGGCAGTGGGTGGGGGAAGGAGGAAACTCAGACCATTTTCCTATTTTCCTAGAATTCTCTAAGACCCCTTTCAAGCCGGCTTCTCCTTTTAAGTTCAATGCTTCCTGGCTTCAGGAGGAGTCTTTTCTTCAGATGTTCAGAAATACTTGGAGGCATCCGGGCACTTCCCCTCCGGAAAACAAAGGAGCTCATTTCATGGAGAACTTAAAAAGGCTGAAGCGGGCAACCATAGAATGGGCTGCTGACAGAAGGAGGAAGTCAAATGAGGAAATGGCCAGCATCGATGAAGCCCTGTGTGCTTTAGAAGATCCTGAAGCTGATGCTTATATCACACAAGAGTCGAAAGAAAGAATATTGGGGTTAGAAAAAAGAAGAGCCAAGATCCTGCTTGACAAAGAAGAGGAATGGAGGTTAAAAAGCAGGGCTATATGGTTGAAAGCGGGGGACGAGAACACAAAATTCTTCCATAATTATGCTAAGGGGCGGAAAAATGCTAATACAATTTGGAAACTAAAGGATGCAGAAGGCAGGGAGCACTCCACCTTTGAGGTTGTTTCAAATTTGGGGAAGAGTCACTTTCAATCCCTCTTTGCCGACCCAGGGGGAATTTCAATAGCCGAAATCATTCGAACTGCTCAAGCTTTCCCTCGATTTGTGGAGGAGGAGGAAGCAGAAAATTTGTTCAGAGAAGTGACTAAGGAGGAGGTAGAAAATGTCATAAAATCAATGCCTAAAGACAAAAGCCCAGGTCCGGATGGTTGGACCATAGAGCTGTTTACTCATTTTTTTGAGCAGATCGGTGATGAGTTGACAGATGTTGTGGAGGAGTCAAGGAAGAGAGGAGAAATTTATGGTCCCTTCAATGCAACCTTTATTGCACTCATCCCGAAAAAGGAGGACCCGGAATCCTTTGAAGATTTCAGACCAATATCTCTATGCAATGCCATTTACAAGATCATAGCAAAAGTCATAGCGGTTCGCTTGAAGCCCATCCTTTCAGTTTGTATTTCAAATGAGCAATTTGGTTTTCTGGATGGCCGACAAATACATGAAGCCATAGGTGTGGCCCAGGAAACCATTCACAACATTAGACAAGCAAAGAAGAAAGGGGCAGTGCTGAAATTAGATCTGTCCAAAGCATATGACAGGATTAGCTGGTCATACCTCAGGCTGTTACTGACACATCTCGGCTTCAAGGTGGAATTCATAAATTGGATAATGGGGTGTATTACAAATGTATGTTTTGCTGTTTTGATAAATGGGGCTGCATCCCAATTTTTCAAAAGTCAGCGAGGCCTGAGACAAGGCTGCCCTCTCTCCCCCCTTCTATTTCTTCTGGCTGCTGAAGGCCTCAGCAGACTGATATCCAAAGCTAAGAGAGCAGGTTTGATAACAGGTTTGGAAGTAGCTGTAAATCTCTTCATTACTCACCTCCTTTTTGTTGATGATATTCTAATATTTACAAATGGAAATATTAATGAACTTGTTAGCGCTTGAGATTTCACCCTAGGCTGAAAAGGTAAATCATCAAGGCTACATCAAACCATTTCACCTCGTAGCTAGCCCTACGAGGTATGAGAAGGCTCTCTCAGGTCAGATTTGATAGATCTTTCAATATGTTTAGGCTGACCAATTAAAAATAAAGATTTTAGGCTAGTAAATTGATAGGGGGTTTGATTTGATGATTTGTGGGGGTTTTGGTGGCAATTGGTGGAAGTGCAATTCAAGGTGTGGGGATTGAGCACAGTTTTCACAGGAGGATCTAAGGGGCAAGGTAGGAATGAGTGCTGATGTCTTAATCTGAGATGGATGATCAGAGATGATAGAGGAGAAGCTAAAGAGGGCAAACACACAATTTGAATCCTCTCTAGACAGTAGAAAACATTAAAATTGAACAAACTAAAAAGCTGAGCATGTCAAAACATGAGTTCAAACTTTACCACTTCATCTGTCCAATTTAGAAGCACAAGAGAGATGTGAAACACATAAACAAACTTACAAGAACATGTAGAGAACACACCATCAACAATCAGATCCACAAGAATCCTCAAAGATGTCTGTAAAACCCTGGCTTTCCTTGCCTTCAATTGCAGAAATAGATGCACAATATACAATGAAGCTTCCTTACACAAGAGTCCAACCATGAAAATGAGAAGGAGAGAGCATAATATAGACCATCTAGACCATCTAACTCCTTTCCCCACCTCTAGGGGTCGAGCTCAGCTTCCTAGGAGCAGTTTGAATTAATTCTAAACTAAGAACTAGAAAATAGGCAGCCCAACAACTTGCCTCTATTACTTAGCTAACTCATCCATGCATTAATTTTTCACTTCTTACATCATGGAAGCTTCTAGAAGGGTAAAGAAAGATAAAATCTACCAAAGTGCCATGAAAATATTACATTTATCCATCATCTACAAGTAAAAATAGTCAACCATAGTCAAAACAGTGTTTTTTGACCAAAAATGTGAATTCTGGCAAATCTGGAAGTTCTGGTCGCGCCCCTTCACAGCTGTTTTTGAGTGGGTTCCACTGGTCCAAATCAGGTGCAAGATGGCTCATTGGAAAGCTTGGCCTGTCTACTTTCCATCCCAAGTGGAATTCCTGAATTTGGTGTTGATTTGACCCCTAAAAAACCATTTCTCCCAAGGTCACTTTCTGCAACTCAAAAAGTGGGCAGAAAGTCATTTTTTTGATGTATTTTGAGCTTTTGGAGGCTCAAAACTCAAAACCAGGCTTCTCCCAAGCATTGGTAATTTTTCTTTTTGCATGCCCTTTCCAAAAATGCCAAGTTTTCAAAATTCCGAGCAGTCCTCCAAAATGGTCTCACCCGGGGTGAGACCAAACCGTGGGCAAAACCTGTAATTTTACCAAAAATTTCCAAAATGCTCCAAAATTCTCAAAATTTTCAAATTTTGATGCTAGATCAAGGCTGATCAGTACCATGATTAGTGAGGGAGGCTTCATCCAAGATACGGAGTGGGTTTGTCCTTTTCTTCCTCTTCCGGGCCTCAGACAGCTTCCTTTGGAGAATTTTCATTTTAGCCTTACAAACATGTAACCACTATGATGACCACCTTTGCCACCCTTACGAGGCCTCTGCTGTGTCTCAACCTCTGTAGAAGAAGACCGGTCATCACCTTGCTCATTAGTCTCAGTGGTTGACATGGTGTTATTGAGCAAGGTGGAATAAACAAGTCAAATTGACCGCTGCCCTGCCTGCAAAATGCTGTGAAGTATGCTTTAAAAATTTGAGTGAATTTGAGTGAATTTGAGCGTTTGGGAGAGTTTCAAGGCGGGCAGACTTTTTGGTCGCGCACGCCCTCAGAATGGTTGCGCCCCTTCGTTTGGTCGCGCCCGTGTTATTTAACACTGCGCTTTGGCCTCCGTTTGGTCGCGCGCACCCAGGTGGTCGCACACCTGTCCAGAATGGTCGCGCACCACTTCTAACCTTGGAACTTGCAGAAACTTGCCCGAATTGCCTCCTTTTGCCTCTAACACAAATTTTTTGACTTTCAAGTGCACAATAAGAGTGAATTGAGAGGGAAATTAGCTTTTATAGGGTCACTTTAAAAAAAATTTAACTTTAGAACCCACTTTCTAATGTTTTCAACTTGCTTTGCTTTTTAACACTGTTTAGAGTCTTTTTGTCCTGAAATGAGCTCTCTTGATGCGTTTGACTCCGTTCTTTTTGCAGGTTGACCGCCTGAGGGACTGTAGTGAAGGAACCAGGGTTATTGCCGGCACTTTTACAAATTTTTGAGAATTTCTTTATTTTTTCAAATTCCACATGGCCTTGGACTTAAAAACAGGGTTTTTAAATCCAAGGCATAAAATGAACTGTAGCTGAAGAAAATGATAATGAAACATATGTACAAAACTCCTTCCGGCTTGCTGGGCACTTGCTGACCATGACTCATGACCTTGAAAAGATTTTGACTCAAAACCCTAGACCTAAGACCATGGGACCTCAAGACAAAAACAAAAACAAGTATGACTCAATTACATTGTTGTATGACCTGATCCAGCAAAGCCAAGAAGGGAACAAAGACCAGCGCCTCCATTCAGTGTTATGGCATGCCTAGTGGGATGCAAAACTGACACTGATGAGACACCTATAAATGCATATGCAAAGAGTTATGATCACTGATGGAGGGCTCAAGACCGACACTAACAGAACTAAAAGCGCTCAAAGATATTCTTGATATATTTCTGAAAGCTACAGGGCTCCAAATAAATCCCAGGAAGTCACACTTTATAATGGAAGCTTTCTCCAGGCAAGAGGAGATTCTGATCACATCATACTTGCCCTTTGAAATCTGCAGTATGGATCAGCCATTCAAGTACCTAGGGTTCTGGCTAAAACCAACTGCATACAGAAAGCAGGATTGGAACTGGCTGGTGGCAAAAATTGAGCAAAGGATATCCCATTGGAGTTTCAAATGGCTATCAAGGGCTGGCAGATTAACCCTGATTAATTCTGTCCTTCAGGCCATCCCGGTTTTTTGGGCTGCTCTGACCTGGATCCCAAAAGGCGTTCTTCATAAAATTAAGCAAATATGTAGCAGATTTCTGTGGTCGGGAGCAAAGGAAGATACAGTCCTTCCATGGGTAGCCTGGGACAAGATAGCTAGACCAAAGGATTGGGGGGGATGGGGCATCAAGCACCTCGTCGACTTTAGTCAGTCCCTGGCAGCAAAATCAGGATGGAGAATTATAAAAGCAGAAAACCTTTGGACCAGAGTGGTCAAAAGGAAGTATATTGACCCAGCCCCTCTTGAAGATTGGATTCGGAGCCCAAACAAAAAAGGCAGGAATTGTTCGGTAGTCTGGAAGGCTACTTCAGAGGCTTTCAAAATTATAGAACAAGGACTAGCTTGGCAGGTGGGGAATGGAGAAAACATTCGGATTGGCAGGGATCCATGGGTTGGGTGCAACGAATTTTTTGCACTATCCCCGGGCCTTCTTGCACATCTAGATTCAAAAGGAATCCTCAGCTTAAGTCAGATAGCAAACATGGAGCTTCATTCCATTTGGGGTCAGGAATGGAAATCTGTAGAGGATCTCGGTATTGACATCACATGGAGAAACGAGTGGCAGGTCTTCATTCAAGAACTTAAGCGAACAAATGTCAGAATAAAGGATCGCCCAGATTCCCTAGTATGGGCTCATGCGGAGACATGTTTATACTCCCCAAAGGCTGGCTATAATTTCCTGATGAAGAGAAAGGGCTGGGATCCCCCCGTTTGGTGGGCCAAACCTCTGTTCAAGCTGAAATGTCCCAAAAAAGCCAGAATCTTCCTATGGTGTGCGCTCAAAAGAAAGATACCTACATGGGATGTCCTTCAAGCACGTTATAAGGAGGGACCGAGCAGATGTCCCTTATGTCAGACAGCTTCGGAATCCATTAATCATTTATTTGTGGAATGTTCCTTCACAAGAAAAGCGTGGGACGAATCGAAAAAGCTTCTGAACATTAATTCCAGATGGGAGGGGGGAGATCTCACTGCTGCCTGGGAATATTGGTGGTCCAATTATCCCGAGAAGAACCTGAGGAATCTTCCTCCTATCCTCTGTTGGGGCATTTGGATAGCCCGGAATCGCAGCTTATTCAAAGAAAAATCAACTCCAGCGGAAGTAATAGCTATCCAAAGCACAGCCATCCTTTCTAGCATTCCCGAACCGGAGAGCCCTTCATCCTCTAACCAGCGGTCAACAATTCAGATCAAAGACGGCATACCCTGGGCTTTCTTCGACGGGGCAGCACAAAACAATTCAACTGGGGCAGGAATTATTATTCATCTAAGTCCTACACACTCTCTTAAAGCCTCAGTGGGTCTCGGGATGGGCACAAACAACTTTGCCGAATTATCAGCTTTAAAACTTCTCCTTTGTTGGCTCATTCATAGACAAGTCCTCACAGTTCAGATTTTTGGAGATTCATCAAATGTTGTAAATTGGGTCAATGGAAAATTTAGATGCAGAAATTATTTGCTGATGCCACTGCTAGAAGAAATTCAAAATCTAAAATCTTCTTTCACTGTTTTCTCTCTTGATTACATATACAGGGACAGGAATGTTGAAGCAGACGAGTATTCTAAAGCAGGTTTACAACAGGCTGTGGGTTCGTGGAGGATAAAGGAACAGGTTCAGGAACAGATCCGTGAGACGGATTTGGCCCCATACTCTTAATGGTATTTTGCATCATGCTGGGAATGCGCCAGAAACAATCGTGTCTCTTTTTCTATTTTAGTTTTTGGCGGTTTTTGATCTTTCTTTACATATCCTGTCTTGGAGAAGCTCGATAAAACTCTGTTTATTGTTATGATGAGGGTCGTTTTTCCTTTATAAGGAGGCCCAGAAGCACCAGACAGCCTATGATCCTTTGATACGGCTGTGTTAGGCCGAGTTCGTTAGAACTTGGTGTTTTTGATTTTTATATCAGACATTCTATATGACAGCATGGAGACGGACGGTTCTTACCTCCCTGGTTTAGGCAGTGTTTTTATCTGCTGGATGTTAACTCATTTGTTTGTAGCTCTTTTATTTTTATTAATAGAAAAGCTCGGCTTTTTTCCTCGGAAAAAATCACAAACAAATTGGGAAATTGGTCCCATTATCCCCAGTCGGACCCACTATCCCAAACGGAAAAGGAGCTGCTTTCAAGGTCCGGACCAGGTGGGTATCCCCCTTGTTGTAGACCCGATTTTCAGGGCTTCAACACTATGATAGATGTAAAATTCAAGTAGGGAATCATCATAGCAGTAGGCTTAGTGGAAAATCCATATAATGATGATTACATGGATGAGCCAGATGGAAGTCCATGGTAGTTGCATGCTTCTTGTAGAAAATCATCACAGTAGTAGGCTTACTGAAGAAGCCATAAAATGATGACTACTACGTTGGTTAGGACAAAATCCTATGGTAACTACAGGCTTCATGCAGATAATCACCACAGTAGCAGGCTTATTGGAGAAGCCATAAACTAATGATTACAGTGATGTAACAGGAGGAAGCCCATGGTAGCTACAAGCTTCATGTAGAGGATCACATTGGTGGTTGTGATTCTAGTTGTCAAGAGAGTTAAGGAGCAGAATAATGTCAGAGAGCTTGGAGACATAGTAGATGTATCAGATGAGCTCAAAGACTATATCGAACCATCTCCATTGGAAAGGGATCTGAATAAGCTTTCTAACAATATGCGGAAGTCCAAAAATGGATTCATGATTCAAAATTCATACTGAAGTTTAGGGATTTGAATCCTTAAGCAGTAAGGAATATCAACATATCAAAGATCAACGATCCAGCATATCAGCGATCCAGCATATTGGAAATCGAAACTTCAAAGCATCAACCATATTGGTGACCACATTTCGGAGGTCAGTGTATCGGCACATCAACGATCAGATGTCAACATATCGGTGCATCAGGAGATCAGAACCCTGGAGATCAGTGGATCGCCACATTGGAATGTTTGAGACTGGCACATCACAATATTAGAAGTCAAGTGAGGAACCTTTAGAAGTTGCGATATCACTAAGTGTCGATAAGCCTTTAAGCACACCAAGGAATGCTAAAATATAATTAACAAAGGATTTCATCGCAAAACCAAAGGTGGGCGAACCCTTTTCTCTCCCCTCTAGCAGGACATGTGGTGGCATATGATTGGCTCCGATAAGGACACATGGCCATGTCTCGTGGGCTCTAATAAGGACACATGGCAAGATCTGATTGGCTCTGATAAGGTATAGTGGCAGCTGATGTCAGCGTGATGTGGCGGTATGGAAGGACACATGGTAGGCAGTTTTGGTGTTTTGAGGAGGCCTAATGGGCCATAACTGGGTGACACATGTCACCTCTGAGGAGTCACCACATGGCAGTGATGATATCATATTGGAAGTCAGTGATCACAAGATGAAGATATTGAAAGTTTGTAAGAGTTGGTTATTAAAAATTTCTGATGGGAGGGGCTCCGATATGTGGCTAGTGCATGGTACAGAGGAAAATAATAGAGCCAAGGGTGTAAAGTGAGGCTTAGCACCTAAGTGATGTGGAGCATATAAGAGGTTGGAGATTTCAGAACTCTGCTTTAAATGAATTTTGGAGAAAGTTACGATATGTGAATATTCTAATGTTGTTGGTGCTTTATTATGGAGCCCAGAAAACCAAGGGCGAAGAGCAATAACACGACAAGAAAGGCTCTTGACATGATTTTAAAGGACTTAGCACCTAAGTGCTATATCGATAGTCATAGGCAACGGTCCTATGGTGGAGATGCGATAAGGAGCTAAGTAGAGGGGGCTAAAGGCCAATCGAAATATTGTATTATCGTAACATATTCTTAATAGAGTAACGAGATGTTTGGGCTTCAATATTGCAATATGGTGTAAAATATCCGATATAACATCACAAAAGAGTATTGAAGGTTGGATGAGTCAACAACATAAGAGAAAATTAGTGCAAAGGAGTTGGTCTCTATAATAAATGGTGACTGTCAAATATTAGTAGAAATATTTGATACAAGGCAATAAGGACAATGATCCACAGAGAAGGCCATGCCTAAGTACAAGGGGGAAGCCATAGGATAGGTAGCAGATTCTACCTTGAGAAGAGAGCCTTAGTGATAGGAGAGTTTCACATAGAGAGGATTGTGCCTGGTTGGTGTGTGCGGGTGGACAGAGAATTCATTCTCAGTATGGAGAAACTATCAATTTCCCATTCTCATGGTTAATGTAGAGGTAGAGACCAAGACAGACTCAACAACAAGATGCAGTGTGAACATAGGACAATGTGGCAAAATTGATTGAGGGTCAGTAGAGGAACAAAACCCAAGAGCTCAGATGAGAAATTTAAGCGGAAACAACATAGTTTCCAGTGAGATCTAAGTGGAAAAAGCTTTGTGTGAGTGCACTGCTGTGTAAGGCTAAGAGAGAGCATGTTCTGCAGAAAAAGGTCGAGTGTGCCTATGTAAAGGGCAGAGACCCTGAGAGCTACACTGTGTGAGAAAGGCCAATATGGTCTATGCACTGTGTGTAAGGTGGAAGTTTCCTATGCACTGCGAGTAAAGGTAGAAGTTTCTAGTGTGCTGTGAGTAAAGGCGAAAGTTGCATGTGCTCTATGTTAAAGGTGGTAGTTTCCTGTGCTGTGTGAGAAAGGTTGAAAGTGTTTGTGCTACAAGAAATGCCGAAGGTGTCTGTGCAGAGAAAGAAGGGTGAGAGGTGAGCATGTGCTGTGGAAAGAAAGAGGTCGAGAGGTGAGCCTATGTTGTGGAGAGCTAAAGGGTGAGAGCTGAGTGACTACAGATGAAGAGAAAAGAACAGAACTACGTCTAATGCGATGAGTGACTGTTGTGGAGAAGATGAGTGGGCTGCTGCAGAGTGAGTAGAGAGAACATAATTGATATCAAGCAAAGTGGCTTCCAAATTACAGAGAGCATACAGTTCCTATTTGAGTGTGGATTGGTACCTGCATATAGGAAGTTGGTGCTTCCATATCTAGTGGGTGCTTAAGAAGGCTTGGGGTTTGGTGCCTCCTACAAGTTGGCTTGCAAAACTCCAAGGAGTTGTAAGTTGGTGCTTGCAAAAAATCCATGAGGTTGGTGCCTCACATGGTGCTTCTGGTAAGTTGGAAAAGTGTCTACAAAAAGAGGGAGTTAGTGCTTCCTACTAGTCAGTGCTAGAAAACAATCAAAGAGAGTTCGTGCTTTTTGTGAGTAGGTTCTCACAAAATAGATTGATGTAATAGAGTAGGTTCTTTTATTTTACATCAATAAAAACAACAATCTTGGTGGTTTTTCCTCAAAAGGGTTTCCACATGAAAAACCTTGTGTCTCATGTGTATGATACTCATGGTGTGTATCCTTGTATGTTGATTTCATATTGCTCTGATTATATGGATGGGTACCAAACTTGAATAAGAAAAGTAAATAGGCATAAAAGTTTATGATGATGATGATGATGTTCTTTCTATATAATTGCATATGCTGATGAATAATGATGTAAATATTAAAATGTTATGTGGGGTGAACTTAATGTATTGCAATTATCAAAGAAAAGAACAATGTAGCCCTATGAAAAATTAACATCGTATCAAAGTTGGGCTAAAGAAAAGCCATGGAGATCACACTGATGATGACACCTTTAATGGAAGAAAGAATAGGATGGTGGAGAACTAAAAGAATTCTAGGTTTTGAAGAAAACGCTAGGAAACTTGATTCTTGGGGTTTGATGGATTCTATAAGGTTAGGGCTGAAGAGAAAACCCTGGTTTATGGAAACTATATGAGATATAGAACCTAATGTGAAGATGCTCAAGCACTTGTGGGAGATTTGATGAAGCCCTAGATGGGATAATCCTTAGTAGACCTGGTTGGATAATTGAAGGCAACATTGTTATAAGGACTTGTTGAAGCCTTGAAAATCGTTGCAACAACATGGGGGAAAGCCACCTAGTCTGGAACTTGAAAGCAACTCCTTTTCTGTTTGGTATAGTGGCTCCGAATGGGGATAATGGGACTAGTTTTCCAGAGAGATTTGATAATGTTGATGAGATGATATATGTCGTAACGGGAAATGATAAAGCTAAGTGTAATCTAATCTAGCTACTAAACACATGCATAGATCCTAATTTAACACTATTCAACAATAAATATACCTGGGAATAAAATACAATATGTGATCTACAATAATGTCTTACAATAATTGGTAATAAAGATCATTCAACTGCCACAAGAAGTTAAATTGTTTAACTATAATCATTTTGGATAAATAGTTAGACAAAACAATTGAGAAAAATATATCGCATATAAAAATCGTTCATGTATTCAAAACGGAATCAGGCTAACATCATATAGAAGTGCAATAATTCTAAACTATAATTCTCACTTTCATACATAAAACAATTGAAAGAAGAAGTATTGCTTAATACATAAATAAAACATGATCATATGATAAAAGTACCAAATATGATAAGTCCTGTTCATGTGCTTCAGAAATATTGACCCAATTTCAGTGAATCTAACACATTCTAAGAGTACATAAGTGAATTTCAGAAGAGCATGCTAGATATTTAAAAGAAAATAGATAATGTTCCATTCATTTCATCAAAACCTTTTCAAAATTATAGAAGTGTAATCTCTTGAAAAGTGTTTTTGATAAAATTTCTGGACCCGTCTCTAAATGCATGAGACGGGTTTAAATGCTAAAATATATGCTTCAAAATAGATTATTACAAAAATAGTTGAGGAGGTTTCAAACAACCTTCCTCAGAATATGAAAAAATAAAACTAAAGAAAAATAAATTAATGATTAACTCCTTTGAACTTGATCTCTAAGGTTGCAAATATCAGTCATTGGCTTGAGCTGAGGTGGTTGGCTGATTAAGATTTTAATTGCCTAGCAAAATGGCATCTCAAATCGTTAAACAATAATAACAATATTGTTGTTCTCAAAGTCGACAAAGGTGGTGCTATGGTTAATCTTGATAAAGATGATTACCGTCGAAAGCTGTTGGACCACCTCCATAATAGCGAGTGCTACAGGAAACTCAACAAGGATCCCCTGAAGAAGATTTCCAAAAGTGCGGCTCTTGCTATAAAGGCTAGTAGTTCAGTCAGCTCGTTTAGTCATAAGCTTATTGAAAGTTGCCCTCTTACCCCTAGAATCTATGGTCTGCCAAAGATTCATAAGGAAGGGGATCCTTTGAGACCCATTGTCAACACGATAGGAGGGCCAACTTATCTTCTTGCTAAATATTTAGCCCATAAGCTTAAGCTCCTTGTTGGCCATATAGAATCCTTCATCAAGGACTCTGCATTGTTTGTTAATGAGTTAAAGAGTTTCAAGCTTGAACCCGATGACAAGATTTTGAGCTTCGATGTGGTCTCCCTCTACACTAATATCCCCATCAACGAGGCCATCAAAGTCATCAAGTGCATCATTGATCTTGACACGGCTTATTTAGTTGGTATTTGTCTTACTTCTACTTTCTTTTCATTTGATGGGGAATTCTACAAGCAAAATTGCGGTGTCGCCATGGGTTCCCCCCTCTCCCTTGTGGTAGCTAATATATTCATGGAGGATTTTGAAATAAAGGCCTTATCTTCTTCTCGTCTTCTACCTAAGATGTGGAAGAGGTTTGTGGGTGACACTTGTGTCATTTGGTCCCATGGTAAAGAAAAGTTGGAACTGTTTTTCCTCCATCTTAACAATTAATCTAGTTCTATAAAGTTCACCATGGAATTTGAATGTAATGGTAGTCTTCCCTTCCTTGATGTCCTCCTCTTAAGGAATGATGATGGATTTTTCTCTCATCATGTATATCGTAAGAAAATTCATATGGAACAATATCTTCATGCTAATTCTCATCATTTCCCAGCTCAAAATCTTGGTTTTCTCAACACCTTAGCAACTAGAGCTTTAAGAGTTTCTGATGAGAACCATCTCAAGGAAGAGAAAGCACATCTCCTAAGTGTTTTCGTTAATAATGGGTATAGTAAACACCAATGTACTAAGGCTTTCCTAATAGCTGAAAAAGATCCTATTGCTAAGAAAGATACCAAGGATCGATTTTCTGGTGTTCATCTTCCTTTTATCCAAGGTACCACTGACAAGATTGCGAGGATCCTAAGGAAGCATAAGGTGGCTTCAACCTTTAGGCCTTTAAATACCATCCGGAGCTCCCTTAGATTTGTAAAATACCCAGTGGATACCAAGAATATGAAAGGTGTTTACGTTATTCCATGCTCTTGTGGGACTCCCTACATTGGTGAGACTAGTCGCTCGATTAATCAAAGGAATCATTAGCATGTTGCTGACATCAAGCATGGCAGGACCCGCTCCTCTGCCTTGGTGGAGCATGCAGATCAATCTAAGCATCACATCTGCATTGAGGAGGCCCAAGTCGTTGCTAGAGTTATTCATTTCCATTATCGTAAATTGAGAGAGGCCCTAGAAATTGAAAAAGGACCCAGTAATTTGAATAGAGATGATGGTTGGAATATCAGTAGAAGTTGGTCCCTGTCCTGTCCTCCTAGTTTTTTAGGCTTCTTTTTGGAATTTATTTTGTTTGTTTGTTTATCTATGTAGGTATTGGCATCATTTTTATAGTATTTGTTGTTGATTTATTCTTCATTAGAGTTTATTTTTACTTCGTGTGTTTTTATGTATTTTATCATCCTATTATTCTTAACTCCTTTTAGTATTTTTGTTATTCGTTTAATGGGCCTAAGCCCCATATTGTATTGTTGACCCCGTTTTATCAATTGATTATTTTTCTTTGGATATATATATATATTTCTATTTTTATTTATTTTATTTTATTTTTATTTATTTATATATATATTTATTTTGACTTGTGTATATTTTTGTTTTGTTTTATTTATTTTTCCATTAATTATTTTTAATTTATTTTATTTTTATCAATTATTTTATTTAACAAATGACCTTGTCTCGATTAGGTTCTTCACTCGTTTTTATAAATTTTGACTCCCCTCCTTTAGAGTTTGATTTTGATTTATTTTTTTTATTAATTTAAATATTATTTCTGAAAAACTAGTTGTTTAATATAGCGGTTACTTATTAATATTTGTTTTTAATAAATTAATAAACTA
Organism: Pinus tabuliformis; assembly: GCA_031772625.1. Classification (NCBI taxonomy): domain Eukaryota; kingdom Viridiplantae; phylum Streptophyta; class Pinopsida; order Pinales; family Pinaceae; genus Pinus; species Pinus tabuliformis. The sequence goes on along the minus strand of CM062806.1, from coordinate 967,866,807 downwards.
ATATCACAATTTAAATATTATTTTTCAAAAACAAGTAATATTCGGTTTTAATAAATTAATTTAAATATTATTTTTCAAAAACTAGCCGTTTAATATAGCTGTTACATATTAATATGTTTAATAAATTAATAAACTAATATCATTATTTAAATATTATTTTTCAAAAACTAGTGATATCTAGATTTAATAAATTAAGTTAAATATTATTTTTCAAAAACTAGAAGTTTAATATAGCCGTCACCTATTAATATTTTTAATAAATTAATGAAATAATATCATTATTTAAATATATTTTTTCAAAAACTAGCCGTTTAATATAGTCGTTACTTAATACTATTTGTTTTTAATATATTAATAAATTAATTTTATAATTTAAATATTATTGTTCAAATATAGACGTTACTTGAAATTATGTCTCTACATTGCTCTCTATTTAAGCCTTTTCCATAGTCTGCCTCTTCATCTGGTCCTGATGATGAACCACACTTGTTGGTTCGAAACGCGTAGACCAAAAAATTCTCTTATGTTATTTCTATCGAAAGACTTTGCTTAAATATGGCATCTATTAGTGCCGACACCATCTTTTGTGTAGAGGTTATTAAACACCTCAGAGTCATCCACTAGCTATGTGGTTTCACTAAAAATTGCTAGTATGTTTCCCAATTCAGCCTATTAATTGTTTGATTGCCTCCTCCTTTTCCTGCGCTGCTTGTTTCCAATGTTGATCTAAATGTTTGACATTCGGAAAAAACCATGGTACACACTCTTTGATAAGATTGGCGCCATGAATATTTTCATTAATGGATTCTATTATGTTGTTTGCTGGTGTTGCTGCTATCGTTGTTTTCCTTTCTGCCTGTTTCAACCAAGAATCCCAATTCGTGAACATAATATCTTTATGAGACTCCTCTAGCTTTGGTAGGTCAACCTTTCTTCCATCCTCTGATTCTTGCCAGGTGATAAATTCAAAAACGATTTTATGGCTTTCTCCGTACTCAAACCTCATATCAATAACTTAGTTTGCTAATTTATCACTGGTCTTGCAATAGGGATTTATTTGCGAGATTTTCTGGAAAAATACTTCCTTTTGCTCCATTAGTAGGGAATTGAGGTTGAGTTCTTCCTTGATGAATTCGTTGACTTGCAGATTATCTTTAAATTTATCTATCATGGCTTGTATTCACGAATTCTTTTCTATTAAGATGGCTTGGTATTCTATTCTCATCTGTTCGAGTTCTCTTTGGAGCTAGGCTACTTGTAATTTTGCTTGCTAATTAGATTATCTTGGGCTAATTGTTGTTCTAGTAGCAAAATTTTCTATCCCTTTTCCTTCAACAAAATTTAGGCCTCTGTCGCCTTGTCAATGGTTGTTGTGGCATAGGCTCCTGTGAACTGTGACAACTTTGTGAGATTCTTAGATTAGCCGATAAGCGAGTCCTTCCATACGATATCCATTGGCTCATTTTCCAGAGTCGTAACAACCACAACGTCCAGTTTTCTTTTCTTCTTTTATTTTGACTACAACCTTGTGGGTAGGACTCTAAAATACATCTAATGGAGGTATTTCATCAATTCTTAAAACAATTTCTAAAGTAGGAATAGCAGGAATGATCTCAATGTCCTCAGTGGCTGTAGCTCCTTCCCCTATTGTTTCTGGATTTGACTTATGTTGGGTTTGCTTGGGAGTTTGCATTCCAGATGTTTGCTCAAGGTTTGTATCTCTGTGGAGATTTTAGTAAATTGTTATCATTCTTGTTCTAGGTCAGTAATTGGAGTTTTCCCTGACTAAGTTGAAGTAGAGGCAACCTCTGATTGTTTCTTTGCAAAGGCTTGCTCGGCTGTCTCCTCTGTAGTTCTAGTTGTGTCTTCTTCGGACTCTTTATTTGTGTTTCCTCCTCCATTTTGAGACTGCCACTCTGAATGATCTGACTCATACGTAGATCTCTCTTGGGTTTCTTCTTCAAAGTTTTCTTTGGAGTTGCCCTCCAAGCTTATGCTGGTAGTTGGCTCCCTTATTGGTTCAATCTGTAGTAGATCCAATGGGACCTTTAATAATCTCTTTTTCCTGTACACATGGAAATCATTGATATCTTCTGGGGTCAAAAGTAGTGATGTCGTAGGAAGAGGTCATCAAAGGCGTCCTCTTCATGGGTGAACTGTTTAACTTTTACCATAGTAGTGAATTCCTTAACAGTGCCATTTGGGTCATATTGCCTTCCTAGAACTGTAGCTAATTTGAGAGACATAATAATCTTTGCTTCCTTTAATGCATGTCCATAATCATGTAGTGCAAAAGCACCACATTGTAATGGGAATGTAGGCCAAATGGCCTTCTTCTTCTCTTTCAGTCCTCTGCTCAATCCGCCTTCCCCTGCTGTTTGGTAGGCTATTTCTCTAGCCATTAGTTTGTCGAGGACATAATATGGGAGGACATGTGGTGAAGCAATGCTCCCAAAAACTCTGATGTAGGTGAATGTCTCTTCCCCAAACCATCTGGCTACTGGAAAGATATCTACTTTGACAGCTTTAGAAAACCTAGGGGCAGTTCTATCAAACACTACTTTATGAATAGGTAGCATAACCCCTTGACAAATTTTATAAATGGGGGTGGAATTGAGATTCCCACAAAATTTTACAGTATATATGGATGGGAAGCAGGTTTTGTATAGTCCACTTCCATCCCATATTGGGAAATAGAGAAAAAAAACAAATTGCACCTATAAAAAAAGCACTCATGTGCTATAGGATAAAATGCACGGTGTATAGAGAATGAAGATACCCTCAAAGGTCTTCCCAGGACCTTCGGCAAACTGTAAGATTATCTGCAACCATCACAAAGTTACATGCATGTTCATAAACAATAACTAACTATCAAAGTAGGATAAATAGATTACCTCAAGTCTCCATGTAGATTTGCTGGAGAGCGCAATGTAGCTAGGTGGAAGTCCCCTAATCCGGCTCTAGATCAAGTCCTGCACATAGAAGATACAAGCATAATCACAACATACAACTCTGATAACTAATACATGAATACATAAAAGAACATCTAGTTACATATAACTTAGCTACTCATGCTAAAAGGTATTGGACAAACAAACGAATGAATGATAGTACCAACACCACGGAGTAGACAGTACAACTGCAATTCTATATTAATGTTGGAAGAGTGATTACAACCATCTATTGCATTATCCTTCCCTTACCCCTCCAACTTCTCTTTCTCTCTCCCTTCTTACCAACTTCTTATGATGTGAGACAATGCTCAACAATCAAGTATGCTATCCTTTCAAATTCTCTGACCTCTATCACCATAGCCCTAGCTTTGCTTATGTAGAAATTGAGTTAGGGTTGCCTAGTTCCTCCTTGAGTTCCCTAGGGTAAAAGCAATGAAGTTGCCATGATTTTTAGCACTTTCCCATTTTACTCCTTCATTAGGATTAGAAATCCTCCAAAGAGGTCGAATCTGGATGTTTCCTTGCTTTTCTTGAGTGATTTTAGGAACAAATATCTAGATATTTATGAGTCAATTTGTTCCTTTGACCCTTAGAACTTCACTAGGATCCACTAACGTTGTTCCTGAACTAGCAACCTGAGTTAGTTAGGTCACTGATGCACCTTTAGGCTTGCAGAGATGATTTATAAAGTAGGTTGTTAGTGCATAGCCAATGTTAGTGTGGAAACAAGGCATGTGATCTTGGTCTTTGCTTCATCTATCATGTCTTTCCCCTCTGAGTTGATGAGGGGGTCAATTTGTTTTATAACAGATGCCCCTAAAGTATGAGTTCAAAGGTTGTGACGATGGCAGAAATACTTTACTTAACTGTAATTTTCCTTCTTCGACAAAAAGAGAGAGAGGATCGGAGCTTCGGGTGGTACGGGAAACATGATACAACACACACACACACACACACACACACACACACACATATATATAACTACTAAAATCATGTCCTAATTTGGGCATTCCCATGCTCAGTAGCTATGTCAGAGTGATTTTGTCCAAAGAGATATGACGATGTTCGCTACCGATAAACACAATGCAGATCTAGTGTCATAGTAGAATCATCTTGATACGGTGTCTCCAAAAAACAATATGCATAACTTGGGAGAGGAAACAAGGCTAAGTGATGCAAACCTCTACCCAAGGTCTTGATTTCCGCTTCACCGAACAACATAGATCGATACATGTGAATATATGTGTTGATGTTGAACATGCATGAAATCATCTGATTACCAGTCAATAATGGAGACTGTTAACAGACGCGAGGAAGGCCACCAATAATGGTGATGGTATCCAAGATGCACAGTACAATCTAATGAGTGTGAAAGATGTTTTTTTCGTCGAACACCCGTAGAATCACTTAACCAGGAGCCAATAATGAGAACCCCTGATCAAACACAAGGCAACCTGCCACTAATGTCTACAAGTACCAAGGCACTGAATGTGTTTCTAGGTTGTCTTCCTAGATAGAGTGTTGAAGTCGATAGGAAGATACCTGTTGAAAGGTAGGCAATAATGTGTCCTACATCAATCGACACGAAACGGGACAAGAATGATTTTTTTTTGAGGAATATTTGAGCATTGGATCTAAACAACAGAGGGCATGATGAAAGGATATGCTTGATGGGTTGATGGAGGAAACAAAAGGTTAACCCTTGAACAATAGAAGGCATGACAACGGTTTTAACCATGCAACACTAGACTCACGAACACCAAAGAGTGTTAGGATACAGAGATGCAAGAACATCGGGTTATATTGGCTAAACTCATAGGATGGTAGGATTCATATTTGAGAGGCCGTCAAAAGGAAGGTTTATCTGAGGGAGTGCCATGTTCAAGGGAACAACTGCTGCCAAACCACACTTTCTAATACTGAATGCAGTTGTATTTTCCACTTTCCCCATTTGATTAGTTTATTGAGTCCAGACGGGTAAACTCGTCGATCTTTTCATTTTTTAAGAGTTTGAAAAGGACCAAAAAAAGAGTGACTCTATGCCCTATCTGATTAGTTTAATGAGTCTAGATAGGCAAACTGGTCGATCTTTTCATGTTTTGAGAGTCTAAAAAGGATCGCAAAAAGAGTGACTCTATATCTTGTCTGTGTAGTTTAATGATTCCACACTAAACAACTCGGTGTTCTTTTCATATTTAGAGAGTCTGAAAAGATCGTAAAGAACGACTCCATGGTGGTCACTTTGTCATAGTTGTAAACTGGGTGTGACAAAAGGTTAATAGTATACCCAATCGGTTACTTTTCCGTGAGTTAATCTATTGAATCGGGATAAAGAGAAACCTATGTTCAATAGGTGTTGACCTCATTTTGTTATGAGTACAAGGAGACAGACTAAACTCGTTTTTCGTCGTGAATTTTTAATGAATCACATGATGAAAAACTCAATACCTTCATCAAATTTTAACGAGTCAAAATGAAGAAAACTCAAGGTATATTTTTTAGTTTAGTGAGCGAGAAAAAAGAGGTAAAAGAACTGATAATTCCTCCTTCGTAGATTTAACGAGCCCGAAGGACGGGAAAAAATCGGGATTTTTCGATTTTAAGAGCGAGAAATGGTCCCAAAAAAGCAAGTGCTCTTGTTGCTACCAAATATTTTTAACAAGCCTGGTGACAAAACTCGAGATTTTTTAGTTTAACGAGCGAGAAAAGTACCTAAAGGAATGCTTGGGTCATCTTTATAAATGTTTAACGAGATTAAAGACAAAACTCAAGATTTTTTCAGTTTTAAAACGAGAAAAAAAAGTACCTAAAAGAATGCTCTAATGGTCTTTTTCAGTTAATGAGATAAAAAAAGAGTGAAAAAGAGTTTCTCATGCCCTCGTTGTATGTGTTTAACGAGCCCAACGATGACAAACTTGGGGATTTTTCAGTTCTAGAGAGAGAAAACATCTTATAAAAGAAAGTGCTCATATCTTCTTTGTAGTAGTTTAACTAGCCCAAAGAAGGAGACTTGAGGTTTTTTGGATTTACGAGCAAGAAAAATACCATAAAAAGAATGATTTATCTTCTTTGTGGTAATTTAACAAGCCCGAAGAAGGAGACTCGAGGATTTTTCATATTAACAAGCAAGAAAAATACCATAAAAAGAACACTCGATCCTTCTTGATCTCATGCTTAACAATAGAAGGGTCTATGCCATGCATTTCCTCATAAGACCAAGGGAAAACATCATGGAAATCCTTAAAATGGTAGGTGAAGCTCACAATTTCCTCAGGATTGCGATTGGCTCCAATATTTCTATTTTCCATGATGCCTTTCTTGACTAAAATATCGATGAGAAATGTCTTTGAAAGATGGCCCATGTTTCCCTTCGAGTCCAAAGTTTGGATAGTCGTATAAGGTGAGGAAATGATTTCATGTGCATCAGGTGACAGGATTTGAAGAGGCATCATGTTTGAATCAGATATCGAAACATAATGGTGCGAGTCCTCCCAAGGTCGCTCTTCTAAACTCATGATTTCTCTAATAGCTTCGTTCGTAGGTAGGACTTGATGGAGTGGATCGAAATAAGGAGCCATTATGGGAGGGCCAGTGGTACCATTGGCTGTAACCAAATGACCAGAAATTCATATGTAGATTAAATGGCTTGGTAGGCCAATTCAACTGGTGACAGTGGCATTTTTTCTTCGTAAGTGTCAATGTCTGAAGGGGCCATGAAGATCCAAGGATCGGTTGGTTCTTGAGGAATGGATGAAACCATAGAGAACTTCTGTGGAACCGCGGGTGGCGAAAGAGGGAAACAAACCATCAGGGAAGAGCCCTTGAATAGACCAGTATTGATATTGACGTAGGAGTTAGGTACATCACCCACTAAGGTTACAAAGTTGCTAGGTAACAAAGAGTAATCTGGGGTGCAAAAGGACAACTGGTTCACTGTGACTATCTTTCCATCCAAGGGAAAGAGTTTGATACAGAAGACCGAAGAAACAACGACCTTCATGGAATAAGTCCAAGTGTGGCCCAAAAGCAAATTATAGTCGAGTTATGATCCATGACTTCAATATCTACCATTACCGTTTTCCCACTCAAGGTGATGGGATAGATAGCTAGGTAACCTTTTGGGATGAAAGTGGGGCCATCGAAAGCTTTAAGGGAATTCGACAATGGGGATAGGGTTTGAGAACCTAGAGTGAGACAACATGAAGCCAACATGAAGCCAACATGACGTAGGTAGAAGCACCTTCGTTAATGACAGTTCTGTGTATACTTTTACCTTTCAAAAAATTTGCACTTGAAATGCAAGGTGGTGAGAAAGGGGAGGTTTACACTTTTCCATGTTGAAAATTGCAAGCATGGAATCCTGTGAGTCGATACCACTAATAGCCGAAAGCAAAGATTTCCTTTGTGCTAGGCATGTTTGTAATACTTCGAGCGCTGACATATCCGACGACGCTTGCACCAAGTCTTCTACAATGTTGTAGTTTTGGGCGGCACATGTAGATGTATTGTGTGTTGTGCATCGAAGTGCCCCTTTGGGGGGGCAAATTACAAGGTCAAGAACTGGCCTTTAAATATGCAAATCCCTGGGCGGTGGTGGGTTTTGACTTGAGGAAGGTTCCTCTGCATGAGTGACAGGAGCTCCATAAGATTTGGTTCATGTTTGTAGATCTACCAATTCAAAGGTGTAAACGGTAGAAGAACCTTCACCAACTGAAGGATGTTGCAAACCATCATTTCCCCCTTGCGGGGGTTGGGGTTGGTTTTCAATAAGGTTTTGCTGTTGCTGAGCGGGAAAAGGATTTTTGAGGACACTGGGGGTCCGGCCAGTATCCTTTTTAGCAATGTATTTTGAGCATTCCTGAAGATGTAGACAACGATAGGTCATGTGGTCTTCAACACAGATTTTGTAGCGAACCTAGCAGGTTTATCCTTTTCATCATCAGGAGGTGCAACGACCTTCTGTTTTGGGTTTGGCTGCTTTGTTGATTGCTCCTTAGAAGGAGTGGTGTTTTCCTTATTCTTCTTGTTCTTACCATGGGGTTTTTGCGTAGACTGCACAGAGTTTATCATAGCGGTAGGAAGAGCAGTCGATTTGGTAGAGGGGTCCACTGACATCTGGGCAATGTCACCACTGAGTTGTTTTACAGCAGCCCCAGAGGTTGCACTGGAAATCCCATCGACGTGCGCTACGGGGCATTGAGTAGCGGAGACATTGGAGTTATGAGGGGCATTGGGGATTACGTCGTAAAGAGTGTCAGACTGTGAATATATCAGATCTAAGTGCTGGGCATGACGTATGGGTTGGTCTTCTGTGACTGCACCACCTAAAGCAACATCTTTACTGATTTACGAGAGTAAGGACTTGTAGAACCAGTTCGCTAAGAGATGGTCTGGGAGGGGAACTTTGACTAACCTCTGCCTACATCTCCATTCATGTATATGATCGGAGATGTGGGTGGCGGTATCCTGACATAATGAAGTGAGGAGCTCTGTCCTAGTCTCATAGCAGATGGGTAGCTGGAAGTGCTTTAGGAATTCCATCGCTAAAGCATCAAAGGTGTTTATTGATGTGTGTGGTAACTCAATGTACCATTTAGCTGCGTTGCCAGTGAGGGTGCGGGGAAAAAGACGTAACCGGACACTATCATCCACCATGGAGTTTGAAACACACCAAAGATGGTAGGTGGTGATATGGGTGCCTGGATCCTCCCCTTACTTTCCTTCGAACTTGGGGATGTCCATTGGTATCTTATGCGGGATCGACAGCCAAAGTAAGTTGTGGTAGATGGGGTCATTTGTGAGTTTGTACAAGTTGGGTATATCCAACATTGCCAAGAAAGGCAGAGAGTGTGGTGCCCCCGACTCAGACCAAGGCAATGACATATGACTTGAGGAGCCTTGCGCTCCTCCCATCATTTGAGTCCCAATATTATACATGGGTTGTGTGGTATAGTAGTTTCCTTGAGGTATGGCATTGTAGTGTGGATTTCCATGGGGATTTTGATACTGGGGTACAGAATTTCCCCCAGGATAAGCAGTTCCCCCTTGACTCATTTGAATTTGTGAGCAGGGTGCCCCCATGAATTGGTTGGGACCTCCTTGACGATTCCCACCCATCACAGAACTAACAATTTGTCCTTGGTTGACATAAGGAACTCTCATGTTAATCAACAAATGACCATGCATGCCTGAGAATGGAGGGGGAACTATTACATTCCCTACCGGCATGTGCATATTCATAATGCCCCTATATACTTGAATCTAGGGTTTTGAACTATACAATGGCGGCTGACCATATTGTTGGTGGATGGGAACCACACCCATATTGCTATATTGAGCATTATAGGGAGCCCTATATGTAGCACTTATCGAAGGTATGCAGTTTGAAACTAAAGGGGTGGAACCTGACATCGGCTGGGTTCCACTCATAAAGGACGTCATGTAAGTGGTTGTACCTAGGAAAAATGGGGTAGCGGGGTTTGCCATTGACGATGTTGTGGTGATTGTCGACTGGGGAAGTGGTGGAGGACCAAAAGTGTCCCTAAAGTCCCATGACCCATTAGTCATCGACGAGATAGATGGAAATGTTCTGACTACAAAAGCAGGAAGTACAGGTACTGTGGGAGCCAAGATTGGGTCCAATAGATTCATGAGTGGAGGGTTAAAGGGAGGAAGGAATACTTCGGTAAAGAAATTCTTCGACAAAATTGAATCGTCGGTTGGCCAAATAGATCCCGTGTGATATCTAGGAGATTGATTCCCCGAAGATGGGGAATTTGGTTCACTGGAGCTCGGTGGATCTTCCATAATAAGTGGAGGAAGTCCTAGCAATCGTCTAGATTGACGACGAGGGCCGGATGTAGCTACAATGACCGTTAATTTTTATCAATAAATTTTATCATGATATTTGTTAAAGTCTCAAATGATAACACTCGGGTGCCTAAAAAATATTAAAAATACACTAAGTTGATCAATCCGCAAACAGAGGGAAATGACCCTGTCTGATAAGCACTGATCATTGGAGATGAAATCCAGTATCTCAATGAATAACAAAGAAGGCTGGCCAGATGTACAGTTACGATTACTCTAGAGCTTCACCTGAACCTCAGATTAAGGGGCCAAGTACTCTCGTGAAGATGAGCACCCTCCCAAAAACTGAAGACATAGTAGGTCCATCTATGTTAGGTACCAGGGCAGCTCGCCCCAGTCACCTTGTGTAAGTCCCTAAAATTTTGGCCACTAAGGATACCTCAGATCATAGACACCACTGGGGGGGACATAGTCGCAGATAGTACGCTGTGTGGGCAGGATACTTGAGTCCCCAACTCAACTTCAAAATCCTCGAAGGGATCCCCAATACATAGAATACCCAAAGGAGTTGTAAGAGAAGGCAGGCTACCTTCACTTACAGTCCGATGTTGTCTTGTATTTAGCTCTGCTTTTACTGGAGTGGTCCTGGTAGTATGAGTGTAGAAGGAATTTTCTCTCTTTTAATGACACTAGTGTTGGTTTCTGATCTTGGGCAGTTTACTCACACTACCTATCCCAACATCCTAGCCTGAACTAATGATTATTTTCTTAATAAAGAGTTACTGATTGATTTTAGGTAAATTTTATGTGTCCTTTTTTATTATCTTCGGTAGGGGAGTTGACGTATGAAATGTGATGAGACTCTGACTCAAAAAATCATGCTTTAAAAAATTTTCAATTTGATGAAAACAAGCTGTATTCTACAGGTGAGAGTTTTTCACATATTCATATTCTTTCCATGCATCCTAGTCATTTAACACATGCATAACCAATGGACATCTTTCCAATGTTTTCTTAACAACTACTTGAAACAAAAAATAGAGCAGCTTTTAACCAGCTAAACAGAAGAGTGAATAAAAAATGTGGATCTTTCTTTCATAAAAAATGCTTTTAAGAAAGAAAAACAAAACTTATTTCCTAAAAAAAACTTTTAGGACACCTATTTTGCTAACAAAATGCAGTAACAGATCCTCTTTCAGTCCATGAGCAGGCTTCCTATCCCTTTTGGTTTGTAGACACAGCTGGAAATCAAGGTTTTGGGAGACTAATGCTCTGTAGTAGTGGCCACAGAGAGTTACTGGGTCCACTAACGCTTTCTGTATGCAGACACAGAGCTTTATAAAGCACTGTGTAATTTTCTAACCTGCGTTAGTGTGGGACACAACTCAAAATAGGGCTTCTCAGATCAGATTGAATGATGAATATATTTAGGCAAGATGCAACAATGTTTTGGTGGGTTAGAAAGGGAATGCAGAAGTACAGGGAGTTCTTAGAAGGAGGAGAAAATTGAGATATGTTCGGGTCAATCGGGAACTAGATGTATAGTCCCCAGCGGAGTCGCCAATTCTGCTATAGGATAAAATGCAAAGTGTATGGAGAATGAAGATACCCTCAAAGGTCTTCCCGGGACCTTTGACAGACTGTAAGATTATCTGCAATCGTCACAAAGTTACATGCATGTTCATAAACAATAACTAACTATCAAAGTAGGATAAATAGATTACCTCAAGCTTTCGTGTAGATTTGTTGGAGAGCGCAATGCAGCTTGGTGGAAGTCCCCTGAGCCGGCTCCAGATCAAGTCTTGTGTGTAGAAGAGACAAGCATAATCACAACATACAACTCTGATAACTAATACATGAATACATAAAAGAGCATCTAGTTACATATAACTAAGTTACTCATGCTAAAAGGTATTGGACAAACAAATGAATGAATGATAGTACCAACACCACGGAGTAGACAGTACATCTGCAGTTCTATATTAATGTTGAAAGAGTGATTACAACCATCTGTTGCATTAGCTTTCCCTTACCCCTTCAACTTCTCTCTCTCTCTCCCTTCTTACCAACTTCTTATGATTTGAGACAATGCTCAACAATCAAGTATGCTATCTTTTCAAATGCTCTGACCTCTATCACGATAGCCCTAGCTTTGCTTATGTAGCAATTGAGTTAGGGTTGCCTAGTTCCTCCTTGAGTTCCCTAGGGTAAAAGCAATGAAGTTGCCATGCTTTTCAGCTCTTTCCCATGTGCCTCCTTCATTAGGATTATAAATCCTCCAAATAGGTCGAATTTGGATGTTTCCTTGCTTTTCTTGAGTGATCTTAGGAACAAATATCTAGATATTTATGAGTCAATTCGTTCCTTTGACCCTTAGAACTTCACTAAGATCCACTAATGCTATTCCTAAACTAGCAACTTGAGTTAGTTGGGTCACTAACGCACGTTTAGGCTTGCAGAGAAGCTTTATAAAGTAGGTTGTCAGTGCATAGCCAGCGTTAGTGTGGAAACAAGGCATGTGAGCTTGGTCTTTGCTTCAACTATCATGTCTTTCCCCTCTGAGTTGATGAGGGGGTTAATTTACTGTATAACAATGAAAAAGAGGGGGAAAAATCCTTGAAGAAGGACTTATTTTCCTTCTATATTCTATAATGGCCTTTGCCAAATTATGTGATAAAATTTGAGCCCTATTCATAATTGTTGCATTTACCACTACATCTATTAACGGGAGCCATTCCATGGAAAACCTGGTGTTATCGGGTCTATCAAATAACCTACATATCATTGTTGTTGCCAAACTATGAGGTGGAGAGATGGATGCCATTGAGTACATACTAGTTTTATCTTGCTTGAGTTTGTCTCCCCTTGATTTCTAGGTTTGCGTAATGTCTGACGGGTCTTCATTTTCCTTGGCGAATTTCTCAAGGAACTATTTGTTATAGAGATTTTGAGGTTCTAGTAACTGGTACATTAGTCATAGGTTGTCTGGTGAGAAGGATCCCATGACTTCTTACCTTTTATTCTTGAAGGTCTTGTCTGATATGTCTACCTCTTCAATTACCCATTTGATCATATCTGTGTATGGGATTATCTTTGGTCTCACAGCTATGCGGTGTAGGAATGTACATGTTGTTTCGAAATAGGAGGCATCAGATGACTCCTAAGCATCAGCCGTGGCCTTTGTTACCAGTGGCCTAGGCTGCTCTTCTTCTAACAAGTTATACATGGCCTCCCACGTTGTGGTTCCTCCATCCTTGCTGCATGTGGTATCAGAGAAAAGGGGCACCATGTCTGATTTCTTAGATGCAGTCGCCTTTCCTTTCTTTGCCATTATTTCAAACGATGTTTTCTGCGAAGGTTTCCTAAAATGGAGCAAATGGAAGTTATCGGATAAACACAAGCGAGAATGACAGTGAGAATTAAATGATACAGTTAACCTAAAAAAGGTGACAAGAAAGGAGCTTTTATTCAAAACGCAGATGAAAAGATATCGTATCACGTCGAGCCGCTCTTTAACATAAATGCCATTAAACTTATTAAATAGTCACTAAGGTCTCTTATCGTTTCCTTTATTACTCATTAAAGTACCGCATCGCAAATGGGAAGGGATAAAATTTAAGGTGGCGAGTTTAAACCGTAGAAAATGTCGATTTTGCGATTGCGATGCAATATTGCAAATCACATTATCGCATTTTTGATTACGCATTTTCTCAAAGTTTTTTTTTAGAATTTTGCGGGATGCAAGATAAGAGGCATATTATTTATTTTTTAGAGAATAGTTTGCCTAAATGAGTAATTACTTCATAAAGTTCTTTTCACCATGTGGCGGTCCGCGGACTTAACTTATAATTCATAATATTTATTTTTATCGGGTCCGGGTTTTATCACATTTCGCAAACTCACACAGTTCATAAGATTGGTTTTTAAGAAAATTTCCATGATGCGATGAGTATTGACTCACTCTACCACGATATTGCATTTCACATATTTGATATGCTTTGTGAGTTGCGTCTTTTGTGAAAGTCAATATGCGATTGTGATAAGGCCTTTATTTTATAAGAAATGCCTTAAGTCTTAACTTTGAATGAAAATACTAATGATATCTTAGTTAAGTGTGGTGACCCTTTCCATCACAATTCATGGATTTTGTTCATTAATTAACCTTTTAACACACTTGGTCTAACGGTATGCGAAAAGGCGAGAATTGCTAGTTTTAAAGGGTTTTGACTTGATATCTAGATTTATTTCTAAAAGTTTAAAAGGAAGTGCCTAAGAGCTAAATTTTCCTTAGAGGGTTTTTTATAAAGGGTCCACATTAGTTTAATATATTATTAACTATTAAACTAATAAACGGGGGTGTTGTTGAATAGCACCATAATTGGCAATTCACTGGAAGAACCAGTTATCTCCGATAGTTTTTTGAAATTTCTAAAACTTCCAAAATAAAGGTATTTCAGAAGATAGAAAATACATGAAATATAAGATAGATAAAATTTCTCTGAATAAGAAAATAAAATTCACCCAATTATCATCCATTTGATTATCCTCTTCAAAATTAAAATTCCTTTGTCTACATCAGTCTTTACTTGGTTTTAAAGATAAAGCAGGAGGTTCTTGCAGATTAGCTTTTAGATGTACTTATTTGTCATAGGTAGAGTCTCTACTACCAGCAGGCATCCATAGCCTCGACAGGGTTACCTTTTAACTAACAATGATTCAATATCCCATCTTGATAAGAGTGCAATTTTTGGAGATAAATTCGGATTCATATACTTACTTCTTTTTTCTTTATTTTCTAAAACATTTTTTTTAATAGTTTCATTTTTTCCACTTAAAGGTAATTATCTTGGTTTAGTGGCCAAAATTGACAATGCCATTCATTGGTTGTAATTCAATTGAACAAGTTGGTTCACGATGAGACCCCTTGTCTTTTGATTAAAATAATCTCAAGTCATTACCTTGTTTTTATATGTAGTATTGGTAATGTCAGTTTATTATTTTCCCATGAACATGGTAAGTCAGCTCTTGATGCGACCTCTTATCCTTTAAGTTTAAGCATATTTTAGAATTACACTCTAGAAAGAGAAAAATTTACTAGATGGGGAGAACCATTGACTCCTTAAGAGTTTGTGGATGACAATTATAGAGTTAAGGATGCTTTTCTAGAGAGAGTCTTTGCTTTGTTATAGATAATTTTCTTGACTGATGGTAGAACAAGGGTTTCTTTATAAAGTTGACGTTTAGCAAAGGACAAATGATTTTGGTGGAAAACAAGCAGGCTTCAGAGAGATAGAACCTAGCCTATGTCTCAAATGTGAAAACTATCTTCTCAACATTCTCTACTTATACAAGCAAAAGGTCAAAATATAAAAGATATTATTTATTGAAAGGCCAAAAGTAAATACTATTTAATTTTTTATTTTCCTAGGGAAAGTAAAGACAATAATACACAAGGTATAGGAGAGGTTATCTTCTATGAAAAATATTTCTTCAGAATCTGCCCATTAATAGGTAGAGAATCTCTCTTGCTTGATAAATCTTGCAATAAAAAGGTTGATGGGCCTATTCGTTTTGCAGTCTGAAATGGGCCAAGCCACATTCTTTCGAATTTGGTATGCTCACCCTTTTCCTCACATGCTTTATCCCTCTTCAATACAAGGTCTCCGAGCTTGAAGGATTTAGGACTTATAGAATTTGCATCAAATGAGGATTTAACTAACTGTTGATGATGTGCATGTGTGATTGTAGCTTTATCTCTTTCTTCTTTGAGCTCAAGGATTTGCGATTTCCTTAATTGCATAGAAGAGGAAGGAGTTTCTTCAATAAATTGAACTAGGGCCAAAGAGGGAATGACTACAATTGTAGGGAGAAAAACCTCTTTCCCTTAGACCAAATTAAAAGGAGAAGTGCCTATTGAGGCCTTTTGTGTTATTTGATCTGCCCATAGAGAAAATTAAAGATTTGTTCCAATTTTTCTGGCTTTGATCAATGGTTCATTTGATGATTCTTATGAGATTTTTGTTTGTAGATTAGGCCAAACCATTTCCTTGAGGATAATAGTTAGCAGAATATTTAAGTTTAAAACCTCTTTTAAAAGAAAATTCTGTCATACCATTTCCAGTGAAATAAGATTCATTTTCAAACATGAGGGCAATTGGTAGACCAAATCTGGTAATAATAAACTAGTCAATAAATTCAATGATGTTTTCAGAGTTGGCTACCTTAAGTGGAATTTATTCCACCCATTTCGTGAAGTAATCATTTGCTGCAAGGACATATCTATGCTGCTTTGAAGAGTGAGGAACGATATCACCTATTATGTCCACTCCTCATTGTTCAAATGGGTGTTCAATGTTGACTATCTATAATGGTAATGTGGGTTTCCTTTGTCTTCCAACAATTGTTTGACAAATTTTACATTTCCTTACATATTTGTGTGCATATTTGAATAAGGTTGGCCAATAATAGCCAACATGCAGGATTTTATGTGTTGTTGTGTCTCCTCCAAAATGTCCACCAGTTGGTCCATCATGGAGTTCCTGCAAAACCTTTTCTGCCTTAGATTTTTCAAGGCATCTAAGCAAAATAGAATCATATTTTTTTCTAAACAACACATCATTGATGATCTCATAGTGCTTAGCTTTTATCCTCAAAGCCCTTTTTCTTTTGTAACTAAGTTTCATAGGGGCATATCCATTCTTTAAATAAAAGATGATATCAATATATTTGGATTCAGTATCATTGAGGCTTACCTCACATATTTGTATATCATCTCCTGAATCTTGTAGTGCTAGTAAATTGGATGCTCCTGCTAACATTCTGCAAAAAACCTTGACCTTTAACAATTTTAGCTAGTCTGATTTCAATTTCATATTCTTGCTGTGTTGTTACCCAATTCTCTCTTTTCTCGCCTACTTCTCTTTGCATCAATAAATTTTTCACTGTTGAGAATGGGACTAATACCTTAGTGTGAGTCTTGAGAAGAAAGGGTCTGAAATACTTTATTGTTTTGAAAACAGAGAAAGCTTGTTTTTCAACTTCTGAATAATTTAATTCAACCCCCTACAAATTTGAGCTAAAAAAATAAATTGGTGCTTCGAGTTTATCATCATTGACACGTGTCAATATAGTTGCATATGATGCCTCAGAAGCGAAGGTATATAAGATGAAATGATTAGAAAAATTCGGAGTTGCTAAAGAGGGAGAATTTATGATTGATTTCTTAATTAGATTAAAAGCTTCATGCTCAGTATGTCCCCATTTAAAAAATAATTTTTTTCTTAATCATAAATTGGAGGGGTAAAACAATTTGTGAAAAGTCAAGGACAAATCTTTTGACAAAATTTATCTGACCTAGGAAAGATTGCATGGATTTTTTATTATGAGGCAAAGAGATTTCAAAAATTTCTCTTATCCTATCAGGATCAATGAGAATTCCTTCTTTGGATATGATAAATCCAAGGAGATTTCCTTCACTCAAAGAAAAGAAAGATTCTTGGGCTTAAGAGAAATTCCATATTTCTGACAACGCTCAAAGATCTGTTTTAAATATTTTAAATGATTACTGCGCTTTTTTGAATACACAGTTATGTCATCTAAATAAATTACCACTGATTTATTAACCAAACCTTTGAAAGCTATGTCCATGGCTCTCTGAAATGTTGCACCAGCATTGATTAACCCAAATGGAATCTTTTGGTAAGCATAGGTTCCCCATTTGGTCCAAAATGTGGTCTTTAGCCAATCATCTCAATGTACAAGAATCTGATTATAACCTGAAAATCGATCTAGAAAAGACGCTAGCTCTGAGCCTGCAACTAATTGCAGTATCTGTTCCATAGGAGGTAATGGAAAGTTGTCATTCTGACAAGCTTTGCTGAGATTGCGAAAATCTATACATATTTGAATATCACCATTCTTTTTCCTGGCTGGAACAAGCTTAGAAACCCACCTTGAATGCCTGACAGAAAAAATTGTTTTGGCTTTGCGAAGCTTATTCAATTTAGATTTTATCTAATTTTATAAATTCAGATGAATCTTTCTCAACTTCTATTGTACAGGCTTTTCATCGGATATCGTGGGAATGGTATGTTGAACGATGAAAGTATCACATGTCTTAAGATATTCATAGTTCCAAGCAAAGATATTTTTGTATTTCTTTAACAAATGAATAAATGCTAATCTTTCATCACGTGTTAGTGGGTTTCTTGAATCTATCCTTAAGATCATATAAGTCTTCCAGCTTAACCACAAATTTAGGTGTGGAATTTGCAGTCATTTCTTTCTTAAGTTGGTTGTCATGTTGATCTTCATCTATTATCTGGTCATTGTAAGAGACTTCATATGTTAGAAAACTTATGATATCTGGATCATTATTAAAGACTCGCCAATTTGTGATATTTTCGGGAATAGAAGGCCTAAGAATTAATTCAATAGAAAAGAGATCGGGGCTATAATCTCTTGGTGGAATGAGCTTGGATGCGATGTTAGCCAAAAGATCAACACTTGCATTTTGGAGTCTTGGGATAGGGGAAATGTTAAATGTTGTAAAATGGGAGGTGAGGTCCTGGACTAATGATTGATAATGTTTCAAATGTCCAAAGAGACAGTGTATAGTATTCCTCACATGTTTAATTACAATTTTTGAATCTCCAAACACTTGAATATATTTGATATTAAGGTCGATGGATTTATACAACCCTTGAACTAATGTTTCATATTTGGCAGTGTTATTTGTGCATTCGAATTCAAGTCTGCATGGTAACATAGTTTTTTCCCCTTCTGGGCTAACTAATATGCATCCCACTCCATCTCCATCGTTAGCTTTAGATCCCTGAAAATATAATTTCCAAAATAAAGACTCAATATAGGTCTATCTATAAAATTTATACATTTAGAAGCATTTGTTTGAGAATAATTTCCAACTTGCGATATAACATAAGTTTCCAAGAAGGGTGAAGTATTTGCATTGAAATTTCTAGAAATGATTCAAATGAATAATTTCCAATGATATTGCTATTGTATGCGACAGGATTATTTTCTCCCTCTAGTTCTATAATGATATATTTTTGATGTTTTTTCACGGTCAACCCTTATTTGATTCAACTTAGCATTATAATGAAGCCACATATGGGACCAGTCGGTTGCAAAATAGCCATGAAGCTTTTCAGACCAGTCTCTACTGAGGATTAAACCGTAGAATTCAAGGATATCGGCCACAAGGATGTCAATTACTTGACATACTTTTGGGTTTGATGAGAGTCTAATAGTGACTTGATTGAGTTCTCCTATAACTTCGACTTGAGATCGATCTAACTACACAATGCGAACAACAAATTTTTGGGGTTCCACATTCAATTTCACACAAACTGTTCTTGGTAGAATGTTGGATGAAGCTCTAGAATCAACTAAACAATTGTGTAGATTTTTATTGAAAACCTCAAAATTTAGAAGAAATGGAGGTGTATGGGATTTGGATCTTCCTCCTATTAGAGAAATATCAGTTGAACTGATTTTTTCTGATAAAGTAGTTGGAGGCCTTCCCATTTCTTGAGCAGCCTGTGAGATTACAGCAGTGGGAAGAGGAGAAATAGGGACCACTTTTAGCTCTTTGAGAAATAGCTTCTGTTGATGTTTTAACTTTCTAAGCTCATGGAATATAATATTAGCCCTAATAATTTTCATATCTTCGATGAAGTTGTATCCCATTTCATCAGAGACTAGTAGTGTTTTGGCCAAATGTGTAGAATTTTATTAAGGGGGAGTGGTTTGAGTGGATTTGGGGGAATATTTCTTACCTATTGCTTTATCTTTGGGAGCTAGAGTTGGTGATTTATGTTTTTGACTTGTTTGTGGCAAATCAATAGTGCTCCTACTCCTGGTTGCGATGGGTAATGCTTCTTGTGATTCTTCATTAGGAAGGATGAAATCCCACATTCCTTGTAATTCAACTACTTCTTCGTCATCAGTTTGTTCTTCAGCTGTTGAGATTTCTTCTTCCTTCACATTTGATTCAGCATTTGATATTGTACTTGGAGGCTTAGGATCAGAGGAAGGATTTCTTTTGTAAGGTCTATAAGCTTTCCTTGAGGAAGTCTCAGCTACCTGTTTTTTGATGTCGACCATTTCATTGGACATGGTTTTAAGGACTTTTTGTAGACCTTCAAGATCAAAAGGATCTTTAGGTTCTTTTTTATTGGATTCATCCTTGAAAGTAACCTTCTTGGATTTTATTTCTTCTAATGCATTCTTCTTATCTAAAGCTAAAATGTTTTTTCTATAGCTATGGATTCTTTCAAGTTTTCTGCCAAAGTAGGTTTGACAACCCTATCGACAAAAATAGTTGTGTTTGAGGGAAGAGTGGAAATACACCATTCATTTTGAACTTCATCACTCGGCTTGGATGTCATTGGGATTTTATTCAATAACTTATTAAAATGTGAATTGAAGTCCTTAATTGGTTCTCTAGGTTCAACTTTCAAGTTGGAGAGATGTTGAGAAGGGTTGATGTCGATCGGTCATCTCCAAACTTGGTTAGGAACTGCTCTTGAAAGGCATCCCAACTATTAATGGAACTAGATGGTAATGAAAAATACCATGATCCTGTTGATCCTTGTAAGGTATAAGGGAATAATATTAAAACTGCATCTTCTTCTACCACTTCATTCAGATTTATGGACAACAAAAAGTTTCTTATGTGTTCTTCAGCTGGTAGGCCATCATCAGGGTATAATTTTGGTAACCACTTTTCTGGATGGGCGGGAAATGGGTGTAATGGTCTTACCATTCAAACAAATCCTAGATTTGTCCATGGTCTTTGAGCCATAATGGGTACCTTTGTAGAGGAATATGTTCCAGTAGTTGAAGGTGATTGGGTAGAGGAGGCTTGTGCTCCAGTACCAGTGTAAATCACGATCTGGAGTGGTGAAGTGGATGATTGATCTTGTGTGGAAGATGATGGAATGAATGAAGGTGTTTCAGGTGATGATGAAAGAATCTCACTATGAGTTTCAAATTGTGTTTTATTAGTTTTCCTTCGAGGTTTTGGTAGAGGGAATTTAAATGGGGGGATCCCAAATTTTTCGCTATGTGATCTAGTTAACCTTTGAGAGGAGGGAAATTGAGAAGACACACTAGCTTGGGACAATTTAGATTCTTCTTGAGACAAAGAAATACCTTGCAATTTATGAATTAAATACTAAACTTTAGGGGTTTCTGTAGAAGAATATTAATCTGATTTCTTTGGAAAGACAATAGTGGACTTTGAAGATTTCTTTACAACTTCATGCCTAGGATTTGGGGATTTAGAATGTGATTGAGAAGTTGGAGGTGACGGTGAGGGAATTTTACTCTTAGAATGACTTTCTGATTTGGATTTACTTTCCATTCATAGTTGGGCCTTCCTTCTAGCGCCAGAATGTTGAAGCCTCAAAAATCGTTGGGACAACATGGGGGAAAACCACCTGGTCCAGACCTTGAAAGTGGCTTCTTTTTCCTTTGGTATAGTGGTCCTGACTGGGGATAATGGGACTAGTTTCCCAAAGATATTTGATAATGTTGATGAGATGATATATGATGTAGTGGGAAATTATTAAGCTAAGTGTAATCTAATCTAGGTACTAAACACATGCATATATCCTAATTTAACGCTATTAAACTACAAATATACCCGGGAATAAAATACAATATGCGATCTACAATAATGTCTTACAAAAATTGGAAATAAAGATCATTCAATTGCCACAAGAAGTCAAATCGTTTAACAATAATTGTTTTGGATAAATAGTTAGACAAAATGATTGACAAAAATATATTGCATATAAAAACCATTCATGTATTTAAAATGGAATCAGGGCTAACATCATACAAAAGTGAAATAATGCTAAACTATAATTATGAATTTCATACATAAAACAATTGAAAGAAGAAGTATTGCTTAATACATAAATAAAACATGATCATATGATAAAAGTACCATATATGATAAGTCCTACTCATGTGCTTTAGCAATATTGACCCAATTTATCCAACACATTCTAAGAGTACAAAAGTGCATTTTAGTAGAGCGTGCTAGATATTTAAAAGAAAATAGATCTTGTTCCATTCATTTCATCAAAACCTCTTCAAAAGTACAAAAATGTAATGTCTTGAAAAGTATTTTTGATAAAATTTATGGACCCCTCTCTAAATGCATGAGAGGGATTTAAATACTAAAATATATACCTCAAAATAGGTTATTACAAAAATAGCTGAGGAGGTTTCAAACAACCTTCCTTAGAATATGCAAAAATAAAACTAAAGAAAAATAAATTTATGATGAACTCCTTTGAACTTGATCTCTAAGGTTGCAAATATCAGCCATTGGCTTGAGTTGAGGCGGCTGACTGATTGCATATTTTAACTACCTAGAAAATATGGCATCTGTTAGTGTTGGCACCATATTTTGTGTAAAGGTTGTTAAACACCTTAGAGTCATCCACTAGTTGTGTGGTTTCACTATAAACTGCGAGTATGTTTCCCAATTCAACCTATTTAGCTATTTGATTGCCTCCTCCTTTTCTTGTGTTGCATGTCTCCACTGCTGCTCTAATTGTTTTACATTCAGAAGAAACCCTGGTACACTCTCTTTGACAAGATTGGCACCATGAAGATTTTCATTAATGGCTTCTATTATACTATTTGTTGTTGTTGCTGCTATCACTATTTCCCTTTCTTCCTATTTCAACCGAGAATCCCAATCCGTGAACATAATATCTTTATGAGACTCCTCCAGCTTTGGTAGGTCAGCCTTTCTTCCATCCTCTGATTCTTTCCACGTGATAAATTCAGAAACCATTTTAAGGATTTCGTCGTAGTCAAACCTCATATCAATAACTTGGTTTGTTAATTTATCACTGGTCTCACAATAGGGATTTATTTGCGATATTTTCTGTAAAAATACTTCCTTTTGCTGCATTAATAGGGAATTGAGGCTAAGTTATTCCTTGATGAATTTGTTGACTTGCAGATTATATTTAAATTTATCTATCATGGCTTGTATCCATGAATTCTTTTCTGCTAAGATGGCTTGGTGTTCTATTCTCATTTGTTTGAATTCTCTTTGGAGCTAGGCTACTTGTAATTCTACTTGCTAATTAGATTTTACTTGGGCTAATTGTTGTTCTAGGAGAAAAATTTTCTATTCCTTTTCCTTAAGCAACATTCAAGCCTCTATCGCCTTGTCAATGGTTGTTGTGGCATAGGCTCTTGTGAACTGTGACAACTTTGTGAGATTCTCAGATGGGCCGATAAGCGAGTCCTTCCATATGATATCCACTGGTTCATTTTCCAGAGTCATAACAACCACAACGTCCAATTTTCTTTTCTTCCTTTGTATTTCGACTATAGCCTTGTGGGTAGGACTCTAGAATACATCTAATGAAAGTATTTACTCAATTCTTAAAACAATTTCTGAAGTAGGAATAGCAAGAATGATCTCAATGTCATGAGTGCTTGTATCTCCTTCCCCTGTTGTTTCTAGATTTGACTTATGTTGGGTTTGCTTGGGAGTTTGCATTCAAGATGTTTTCTTAGGGTTTGTATCTGTGTGGAGATTTTTGTTGAACTGTTCCATTTCTTGTTCTAGGTCAATAATTGGAGCTTTACTTGATTGAGTTGAAGTAGAGGTAATCTCTGCTTGTTTCTTTGCTAAGGCTTGCTCGACCATCTCCTTTGTAGTTCCAGCCGTGTCTTTTTTAGACTCTTTATTTGTGTTTCCTCCCCCATTTTGAGACTGTCGCTCTGAATGCTTTAACTCGTGTAGATTTCTCTTTGGTTTCTTCTTCAGAGTTTTCTTTGGAGCTGCCCTCTAAGCTTACGTTGGGAGTTGGATCCCTTATCGGTTCAATCTGCAGTAGGTCCAATGGGACATTTAATAGTCTATTTTTTTTGTACACACGGAAATCATTGATATGTTCTAGGGTTAAAAGTAGTGATGCTGTATGTTGAACTTACAAAAAAATTTCTGCTTGTAGGAAGAGGTCATCAAAGGCATCCTCTTCATGGGTGAACTGTTTAACTTTTACCATAGTATTGAATTCCTTAACAGTGTCATTTGGGTCATATTGCCTTCCTGGAACTGTAGCTAATTTGAGAGACATAATAATATCTTCTTCCTTTAATGCATGCCCATAATCATGTAGTGCAAAAGCACCACATTGTAATGGGAATGTAGGCCAAATTACCTTCCTCTTCTCTTTCAGTCCTCTGGTCAATCCGCCTTCCCCTACTGTTTGGTAGGCTATTTATCTAGCCATTAATTTGTCAGGGACATAATATGGGAGGACATGCGGTGAAGCAATGCTCCCAAAACTCTAATGTAGGTGAATGTCTCTTCCCCAAACCATTTGGCTACTGGCAAGATATCTACTTCGGCCTCTTTAGAAAACCTAGGGGCAGTTCTATCAAACACTGCTTTATGAATAGGTAGCATAACCCCTTGACATATTTTATAAAAATGGGGGTGGAATTGAGATTCCCACAAAATTTTATGGTATATATGGATGGGAAGCGGGTTCTGTATAGTCCACTTCCATCCCATATTGGGAAACTAAGAAAAAAACAAATTTCATCTATAACAAAAGAACTCATGAAAAAGGGGGGGAAATCCTTGAAGAAGGACTTATTTTCCTTCTATATTCTATAATGGCCTTTGCCAAATTATCTGATAAAATTTGAGCCCAGTTCATAATTGTTTCATTTACAACTGCTTCTATTAACAGGAGCCATTCCATGGAAAACTTGGTGCTATCGGGTCTACCAAATAACCTACATATCATTGCTGCTGCGAAACTATGAGGGGAAGAAATGGATATCCTTGAGTACATACTAGTTTTATCCCGATTGAGTTTTTCTCCACTTGATTTCTAGGTCTCCGTAACATCTGACGGGTCTTCATTTTCCTTGGCGAATTACTCAAGGAACTGTTTGTTGTAGAGCTTTTGAGGTTCTGGTAACTGGTACATTAGTCGTAGGTTGTCTGGTGAGAAGGATCCCATGACTTCTTGCCTTTTATTCTCGAAGGTTATGTCTGAGATTTCTACCTCTTCAATTACCCATTTGATCATATCCGTGTATGGGATTATCTTTGGTCTTGTATCTATGCGGTGTAGGAATGAACATGTTGTTTCAAAATAGGAGGTGTCAAATGACTCCTAAGCATCAGCCGTGGCCTTTGTTACCAATGGCCCAGGCTGCTCTTATTTTAACAAGTTATACATGACCTCCCACGTCGTGGTTCCTCCTTCCTTGTTGCATGTGGTATCAGAGAAAAGGGGCACCATGTCTGATTTCTCAGATGCAGTCGCCTTTCCTTTATTTGTCATTCTTTCAAACAATGTTTTCTACAGAGGTTTCCTAAAATGGAGCAAATGAAAGTTATCAGATAAAAACAAGCGAGAATTACAGTGAGAATTAAATGGTACAATTAAATTGAAAAAGGTGACAAGAAAGGATCTTTTATTCAAAATGCAGATGAAAAGATATCGTATCATGTTGAGCCTCTCTTTAACATAAATGCCATTAAACTTATTAAATAGCCACTATGGTCTCTTATCTCTACCTTTATTACTCATTAAAATATGCATCACAAACGAGAAGGGATAAAATTTAAGGTGGCAAGTTTAAACTGCGGAAAATATTGATTTTGCGATTGCGATGCAATATTGCAAATTGAATTATCGCATTTTTGATTATGAATTTTCTCATAGTTTTTTTTTTCATAATTCTACAGGATGTAAGATAAGCGGCATATTCTTTATCATTTAGAGCGTAGTTTTCCTAAATGAGTAATTACTTCATAAAATGTTTTTCACTACGTGGCAAACTTAACTTATAATTCATAATATTTGTTTTTATTGGGTCTGGGTTTTATCGCATTTCACAAACTCTTACAGTTCATAAGATTGGATTTTAAGCAAATTGTCACAATGTGATGAGTATTGACTCGCTCTACTGCAAGATCGAATTTCACATATTTGATATGCTTTGTGAATTGCGACTTTTGTGAAATCCGATATGCGATTGTGATAAGGGATTTATTTTATAGGAAATGCCTTAAATCTTAACTTTGAATGAAAAGTCTAATGATATCTTAGTTAAGTGTGGTGATCCTTCGCATCACAATTTGCGGATTTTGTTTGTTAATTAACCTTTTAACACACTTGGTCCAGTGGTATGCGAAAAGGCGAGAATTGCTAGTTTTAAAGGGTTTTGATTTGATATCTAGATTTATTTCTAAAAGTTTAAAAGAAAGCGCCTAAGAGCTAAATTTTCTTGGAGGGTTTTTTTATAAAGGGTCCCCATTAGTTTAATGTAATATTAACTATTAAACTAATAAATGGGGGTTTTGTTGAATAACACAACAGTACCATGGACATTGATGGATCTTTGAAGATTGGTTCAAGAGGGATAGGATCACCTCTCATTCAAGATAATTATTTCTTGACTTATGATGCTTGTTAATTGTTAGAATTACAGATCTGATGATTATTTTTATTGCTTGTACTTCCACCATATGTATTTGAGTATATGGATGTTTCTAACCTCCTTGATGAGATGCGATGAGTAGATCCTTATTGAGGATCATTTTGAGATGCAAATCTGGAAAGAGATAAAGAGGTACTTGATGAAAATATGAAAAAGTGCTTCAAGAGGAATATGTCTAATAAGAAGGTGCACATGTATTTGAATACCATAGGGCATTCTTGGTATGTTTTATTTTAGCTATTGGCTCGGTAATCCCTAAGGTATGATGAGAATGTATCTTTCTTTAACGGCTCATACATGCATATGAAAGTGACTCGGATCTATGTTTCCTATGATGAAATGATGTACTTGGTGTTGAACATTTTTATCTTCTTCAATTATATGAGGCTATATAATGTTGATACATTGATGCATTTGATGTTTGGCTAACATATATGATCTATCTGTTGGATATCTTGATCCTAGAAAGAAGGCTAGCACCTCGACTCTAGTAAATGATACTCTTGATACTTGTTGTTATCTCAAAATCATACCCTGGAAGGCTGCTGACCAGGAAGACCTTAAGTAACTATTTCAAACCTACTTTAGGCTGAGGCTTAGCCTCCCCATCCTGAGAGGGCTCTCTCAAAGGATTAATGATCTTTGATTATGATTAAGATGGTTAACTCTTATGAAACAAATGTAAAAATATGACTGGTGGAAACACAACTAGAAAGTATCCATTGGGCTTATGGAGTCAAATTTGTTTCAGTATAACAATGATATCAACCTTACATAGAAGTCAGGACATCTAGAATTCAACCATTCAGAACACACCAGAAACATACAGGACAACACAGTTTATAAATATGTGAAGGAAATTAGAGCACAATCAGTGATTTCTAAGTAATCACATATCTATACCACTGCAAATACTAAAGAGAGGATGATACACAACATTCTGAAAAGTAAATTCCTTTTGATTCCTGAGAAGTAAAGCCCAGTATTGTATTACTAAAACAGAGTCATATACATAGCACAATAGTTCCAATTTCTCTGAAATTTTCCAACCCCTGGTACATTGCCCTCTCTCCTATATATAGAATTCTTTACAAGGCTGAGATTCCTCCTCCAGCATGAGGGGAACTCGAATTCTGCTTGCCATGACACCTATTCCAACTTTAACTACTTATTAAATGCAACAAACTGCTAACTAGATATTTTAGAAACCTAAGACAATTAGGAGTCTAACTCCACATCATGCTGGTAATAGCATTAATTACAATCAAATCTCGTTCTCTGACAAGTGGTCTCCTTCAATTTAGTTGTGGTGGATGTTCAAAGCTCCTTACTGGTCCTTAATGTCTTATCCCTTTATGGCTGCTGAGAAGTAGGAAACTGCCCCTGTTTTTATGCTTTTGGTTTCCTCAAAGATATTCGAAACCAATTAACCATGTTGATCTTCTTTAATTAGCCAACAATCTATTGGAGTGCCACATTCTTCATGTGCTGTAAGCCTTTCCCATATACATGTGTGATGACAAAACTTCTTTAAAGTTGATTTAAAAGTCATTTACAATATTAGAGGTGATCATTTGTATAACAAAAAGTTTAAAGTTCATATAACTTATTTCCGCTTGTTTTGCCATGGCTGGTTGCTTGCACATTGTAAATGATCTTTTATGAGATTTCCTTTCAAAAATTTCCCCTTGGTCCCTCAAAATTGGTCGACTGAGCTTTAATTATGCAGCTACAGCAGTTTCGTAGCGCGCTACGAAACTGCTGTGCATTATGCGTCCTTTTTAGCAGTTTCGTAGCGCGCTACGAAACTACTGTGTAATCACAAAACATAATTTAACAACAAAATCTGACCGACTTGAGCCTATTTTATCTTGACATATCCATTTCAACTGCCCTGAAGCTATCAAAACTGAGTAGAGATGTATCATTCTTCAAGAAACTGTAACAAGGTAAATCATCAAAATTTTGAATATAACCTTACTTGCTTTGTGGTTTCCTTAAGGAGATCCTTCCCGCCGGCTTAGCTGCAGCTTCAACTCTTCAATTTGTCTCTTCATAACCCTGATCCCAGCTCTAAGTTTCATATTAACTCTTCTGATGAACTTTGCTTCTTTTATCACAGGGACTGCCCAGGTATAATATTGTGCATTATAGTCAACCAGCTCGGGTATTTAAAATGTTTTGTCTTCCCACAGAGCTTGCATTTTTTCGAAATGGGCTTCCTTGATTGCATGCTTCCTAGAGGATTTCTTCAATCTAGTAATTTCAAGATTTGCTAACCTCAACTTATCTTTCAATTCTTCAACACTATATTCCTTTTGTGGGGTGGTTGCCTTCCCTCTATCTTCTTTATGTAGCTGTGATGATGCTTCTAATGAAGTCACAGGTATGTCATGAGTTTTCACAATTTCCTCTATTTCACCTACTTCTGGCAGTATCTCCTGTATCTGTTTGAAATTCCTCGTCATGGGTCTTCTTGGCTTAAAGACAAATTGACCAACCTGATCATCAAACTTGAGCTTTTTCGAGGCTTTGATTCTCTTAGTCTTGTCTTTACCTGATTCTATCAAATCTGCTTGAACCAGGGGAGATTCTTCAATATCAATGGCTTGCAGTAAGTCATTCAAGTTTCCCTTTGAAACAGGGTTTTCCTCAGCAACCACCTTCTTGCCTTTTTCCTTAGCTAATTGACTCCTGGTCATTCTTCTCTGGACTACTTCTCCTGCAGATGATTCACGTCTACCTTCTTTGATCTGAGTTTTCTTTTTCAGGGACTGCTGGGGTGTGTCTTGGATAACCATTGATCTGGCGGGCTCCCTTACTTGTTTCCTAGCTTTCAATTTTGTGAATCTCTTGGATCTTGTTTCTGTATGATGACCAGTTGTTGGTGGAGAATTTTTTACAGCTTGGGGGCTAAGACCAGTTTCATTTTTAAAGCCAGACATAAACATGAACGTGGGCTAGTCCCTACCTACTCTCTGGAGTTCATGCAGAACAATCAACTTAACTAAGCTATGGTGAAACAATGAGGTCTCACAGGCTTCTTTCCTTAGCTGCACCTTGTCACACATTTTGCTTAGGCTACGAAATAAGTAGAAAGGTAAATCAAGAGATATCTTTCCTGTGAAATGCAGCAGAAGCTTGAAATGATATGAATACACCTTATTATATCTCCCTTCACAGGTAAGGTACCTCTGTATGCAGGTAAGAAAATTGGCATATGAGTCCTTGACATAATTTCTAGGCACAGACTTGTTTAAATCTGAGTCAATGAACTCCGGCTTCAGAAATTCTTTGCAGGGGGTCATATCAAATTTGAAATTTTTAAACCAACTTTCTTGTCCCCTTGGAATCTCAGTAACTGTGGATATTACCTCTGGTGAGATTTTCAATTCAAGCATCCCAACCTTTGAATTCAGTCTTGTGAAATTCAAGGCAAATTCCTTGGTGATTTGTGCATGACCTCCCTGGAGTTTCTCGCAAAAATTCCAACATCCAACCTGCTTGAATGCATGCTCAACTTCTCTGTTCTTCAAGATAATGTCTAAACCTTCAGGTTCGTTCCTCAAACATCTACCTGACCTGTGCTCTTTTCTTTCTGTAGATCCTTCCATGAGACTTCAGCGTAATGAAGGTTTGAAATACTGGCACTGCTCAATCTTCGATCCCTGCCTCGCTTGATGGCTGCCTCGCTTGATAACTGCCTCGCTTGATGTACAATGAATTCAAATTGAACGCTTGCAGATTTGTTCCTCATGCAATGAATACAATCATAATTATGACTGTGAATGTCTGGCTCTTCTTGAAACTTGCAATCCGAGCGTACCAAGGTACCTAACGACTCTAATGATGAAGATAAGCAGTTGGACATGATAGGCGAAGTGTATAAGCTGACAGTGGATGATGCAACCATAACTGAACTTGACAGATATGACAACTAAGAAAGATTTGCTACGGATTGCACGAATCTTCGATTTCGTAGCGCAGTAAGTGTAAAATCTGGGTTATGTGCTACGAAATCACCTAAACTGCGCTGCGCTACGAAAACACCTAAATCATTTCATAACACATAAGAACCTTTACAACAAGCTTGATATAGAGAATCTATGTAATTTATGGGACCAATGGTGAATGAGAACAGACTATTAACCTTTATTTAACCATCCTACCAAGACTCTTAAGACACTAAGACTTAAATACTAAAGTAAACATGAAAAATAAAAACTAGACTTGGACTAACACCTAACCTTCACAAACAAACTAATGTGAACAATTTGGTAATCACTTCTTAAGTGATAACACTTGTCATGTATGGATTACATTGTATTTCACATAGAAGGATAGCTCATTGACTCCTATACACGAGTCTGCTAGTAATGCTTGCGATAAGCATGATGAAAGCATATTTGAAGAGAGATTGAAACTCTTGTTGTTTTGATAAGTCTTTATTGAATGACCTTACTTGATATTATTAACTATGATAAACATGACATTAGAGGTGTGACAATGAGATTGATATTCTAGATTTATTACAGCCTATGATCTTGTCTTGATGGCATATGGTTAAACTAGATGTCGTAACTTGATGAAGTGACTTGATAGAATGTGTTATTGTGTTCATAATATTTAAGATATGATGTTGCATCTATCTGTTGATTTGAGTCTAACGTTTGATGAAATATTGATGTCATGGTGCTAATAGCCATGATAGATATATGTTTATGATCTAACAGATCTATTATTGCTTGACTCTAGTAGAGACAGGTTGATGACATGAATAAAGATGAATGATGTAGTTCCCTAGTCAGAGGGATAATCTCTTCTCAAGACTCATAATCATATTACTATTTGCATTTTGTCGTGCTGAAGAATGATTTATGTTCAATTTACAATATTGATTTGCAATAGAGTCTCAGATTTGAAGCCCGTATAGAAATTAGGGTTTCTTCTCCATACGTAATCACATATCTGGGAGATCTCATCCCTAGACGCACACATGCTAAGGCCTAGACATCATCCAAGCAACCAAATATGCTCCCGTGCTAACCTGAAGGGAGCGTCCATAGGTTTGACTATAGTTGACCATCATCTGAAGCTTTCCGAAGCTGTCTAAATTTTGAATCAAGATGTTTCTGAAATATTCTGCCTCTGTATTCCGATTCCTAAAGTTGTTGGGTTAAATTTCTGATCACATTAAAATGAAGTATTTTTCATCGGATGGTCACTTGGAATATGTTAGTTCCACATATGTGTTGCAGATAACAATATTTGCAAGCAAGAAAATCTTGAATATTTTCCATAACATGAACATGCAGATTGAACTTTTGTTTGCAGGCAACTAGGACATACATATAGATATGTCACTATGTTTGTGCTACAAGAGGTTGGCATGATTTAGTTGATTGATATAAATGAACAATGTTTTGTCATTATGCTTGACAATAACTTTGAATTGATGATTGAGATATGATTTGATCATAGATATCTCTACGATAGAAAATTTGGACTTGACCTGATGTCTAATGATCTGATTTGACGATTGTTGATTTTCCTTGATGTCTATGCTATGTAAGCATAATGATTTATGTGGGTATACAGAAAAAATGATTTTTGTATTGGCCTCCTTGTTCCTAGCACAATGTTTGAAGTGTTGATAGTTGTGATTCAACATGAACGTGGAACTTGCATGACTCATCCTTGGTGTATGCATTTTCACCTATTGACAGAAATGATTTATGTTATGATTATGACCTGATAACTTTTGGATTGATATTGCATAACTGATTACATATTTTTGGCATAATAATAAATGAATTCAATATTTGATATGTGCTCTACCTATCTCTTGGTTGAAAGAATTGACACTATGATGTTTATGACTTTGATAATGATTGTGATCTGACTTCTAAGATTTGATAAGATGACTATGTTGATATGATGTTACAACATTGATTTATGTAAGGCTGATTATGATGCCTTAGAAAGACATTATGCTTAGAGAATTTCATGAATAAAGTTCCTGATCCTGATATGTCTATATTTGATAGTTATCTAATGAAGTGAGGATGATGAGTTCCAAGTTATGGCTTTGATTTTAACTATGGTTTTGGTTTTATAACCTGATGGTATACTCTTGACAAGTGAATAGATTTTGATGATCTAAGTAAGAGGGATATGACCTATGAAGCTCAAAATGATGTATTATGGCACAATAAATCGATTTCTGGAATTTGGGAAAGAAATTCCATATTGCAAAGATATTGGAAAATGCATTGAATAATTAAAATACAAATCCTTGAATACTCTGATTTGAAGTTCAAAGATGTTGTTGAGCTTGACATGGCATCTGACAGTTGTTTGAAGCATTGATGTTCCATTTTGAACATATATATATATATGTATATATATGTATATATATGTATATATATGTATATATATGTATATATATGTATATATATGTATATTATATGTATATATGTATATATATGTAGATATATATACATATATATACATATATATATATATATATATATATATATATATATATATATATATATATATATATATATATATATATATATATCATGTGCATAGAACCTGGATAAATTGATAATTGAGCTGGTTCATTCACACAGAGTTTCCACAAAGCATGCTTTGAAATATCTGCATGAGGTGTTCTATTTTTGAATGAGATATTTCTCCTATGATATATGACTGTATGGATGTATTGCTGATATTTGATAAGCACATTTAGATGTTTCTTTAGATCTACCATGATATCTTGGATGAGAGGTCCATGGTACGATTGAGGATGATTATGATGTTGATAGCATGGCTAGTTGTGAGGCGGGATGAATAAGCTCCTTAGAGAGTTTTCTGAGCATTATCTAGATATGACATGGATACATTATGATCCGATTAGTATAAAGTACCATATTTATAGGTGGAACTGAGATACTCTCATATATTAAGACAGTGCAGCTGTTCGAAAAAAACTCAAGCTTGTAGTTGGCACCTCCTTGAGAGGGAGGATGATTATGGTATCCTTTTGTGATTTATATGATTATATATGATTTGACATGATATTTGATTTGATTTTCTCTATGAACATGAAACAACTCCTATTGAAACAAGTTGATACTAGATTTGAGTATGATGAGAGCAATGTTGATCGAGGACACTGAGCCAACTCTTCCTCCTTGTTTGAGCTACCAGGGTGAGGAATTGAGATAGAGGGCTCTTGGGGTTGAGGGAACTCTAGAAAATAGGGCATTACCCCTATCTATTACCCATAGGGTTGAGGATGTTGCTCCCCTATATTTATAGGGTTAGAGAATGTTGCTCCCATGTCTGGTCTTTGCAGAGTATACCCTAGTTGGCAGCATACTCACAAGCAAGGCTTGTTGGGAATACCAATCCTCATTTGGCCAATGAGTTGAGAGTCTATATGGGGGTGTACAAACCAACGTGATTATGATGTAGGTGTTCTACCACTTGACTACTGAGAGTTATTGTTGGGAAAATTGGTAGGCAATAGGATTGGGTTGAGATTACTCCCCTTTTGAGATTCCAGGTTCAGGGTAAGCTCCCCGATGAGATCCCAAGGTCAAGATATGCTTCCCTGTGTGTTTGGATATCCTATTACTATATATGGGGTTGTGTATGTATATCTCCTCCATGACATTTCGGGTTGAGATGTGCTCCCCGGTGTGGTTCCAGGTTGAGATGTGATCCCTTATGATATTCTCTCCGATGATGATCGATGATGATATTCTGGGTAGCAGCCTATTGGAAGAGATTTCAGGTAGCAGGCTAATGGATAGAGGGTGGTAACTTGAGCTCCCCTCTGGTAACAAATTATTCTTCTTCTAGATCCAAGAATGTTCAGCATATGAGTAAGAACAATAAAGAGATAAGAAGGAATACACAAAGGATAGTTTGAGATGTACAATGATGATTTGTGATGATGAGACACTTGAGATGGACATGACATGATGACTACATGAAAAATATGACCCGTGATGATACATGATGACACTTGAATATTCCAGAATGGAATATTGATTAATGGACAAATATTAGCAGGTGGAATTCTCCCTAGTTGAGAGAGACTTTTAATGTTTTCAACTACGGTAAAATTCCACCTTCGACAAATTAGATGATAGAGATAATGATTGTATTAGATTTCCCTTTTTGAGAGGACAAAAATCAACCTAAAGATCACCCAATTTGGTCAAGTGAAAGTTGAGTTATGAAATCTTTTATTCGTACATGTCTTATGGAATGGGTCGGCCCTAACCACATGGGTAACTACTTAGGTCAGCCTTAACCCCAAGTAGATGATCATGAAAGCCTATAAATAGAAGAGACCTCAAGTTCATTTGGATATATTCAATCAAGCTATATTCTCTTCTCTTATTGTCTTGGTTAGCACAAGTTTGACGGAAAGAGTTCGTGCAAGAGTATGAAATTATAGGCGTAAGGTTTACTCTGAATTAGGGATTT
The DNA here is from genome assembly GCA_031772625.1 of Pinus tabuliformis. NCBI lineage: Eukaryota > Viridiplantae > Streptophyta > Pinopsida > Pinales > Pinaceae > Pinus > Pinus tabuliformis. Next base: position 967,832,014 of record CM062806.1, on the reverse strand, counting down.
TTGATCCTCGGATGCTAGCACAAAATTGGACATTTTGGTCCCTGCACGTTGGCACACAGGCTTATGGGAGCATCCAGGGAGCCGTGGATGCTAACACGGTGAGTTATGGAAGCATCCACAGCTTGAGAATCAGATCAAGATGTATTAGTCCCCGGATGCTCACATAGAGTGGTCCTAAGAGCATCCAGGATGCCATAGATGCTTAGACAACAACCTTATTAGAGTTTACATGACTTGAATCAGGCATGGGTCTGTTTGACCCTGGAATCCCTCACCGAGTTCACCTGATAGCATCCAAATCTGTTCCGGACACAACCATCCAGTTATGCAGAATGCATCCAGATCTGCTATAGACACTCACACAACTCCTCTTCCCTGCATCTGGGACTTTTGGATGAGATTTTTTTATTTTGAATTTCCCTCTCAGTGTTCAATAGTGTTCTTTATAGTGACAAAAAAGTCCAACAATTGTCTATAGTCAGTGACAACATATTATAGTCATTAGAATCATTTTTTTTCAAGCATGATTAGATATGTTTCATGGATATCATAGTTGTTTTTTTGCATAGATAAATTTAGGGATCATTATACTCTCTTTTTCTAAATCATTTGATGACAATCTAAGAAGAAGAACATTTGCAAGGGTTTTCCCCATAGTGGGTTTTTCCCTAGTCTCAGACCATCTTGGCGTCTCTATGTGTGTGCATTCTTTTCTTCTATTGTTCCTTTATGTTCCGTTGCATTGATGATGATGATGTTATTTCTATATAATTTCATATGCTGATGAATAATGGTGTAGATCTGAATAATGTAATGTGGGGTGAACTTAATGTATTGCAATTATCAAAGCAAAGAACAATGTAACCCTATGAAAAAATTAACATTTATGGTGCCAAAAAGGAAGTGGGAGTTTGAGAGTCTCACCCAAACCAACATTGTTGTAACCACCATGTTTTTGGCATAATCTTATGGAAACCATGGAGTAATCAAAATCCTTTCTCTACTCCAGAATCATGGCCCCTAATTCAGGACAAACTCCAAGCCTTTTTGTGTATCAAAATGAACAACAAAAAACCTTTTAAGCATAAATAGGGGTCATTGTTTGATGTCCAAGTATAAAAAATCTGCTAATATAATGCATTAAATTTTGGCCAAAAGTCATTAAACTGGAAATAAGAGCCTTTAATTGGAGAGGAGATGTGAGAAAGTTTATCTCGGGGACGTTTGCTTCCATGACTAGAGCTTGTTCAATTGGTCTATAATATATGGGCCTGGAATATTTTGGATATGATTAGCAAGGATGGATTCCTTCCCCTTCAATGCATCCTTGAAAGAGATAGATCCCCAATGATGATTGGAACGTGAAGCACCACCACACAACCTTAAATTCAATACAATAGTGGCATTCCTTGAGATGTCATAATCTTTCATTTGAAATATGTTATGTCATAGTGTCCCTTGTTAAATCAAACATTGAGAAGATGCACAGATGCCTAAAATATTTTGAATGCTCTGTTTTAGATTTTGCACCAGGATTGTGTGTGATTCTTTAAATTTTTTTATTATTGTATTTTCTTTAGCTTGATTGATCCAAAATATAGGTTTAATATTTTACAACCAATTATGTTTTTTATTAATTTATATACTTTCTTAAATACAATACAATGGGATGATATGTAAGAAAGAGAGTGAGATGGAAGGGGAATAGAGCATGGGAGAGAGACATAGAGGTGAGAGACACAATGAAAGAGAGAAAGGAAGAGAGAGAGTAGGGGGGAGAGGGAGGGAGAGAGATGGATTTGGAGGGGGAAAGAGAGGGAGTGACAAGGGAGAGATGAAGATGGAATGAGGGAGAGGGGAGATGAGGGAAGAGAGATAAAAGGAGAGTATAAAGATAGGGAAAGAAGGGGAAGAGAGAGATAGAGAAACATAGATATGGAGGGGGGAGAGAAGGTGAGAGAGAGAAGGAGAGAGGGAGGGATATTGTGATAGAGTTGGAGGGTGGAAAGAGAGTGTGTGTATGATGGGGGAGAGACAGAGGGAGGTGGGAGAGAAGGGGAGAGAGAGGAAGGAAAAAGAGAGAGGACTTGAGAGAGAGGGAGGGAGAAAGAGATGGAGTTGGAATGGGAATAAAGACATAGAGAGAGAAAGGTGGAGAGGGAGTGGTAAGGGAGAGATGGAGAGAGAGAGAGAGAGAGAGAGAGAGAGAGAGAGAGAGATAGATATATAGGTATGGAGAGAGAGTGTGTATGTTTTTGGGGTGATAAGGAGAGACAATGGGAGATAGAGATATAGATGGGGCAGGGGAGGGGATAGAAGAGAGAGGCAAAGAGAGGGAGGGAGAAAGAGGGGATAGAGAGAGAGAGCGTGACATATGTTTACGGGGTTGAGATAGAGAGACAAATAAGGAGAGATGGAGGGAGGTATAAATATAGATGGCAGGGGGAGATAGGAAAGAAGATAAATATAGAGAAAGTTAGGGATAGGCATATAGAGTGAGACGGGAGAGGGAGGGGAAGAGATATAAGGATAGGGGGAGGTAGATAGACACAGAATGGAAGGTAGAGAGAGAGGGAAAAAGAAAGAGTCTCGTGGAGACAAATACAGACATAGAAGCTAGATCTAGAAAGTCATGAATATTTTAGATTTTCACTAAAATAGATGTATTGATTTCTAATCCTATTTGATCAAATGCACTATATGCATTGATTTAAATGTAGATTTCGATTTATAATTCTATTTAATACCTTACACTAGATGCATTGATTTCAATGTCGATGTTGATTTCTACTCCTATTTGACCGCTTGCACGGGATGCATTGGTTTCAGTGTAGATATTGATTTATAATCCTATTTGATTGCTTGCACTAGATGCAATTATTTAAGTGTAGATGTTGATTTCTAATCATATTTAATACCTTACACTAGATGCATTGATTTCAACGTAGATGTTGATTTCTACTCATATTTGATTGCTTGCATTAGATGCATTGGTTTCAGTGTAGATATTGATTTCTACTCCTATTTGATTGCTTGCATAGGATGCATTGGTTTCAGTGTAGATATTTATTTCTAATTCTATTTAATTTCTTGCACTAGATGCATTGATTTCGGTGTAGATGTCAATTTCTAATCATATTTAATACCTTACACTAGATGCACTGATTTCAATGAAGATGTTGTTTTCTACTCATATTTGATTTCTTGCATTAGATGCATTGGTTTCAATGTAGATATTGATTTCTAATCCTATTTGATTTCTTGCAATAGATGCACCAATTTCAGTATAGATGTTGATTTCTAATCCTATTTGATTGTTTGCACTAGATGCATTGATTTTAGTGTAGATGTTGATTTCCGATTTGATGCAACAAGATGTATGATGTATATTAATTTCAAAGTAATTAGATTAATAGTGTGCATTGATTTCAGTGTAAGCACATCTCTACCTCCTCCATCTATATCTCTATCTCCTATTATCTCTCCTTATCTATCTCTTTATCTCAGCCCATAAACATACACACACACTCTCTATATCTATCTATCTCTCTCTCCCTCCCTCCCTTTACCCTCCCTCTCTCTCTCTTCCCCTTCTCTCTTTAACATTTCTCTCTCCATATATATATATATATATATATATATATATATATATATATATATATATATATATATATTCCTCCCTCCCTGTCTTTGCCTCTCTCTTCTTCCCTCTCCCCGCCCCATCTATATCTCTATCTCCCCTTGTCTCTCCTTCTCACCCCCAAAACACACACACTCTCTCTCAATGTAAGCACATAAAAATTATTCAACCATAAATACAATACTTGAATTTTCATCCTAAATAAAATGTCTGCTTACCCAAATTTTTTCTTCTTGAAACTATAAATTATTTATAATTGGGTACATTCTTATTATTCCCATTTTCCATCATTTAAAATTGTTAATTACTTTTCTTTCAAACGCATTAATAGAAAATAACTACCATTGAAAATTATTTGGGGTTTAACACTCCATAAGTCACAATGATTGACTTTGGAGAAAACTACTATTAATATTGGAGAGAAACAGAGACAATGTATGTTGTTTACTACAGTAGCTCGAGTTAAATATTTGAATGGTCTATGATTCCAACTACTCTTTTCATATGATCGATATGAGAAAATGGAAAAAATAATAGGTGTGACAATAGGAACAATAGAAGAAAATAGTTTCAGATTGAGGTGTGACAATAGGAACAGTAGAAGAAAATAGTTTCAGATTGATTGCAATGAAGATTGTTTGTAATTGACTATATTCTTAGTATTCACATTTTCTATCTATCAAAATTGTTACATTGACACTTTTCACTCAAAATTTGTATTTCATCATTTTTCATCATTCAAGTTACTAACAGTCTCTCTCATCTCAACAAACTGAGGTAACTAAGCAAATTTTAAATTAAATTGACCAAATTAATCTTAGACATATTTAGCATATTTAAAATGATCAAAATAATTAGATGTTCAACAAATTTTGTATGACTGCATGACTGAAACCAGCCTAGATCCATCTTAACACCGGATCTATCAAGCGCCGAGAGGGATCAAATCTCTCGAGGTGCAAACCTTTCCTCAAGTTTTGCACTCAAAAAATAGGTTTTCACCTCGAGAGATTTGATCCCTCTCGACGCTTGATATATCTAGTGATAAGATGGATCTAGGCTGGTTATTTTCATAGCTCTGTTAATATGATGGAAATTATAAATAATATATAGGATATTCATGATAGGGAGGGAAGAAAAATTAGCAATGTTAAGGAAATTCCAAAATTTGGCTCAATTGACTTCTAGTTTCTCTTCAAGAAGTCAAAATGGGTCAAACAAACAAAGATAATAAAAATATCCACATGTTTGTGAACATTTTTTTGAAAAAAATCAAAATAAATAATTAATTAACTCTATTACCAAATAAGAATTAAAGGAAGTTTTATTCTCTTTTTGAATGAGACAACAGTCAATGACTATATTAAATTTTACATTAGTTTTATGAACTTCTAGAGGATGAATTTTTTGTTGTAGTTGAAGAGTCTAAGAACTCAAGGAAAATTGGTTGAGCCTTAATCTTAATCTTTCTCTCTTTGATTCCAAAAAGGGATAAATGAATTCCTTTGAGTACTTTCAACCAATATTGTTGTGTAATTTTTATACAAAATCATAGTGAAAACTATAGCTTGCAGGATAAAACCGTTTCTCTCAAACTTCATATGCTCAAAGCTATAATTTGAGTTTTTGAATAGTAGGAAAATTCATGGTCTAGTAGGTTTAGCATAGGAGACACTCCACTTAATAAAAACAAAAAATGTTTGGTTTCATCATTAAGTTGGACCTTTGCAAGGCATCTGACCAAGTTTCATGGCCTTATCTCACGTTAATTTTATTCATAGTGGGTTTAACCTTCCTATAATTAGTTAAATATAGAGTTATATGTTATCTACTTCTCTCTTTGCACTTATAAATGGATTGGAAATTCCTGTTATAGTCCATCATGTGGGAAATAGTTGTTTGGGTCTTAACAAGTATTTAATCGATGTCAAGACTAGAGGAGGGCTAAAGGAATCAACAATAGAATCCATATATTAAGGCACCTCCTTTTGGTTGACGATATGTTATATTTTTTAGAGTGACACTATTGGGGATGCTCTTATGGTGTAGGATATTGTGGATGTGTACATGAAACATACAAGCATGCAAATTAATGCTCAAAATTCATCTGTGTATCTTCATATGATTCTCTAAGGTCATGGAATATATCTCAAAAATTCATTACAATATTCATAGGTCCGATTTCAAATAGGTAAAAAATATCATGGGTTTCATTTAAAAGCTAATTAATATAGGTTCACTAATTAGGTATGGTTGTACACAAATGGTGAGAAATGAAGGTTAACACAACACATGGTTTTCGCTAGGAGGGAAAACAACACTTGTAAAGTCTATTGGAATTCATTGCTCACTTTCTAGTTAGGATACAAATGAAGATTAGAAAGAAAAAAATCATTTTCCAATGGAAAAGGAAAAAATAATATGATGTTCTGGCATGGGTTAATTGGAAACGGTTATCCAAGACAAAGTCCATTGGGGTTCAAATTTGAAGAATATTCAAATTTTTAGACAACAAAAAGTCTTTAGAACCTATTTAAGGGTAATTCTCTATGAAATTATGCTAGAGGAGCATCAACCCTAGGAGAACTCATTTTGTCTAGACCCTAAGGGGGTCATGAAATTTTCCTAAAGGGGAAGAAATTCCCTGAAATAAAAATTGTATAAATTAGAAATGGTATCTTTTTTATGTAATTACATGTGCCTTGATTCTAGAAGAACTGGGGACTATTGGGTGGTTAGTTTATTTTAGTGAGTTGGTAGTTTATTTTGATGATTTGGTATTATGGCTAAGTGGGCCATTGTAAATTCAAAATGTGCCAGGTTAAGGTGTAGGCTATAGGGACAAATGTCCAAATTGAGTTTCTATTAGGATATTTTTATGCCTGAAATTATCATGTGTAAAAAGGGTGGTAAGGCCTATAGCTCGATACTAGAACTCATGAAGTCTGGAAGGTGGAGCTCAAGAGAAGGAGCATAAGAGATGTAGCTGGAATAAAGGCTGCGAAAACCTATGAAAATATATCTTATCAGAGAAATATAATGTGTTTGTATTGATATGTTTTTATATTTTCTATGTGTGTGTTTGATTCCTCTTATGACTTCCTAAAATGCTCAGTAAATTTTTCATGTGTCAATAAAATCGTATGCATCATTAATCCCTTCAATATATGTTTCAATATAGTGCCAGTAAAGGGTTAGATGATCTATGATCTTGCACTTAAGTTGCTTGGAGTGTAGGATCAACCACCATTATTTTTTTAGAGTAACATCATCACCATCCCTGAGATAAGTGGATCAGTCTCTCTGACACATGTGAGGTTATTATAATGATCAATTCATGACATCTTGGAGTTGCAATGTCCACTCAATTTGCAACCCCTCTCTATAAGGCAGAGGCTCAATTCTACCTTGGCCAACATTATTTCTCCTTCTTCTGCACAAGGAGGTTAGTTTGAACTCACGTGTTTAAGACATAAATGAATTGAACAAAGGGAGATAACTTCTTATATTTGTCTCGACCAAAATCTCATCAATATTTCAGTGGATCTAGCACCATCTAGAAACAAGTTGCACATTAGTGATCTTAGGGAGTGTTGGAAATGATAGTTGGGGGTATGTATTCAAATGTTTCTATGAGAAAGAAGACCCATCTGAAGAGTGACAAAGTGGGTGGGTTAGTGAGGTAAATAGTGCCAAGACATATACAAAATGTGAGAAAAATATAGAGGTCGTAGCATTTTGAAATTCATTTTCATGGGTCTGACCTTAGACTTGGATGGATATCTAGGTCTCTTTGGCCCTTTTAGAGTGACCACTGGGAAAACGTTCAGATCCTCGGATTTTCCTAGACCGACATTTGTCAATCTCGATACCATCAAAGAGTCAAAGAATGCTCAGTCATTGAGGGGTGTGTGACCATGTCCTATAAGAGGTCGGGTTAATTCCCCGACTAAGGAACTTGGAAAGTGAGAAGCGATAGTGGATTTACGATCCTATAGGTAGAAGAAAGAGTGCAATCCAGACGAGAGACAAATTTTGAGATATATTTCCCTGGTCTTGTAATCGATTGTGGTCATATATCTTCTTATCTCTATACATATGTATTATTTGTATGCTATATGCATATCACAATAGTAAATTTAGTGAATGACCCGATCACTTTCAAATTCGAGAGGCAAGTTGTGTCTGTGGATGCTTGTTGCTAATAGGGACATGATTTCATTCAATATGTGGGCCATAACTGATACACATTAGAAATACATTTGTAGAGTGAAGGTTAGGTAGCCCAAGAAATTTTAAACATGCATGCTATGATGAGGAAAAGGAATTGTGGATTTTGTTTTGATGCCCTATTCGTGAGGCATCATGTGACACTTCAAATTTGATTGAAGACAAAGGAGGTCCAAGTGCATGGGACTTGGAGCAGCCAAAACATGTGCATCAAGTGGTATCATAGCAATATTATATCTCTAGGAATTTTATAGAGCAACAGTAAGCCCCTTGAGAAAAGTTGCAAGTAGTAAAGACACCAAAAAAAGATTGCACATGGAGGAGAGATCAAGGCGTAAAACAAAGGATTAAGACTGGACAAGAAGTGAGTCGGAAGAGGTGATATTTAGAGATCTCAGTGGAAAGAAACATGGAAAATAATTGGTCTTTACATTTTGTTTTAAATTTAGCAATAAGTTAACCAGTACAAAGGTAACAACAATATATGATGGCATTAACTACAACTAGGAAAGTTGTAAGAGAGAACCAATTGTGTTCTTAAGAATTGTGCAAAGAATCCTTGCAACAGAGAAGATTCAAAAAGAAAAGAAGTGTTCCAACTGAGGTTAGAAGTCCTCCAAGAGGAGACAACAATTGAAGTTCTCAAGAATTGAATAAAGAGTAGAAGACAAAAGAGAAAGGAGTGCTCAAGAAGGTTCAAAATGGGGGAACCAGAGGAATACCAAAACCCATGGATGAGGAGAAATGAGGTATTAGGTAACAAATTATGTAGAATACTTGTTATAGGGGATTGAATGTAGATCACAGTGAGCAAGAGAAATCTTGCAAGGGAGGAAGGAAGATGGTTAATGATGGCCATAGTCAAGGTTCTAAGATAATCCATAGTAGAAGGAACAAGAATGCCAAGGAAAATGGCACGAATCAAGAGGAGATTGATAGGGATATATTTGAATTGAAAGAGAGGCTCAATATGATTAATATGTTTTTAGAGAGTGAATACCAAATATGGAAATGGGACCTAAGGAAGAAGGTCAAATTTCCTGTCAGATAGAAGAGTCTCAAGAAGAAAACCCCTAAAGCTAGAGAGCTAGGGAAGAGGATGAGTCCTTTGATAAGAGCTTAGTTGGAGGAATAATAACTTAGAGAAACTGAGCCTAAGGATGAATCAATTCACTACTGTGAACTAGAGAATGTATCAATCCTTGGAGAAGGAGAGGATGATGTAGATGTTGGTAAGACATTGAGGGAAAGTCCCATAGAAGACCACTACGAGGAATTGGTTAAGGAAGCATCAACCACATAATTATTCACAAGCTAGAACTCCATAGAGGGAAACACTTATTAAAAAAACCAAAAATAGCATGATATTAAGAAAAAAACAAAACGAAGCAAAAATAGAAAAGTAAAATGCAAAGACAACAAGTAGTAAACAAACTATGTACATGGCACGGGGTGTGGCCCTGGGCTACAGAAAATAATGCTTCATGTCTTGGTCATTGACAGGAAGGTTGTCAATCCTCCCGTAAAGTGATTCCAGACAGTACGTGTGTGGGCTAAGCTTTTCTTGAACAGTAAATGGACCAATCCATAGGGACTAGAACTTTGTATGTTTGCCTTTGTCTTCATGGGGTTTGTCCCATTTCAAGACTAAGTCACCCACATCGAAGCTAGCGTTCCCTGTAGAATTCTTTTCAAACCATCTCTTGATACACTTCTAGTGGAGTGTGAATTTTTCTTTTGCTTTCATCCTTTCTTCTTGCAGCTTGTGAAGTGTATCCATCCTATGCTGAACTAGCAAGCAAGGCTTGCCTTGGTATTCTTAGGACAATTGGAGATCAATCAAGTAGATGTTTTCCATAAGGATGGCTTCTTTCCCATAAACCAGGAAGTATGGCGTAGTGTTTAGAGATGGTTTGGGTGTTATATAGTTAGCCCATAAGGCATTCGTCAAAGCAGAGTGCCAGTTTCGTTGTTAAGAGTAAATGGTCTTCTTGATTATGCATATAAGGTTTTTATTTGTAGATTCAGCGAGACCATTTCCCTGCAAGTAATAGTTAGCTGAGTGTTTAAGCACGCTTCCATATTGCAATGCAAAATCATAAAGCTTTAAAGACAAAAATTAAGTTTCATTTTCAAAAACAAGTGATACCGAGACGCCAAATCTTAAGATGATGTGATGTTGAAGGAAGTTGATGACTTCCTAGTCATTTACTTGCTTAAGCAGAACTGCTTCTATCCACTGCATGAAGTAATTTGTAGTTGTCAAGATGTAGTGGTGTTGTTTTGACGAATGTGGGAAAATTTCCCCAATGATGTCTAGGTCCCACTACTAAAATGGTTCAGTCATTGCAACATAGTGCAATGGGGCTACTGACCTTCGTGTTCTGTCGGTGCATCGTTGATAGACCGAGCACTTGCGGGGATAGGCATGTGAATCCTTAAATATTATGGGCCAGTAAAAACTGGCTCACATGACTTTGTGCACAATGGTGTTTCCTACAAAATGGTCCCCAGCTGGTCTGTAATGCAAATCATGCAAGACCTTCTCTGAATCATGTGCCTTCAGGCACATGAGAAACATTTCGTTGTTGTGCTTTCTGTAAAGAACTCTGTGCACCAACTGATAAGGTAATGATTTGAGGTGAAGTTCCCTCTTCTGTCTCATGGATAAGTGAGAGGGTATGGTGCCATGATCAAGGTTCTAGTGCACACCTTTAGACTAAGAGTTTCCATATGAAGTGGGTGGTGCTCTCTCTACAATGTACATTTCGATTTCTTGTTCCCAACCATCCAGCTCTTCTTCTTCCTTCTATGCATGGACTGCTTCGGCTACAAGTTTGTAGAGACCATGATCCTTGACAGTGTGAACTGGATTGATGTCAAGATCATAGTATTGCACGACTATCATCCAGTTTGCATGTCTTTCACCCAGATCTTGTTGTACAAGCAGTGATCTGACTGCTGGGTGTGGCACAAAGACTATATAATGGGTTTTTGAGCAAGTAGGGTGTGAAGTGTTTCACTTCCGTGTATACTGTGTATGCTTGTTTGTCGATGGCGGGGTAGTTGATTTCTGGTCCCTGCATGCTTGCACTCATGAAGGAGATGGGATGTTTGTCATTCAGCTCATCCTTCTGAGTGAGTACTATAGTAAGCGAATTGTCAGAGGCGAAGGTGTATAGCAAGAAATCCTTGCTAAAGTCTGGGATGTAAAGTGTAGGTGCATCTACTATAGCCCACTTGATACAGGTGAATGCATTATTTTCCTTCTTACCCTAGCTGTAGACTACGTCCTTCTTAATCATGTCTTGCATAGGTTTCACTATTTGCACATAATCCAAGATGAACTTCTGGAGGAAGTTTATCTTTCCCAAGAAGGACTACATGGCTTCCTTATTGGCTGGGTGAGGAATCTATGTGATCATCCAAAATCAGTCCAGATCAACCTTGATCCCACTTCTAGAAATGATGTGCCCAAGGAGGTTCCCCTCAGACAATGTAAATACACTTTTCTTGGAATTCAAAGATATTTCGTATTTTTGGCATCGCTCGAATATCTTCTTCAGATGGCATATATGGTCTAACCATTTTCTGGAAAAGACAATCATGTCATCAAGGTAAACCACTACACTATATCTAATAATTCCACGGAAGGCGATGTCCATGGCACACTGAAAGGTTGTGCCTGCGTTCACAAGCCCAAATGGCATTCTTCTGTAGGAAAACGTACCCCACTTGGTACAGAAGGTAGTTTTCAGTCTATCAGGTTCTGCTACCAGAACCTGGTTGTATCCTAAAAGACCATCGAGCAGAGAAACCATTTCCGCTCCATATATTGTCTGTAAAATATGTTCCATTGATGGCACGAGGTAGTTGTATTTGTCCAAGGTGTGGTTCAAGTTTTGGAAATCAACACATAAGAGGATCTTCCCATACTTCTTAAATACACAAAATAAGTTAGAAACCCACATAGACTGCTGAAATCTATAAATGATTTGTGCATCCTACAACTTAGTCAGTTCTTTCTGTATGAGGGGTTCAAGTGATAGATGTACTTTCCTCAACTTCTATTGAAATGGGTTGACCCCTTCTTTTATCAGAATCATATGTTGGATTATTCACGTGTCAAATGTTTTCAGATCATTGTATGTCCACGCGAACACATCTCGGTACTACTTGAATAAGCGGAAAAAGACTTGCTGCTCTTGCGGCGTCTGACACGTATTGATATTGAGGAACTTCAGATCTTGTCATGTTCCCCAAGTTGATATGTTTGTGCATCATGTTAGAACTGTGGGTTTTTCTATTTCTTGCCCCTTGAAAGCATTTCTGCAATTCATAGATATTTTCGAGAGATACCACACCCTTGGGGATGAGGTTTCCTTTCTTGTCATCAGTTACGGCTTACAGACACTGCTCGTGGTCATGTTCGTTAATCGTTGTATCCTTGAAGACATTAGCATTGGCCATGAAGTGCATTATCTATTGATCATCCTAAAAAACACGTAAGTTAGTTATGTTATTAGGGATAGAAGGCTTATACATAATTTCAATAGTAAACCTATCACTAAGCGGTGTCATCCTAGAAGTTCCGTTATATAAGGCATCGACAACTGCATTATGCATTTTTGGCACAACAATGATATTGAAAGCTTGGAAGTTAGAGATTAGTCGCCATATATCTTTTTGATAAATTTTTGGATGAGGTAACAAATAGTGTATGGCATTACATACCTATAATACCATGATTTATGAATCACCTACCACTTTGAGCGCAACAACATTGAGGCTAATGGCTTTGTGCAAGCCCAATACAAGTGCTTCATATTCGACAGTGTTGTTTGTGCACTCGAAATCCAAGTGGATTGAGATCAAGTGTTTCCTATGCTTTGGGTCTATCAATACACACCCAGCTCCAGAGCCATCCCGTGTCTTTGATCCATCAAAATACATGGTCCACAACTCATCTGTACATGGACCACTTGATGCGCTAGTACTACTACTGCTACTACTACTACTACTTTTACTAGTGTTACAATGTACTGTACATGTTTCATTTCCATTAGTTGGGCAAGGAAGGAGACCCAACTACGTGTCTAGTGGGGTTGGAGCTGGCTGTGCGAGATAACACCCCAGCTATGTTTCCAAGAGGCAGTTTCTGAACATGAGTTCCACGAAAGCCAACGGTTCATTCTCACCATTGATGGGAGTGACATTATGTTTCATGTATCTCTTGGATAACACCTAGATCTGAATGCTTTTACCCTTGTATGAAATCCATAAGTGTGACCAGTTTGTGGCAAAGTATCCATTCAACTTGCTGGACCAGTATCTGCTAAGTAGTAAGCTATACACTTCCAGTATGTCCACAATGACAATGTTGATGTATTAGTGAACATGATTGTCATGAGATAATCAGATGATCACATCCTGTATTTCACCAATGGCTGGTATGCATGTTCGATCTAGTTGGATGATCTATGCAGATGTCTTTATCCATTGTGAATTGATCCTCTTGGAAATGGAGAGTGGCATGACATTAGCTGATGCACCAGAGTCAACCAAATAGTTGTGAAAATTACAATTAAATATTTCAAATGAGAGCAAGAATGGAGAGAAAATAGAGTTTTCTTCTTCCATATAGAGTGTGTTGAGCACAATTGTGAGTGAATTGGGAGATGTGCTTTCTCCCTTGCTGGTAGAGTTTGTGTTGTCTGTGGATGTTTTTCCTAATGCGCCCAACATAATATCTTTCTGACCCTTGAGCTTAGCTAACTCAAACAAAGAGATGTTTGCACGAGGTTTCTTCATATATTCCAAAATATTGTAGTCAAGAGTGAGTAAACTCATCGAGGTGTCTGGGGTTAGACTCATGTTTGTGCTGTCTGGCAGAGTGTTCTAAAGTTTATTGCTCATGGACGTACTCTTGTTTGTAGGTGTCTTACCGGGCTTGTTTTGAGCTTTCTTCTTTGGGACGACTGGTGGATCAACCTTCCTCGTCATTAGTTTAAGATTTTCTTGCACCTCCCCAATAGTAAGGGGAGCCCCTTGACTTCTGAGATTGTATCAACCATTTTGCTTTGGGGGTTGCTTCTCGGTGTTCATTTTTTGTGTTGTGCGCAAGCATTGGTACATGTTGATCACCTGCCAAACACCTGGTGCCTCATTAGATGCAACATCTTCTTCATCATCTTCGTCTTGCAGTTGACACTGTGCATTGTTTACCATGTTTCTCATGCCGTTGAGCATCAAGTCTGCAACTTGGTTCCACTCCGAAAAAGTCCCTTCTAGGTGACAGTCTTCATGGAATGAGAAAAAATTGGAGTTTGCACACATTTCCGTCTGGAACGTTGAGCTGGATCTCTGTGTAGTTTTAGCTGGGAAGCTGTTGTTGCCTGATGACATGCTCCTCTTTTATTGTCTAGGAGGTTGACTGCTAGCAGATGTCTCGACTATTTGTTTCTTTAGTTCATACATCTCTATTGTCAAGGTTTTGACAAGACGAGTAAAGGTTTCAATGTCACTTGCTTCCTCGTCTTTCCCCTTACTTGCAGTTGCGTAGGGATTGCATCTTTGGAGTCCTTTTCTGATTGATCATACTTTATAAATGCAATCGCGCACAACTCCCTTTCCACAGTGACCGCCTCTTCACAATTTTCAAGTAATGTTGGTTTTGTAGCTTGCTTAATGAATTGCGCAATACTGGTTGGTAGTGCAGACATGTAATAGTCGACAACGGTGGACTCGTGAAGTTCTATGTCTACTGAAAACTTGTTCAAGATGCATAAAAAGCTCTGATTAAAGTCTTTCGATTTCTCTTTCGACTCCATATTGAGACTTCCTAACTCTTTGAGCAACATGGCAAGGGTATTATCATCAACAAATTTTTACAAAACATTCTTTTGAACATACCCCTGTTCTGGATGGAGTTGAAAGGAAGGCTGTGATACCATATCTTTGCTCGATCATCTAAGGTGCACAGAAACAATCTGCATGCAACGTCGTCGTACTGTACCTCTAGTGTCTTCAGTTGTAGGTATAAGTTATCCAAGTGTTCTTATGCCTTCACTGTTCTGTTAGAGTCATACTTTTTCAAAATCCTCTCTGAGCGCTTTGGCATCTTGTGCGAAGTGTTAGACTCCATCTTGCTAGTCTGTTGTCTTGGAAAAGAGGAGTGCAAAAAAATGTGCTTTAAAAGTTGTTTTGAAGATGATACAGAAAAAGACTCTGGTCAAGTAGTGAAGATTATGGAAGTGTAACACCAGATGTTTTCAACTATACAGCTCGTTCTCAAGAAATGAAGAAAAATATGCAGGAAATGCTCTCTAAGATTAACAGAACTGGACTAATGATACTAAAAGGCCTTATCAATATGTTTCTGTGAATCAGTTTGCAGAGAAATTCCAAGAGTTTTACATAGGAAAAGAACTTGTCGATGAGCTTTCAAACACCTTATGATAAGTCTGCAAGTCATAAAGCTGCACTATCCTACATTAGATATTTGAAAAACAAGTTTGAGCTATTAAAAGCATGTTTTGGCCGTGAATGGCTACTTATGAAACAAAACTCTTTCCTCTATATCTTCATGTTTGTACATATGGTTTTCGTAGCCTGCATTACAATGTCAGTTTTCATCCGGACAAGAATAAAAATCGACATGGTGCATGGAAATTACTACTTGAGTGCTCTGTTCTTCTCACTTATTATCATTATGTTCAATGGCTATGCGGGACATAACGATGACTATGGCTCGATTGCCCGTATTTTTCAAATAGAGAGACATTTGAGAAACAGAAATTATTGCAACGGATGAATTTACAATGGAGCACCCATGGAAGGATGATAAGCCAAAGCGACATCAGTTTGATCATGTTTTTTGATGGTAATGCTACCCAAGATGAAGTCTTTGAGGATACAAGGTATCTGGTACAGTCAGCAGTTGATGGATATAACGTTTTTATATTTGCATATCGGCAAACTGGATCAGGCAAAACATTCACTGTTTATGGTTTAGATCAAAATCTAGGTCTTACCCCAAGGGCTATTGGGGAGTTTTTTAAAATTCTTAGCCAGGACAGTAACAAGTTCTCCTTTTCAGTAAAGGTGTATATGGTGGAGTTATACCAGGACGCACTTGTAGATTTGCTTCTGTCAAAGAATGGAAAGAGATTGAAACTTGACATTAAGAAAGATACAAAGGGAATGGTTATGGTGGAAAATGTTACTCTTGTGACTATATCTACATTTGAAGAGCTGGAAGCTATGGTATGTAAAGGGATAGAAAGGCGACACACTTCTGGAACGCAGAAGAATGCAGAAAGTTCAAGATCACACTTAATACCTTCTATAATTATAGAGAGCACAAACCTTCAAACTCAGGTCCAAGTCAAGGGAAAGCTAAGCTTTGTTGATCTTGCGGGCTCTGAGAGGGTGAAGAAATCAGGATCAACAGGCAATCAATTGAAAGAGGCTCAAAGTATCAACCGGTCTCTTTCAGCCCTGGGGGATGTTATTAGTGCACTGGCTTTTGAAGGGCGGCATACACCCTACAGAAATCACAAGCTCACGATGCTTATGAGTGATCCACTTGGTGGCAATACCAAAACACTGATGTTTGTAAATATAGCCCCAGCAGAATCCAATTTGGATGAGACCCGAAGCCTTTTAGTGATAATAGATATCTACTTTGAATTTCTGAATAACCTAGATGCGGTTAATTTGGCACAATACCTGAAGGTTGTTTTGAGATTGATTGATGTCTGGTGTCATTGTGTTGCTGCTAGTAAGCATTGTGTACATATTGTCAACAGACATCTCTGGAACTACGTTGGTTGATTGTAAAGGGACTATGTTGGTTTCTTTTGACCATTTGAAATTACAATTCCATGCGCGCAAATATGGGGGCGAGAAAGTTACATTCCGGCTTCGCAACAGCTAAAGGCACAGACCACTTGAAATTCTCTCTCTCTGTATGTGACTCTGTCGATGGTTATGGATTCATAGTGGATCCTGTTTACACAAAACGGACTCGATATTTCTCTGAGTCGAGACAAGGTCACATGCCCCTTCAAAGAAGAAGGCATTCGAGAATGGAGAAGTCCTCTAGACGGGGTCATTATCTTTCAGAAGCTGATTCTTAAGTTTCAGTGCTGGATGAGGAAGCGAGTTGGATTTAATTCTGGCATACATTGGAAGGTTTCCAAAGGACGGATGCGATGCCTTGCTGCTTCAGCTCGCTGGGAAGAACTGAGTAACCTTTGTAAAGAGTTTTGGATTCCAGCAGAATCAACTGCACGACTGGAAATGGCCCCAATGGCTGCTAGAGCTGCTTGGAACATGGGTGAATGGGATCAGATGACCGAATATGTATCTCGGCTGGATGATGGTGATGAAACAAAACTTTGAATGTTAGGGAATGCTTCTGGTAGTGGTGATGGTAGTAGCAATGGAGCATTATTTAGAGCTGTTCTTCTGGTTCGGCGTGCTAAGTTTGATGAAGCTCGGGAATTTGTGGAGCGAGCTAGGAAATGCTTGGCCACTGAACTTGCTGCTTTGGTACTTGAGAGCTATGATCGTGCTTATAATAACATGGTTCGTGTACAACAGTTGGAAGAGTTGGAAGAGGTGCATGAGTGTCAGTGGACAGGTGATGGAGACCCTGCGGTTGCTTTTGTGCATTATCGATTCATTGTTGAGGAAGAAATTCCTGTAGTCTATGTTTATAAATTTCAGTTACAGAAATGTGTGCAAGGAAGAGGGTTTGGCAAATTTTTGATGCTTATCACACGCAAGAACCAGATGAAGGCAGTGATGTTTACTGTTCAGAAAAGAAATGTATCTGCAATAAATTTCTACACTAGCAAACTAAGATACATAATTTCCAGCATATCACCATCACGAGTAGATCCACTGATTGGAGCAGAGAAGAATTTGGCGCACATCCTTGACACCTGGCCCTTCACTTCAGCCAAAAAGACATCTGTTACCAGAAGAATAGGATTCGTATTCTTATCTATGACCTCAGTTAGTCACACAATGGGGTCTGTGCTTCAATTTTTAGTCTTTTTGGTTAGAGAATTTCGAGGAGAAAGTTGTTCTTTGTTCTATTTATTTAACTTCAGGTGAAACAGCTCCCAGGTTTTTGGGTTGATCTGTTTTCTCCTACAACAGTCTTATTTAATGTATTAAAAATCATTTGTAAAAGTTAGAGAGGGGAGAGTAGGGAGAGAGAGTTCTGAGAGCTGGTGGAGAACAGAGAGTTTCATTGTTCAGCTGTTTGACAGAGATTTTAATAAAAATGCAGCTCTGACCCCTGAGATTCCTGTGGTATGACAATTTAGCATAAGTCTTCCTTCTGTTTCATATGTAACCTGTTATGTTTTCATTTCACTTCATGATCATTTCCAATTGAACAAATGAAGTGTTTAGGTAGAATTCATAATATTTTATGCTCTGCCTATAAGTTTGTTCATATTTAATGTTTTCTTCTGTTTGACAAGGATTCATCCTCTATGCCCTTGTCAGCTCCTTAGCAGTCTTTCCATTCCATTTAATCTCAATTTGATGTTAAATTTCTTGCCTACCTTTCCTCAGGGGATAATCTGTGTTCTTGATTACATTTCTCTGCTCAAGCTGTTACTTTGCCCATGCAGCCTAGAAAAATCCCATCATTCTATTAAAAACCCCTTTTTTATCAGTTTACTAGCCTAAAATCAGTGTTCTTTATTGGTTATCTCCGCCCTTTGAAGATCTTTGTCGAGATATACCGGAGAGAGCCCTCTCCTACCCCGTAGGGCTAGCTACGAGGCTAAGTGGTTTGATGTTGCCTTGGAGTTTGCCTTTCTCAGCCTGAGGTGAAATTTCAAGCGCTAACATATTGGCGACCATACTGGGGAGAACATTCGACTTGTTGATTGTCTTTTCCCAGTACATGAAATCAAATTGCAGTCTGATGCTGATGGTGGACAGCAGTCAGACACATATGCAGGCTGAACCATTCACCTGGCGACTCCAATTCGCTCCAAACATTCCAACGCTTGTTGATCCATTCATGCAATGGTAGGGTATGTGGCAAACCCTGCCCTGTGTGAAGCTGTAGAAGAAATAAGAAATGACTTAGCAGATTCTGAATTTGATGAAGAACTTTTCAGTGCCATACTTCATTGGTTGAAGTCTCCAAAGTTCCCTTGTTTCAAAACTAGATTTTGTGAGTTAGTTGTTGAAAGGATCGAAAAGGAGATTCAAGATTTAGATGAGCAGATCCAGTCATATGATTTCCAAGACCCTAAAAAGTTGTTGGAAATCCTTCCTCCATTGAAACAAGAAATAACAGACTTGCCTACAGATGTTTACATTGACAATGTGCAGCTGGAAGTATGTATTGCAGAGTTGGGGCAGCCAACAGAGTCCGGCTTCCGTGATCCTATTGCGGCATACATGGACATGTTTTTCAGTTTGATTGACAGATCAGGCTGTCTTTTCCGTGACCAGGGTCATTACGTGCATGAAGGGCTGCCAGCAATTACATCTGTGTCCTCGCGGAAGCATTCTCAAGCGGCATCATTCTCAGGTTTACTTGAATGGTTAATCTGGCATTTTAGTATTACTTGATCTATTGTTTGTACAACAGATTAGGGTAGATGTTGTAAATAAATAAGCATCCAAAAGGCAGCATCTTGTTCCAGTTTCATTACAGTTTAGTTTGAAGTTTGCCGAATTAGTCAATTCAGTCGGTTTCCAGTTAATAAGTTGAGTCTTCAGTTGTGTTGATTTGTTGAAATAATGGACTCCATTGCCCAATGAATGGAGGCACTGTCTGCTCTCCCAAAGTTCTGCGGTTCTTGGCACCTCCACGAAGCGGCAGCTGCCATCCCAATTGGAGCCGATGTTAGACTCCATCTTGCTAGTCTGTTGTCTTGGAAAAGAGGAGTGCAACAAAATGTGCTTTAAAAGTTGTTTTGAAGATGATACAGAAAAAGACTCTGGTCAAGTAGTGAAGATTATGGAAGTGTAACACCAGATGTTTTCAACTATACAGCTCGTTCTCAAGAAATGAAGAAAAAGATGCAGGAAATGCTCTCTGAGATTAACAGAACTGGACTAATGATACTGAAAGGCCTTATCAATATGTTTCTGTGAATCAGTTTGCAGAGAAATTCCAAGAGTTTTACATAGGAAAAGAACTTGTCGATGAGATTTCAAACGCCTTATGATAAGTCTGCAAGTCATAAAGCTGCACTATCCTACATTAGATATTTGAAAAACAATTTTGAGCTATTAAAAGCATGTTTTGGCCATGAATGGCTACTTATGAAACATAACTCTTTCCTCTATATCTTCATGTTTGTACAGATGGTTTTGGTAGCCTGCATTACAATGTCAGTTTTCATCCGGACAAGAATGAAAATCGACATGGTGCATGGAAATTACTACTTGAGTGCTCTGTTCTTCTCACTTATTATCATTATGTTCAATGGCTATGCGGGAGATAACGATGACTATGGCTCGACTGCCCGTATTTTTCAAACAGAGAGACATTTGAGAAACAAAAATTATTGCACCGGATGAATTTACAATGGAGCACCCATGGAAGGATGATAAGCCAAAGCGACATCAGTTTGATCATGTTTTTTGATGGTAATGCTACCCAAGACGAAGTCTTTGAGGATACAAGGTATCTGGTACAGTCAGTAGTTGATGGATATAACATTTGTATATTTGCATTTGGGCAAACTGGATTAGGCAAAACATTCACCGTTTATGGTTTAGATCAAAATCCAGGTCTTACCCCAAGGGCTATTGGGGAGTTTTTTAAAATTCTTAGCCGGGACAGTAACAAGTTCTCCTTTTCAGTAAAGGTGTATATGGTGGAGTTATACCAGGACGCACTTGTATATTTTCTTCTGTCAAAGAATGGAAAGAGATTGAAACTTGACTTAAGAAAGATACAAAGGGAATGGTTATGGTGGAAAATGTTACTCTTGTGACTATATCTACATTTGAAGAGCTGGAAGCTATGGTATGTAAAGGGATAGAAAGGCGACACACTTCTGGAATGCAGATGAATGCAGAAAGTTCAAGATCACACTTAATACCTTCTATAATTATAGAGAGCACAAACCTTCAAACTCAGGTCCAAGTCAAGGGAAAACTAAGCTTTGTTGATCTTACGGGCTCTAAGAGGGTGAAGAAATTAGGATCAACAGGAAATCAATTGAAAGAGGCTCAAAGTATCAACTGGTCTCTTTCAGCTCTGGGGGATGTTATTAGTGCACTGGCTTTTGAAGGGCGGCATACACCCTACAGAAATCACAAGCTCACGATGCTTATGAGTGATCCACTTGGTGGCAATGCCAAAACACTGATGTTTGTAAATATAGCCCCAACAGAATCCAATTTGGATGAGACCCGGAGCCTTTTAGTGATAATAGATATCTACTTTGAATTTCTGAATAATCTAGATACGGTTAATTTGGCACAATACCTGAAGGTTGTTTTGAGATTGATTGATGTCTGGTGTCATTGCGTTGCTGCTAGTAAGCATTGTGTACATATTGTCAACAGACATCTCTGGAACTACGTTGGTTGATTGTAAAGGGACTATGTTGGTTTCTTTTGACCATTTGAAATTACAATTCCATGCGCGCAAATATGGGGGCGAGAAAGTTACATTCCGGCTTCGTAACAGCTAAAGGCACAGACCACTTGAAATTCTCTCTCTCTGTATGTGACTCTGTCGATTGATCCGGATTTAGACAAGAACGCAATAGATTACAGAGATAACCATAAATACAGAGATGCAATAACCATAAACACAGAGATGCAGCGGAAATAATGCTTTATTTCATTAATGGAAAATACTTCTTACAAACAGAAATGGAAAGAAACCAGCTAGGGCGATGGTAGCTTATCTCTGAGAAGAGATGTGGTGGCTACATGCCTCTGAACTGTTCCGAACTATGTTACAATGAGGCTCGAAGGCCTATTTATTGTTGAGAAACAATGGAAAATCCTTCACATCCCGAAACTTAACCCTAGAAGATGAAACGCCAAATTGTGGGCCCCGTTTGGGTAAATTGGTACATCAATTTCCCGGGGTCGTAACTTTGGCATACAATCTCCGTTTGACGCGTATGATAGCTCGTTAGAAAGATCTATCCAAGTACTACCACTTTGGGAGGCAACATGGGTCCATGGACCCATGTTGCCCCAGATTCCCAAAAAAACGTCGTTTAGGGCCTCAAAACGGCTCCGGAAGTTCAGGACCCGAAAAACTGCTAAAAATAGTAAACTGTGCTGCAATTTAGGAAACTGAAAAGACTGAATGAGACAATTGTGGGGGTCCAAATGGGATAGGTGGGTGGCCACCAACATCCACCTGGATCATTCCTCCCCCCTTAGGAAGCAATGGTCCCCATTGCGTTGAGTTCCTCCATCGGCTGAACTTGTCCTGCAATCTCTGATGTGTCCAATGATGGTGGGAAGCATGGTCGACGATGGTCCACATTGAACACTCGGTGCAAGCCAAGGAATGGAGGAGTGTTGTGCTTCAAAGCATTGTTGCCTGTAGCCTTGGTTCTGGTGTAAGGACCATGTCGGAGTCGCCTGAGTTTCTGATGGGTTCTGGTAAGGCGTTCTCTCTGCAGATGTAACCAAACTTTGTCGCCTACCTGAAACTTGTGTGGTACCCCTGTGGGTGAGGAGAAGTTGTTCCTGTGTCCTGTCATGACCGTATCCCTTTGTTGCTGCTGCTGCATGGAGGAACCCTTTGCGGGGGTCATGGATGTAGCAACGATCTTCCCCTTACTTTGGGAGTGAACCAGACAGATAAATTTCCTGGTCTGTGAGATGAGCTTGCTGCCTTTCTTAGCGGTGATCAAAGATGTGGCGGTAGGTGGGGCTACCTCCGGTATCCTGTATAATGAGTTATTCAAAGAAATAATGACAGCACGAGGCCTTGACTCATACACAGCATGTCGCCTCCACAAATATGGTTGGCCTAATAATACATCGCAAACATCCAAAGGTGTAACATCACACAATACCTCGTCCGTGAAGGGTTTGATGCTGTAGGGAAGGCGGCACTGCTGGCGAACTTTCAGATCTCATCCTTCGTGAAGCCACCCGATACTATACGGCTGCGGGTGCAGTGTAGTCGGTAGGCCCAACCGCTTCACGACCTCTGCTGAAACCAGGTTCTTTTGGCTGCCACTGTCGACAATGAATTGTAGCGGCGAACCCTTCACCCACATCTGTGAGTGGAAAAGACGCTCCCCTTCCTCTGGATTTTCGGGCTCATCTTTCTGGATCTTGGCGGTGGCAACAATGGCGCTGGGATCCGCATCAATGATCTGCTTCCCTTTGCCATTCCCCTTGTCGAGTTCTGGCTCAGGATCGGAACATGCATCTGATTCGGAAGCCTTCAACTCAGCCACCAGTGACTGCTTGGTCCGACACTCACTTGTGTTATGAGTGGGACTCTTGTGGAACTCACACCACTTCCCTGTGTCCTTCTTCGGCTTCATGGTGTTGTTCTTTTCTTGCGGCTTTGACGGGTTGTCTTGGGTCACCCCGCCTTGGCTTTGTCCTTTGGGCTTCGGATTTGCAGATCCAAAGTCACGCTTCTTCTGTTTGAACTTTTGCTCGATTTTGACAGCGTATCGGTACGCCGTGCCGAGTGAGGAGATGTTCAAGAACACCATCTCTTCTTGGATGTATTTGTGTAGGCAGCCACGGTATTTGAGTACCAAATGCAGCTCAGAATCTTTGATACACAACTGTGTGCGAAGGGTATGAAAAATGTTTGTGAACTCCAGCACATCTTGGTCTCGTCCCTGCCGCAGTGTGGTCCATTTGATGTATTTGTCCTCATAGCTTCCGACAGGGTAGTACTGCTCCTTGATGGCATCCCGAAAGTCATTCCAAGTGGGTGCGGCTGAAAATAGTGAGCCTGTACTTTCATCCTTCTGCTCGCAGTAGGTTTCCCACCAGTCCTTGACGTGGGGGGCTGCTTTGAGAAGAGCGAAAACAATCTTTTCCCGATTTGAAAATTCATGAACAGAAAAATACCCATCTAGCAGATTTAACCATTTATCTACGACATCTGCGTCTATTTGACCCTCGAAGATGGGGATTTCAAAATTAACTTGTACCTTAAACGGGGTGGCGTTTCCAGAGTCGCTGCTGGAAGCCGATGCGTCGCCTCTGGGTAGCCGCTGAAGAATCTGCGCAAAGCTATCCATCATCACGTTCCTTTGCCGCTTGAGTGCTTCTTCGAGCAAGATTTTGATAGGATCTCCTGCCCCCTCGTCTTTCTTCTCATCCGCCATGGGAGGCCGTCGGGATTTGCGAGGCTGGTCTTGCAAAGGTTCGACCAGTTCAAGCCCTAACTCCTTATATCCCGACCTCGTTGGGGACATGCAAAGAAAAACAGAGAAAAAGCAGACTGCTCCGATACCACTGATCCGGATTTAGACAGGAACGCAATAGATTACAGAGATAACCATAAATACAGAGATGCAATAACCATAAACACAGAGATGCAGCGGAAATAATGCTTTATTTCATTAATGGAAAATACTTCTTACAAACAGAAATGGAAAGAAACCAGCTAGGGCGATGGTAGCTTATCTCTGAGAAGAGATGTGGTGGCTACATGCCTCTGAACTGTTCCGAACTGTGTTACAATGAGGCTCGAAGGCCTATTTATTGTTGAGAAACAATGGAAAACCCTTCACATCCCGAAACTTAACCCTAGAAGATGAAACGCCAAATTGTGGGCCCCGTTTGGGTAAATTGGTACATCAATTTCCCGGGGTCGTAACTTTGGCATACAATCTCCGTTTGACGCGTACGATAGCTCGTTAGAAAGATCTATCCGAGTACTACCACTTTGGGAGGCAACATGGTCCATGGACCCATGTTGCCCCAGATTCCCAAAAAAACGTCGTTTAGGGCCTCAAAACGGCTCTGGAAGTTCAGGACCCGAAAAATTGCTAAAAATAGTAAACTGTGCTGCAATTTAGGAAACTGAAAAGACTGAATGAGACAATTGTGGGGGTCCAAATGGGATAGGTGGGTGGCCACCAACATCCACCTGGATCATCGATGGTTATGGATTCATAGTGGATCCTGTTTACACAAAACAGACTCAATATTTCTCTGAGTCGAGACAAGGTCACACGCCCCTTCAAAGAAGAAGGCATTCAAGAATGGAGAAGTCCTCTAGACGGGGTCATTATCTTTCAGAAGTTGATTCTTAAGTTTCAGTGCTGGATGAGGAAGCGAGTTGGATTTAATTCTGGCATACATTGGAAGGTTTCCAAAGGAAGGATGTGATGCCTTGCTGCTTTAGCTCGCTGGGAAGAACTGAGTAACCTTTGTAAAGAGTTTTGGATTCTAGCAGATTCAACTGCACGACTGGAAATGGCCCCAATGGCTACTAGCGCTGCTTGGAACATGGGTGAATGGGATCAGATGGCCGAATATGTATCTCGGATGGATGATGGTGATGAAACAAAACTTCGAATGTTAAGGAATGCTTCTGGTAGTGGTGATGGTAGTAGCAATGGAGCATTCTTTAGAGTTGTTCTTCTGGTTCGGCGTGCTAAGTATGATGAAGCTCGGGAATTTGTGGAGCGAGCTAGGAAATGCTTGGCCACTGAACTTGCTGCTTTGGTACTTGAGAGCTATGATCGTGCTTATAATAACATGGTTCGTGTACAACAGTTGGCAGAGTTGGAAGAGGTGCATGAGTGACATTGGACAGGTGATGGAGACCCTGCGGTTGCTTTTGTGCATTATCGATTCATTGTTGAGGAAGTAATTCCTGTAGTCTATGTTTATAAATTTCAGTTACAGAAATGTGTGCAAGGAAGAGGGTTTGGCAAATTTTTGATGCTTATCGCACGCAAGAACCAGATGAAGGCAGTGATGCTTACTGTTCAGAAAAGAAATGTATTTGCAATAAATTTCTACACTAGCAAACTAAGATACATAATTTCCAGCATATCACCATCACGAGTAGATCCACTGATTGGAGCAGAGAAGAATTTGGCGCACATCCTTGACACCTGGCCCTTCACTTCAGCCAAAAAGACATCTGTTACCAGAAGAATAGGATTCGTATTCTTATCTATGACCTCAGTTAGTCACACAATGGGGTCTGCGCTTCAATTTTTAGTCTTTTTGGTTAGAGAATTTCGAGGAGAAAGTTGTTCTTTGTTCTATTTATTTAACTTCAGGTGAAACAGCTCCCAGGTTTTTGGGTTGATCTGTTTTCTCCTACAACAGTCTTATTTAATGTATTAAAAATCATTTGTAAAAGTTAGAGAGGGGAGAGTAGGGAGAGAGAGTTCTGAGCGCTGGTGGAGAACAGAGAGTTTCATTGTTCAGCTGTTTGACAGAGATTTTAATAAAAAATGCAGCTCTGACCCGTGAGATTCCTGTGGTATGACAATTTAGCATAAGTCTTCCTTCTGTTTCATATGTAACCTGTTATGTTTTCATTTCACTTCATGATCATTTCCAATTGAACAAATGAAGTGTTTAGGTAGAATTCATAATATTTTGTGCTTTGCCTATAAGTTTGTTCATATTTAATGTTTTCTTCTGTTTGACAAGGATTCATCCTCTATGCCCTTGTCAGCTCCTCAGCAGTCTTTCCATTCCATTTAATCTCAATTTGATGTTAAATTTCTTGCCTACCTTGCCTCAGGGGATAATCTGTGTTCTTGATTACATTTCTCTGCTCAAGCTGTTACTTTGCCCATGCAGCCCAGAAAAATCCCATCATTCTATTAAAAACCCCTTTTTTACCAATTTACTAGCCTAAAATTAGTGTTCTTTATTGGTTATCTCCGCCCTTTGAAGATCTTTGTCAAGATATACCGGAGAGAGCCCTCTCCTGCCCCGTAGGGCTAGCTACGAGGCTAAGTGGTTTGATGTTGCCTTGGAGTTTGCCTTTCTCAGCCTGAGGTGAAATGTCAAGTGCTAACACGAAGCACCTGGGAGAGCCAATGGTCCCTGATTCATCCATTCCAAGTTTTGTTCAGTTATGTCTTCTTATTCTTTGTCCTCCTCCTCTTCTTCAAAATATGATGGTTCTGCCTCTAAGTCTGTTGGTTCGTCTCCACCTCTGCCTCCACCTCCTCCGTTGCCTTCCACTCTGCCTCCTGTACGGAAGTCCATGCCCAAGGTCACTAGGATGTCCTGTTATCCCTATCAGAAGACTGGAGGTTCCTCTCCGTTCTCAATATCTTTTGCCAGACCTTTGAGAGTGGAAATAACTGTTTCTTCCATTCATAAGACAACAACTCCCATGGGATTGGTATTTGGCTTCTTTGATGTGAGTGGAAGATCATGTATTCCTAGGATGAGTCTGACTGCTTTGGAAAACTGATGGGTAATGGGACAGACAGAGCGGAGGTGCTGATATGAAATTTCGTGTTCATGTTTGGGAGGTGAGGAGTAACCAACTTTAGAGTTGCACGTAGGTGAGAGGGATTGCATGTTACTGCCTTGACCATATGATTGATGAGTGGGGATGAGAGTAAATTCAACCATAAACAACTAGCAACCCTCCTTCTAGTGCCATAAATGTTGATGGTCCTGGACCCGCTAACATTTAGGGGATCTCCCTGGTATGAAGTCCCAACTAGACCTCACACCGTTTGGTGTAGGAGTCCCATCCAGTATGATGGCTTGGTTTCCATTATCTTAAAGATATGCCTTAGCTCTTGCTTGTCAACACATGAGAGTGGTATACTTCAAACAATGAGGTTTGTGTGCCTGGTGAGTGCTTAGTGTAACTTGTGTCTAAGTTCTTTCACTACAGAGGGAGAGGGTGAGAGTGAATCTCAAGTCGAAAGGGAATAGTCCCAACTCAGTTAGAGACACACAACATGGCAGGGTCTACACAGCTTCCGACGGAGTAGTCCACACGGATGTAGCAATCACAAAGTGAACATATAGCACGTACAACACCTATTAGGTTAGTCCACACGAGTGTGACAATCATTATAACAATTTTACAAGAATGAGTATGTCTAGTGTCTGGTGGAGTAGTCCACACGGGCGAGACAACATTAACAACTGATAGAACACATTTACAACATCATATGCACTAAAACAACCGAAATAGTTCAACTATCTTAGTATAGGTTAAAGCATCATGCATTACAATCATCCAAAGAATATTCTTACAAACGAATACAATACATGTGTGAAAATGTGTTGGCTTGTTAACAGGCTTCTGAATTAAGTGAAAGTTCCAAGACACATCCATACACCATACATCACTAACCCCGATAGTGGGGAGTTGGAGCCACTGCTTAGTCCTAAAATAAAAGACTACATACTCTCAAGGCTATGTGGGAGGAGCTAAGGTGAAAAGTCCTTTTTATGTACAAATGAGGGGTATATATAGGCAAGGGTGAACTTGAACCTTGTGACTCTTCGAATTCCCTCATGACTGTTTGAATTACATGACTCTTCAACTTCGTATGTGGGTCTCTTGGACTTTCACATTACATTACATTTATTATAGTAGTATGGCCCACAGTAGTAATGTGGTCGAGACAACTCATGACATGACTCAACATGACAATGCTGCTATGTTCATGCTGATGGTGGTGTCCATGTTGAGTTGCAGTGCTGCTGAGTGACGAGTGTGCTCTTGGTGTATCATAGCTTCACCTCCGCATGACAAGTTGTGCATAGTCTTTGATGGTCTTGGTGTTCACTTGATGTGCATGTGCTTGTATCCCTTTCGTTGGTACTTGGCCTGCTTCATGTGTTCATCCATTCACGAACAAGTCTCCTAGCATCTGGTCCTTGTTCATCCCATTCGTCGCCGCATCATGTCTCATCCATGTACTTGTCTCTGCAATCACTCATGAAGATACGACATCAAATCTAGAAAAACCCTAGTCCACCATGATGTATCCTCTTTCGCTTTCAAGTGCAGGTGACTAGGAGAGAGGACAAGGCTTTGAAACTACACAGAGCACATTTTAGGTCGAGATGCAAGGCTTCGGGGCACTATCGGGAAAAAATATGTAGAAGTCATTGAGAGGTTGGGCTGAGAAGTCTGGGAAAATAGTGACATCTACGGAATCTAGCTCAGCTGGGAGACATAAGTACAATTTTTCTGGGGAAGGCAATGCGGGAAGTAGGAGGCATTGGCAGTGAAAACTGCGCAGATTTCCAGAGGAGGTCGAGATTAGGCTACAAGAGCTTGCTGGCTAAAACTGTGCAAATCTAGGAGGCAGTCATGCAAGACATGTCTACACAGTTTCCAGGCTAAGTGAGGTTCAGGTAGCAGGTGGAATGTCCATGAAAACTGCACAATTTTAAGGAGTGGCAAGAAGGCTGGCAGGGGAAATGACTGATAAAATTTCACAATTTACAAAGACAGTGGAGTGAGAGGTAGCGGGTTCTTGTCCCTCCTTTTTGTGCAATTTCTTTAAGTAGTGCAAGCAAGCATGCTGGCAGTTTCTGTGCAATTTTTGGGAGGAGTGCAGCCCGAGGTCACTGCCCAAGCCAATTTCTCTAGTTGACTAGCGGGAGGCTTGATGAATAGGCTTGCGGGAAGCACAAACTGAGATGGCTTCTTGGGCAACTTTTGCATTGTTTTGGGTGAAAATCAGCCAGGTTATTCTCAGGATTGTGCAATGAAGACTGCTTGGAAGGTAGCCTCAAGCTTTGCACAGTTCTGGGCAACAATGCTTTGTCACTGAGGGCTGAGATTGCACAGTGCAATTTAGTGGAGGACCGAATGATGGATAGATCTTCAACAAAATGGTTAAGTGTTTGAGTGAGTGAACTCGTGTATACATGACCTTGCGAACACACACTCAACATGACTTGAAAACAAGACACCTCAAACCAACAAGACATCATATGCTCATTGTGACTGACTAAAGGTGAAAGTGATAAGTGAGACGCTTGAGATAGATCATTAAACAATCGTGACGACACTTGCGTGACATTGTATACAACTTCGTGTGTGAGTGCAACAGATGCTTACATAGCGAACACAACTCGTACACATGAAGACAAACCTTCAAAATAGCGAGAACAAGACTGCAAGCATGACATTGCAACCAACATGCTAAAAGACGGTCGATGAACGATCAAGAAAAGAGGGTGTAAAGATTCAACACGAGCTCATGAGATGGGCCCGAGTGTTTGCAATCATCAAGGAAAAACCAAGGAAGGCTCCAAAATTGGATGCAGGCCATAATTTTGGAGGGTGTTGCAGCCGCTATAACAGGTGGTTAGTTTATTTTAGGGAGCTGGTAGTTTGTCTTGATGATTCGGTATTATGACCAACTTAGCGTTTGTAAATTCAACAAATTTTAGGATAAGGTGTAGGATGTAGGGACAAATGTCCAAATAACTAGGTTTCTATTAGGATATTTATATTTATGGAATTATCTTGTGTAAAAAGCGGAGCAAGGCCTACAGTTTGATATTAGAGCTCAGGTATTATGGAAGGTAGATATCAAGAGAATGAGTGTGAGAGAAATAGCTGAAAGAAAGTTTGTGCAATCCTCTATAAATATATCTTACTAGAGAAATATAATGTATTTGTATTTATATTTTTGTATATGCTATGTGCATGTGTTTGATTCCTCCTATGGTTGCGTAAAATGCTCTATAAATTTTTCCTATGTGAATAAAATCGTAGGCACCACAAATCCCTTCAATATGTGTTTCAATACAATTCCAGTAAAGGGTTTGACAATCTACAGTATTGCAGTTGAGTTCTTTGGAGCATAAGATCGACCACCTCTATCCTTTCATAGTAACACCATCGCCAACCCTAAGAGAAGTGGACTAGTCTCTCTGAAATGTATGAGGACTATTTGGTGATCAATTTCTGACATATTGGAGTTGTGGTGTCTAATAAAAGTTAAATATAGTTCACAACCCCTCTCTGTTGAAGGCAAAGGCCTCAATTCTACAATGGCAAAGAATATTTATCCTTAAGTAGCACAAGGAGGTTAATTCATGAGTTACATTTTTAATACATAAATGAATCAAATAAAGGGATAACTCTTCTTATCTTTATCTCAACCATAATCCAATTGTTCTTTTAGGGGATCTAGCACCATCTAGAAAGAAGTTGCACAATTGTGATTTGATGGAGTGTTGGTAATAATAATTGGAGGTTTATATTTAATTTTTTCTAAAAGAAAGAAGACCCATTTGAAAAGTGATAGAGCATGTGAGCCATTGAGGTAAATGACACCAAGACATACCGAGAACATGAGAGAAATTTGAAGGTCTTAACATTTTACAAGCCATTGTAGTGGGTCTGACCTTGGACTTAGCTTATATTCAGACTTGGATGAATACTAAGGTTTATTCGACCATTGTAGAATGACGATTGCTAAAACTTTTAGATCCCTAGATAGTCTCAGATCAAGGCCTGTTGATATGTAGGCTTTCAAAGATTCGAATAATTCTCAGTCATTGAGGGGTGCATGACCGTGCCTCATAAGAGGTTGGATTAAGTCCTTGACCAATAATTTGGGAAAGTGAGTAGTGTTAATGGAATTTTGGCCCTGTAGGTAGAAGAAAGAGTGCGAGCTAGCCAGCATATGAATTTTGAAATATTATTTCCCTGGTTTTGTAATCGATTGTGATCATTGCTCTTCTTATCTCAATGTGTATGTATTATTCAATACATTATATGCATATCATATTAACAAATTTAGTGAATTACCCAATCACTTGCAGAGGGGAGGGGAAGGCTATGTGTTTGGATGCTTGTTGATAACGGGGACATGATTTCATCCAATACGTGGGCCATAACCAATAGATGCTAGATAAACATATGGGGAGCACGATTAGGTATTGCCCCAAGAAATTTTAAACACCCATGCTATGATGAGGAAAATAAATTGAGGATTTTGTTTTGGTGCCCCATTCGCGAAGTTGCATGGAACATTTCAAAGTTGATTGAATAAAAAGGAGGGATGGGCACATGGGTCTTGGATCAGCCAGAATACAAAGAAGAGGAAGAAGAATACTAATAAATTTTAATTTCCACAAGGTGAAAAATAGCCTATGGGTAAGAATGCCTCACCATCTGATTTATGCATTCAACCCTTTTCCTAAGAAATATGACAACGAGAACTCACAACTTCTCAATAATCCCCTCGTTGAATAAATTATCCCACAAGCTAGTTGTTAGGATATTTACATAACGATCCCTATTGTCTTTGAAGGCCTCACATTCTAAAATTAAATTCTTTTATGTTTCTTTTCCGTAGTGCAAAAAATGCACACTCTTTCTCCCCAAATTTCTTTTGGTTTTTTCTAATTCCATGTTTCAAAATGGAGTTGATGAGAGTTAACTCTTATCTGAGCAATACAAATTTTGTCTCTCCATGATATATTGGCCTCTATGTACACTTTTTGATGATGGTTACAAGAGGGATTGAACTCTAGTACTTTCTTTTCCTCCTTAGCTATTTATCCCAAGTATGATTGTGTAACTTATCCATAACAAAATAATTTACCTCTTTACTATTTGTGGGGCACATGTTCAAGTAAATACCCCATTCAGTAAACCATTTGCTATTTTTCTGCATCCAAGTCTTCTTTCTTTTGCACAATATGTCATTGAAGACAACCTAGAACATCTACCCTCTTCCATTTTCTCAATTTTTAAAAAATATATTATGATTCACAACATAGCAATTGCTTGAATAGGAGAAGCCCCCACTTCACTTATTAGGATATCATAGGGAACTGAAATTTTTATCTTGAACTTGTATATAATCAAGCATTTCTAAATTTTCTAAATTTTCTTCCACTATAAATCAGATGTACTATTGGACCACATTTCATAACCATAGAGAACCACGAGAATCACTGAAAGCCTAAAAAGAGTTTGAGTGGACTTCCAATCCCATAGCTCTGCCTCTCTACACCCATTTTGAAAAACATACAATGCTTTCCAACCTCCCAAAGTTCTTTCCTTTATGTAGCCTTCCTAACCTAGATTTTGGTTGAAGTGAATTCTGAGGTATTTGTAATTTACAAATTCTTTAAGATTGCTTCCTTCAAAGTAGAACTTATGTCGGCTATGTTTTCTTTGTTGAACAAAACCACCACTTTCGTCTTGTTAATATTGACTTGCATCCCCACCCTTCTACAAAAATGATTAGGGGAAATTAAGTGCTCTTGCAAGGCAAGAGTAGATTTAACAATGAAAATAAGGTCATCAACATACAAAAGAAGCCTAAAAAACTCGCCCAAATGGACACCATCATCATCTTGTGAGTTTATCCACTCTTCACACTTGTCAATATATAAACCAAAAAGGGTAGGGGACAATGGGAACCCTTGCTTGACCCCGATATCACTCTTAAAAATTTCAAAGATGCCATCTAAAGTTACGATTTTGAATTTCCCCTCCTCATACAAGATATGAACAATTTCTCTAAGATGCCTAGGAACCCCAAGTTCCTCTATTATGTGTGAAAGTTTATCCCTAGGGTCCATGTAAAAAGATTTCTTGAAATCAACATAGCAACAAAAGGCTTCCTTCTTTTTTTCCCAAAATTTTCCAATGATGTTACTTAAAGTTATACCGTGATCAACTATGGAATGGTGTGGGAATGGTTAGGTCTAAAACTTGCTTGCCCTTTAGAAAGTTTATCTCTTTCTTCCACCCACTTGCTAATTTTATTTTCTAGCATGCTTCCAAATATGTTTTCAAACAAGGGTTTTATCATTATGGTTCTACAATTCGAGGGTTTATTAACGTCATCACTCTTGAAAATAGGTATTTCTAGACTAGTTGTCCAATATGTGAGGAACCCTTGTTGCACGATGTTGTTGAAATTTTTTGTGATGTAAGGTGCAAGAATTTTCAAAACCCACTTTAAATACTATCCTTGAAGTTCAACTAAGTCTTCTTTTTTTTCTGACACCCGACTTCTTAATGCCCATATTAACCTCTTGTATGGTGAGAAGCTTAGTAGTAGTGTTAAATAAGGGGGGAGGTTCAACCTTGAGATCTTGCTCATAAAGATGCCTTGCATAATAAAAAAATTGAGAAGATGTAATATTATTTTCATTTTTCTTCTTTCTTGGTTGGAGCTCCTGCCAAAATAACATGAGGTTATTTTTCCCTAGGAAGATTAGTTCTTTCCTCCTTGAGACCATGAAATCAACTTTTTTCTCTTTTAAATCTGCTTGTAATATTTAAGGTTTATGTTATATTTGTTTGACTCTTTCAATGTTCACCTTGCATTTTTGCATTCCTCATCAAACCAAGCATTAAACGAAAATAAATTTATTTCATACTTCTCATCTTTTTCTCTTTTGCACTCTGCAAGTGCAATTTCAATTACATGTGTTAGCTTGTGGCTATGAAGGCCATGGAACAAATTTTTCTCCTTCTCAAAAGCCTCTCTAACTTTATTTTGAACGTATTACAATTTTTTGGAGTCAAAAGAATTCTACCCTTTGAAGGGGTTTGTTGAAGACATTGAATTTTCATCCCAAGATGCTTCTTTACACTCCAAGAGAAACTTAAGTAAATTGATTTGTGATTAGATTTCAAATCCCAAATTTTTTCCCCAATCAAAACTTCCTCCATTTTCCGACACGGACCATGTCAAAACATTAATAATCTACTATACTTGCTCCATTGTATGTAGTACAAGTGAAATTACTAGACTTCATCCATCTAGATAAACCATTGCAAATTACTTGTAGAGTACACAACTTCTCCCTAAAGAGATTGGAGCCTTTGTTGTCTTCTAAACTTCTTGGACACTAATGATTACTCTCTTCTATAAGCCAAAGAGGATCACATCTTCTTTACAACAAAGAATTCTAGCTTGTTCATTTGCAGTCATATAGTTGAAATAAACCACTGGAAGGACTTCACCCAGCTGAGAATAGGCCATAATATCCTTTTTTAAGGATACACACGAGTCTTTGTGGTCAATCCCTCTACTTTTTTAAGTTTTTGAGACTTGTGAGCAAAAATAACATGTTTCAATTCTAATGTGATTTTCATTTTATGATATTTTAAACCAAATGAATTTTTTATTTGAGTCTTCTTTCTCTAGTTGAATGAAATGACCTTCATTTTCCCTTTCCAAGACCATGATACCCTTATGTCCTTTGTGATTCCATACTGTCATGTTCCACACTGTCATCTTCAAATATCTTTCAAATAAAGGTATCTCACACCCTTCATGCTCATGTCCTTCTGTGAAACAAATTATGTCTCTATCTTCTACAATAGGCCCTAACCTAGGTCCTTATCTCCATGGGTAACCTATACAATTCGAACAAACTAAACTTAAGGAATCCTAGGTAGGACTTGATTTCCATTTGTTTGACATACAAGACTCAAGGTTGACTCTTCATCCATTTTTTCCCATATTTACCTTGTTGCATGGTTTCCTACTAAATAATTTATTGCCTCTTATTTTATACCAACTTGTTATTTTGTTTTAGAATGAGGTCCAAAATGGGAAAATGCAACTTTTCCTTTGTACATCCATGCTCATTTTCCCTCATCCCTTGTTTTGTAACCTTTGACATTTCCTCCCTCCATTACTCTTGTTTTCTGATGGTTAAATCTTCATCTAGCAAAAAGTGAGCCCCTTAATAGTTGCTTCTTGTTTATAATAATTTGTTTACCACACATGATTGACATAATGGTTTTTTATGGGCCTATCTCTCTCACCACTAATATTACACACCCTCCACACTTGGTGGATTTGTCCTTTCTAAAGCAACTTGTCTTTTAAAAAGTCCCTTGTAAGATCAAGAGTACATTGATTTCCCCATAATGTTTCACCCCTTTAATAATTACATTTGTTGCTTTGACTTTGCTTTCTTTGATTTCTTTGTATTGCATGTTTTCAACCCAAATGTTTGTTTCTTCTTCAATATTAGCATAATTGTTAATAGCATGTTTCCAATTTTTGGAATTATTTGTAAAACCTCCTTTCTTTTCTTCTATTACTTTCACTTCATGGTTGTATACTTGGGCAACCACTTTCCCTTTATCCTGAGATGATTTCGAATTCAACACCCCTTTACTTTCCACTGCATATTATTTCATGGTTTTCAAGGTAACCTTCATGTGTTTCCATTCAGTCTTCCCAATCAAGATAGCTTCTTACAACATTGCCACTTTATCCTTTAAAATTTTATTACATTTTGCTAAAGACTGATTTGTGGTTGTTATTTCATGGATTTTGTGCTCTCTTTCCTGCTCTTTGACTTCAAAAACCTCCAACCTCCTCTTGG
Organism: Pinus tabuliformis; assembly: GCA_031772625.1. Taxonomy (NCBI): domain Eukaryota; kingdom Viridiplantae; phylum Streptophyta; class Pinopsida; order Pinales; family Pinaceae; genus Pinus; species Pinus tabuliformis. The sequence goes on along the minus strand of CM062806.1, from coordinate 967,795,851 downwards.
CACTTAACAACTCTTGGACATAAAGGTTAAATTACCAGGTGAGAGGTGTGGATGCAGGGATGTAGGAGGTAGAATCATCAATGACTTTATTTCCTCTAGACCTGTTGTTGCTACATCCTTGCAAAGGGGACTTGTTTGAATAACACTTATTACGAAGGGTCAGAATAATTTCCTTTTGAGGTTGTTTTTTCCTTGTCTACTCACATTTTATATGGGTTAGTATGCATTTTAAAATACCCCAAAACTACTTGGAATTGACCCAAACCCGCTTCCATACTTTGGTTGAAGAAGTAATGTTCACATGGCCTAGATGATTTGCTTCAACATAGCGTGATGTCCCTTTCCTAATGTTCATGTTTTATGATGAATGCATTTCCATTTCCATAATGAAGGAAAGGCAAGTTGATTAGAGAACGAGGCTGAGTACCTGACTTCTTATTAGATGTAGCTAACTAGAGTCCACTAATAGAGAAGAGGTGCATATCAAAAGGTCATTGTTCGTCGAACAAAGAAAGGACGCCTATTGATATTCCTACATGTCATTGTTCCTATTCCAATTCCTTCTTATCACTGTTCCTATTCCCAAAAACAACATAGTTCCTTGTTGTCGCTATTCCTTTTCCCCAAATCCCTTTAATGACTCCCACTAGGTAAAATAGGAAAATCCTCAGAGAAATATAAAGCGACCCCGCAAACCAATGATGTCACTATTATCAAAATGAAATGTAGCCACTAGAAGTTCAACACTGGTAAGATCAGAAATGGTGCACATATAACATGGGTTTCAGAAGTGAAACATGGTCACATTTCCAAGCACTAATTTCATTGAGAGGTTTGCAGATGGGTTGGGAATTTACCATTCATTTTTAAGCTCAAACTCAACACTATTTTGCATCACATTTTATCTTGGAATCAAAGTATAGAGAGCCTTTACCTTTCAAGGAAAGGTTATGAAACCATTCAAAACAAAACCATAATTTTTCAATAGTGTAAAAAGAACTAGTGGATTCATTCCCTATTCTATGTTCATGGTTACATTTGAAGATAGTAAATAGGAGAAAAGTAAAGGTGGAGGAGAAACAATGGCTTTGAGGAAAAGGACAATAATCTTGTGCCCAAATCTATGAGCCATTCTTCATAACCATAATATACATAAATTGAAATGATTCATCATCTGAAATACAAACCAATCCATGGAGGAAGGATTAGAATTTTGTTAAAGAAATAGGTTCACAAGGAGAACTAGCTTAATAATGGACAACCTAGACCTAGCTTCACATTTAATTCAACAAATCTAAAGGAGGGTAACAATATCCTTCTCTAGTCAAAAAATCCTTTTATGGGGGCATATCCAACAAGGATAGGATGCTCCTCCATTTTCTTAGTTGATGTTATACAAGAAAAGGAATGGTAGTGACAAACATTGTGGAAGTTGAAAGGAGAACTAAAAGCCAAATTATTCATTTGGCTAGCACTACCCTATCAAATTCCAACTTAGGACTTTCTCCAAAAGAGATCAAAGATCCATCTAAGTATATACTATATTTGTAGACAACATGAAGATACATGTTGTAGCTGCTACAACCCCCCTCCAAAATTTTTCCTATGCTTCGATTTTGGAGCCTACCTTCTATTTATGAGAACTTATCTTTCACGGTCGTCAAGGTTTCTCTTGATTATTTAGTGTCGTAATCACTCATTAATTCATGCAAGACTTGTGTGATGTTTTGACTAAGTCTTGTTGGTAGCAGTTGGACAAATTTTGAAGACAAGTTAAGTCCCTCCAAACACAAGTAGACTCATGTTCTGATCTTGCACTGATTGTTGGTCTTTCCTCTAGAAACTACACAATCCTCTGCCACTGGAAACTGCGCAATTCCTTATGGAATTGAACTACACAATCCCATGAGAAATAAAGTCATTAGGAAAGTAAAATGTGTAATCCTCCCTTGAGAGTCAACACTTTGTAATCCACTGAGCCAGTGAAGTGTTCAATCCCTTATCATTGCGGATTGCACAATCCTTTCTGCCAGTGGACTGCACAACCTCCTGGAACAACTCAATTATGCATACCTAGAAAATAGGGATTACACTTTCCTCTTTGTTAATGTGGCATAAAGTCTCTATTTTTTTTATCCATGGACAAGTGTCACTTTTTCCTTGATTTTAGGCATGTGTGTCATAAACCCTAACCCTAATCCCATGGGGTTAAATATATATATATATATATATATATATATATATATATATATATATATATATATATATATATATATATACAATAGAGGCTTGTAGAACTCATTTTCACACTCGACATTGGATCTCTAGCCATCCCCACGAGTTCAAGGAACTTCAAATTTGGTTTCAATGCTTTTCCTGGTAAGTTTCTAAATTATCGTTTTTTACTACTTTTTCTGTTGCTTTTGTGTTTGCAAGTGCCACTTTTCCCATTTATTCTTGTAGTTACTGGAATTTATGCTATTACTACCTTTTACAAGTGTTTTTTTAGTCCTTCATTCCATTTTTACAAGTGTTTTATCCATCCAAAGCCATTTTTCCTACTAGCAGTTCCTGTTGCTGGGTATTTTATGCATGCATGTTATTTCATCCATATGATCTCTTCTCATTGATAACAATGATTTATCTAACTCATTCAAAGGCCAATCTATACTTGTATATTCCTTAGCCCCATATCTAAAACTTTCTTTTTTCCTGGGCTAAACTACTGCATCGTTAATTTTTGCTAGCTTCTCCCACTGCGCAATGCTCAATCCCAAGAAGAAAGCCTCCTCCTTGCCTACTTAAACTATGCAATGCAAAATTGCTAGCCTCCTCAAGCTGAGAATTGTGAAATCCTAGTCATTAATGGTGTAACTTGGCCACTAAGACTGCACAACATGCAATCCTCTTCATCTTTTGCCCGTTGTCCCAAGCCTCAAACCATCTCTCTATTAGTATATATTATGCATTCCTCCTCTCTCACTACACATTATGCAATACCATAGCTCATCCTGCCCCGTTGCAACCAAACATTGTGCAATATCTCCCCTCAGTTAGTATGCTTCTCCTTTTAGATTGATTTTTGAATTGATCTATCTAAATATAACTTGCTACTGCCATGAATGCATATGCATCTCTTGCCACATATACTGTAGGTCTTGAGAATACTTCTCTTTCATCAGTAGATAACATCATTCCTCCTGAGAGATAAACATCAAATGAGGATACAACGAGTAGTACTAAGGAAGTTGTTGAAAGTCCTTCAACCTTAGTTCCCATTCTTTCTGATACATAATTATACATTGAGAAGGACTCTAATATTACATGGCATACTGTCAAGGATGGATTCACTTCCATAGAATTCAAAGAAGATACAGAGGATAGGAAAGTCTACATCAACATCTAACGATCAGGGATTCACAGGGTCACTCATAGATTCTCAATCTTACCATGTGAAAATGTCATCAAATGTATCCTACAAGGTTTAGATACTAAGAGAATCTCTTTAAATAACACTAATGGGAAAAAACTTGCCTCTTACCAAGCACATGACATCAACCTAGCCTACCACTTACCTAAGCCTAAGAAATATATGGACTCTCACTTCTATGCAACAACAGGCTATCTCAATACTAAGGAAGTGTTCAAGATGTGGGTAAAGAAACCGTCGAAGTTTCTCTATACATCGAACAATACGTACAAGACCAAATCAGTTAAAAAGGTGTTTCAGTACTTGATAGTGTTGTGCAATGTGGTTTGATCTTGTGTCTTAGTAGCTAGATATCAACTTGAATAAGGCGAAGAATCCACAAAAAGGAAAGAAACAAAAATTCTACATGCATTCCTACGTGTTGGATGGTATTTGTGCTCTCAATGCTTTCCCTAGCATGGAATGGAAATGGACACCTAGTGAGCTTCCTATCATATTTATTATAGATTGTTAGTCGAATGCAGCTAAAGGGGAGTCTTTGAAAATATGGCTTATCATTTATTCAAGGTCTTGTACTAGATGATATTTGAAGAAGAATCCCATTACATGTCTTGAGAGGCAATGAGTTTAGTGTCAGAAGTTGCATATGGGTTTGCCTCACCGGATGGCACTTACCTCAGAGTGTTTGGCTACTAGAAAACATCTCATCTCTTGCCAAGGTATGCCACAGACAAAGTAGTCATGCAAGAGGTTGCATATCATCTTGTCATAGGTCTAACTACATTACCACAGAGGAAAAATAAGGCACCATGGTCTTCTCTTCCCTTGTAGGTGGGATCTTACGAGATCAAGAACTTGAAGGCCACAGAAGCTGAAGTCACAGAATTAGAAAGCCTCTAGCTTGGTACATTAAATTTTCATCAGTATGATCCTAGAGTATTGCACAAGAAGTATTGTTCCAATTTGCACTTTGTCTGGCCATATGGGACCTATTCCAAGATGGAGGAAGAAAAAAAAAGAATCCCTATAATGCCTTGATCACATGGACCAAGCGATCAAGCATGCCCTCCCAATGCAATTCCAGAATAAATTGTTACTCAGGGAGAAAATAATCCAAAAGAGTATTCTCCAGTGAGTATTAAATATAATAGGAAAGTTTCCCACAACCCAGTAGAGGAGAAAACCCAAAAATTTAAAGTAGATCCAGCGATTCTAAAAGAGGCTTTGACAGCTGAAAGGAAAAGGAAGTAGCAGGAAGTAGAGAGGAAATAAGAGGAAGAATGGAAGCAGAAGGAAGAAAAAGAAAGGGAAGAATAGGTGGAAATGAAGGCACGAGAAGAACAAAGAAGGAATAAGGAATAAGATCTCAGACTAAGTCAGGTAGAAGAAAGGCAAAAACAACTTGAAGAAGAAAGTAAGAAGAAGAAAGATCAAGATCTTGTTCAAGAAATAGAGGAGAAGATTATAGCCCAGGACATGGAAATAGAACAAGGGGATCATAATTAAGATGTTGAACTCATGCCCAATGCAGAAAAATCATCAGTCAGTGTCCACCTCCCCCTATAGATGGGCAAGCACCAAGTGGTGAAGAAGAAATATGTCCTCTAGATTGTGACCCAATCATGGATATCTCAATCTTAACCTTTAGTGAAGTCCATAACAGAATTGTACAAAAAGAAAGAAACATTTCCCTAATGATCTAACACATCCTTCTTTAGTTCACACAGAAAGAGTGATCAACACTGGCATCGGAATGAATCATTAGTATATTGCTAAAACTAACTTAGCCTTTGTAGGTGCTTCAAAAGCAAATATATATTTCCTAATGGTGGAAAATAAAATAATGGTAAATAATATGGAAGCTGCTATGCAACAAATAGAAAAAATCCAAGCAAAGAATCCAGGTTTGTCTTCCACACATGCTTGCCTGAAAGAGCTCCAATCAACTATATATGGTGAGATATAGGCATTGGGAGACATTATGAGGCATCTTTAGGAGGAGTTGGTCACCCTGCATAAAGAAGTAGTTCCTTTACATGATATGCAAAGAAAAACATAGGAAAATGTGAAAGCCTTGAAAGTCATTCATGCATCCATTACCACAATCTGTGAGTGGGGAACTAAGTACAATAGCGCACCAACATAATTGACCAAGAAGATGAGGAATGAAGAATAGTTGGAAAAGCCTGAGGTTAGAATGCGTATACAAAGCAAAAAATACTTGACACCATTTTGGCTAACATTCTAACTTCTTATGCACAATTATATAATAGTTTGGATTCCTTGGTTCAAGCACATAGGATCCCCTCAGTAGGGCCATTGGTAGAACAAAGGGAAAAAACGTGTTCATGCAGGAGTTTGAGAAATACTTGAACCAACTAAAGCAGATCATTACCAAAGAAGACTTGGAAGCTAATAGGCACGACATGCAAAAGTACATAGGTGGTCTTGCTAAGATCAATAAGGAGTTTTTTTCATTTCAAAAGGAAGTACAAGATGGTTCCAAAACCATTTACCCAGATGCAATGGAAGCTAGAGTTTTTTTTCAACCTAACCTTCCAACAAAGTTTGAGGAGACAATCACACAATACAAAGCTTGGCATCAATATGTAACCATAAAATTTCAAGTTGAATTTTTCAAGCTAGAGTTTCCTCAAACTTGTGCTTAATGTGTTTAGTTTGTCTTATTAGGCTCTACCCATTTTTGTCCTATATGGGTTTTTGTATTATTGTATTTGAAATAAAATATGTAAGTGGAAGTCCAAGAGTTAATTGTGGAATGTGAAAATTAATTTGTTAGGAAAATGCAAAATAAGTCTAAGAGTCATGAGGGAAACTCATAGGTCATAAAGGGAGATGAAGGGTCATCTCATTTGTTATAAATAAATCCTCATAACTCAAGCAAAGGGCTTGGAACAAGATATTTGGAGCCCTGGCTTCTCTAGTCTAGCATAGGAGGAATATCATTCTTTGGAGAAGCAAGTGTTGGCTTCATGTTCCACTATTGGGGCTAGTGTCTTATCAATGTAATTGTATTCTTGGAACTTTCACTTTATAATAAGAAGCTTTCAAAGCCGACATGTCTTCATGCATATATCATGGATGTAGTAAGACTATTATTTATATATTTGTGATGTATGTTGTTTCATTTACGCTAATGATAATGAACTAATTTTTTTCTTGAGTGTGTATCTTGTTGAATGTGTGTTTTTTATGTTATTATGATCATAGTGATCTTGTGAACTATTTGCAGGTTAACTAATGATTCTTTTGTAACGCTCATGCGTCTCTTCTAAGTTAGTACTATTAGTTTCTTCTAAGGGCTCACTTATTTCCCTTTGATATGATGGAACCTTTCATGCATTACATTTGATACTTCATAAATTTCATACAATTGTTGTCACCAAATCCATGCATATATCATTCTATGTGTTCATTGCAACCAAGGCACATCTTTGAAACCATCACTTTGGCAACAGTTGTATTTCAGTTGGGGCTCCTGCTCAGAATGGTGTGGGGTCTAGTTGGGACTTCACACCGGGGAGACCCCCTTACTCGTTGGTGGCTTCTAGCACCATCAACAAGACAATAAAGCATTTATTTGTAAGATGTCACTTTACCTAGGAAGTGTTGGTAGCCTCTATGACTCTATTGAATGAATTATTTTAGGTAGGAAGATGTAACATTGACCAAGGATTTCAAATATTAGTTCATGGACAAATATAGAAGTGAATATAAGGATTTTACAATTTTAAATTGTTCCCGGTGTCATTCTTGTAATTAAGTATATTATGAAACTATCTCTTCATTGTAGAAAAAGTATTTTATAGAATCAATTTATGTTATCAAGAGTACAAAGATCTATTTAAGGAAGAATCTCAAAGGAAGACTGATCCACTACTAATCATGAGAGGAGGATACAATATGTTTTTGATGGTGCATCCCATGATAATCCTAGGAACTTTGGAGTTATGGATGTTTACATTTTAATCCATCACATGTTATCTATTTATCCCTTCGCTTGCGTGTTAGATCTAACAACTGGGTTGAGTTGATATCCCTAAAATCTTTGTTTAGGATAACTTTGGAAAGGATGGTTATTGACCTACATGTTTTTGGGGACTCGAATACCATAACTATACTAGATGAATGGTATTTCAAATGTTCAAAAATATGGGTTTAGAAGTAGTGATGCCATAGATTCTAGGAAAGAACACTTCCATCCAAACTTTTCTACCCATATTTATAGGGAGAATAATAAACAAGCATACTCTTTAACAAAAGCATAGTAACCACAAAAGTAGGTTTATTTCATATTTTTGAGGAAAATGATGTTGTGGTTTCTTCTAGTCCCCCGTTTAATTTAATTTTAACTTATTTACTATAATGTCTCTTTTGATTGATTTGGGAGAGACATATGCATGGACTATTTTAAATTTGGGGACCCATGTTTAGTTTTATCCTTTTGATGGGAGAATTTTTTGTTCATAAAAAATAGTTGTGGTCGATTACATAGTGATATAATGCAAATGATTATCCTTTCAGTCATTAGTTTATTCTATATGTAACAATCTAATAATGCTAATTTTTCTTTTTTAAATAATGAACACAATGTGATTTTTCTATGGGCAAAAAGTAATGAGTTACAAGTTAGGGTGGAAGTTTGTTTACTATGTATTTAGGGTAATTTTCTGTTAGTGATTATTATATGGCATATCTTAATGGTGAGATTTCATTTTTAGATAATACTTACTAGCATGCATCCATCTTAACTTTATTTTTATTTCATATGGAGAGAGAAACACAACCCAAATGCAACTCTATCACGGCTTAAAATATTTGAAGTTAAAATAGGTCTATGCTAGTTTATATTTTGATCTAATTATATTTACCTTTTTTTCTATCGCTATAAAATGATAAATAAACTACTATGGTTTTCTTCATTGGTTCTCATGCCTAATATTTCCTCATTACAAACCATAATTTTTGAATCTTAATCTAGTAAATAAATGTATTATTATTAAAAGGTAGGAACTTCATTTGGAGATGTGTTAATCTAGTAAATAAATGTATTATTATTAAAAAGGTAGGAACTTCATTTATGGAGAGATAGAGAGAGAGAGAGAGAGAGAGAGAGAGAGAGAGAGAGAGAGAGAGAGATGTTATTAAAAAGGTAGGAACTTCATTTGGATATGTGAGAGAGAGAGAGAGAAACTTCATTTGGAGATGTTATGGAGAGAGAGAGAGAGAGAGAAACTTCATTTGGAGATGTTATGGAGAGAAACTTCATTTGGAGATGTTATGGAGAGAGAGAGAGAGAGAAACTTCATTTGGAGATGTTATGGAGAGAAACTTCATTTGGAGATGTTATGGAGAGAGAGAGAGAGAGAGAGAGAGAGAGAGAGAGAGAGAGTTGTGACTCATTTGGAAACAAAAAATTATTTCAAGAGTCACCCCTCTTGAAATTATTCATCCTCTAGTAGAGATGAGAAGCTCAATTTAAATTCGTAATTTCTGATAGGAATCTTTATATCCCAATAGGATCCCCCACTTCATAAAGTATTGGATGATACTTCTTGAAATATTTTCCACATTATTATTTTTTTGTTATTACTATATTTTTTTAAATACATGCCCATGTTCGCCTCCCAAAAAGCCCCCTTCCATTTCAAATGAAAGGGTCCCCATGTAAATAAATGATTCCTAGTGTTAGTTGATTGGATTGTCAATTTTGAACATCAATTTTTTCTTTTAGTTTGGATTTTTTTTTGAAAGATCTTATACCCTCAAAACTCATCTAGAATCCAAATGTCTACAGTTTCATGACTACCAACATGAAATTCAAAAGAATGGTTGCAATAAGTTTTCCCATTATTTTTCAATTCCATCATTGGTTTCCTGACACTTTTATGTTTACTTGCTCTAGTGAATTAAGGGATCTATTTTGATTTTTATTTGTAGTCTTGGTTATATACAACGAGATGCTATTTTTTGTAATCCTAAACTCTTTAACTCTATACCTTTTACAAACACCATGGTCACATTATCAAGACCTACATTTGTAATCCTATCTTCTTAATAAGTTAGTGTTATGGAAATTCAATTGTTGGGAGAAATCATATGTATAGGTTTTAACTCTAAGCGATGTGGTATATCATGTCCTTAAATTTAAACTTCATGTTTACCAATTCCATATCCTTTTAAACTTAGATTGACAATCATGTCAAATAATGAGTTCTTGTGATAAAAAATTTGATAATAAATGTTTTGGTGGGTCATTTCTAATTATGTGGCAATATCTGGTTTTGTGGCACATTGTGTATCTAACACCTGGACTATAGTTATGAGTGGAATCATCTTAAGGGATAATTATCCTCATTGTTCAATAACAAATTTCATTACTCTAACCTTGGACATCTAGTACTTGAGCTACAATGTCATTTCATACCGGTTTGGTGCTCTTAACACTAACCCATTTGATATCTCCATAAGATATGAGGGTTTCTCACTCAAACTGCCCAACCATAGGTTTCTCTTCTCTGATCCAATCCACCTGTGTTGTATTGTAAGAATTATTCATGGCTCTTGTGGTGTGGATTGAACCTCTAGGAGCTGAAATTATGGAAGCATATGAGGAACACCTGTCCTTATTTAAGAAGGTAGGAAGGTGGGATTTCATCACAACATTTTATGGCCATAATGTGGAGGTTTCTAGAGCTTTTGTTCAGTCCTGTAATGTAAATATAAATCTAGTGGGTGAAATTGAAATCCCAATGAATGAGGCTTTCATTGCTCATTCCAATAACTTGTTGGTTGAGGGAGAAATATGGTTGAAAAATTGTCCTATGAAGGACATACCCGAAAGAAAGTTTTTAGTGTTAAAGAAGTCATCGTATAATCCAAAAGGTATACTTGTGACACAACTCATGCAAAAATGGCATGATTTGGTTTTAATTATTAGGTAGTTTATAACCTGTGAATACCATTACGGTCTGGCTTTTTAGTACCATATCCACCTGCTTATGGTCTTCCTCAATCATTAGCTTAATATCCTCTATTACCTATATAAGAGTCTTACTAAAATGGTTGAGTTTTATCATTGATGGTTCAAGAAACCTGATAGAAACTTGTTCCATTATGGATTAATACAATTCCTTATCAAAATTATACTTTCACAATTGGGAGACTCTTGGGAGGTTTTCTCCTCATAAATAGTTATGGTGAAATTCTAGCTAACAAAGTGGAGAGGATTCCTAGTAAGGTTGTTGATATTCATAGGGATATTTATGTAGATGTTCCTGAAACCTAGACCTTATCTATTCGTTAGACCTCAACACTGAAAACCTTGATGAACCATCTGAGCTAAACTTGACAAATACCATCGATGATGAGCTCGTAGACCCATCCTTTACTCACATTAATAGTAGCACAACTAAAAGGTTTTAAATTGGTCATTTGGGAGAACATTATGATCCTACACTACCTGACGCTTGTAACTCTAAGCTGAACTTGTCTGTCCATTGTGTCGAACATAACCCTCGACATAACATTATAGATGAAATAATCAATCATGAGGATAACTTGACCAAATAGAATCAATTTTAAAGTCATAATTTGGCACGAAAAATAGCTCATGCAATTAGAAATAAATATAAAAAGAGTTTAGGCTCTTCTAATCCTATTCAAATTCACATTTCAGAAGAACCAAAGCTTGAAAAGGAAAACCATAAGTCCAAATATGATAATGATTTCAGGTGTGAGTCTAATCCCAACCAACTTGATGATATTGGGACTAGGTCTAAAAATGACTATAAACATGAACATGGTTCACATAGGTTTTTGAAGAAATGGTTATGGATGGATAAATATAATGTGTTGGTACCACTTATCAAGCATAAAATCAGTGAATTACAACGGGAAAACCAATGCCTAAAGCTGCAAAACCAATCTATGGTTGAGAAACATAACGAACAACTTACAAAATTGAAAAAAAAAGCTATAGTTGGATGAAAAGAAAGATTAAATACTTTGGAGTTAATATCATTATTACTTTAGATTTACAAAATCTTGTTGGTGCCAAATAACTGATGTTCAATTTATTTTCTTTTAAGTTTTAATATATTTTTTGAGGTACAAATATTTGTTTAATTTGTTTTACTGATTTTTTTAGTAGATATAAAATCAAATATTTTGTAGCCACTCTTTTAAAAGATATGGGTTGTTAATTTAATTCATTTTATATTTTACAGGTGTCTAGTGTAGATATGCAACTCAGCCTTGGTTTCCAAATATGTCGAATCTAGTCCAAGTGTCTAGTATAGATATGCAACTCAACCTTGGTTTCTAAATATGTCGAATCGAGTCCATGCAGTTAATATGTCTTGATGAGACAAGATCTTCTATTGCAATTATTTATTGGAACTTGTTTACTTTTAAGAAAAAATTGATATGATCCATAAGGTCAAACTTATTGGATAAACAATGTTTCCTATTTTTTAGAGAACCATGTTTTTATTTTAGACATTATTTAATTTTGTGTTATCATAACTTAGTATGAAATTATAATGAAAGGGGGAGGATGGAAAAGATGAAACTCATGAATGTTGGCAATGAAATTTTGTTTTGTTTGTTTTGTATTAAATGCCTTTAATGTAAAAAACATAGGTGTTTATCTTTTAACATTTCTTTTAACGACTACATTTTTTTCATTAAAGGAATTTAATACAAAACAAAAAAACAAAATTTCAATTTCCAACCTTCATGTTTCATCTTTAGAATTTCATACTCTATTTCTATTTATACTTGTTAGTAACTTTTTTTTTACTGTGTTTTGTGAGTTTATTGGATATTTTATTATTGTTACATACTTGAATGTGTTTCAAGAATTAAAGACTAATTTTCTTTAATTCATCTTTCCTACCTTTGTTAATTCTTTTGCCCGGTATCTACAAGAATTAGTTTGGGTCTATGTAATGTGTGCTTTAGTTCATGGAATAATTTTCATATATTAAAGCTATCATTTGTACATTTTTGATGCAAATAGAAATGACAATGTGACTATTTTGTGTTTTGGTTCATAAGTTGTAGTCCTTCATTTTCATGAATTACATTTCCCTAGTTCATTAGTCAATGAATGATTATTTTATGAATGAGAAAACAAATATAGTCATTTAATCTATTTTAGCTCTTGGCTAAGATAGTTAATTAGTAATTTTTTATTTTTTGCTTTTAATATTTCTAGTGTGAATTAATTAAAATAATTTGAGACTCATTTCATATTGTTTAAGAGGAACGATAAGTTAGTTGTGATATGGCTTATTACCTCTTATTTTTCTGTTCATACTTGAAGTCGAGTTTATTTCACTCATAATTTAAATTTATTCTTAAATTCTTTTACAACTTATTCTAAATATCTTTTCTCACTAGTCGAGTAGTGATTTTATTATATATATATATATATATATATATATATATATATATATATATATATATATATAATTCTTTTGTTACATTTTTCTTTTTAGCAATTTTTAAATATTAGTAAATTTCTTCTTAAATTCTTTTACAACTTATGCTAAATATCTTTTCTCACCAATCAAGTGTTACTTCTAGTGATTTTATAATTTATATATTTGTATATAATTCTTTTGTTAAATTTTTTAGCAATTTGTAAATATTAATATAGAACCTTAGGATAGCTTTCCCTTCTCTTTGGGAAAAAAAACCTTTGGCTAATGGAGCCATTAAACCCATTAGAGACAACCATACCAAACAACTTGGGTAGATTAAAGAACCACAAATTGATTTGTTTCCTCTTGTTGACATATGATCAATTATGCCCATCAATAACACCTCATATTGAGAAGTAAAAAGAATAAATGCATGGGATGCAAATGGTGTGTGTGTGTGCATGAGAGCGCGTGCATTGATTTTTTTTTTTATTATCTCTCTATTTAAAGTGATGTAAAATTAAGGTAGATATGTATTTTTTTTTTATTTTTTTTGTATCCTAGAGGAACCAAATAGCCCGCCTAACACATAGATACTAGTAAACATTTGGGGATCTATGTCCTGTCCTCCTGTCCATAAACTAGGTCACAACTAGGGGGATTTGAACCTCAGATCTCTTAGATTTCATAGATTTCACATTACTTTGATCACCAATTGAGCTGCCCCCTGGGACGATATAGGAGTATTTAATTCATGGTTTAGATTGATTATTTTTTAATTACCATTTTTTTTTATTTCTTAATGTAAGTATTATTTTGTTATTTTCAAATATAATGTTTTAGGACAACATCTCCCTCAATATTGGTCATAGAGTCTCTCATAGTACACAAATACAAACCTGAAAGTTAAAATGCATTTTCTTTATATCATGGATTTTAACACGAAGTGTGATGGGAAAACATAAGAGATAATTTCATTCTCATTGGCCAATATTGCCACTTGAGGCATCTTACAATGGAGTATACCAAACTTTTAAATAGGTCTAATCACATCAAATATCCTGTATGAATACCATGAGCCACCCAATACCATATACTTGAAAAATATCCGTGGTTTAACTTTTAAATATGTTTCATCACATCAAATACCATGGGATACCCAAACCATGGGATTGAAAACTATCTATAGTGAAAATTTGTCACCTTTTCTTGAAAATACACAAATATGATTCCTTATGAGATATATGGTGTGCTTGTTTGTACCCAAAAATAGTAATAGGGTTTTAAAATAAGGTGAAATATGAGATATTTAAATACTACTGAACATCTTCCCTCCTCAAAATATTATCATAAAAAATCAACTTTTAGCTATATTTCACCCCAAAAAATACCCTATTGAGGGTGCGTATTTGGATTCCATGAAACTTGTATGTTTTTCCTTTTGTTGATTTCATGAAATATTAAGAGTTGTTTTTGTAAATTTAACCCTGATATACCAACCATGGCAAACTGTTGGGCTTATAAAGCTATATCTACTCCCCCAATTATCATGACATACATAAAAGAGTTTAACTTCAATCATGAATAGACAATTCTATCTTACAACATTTCCCATTGCATGAAATAGTATTGTCCCTCAATATTGTGACTTGAAAATTGGAGGTAGGGTATATGGAGATACTTAAATGTTTTGCTACTTTAGCATCTTCAAATTATGTGAACTACCATAATCTATAACTATTGATAACCTTTTTTTCTTAATATAACCAAAAACTTTAAGTGTTTGGGGTTGAAAAATGGCTATCATCATGGCAAACAATATTCTTGAAATGATATTTTGATATCTATATTCTTTAGTCATTTTGGATTCCTTACTCCAATCCTTTGTTTGGCACATCATATGAAGATATATCACCTATTTATTCCTTTTTGTTGCTATCACTATTATGTACTTTGCATAGATATAATTCCTTTTCTTTGCATTTGTGGCCTAGACTCTAATTACTATGCATGCCATTTAAACACCGATTTTTTTCATTCTTTATGTCTCATGATAGAATCCTTTTGTTAGGGGGAATATATTTTGAGCTTGGTTTTCAAAATGGGGCCAAGGGGATCGCTAATAGGACATTAGTTTATGTTTAATGAGTTTTGCTATTTGTCATGATTGATGTACATCCTTGATACTTTTCAGTTCAAGTTCTCTTTTAATATTCTCTTTTAACCCTAATATGGTAATATATAGTAGGAAATCATCTAATGGGTCTAGCACATGCATAGATATTACATGTTAATTAGAAAAATACTCCACCATCATATTGGATTGCTGCAATGACCAAGACTTTCTTCTCTTCTATATACTGAAATATTTTGAAAACATTATTTTTGAATATATCCTAGTCTCTTGCTAATGTTAGGGATTCTATTTTCCACCACAATTCCTGATTATGAGTCAATTTCAACATGTGAAAATGTCAAAATTTAATTTTCTCTTCATCATAATCTATTTGATCTATCACATATTAGTGTTTGAGTTTATTTATCCATCTTGTGCCCTCTCTATCCTCCTTGCTATAAAATCTTGGCACATTAATTTTATCTTTTGTGTGAAACTATTAAGGGAACCCATACTAGATGAATGTTGTGGAGGTGGAAAATAAAAGTGAGAACTTGGGATACTTATCCGCTTATTATCATTTTTCATTTGTTTGACTTCCATTTTGAGTGGGTCATGGTTCTTTCCCACTCACTTTTTTCAAAGTTAACTTTTGCATCCACTTGATCAATTTTTTGGAGATCATTGTGCCCATCTCATTCAATTTTTTGAGAACCAACCATTATCTCCAACAACTCTTTTATATCATCATTATACTTTGTAGTGGAAGTGGTGTTTCTTATAGACCCCACAAACTTCCTTTATGTTTTGGAACTCCTCATGAATTTTTGTGGATTTTCAATGTCAAAGTGTGGCAATTGAGTTGGTAAATGACTTTGTCTACATGTGGTTGTTTAAGAGAGGAAGGAAACACGAGAGAGAATGGTGATGGGTAGTTGATATTGCAAATTGTAAATGGACTATGGAGAATTCATGCTCATGGTAAAGCACGAAACTTGTGCAATAGATGGGTGGTAATTCCCTAACATGTAGTAGGGTAACATATCTCTACATATAATTAGTAGAGTCATGACTCATTTGGAAAGAGCCAACTACTTTAATAGTTAAATAATTGATTTAAATTATTTTTATATTATTATTCTATAATCTAGTTTAGTATATTATACACATTGTGAAGATTTTTCCAAACATTTCATAAACAAACTAGCATAGATCCATCTTAATATTAGACCCCTCCAAGTGCTTTGTTATTCTATGAATGACACCCAAAGTAAATGACATTAGAGTACACCATGTACTAACGCAAAGGAATCTAAAAAAATTTAACCATGACCTCCCATATCCCTTCCATGAAACTGGTCAATTCAAACTATTTGAGCTAACCCATAGGGTTGTGTGTGGGTGTGCATGGGTAAGTGTGTATTCCAAGGAAAACCTTGTAGGCAAACCCAAGGGATTCTTTCCCACATTCATAGATGACATCCCTAGTAAACTTATTGGTGTAGACTCTTGTGCCTCACCCAAGGGGGTTTGAAATAAACCCCTACTCATATTAAGTTAGCCAAAATCCCAACAACATCAGTGACAACTAGTTGATCCATCCCATTTAGTTCAAAATTCAATTATTTTTGGGTTCATGCACTATAAATGTATAACCTTCCCAAGATTGAGGAGAGAAATAGTTTTAAAATATATATATTTTTTGAATTATACTAGTTAAAAATGATGATTTTAGTTTTCCTATAATTTCTTATCCAAAAAAATAATAAAAATTAAATCAATGTGTTTTGGTTTCATGATTGAAAAATTATAGCCTTCCTAAATTAAGTTATTTTTTTTAATGATTTTTCTTGGATTTTAAATGGTTAAAAAACATTTATTTTACTTTATCTATCACTGCAAATCCAATAGAAGAGAAAAAGAAGTCAACCTTCACTTGTTATCTCATCATAACAATTTATAAATGATATTCCAATAAATATAAGGTCCATGTATGATGCAACATAATGAGAGTCATATTGCTTAGGATGAATTGATAAACCAAAATATTAATGGTTTAACCCATTCATTTGTTTTCCATAGTTGAGACAATAATTAAAGGAGGAGAGTGCCCATGATGGCTTGAGAACAATCTAAATTGTTGTAAATTGGTTAATTTTCACTAGCTAGTATATCTCCATGTGAGGAATCCCAAGTGATATTGTTACTCAATTGAAGGATGATGTTATCACATCACACTAAGAACTTGCACTTTAAATCTAAATTTTAAATTGACAAAGTTTTTAGTTTGAACAATGCCTCATAAATCATCTCCATCTCACAATTGTTCAAAATGTGGGATTATTCACAACATATACACCCAACATTAACATTAACACACACATACACATGAGAAAATGAGTATTAATATGGATCAAAACAAATCACAAATATATATCACTATAACCGTATTCTATAACATCACACAAATAACGATCATAAATCCAATATGATTTACAAAGAATGACATTCAAACCACCAGTGATGTTAATATTGGAGTGAGAAGGATGTTATCACATCAATTTAGAGACTTGTAATCCAAAAGAAACATTTAAATTACAAACCTTAATAGTGGAAACTACTACTGCACCATTTACTTTTGTATCATTATTTACTTAAATTAAGAGAGTTCATGTAATAGTGAAATTAATTATTATGAAAGATAAAATTAGTGAAGTTTTATTTTTAGCATATCTTATATAATTTTATTTGACACTCTTTGAAATGATAATTCTCAAAAGATTGATATCACTTCACTTAAAAAGTAGAATCTAATGAAAAAAAGGATAGAATTAAATAATATTTGTATGATAGTGGCAACACAAAACATATACAGAGAAAAACATAAACAATAAACAATTTGATGCTCATATTGAAAAAAAAAACAATTTGGAAAAATTCAAATCATATATAAATGGCATAGGCTAAAGAGTTGAAAAATTCAACTGATAACAAAGTTCTATTTTTTTTCATTCAAAATCATTTATGAATAAAAGAGACACATAATTCAATATTTCTCATAAGTTCTACAATGAGTGGCATTATGTTACCATGTAAGCACATTTTTTTATGATGCTTGTCCACAACTTTGAAATTGAGAAACTAAAACTTACGTAGTTAAAGGGGTAGTATAAAAATACAATAATAGTATAGTAGTAGTTATAATGTAGTATATTGCTTTATTGACTAGTCAATCTTCATTATCCCACTTTGAAAAAAAAATAAAAAAAAAATCCACAAAATTAATGACCATTCCTCTTTAAACTATATTTGAAATGGCTTTTAGAGGCATCTTAATAAAGAATGATATTGACCAAGGAAGAAATTTTCCTCTATGCACTTTGAAAGGCTTAAGAAGGTGAAAAGGGTTAAAGATGAGTTTGGTATTTTAGTTAAATTATCCTTTTTTTTAAGTAATTTGAATACTTTGTTTTCACAATTAAACATGACACATTTGTAAATAATGGATTTACAATGTAGTTACTTATATAAGTAATAATTTGTAAGTTAAAGTGGAAGATTTTTTATTATGTATTCATAATTATTTTCTACCAAGTTTTATTATATGACATTTTTTTTTCACAAGTATGTATCTATCTTAACTTCACATTCATCGAGTATGGAGAGAGACTTTCGTGCAACTTTTTGTAGCTTAAAATATTTGAAAGATATATATATATATATATATATATATATATATATATATATATATATATTAATGGTAAAATGCCATCTTTTGTTTCTTTCTCTTTTGATTACATTGTCATGTTACCATTCAACCAACACATTTAACAAAAAAGTCCAAAATAAACCATAAGATGCACCTCTCTTGTTGTTAGAATGTTGAAAATATGCAAAAACATATAACAATATAAAACATCATAACATTTCTAATGTAATAACCTATGCATAATAAAAACACTTAATCAATAACATAAATGAGACAAAAGAAAGTGACACACTTGATTTATGTGGTAAAATCCAACTGGGGAAACATCCACGGGAAGGTAATAGCGTCTTTATTATCTTTAGAATTCTCGAATCTTACAAAGGGCATCACTACAAATGCTTCACTACTTTACAAAGATAGAAATTTGATATATTATTTTATGTTTTATGAGACTCCCTAACCTCTATTATATACAAATATATATTGAGGAATTACATCCCAATAATACATGTGAGATCATGTAGTTTCACCTCTTTATATAATATATTATTACAAAGGTATTTTACTCCATGATAAATGTGGGATATACCTTTTTTACATCCAATTAGAGTTTCTTTGGACATAACCTATACATTATTACCTTCCAATGGGATACATTCCAACACTCCCCTGTAATGCTGACTAGGGAGATGCAACATTTATGGAGGAAGATGACATTACATTAACATCCCTCCCCCCCACTTGATGAAAACTTCCCGCATTCCAAACAACTTTAGAAGTAATATTAACTTCATCTCCATCATGGATGTGGTGAAAATATCCAAAGAATTATGATCATTGTCACAAGTAACCAATAACACTTCTGAGGAAGTATGGGCAGTTAATACTCCTAAAGAAGTTTGACTATTGTCATCAATAAGCAATATTGCTGAATAAGTATAAACATTTTCACTCGTAAGAAGGCAAAATTTTTTAGGAAGCTTGAACAAAAAACACTCTTGAAGAAGTTTGAACATTGTCACTAGTAACATGCAATACTCGTGAATAAGTTTGAACAATGTTACCATCAATGTTGATCAAACACAAGAATATAGAAAACTATATCTCCCAATAACAATGGATGATACGCAATGATATGAAGTCCTTAAGCATCTATCAAATTCAATCCACCACCTTTCATCACTCTAACCACAATCTATTATAATATTTGGTATTGTTCCATGGTTCTTACTTTCACATATTTGTTACAAAAATATGAAAGCACAAATATCATGTTTCCAATAACTTTAATTCCTCGATAAATTCCTTTGATTCTCATGAGGATGAAGATATGGCATAGGTGCATGATCATGCTTTGATTTACTAACAGGAGTAGAATGACCTTGTAAATCAACAAAAAATTATGAGGAAGTTTGTAATGAAATTGTCAATCATCTCTTCATTCTGTTCAACATAGTCTATAGGGGTTGGCTCTTTGAACAACCTAGTTTGAACTCCTCCTACAACAAATAACACTTGTTGAGATTCATCATGATTGGATGTTGGAAGTGAGGAATTAGTATTTTATCCAAAGACCTTCTCTATATGTATGTATATCAAGGATAATAATATTAGTAATGCCTTGTAGATTCTTCCCAGGTCAACCTCTAGTATGGCCCATCTTTCTCAATGACCAGGACCCAATATTTGTAGTGTGCTTTTAAAATATGGGAGAAACAACATGATGAGTGGTCAATAAACCATGTGATGAAATGGAAACATTAACATCAATAGTATTATAATCAATTGGAGTACAATCAATCTCATCAATAGATGAGTATGGATGCTCAATTTCATTAGTCTTCATCTCAACATTCTATAGATGACTGACTCTAAACTCAAAGTTATGTTTGCAGCCCTGATTTTGAATAGTCTCATCCTTTTCAATCAGTTGTATCAACAAGCAATCATGATATATTGGAAATATTGAGAGGGGGGTGAATCAATATTTCACTTCAACTAGTTAAATTTTAATATTCAAAGCATTAATTAACATTAACATCAAGTCAAAACATAAATCAATAACACCATTCAAAATGCACAATATCAAAGACAATAGACATGAGATTTTAAGATGGAAACTCTTCTGGGATAAAAACCATAAAACACTTCTTAATATAGGTCTTTAAAATTTACATCAATAGGGAGGTCCAACTTCCAATATTCTCCAGCTACAACTAGAAGGAGGCTCCAAGCCCCATATTTATTAGCTCCAATTGAAAATATGATCCAACACCCTGATTTACCAGTTCCAAATAGAAGGACGCTCCAATGCCTTGGTTTACTAGCTCCAACTAAAAGGATACTCCAATACCATGGTTTTATCAATTCCGACTGAAATTATGTTCCAACACCCTACATAGGATCCAACCTATCCTAGCACCACCCTGCCACCCTAAAGTGTTCTCAGGCTCAATCTGAAGGAGACTCCAATATCCACCTTGCACCACCCTACCACCCTTCTCAGCAAGACACCACCTTCCCTGAAGGATCTAACCTTCAATTCACCACACTTGACCACATTTCATATATTTTTAGATTGGATCCACCTTTGTTTAATAAATAACATCAAATTGCAATGTAATTTCTGCTTGCTTAATAATTAATTCTACTTCAATAACATCTTTGTACCAATGCTATACAATAAACAAGACAATTTTATTACCATGCCAAATCAGCAACAATAAAACTCTTCTCATGAATAACATCAAGTCCAAACAACCTGCTCATTATACCATTTTACCCAATCATCTTAGACTCATAAATATCATTATTCAATATGAAATCCTTAGCTCATCAATTTCATCATATTCACACTGTCAGACCTTGTATAAATAACTATGCCAAAACATTACCTCAACATTTCTTCTCAAGCATCATATGTAACTGATAAACCCTCGTTATTTGGACACAAACATCAATTATAAATCTAGGCTCATAAATATGCATACAAATACGAGCATCACATGATACAATATCTTCTCTCCATATTGATGCTTAGCAATGACACTTTCAAACCCCAAAAAAAATTCATAGTAGAAGATACTTCTTACTGCTTATCAGTGATCACATCATAACATGCAAAATCAAGTGTCAGTCATTAGCTCTCAACCTCACATTGTTTAATGTCAACTGATGTATGCTTCAATTATACATTGATGAGACAAACTATGTCGACTACCAATCTACAATACTACCTATTGTATATTTTCAACTTCATAATCATAAATAAAATAATTCACAAATCTTGTTTCATACCTTGATGAAGGATGTACCACATGACCTTGCTAATTATCCTATTCTGAAGATGCACTTGCTGATGAAGAGTTTACCCCTGAGTAATCACTGATCATATACTAGAGACTCCCTTATGTCTATGATCAATATGTCCATATATCCCTATGTAGAGTGGTCTTTCCGTAACCAAATTTGAAACCAATTTAAAGTGGGTGACTATCACAAGAATGAACCCTAGACATACCTTGGTCTTGAAGACAATTTTCAGTGCAAGTTGTCCACAAAAATCTTACCTCCAATGACAACTTTACTTCTGAAGGATACCTCAAACTGATGAGAAGGCTAACCCTTGCATACCCTAGAAAATACCTCAACATATGAAGTACATCATTCTTTGAGAAATCATGATGACTCAATGATATTCTACCACAAACTCCTAGGGAGGACTAATCAAATTTCAGTATTGAGTTGTAGAAGCTAGTCACATAATGGATCCTTAACATGCCTTGAAAACAAATGACATCAATAAAGCCTCAAATTTCCCTAACCAAAACACAGGTCTACCTTGTAACATTGAACAATAACTATTGATATACCTCCAAAATATAATTATATTAATCATTGAAGTAATCCAAGATTCATGCCTCAAAAAGGACCCTTTGGAGAGTTGATTATGCTTAGAAATGAACTTCATATGGGCCTCAATACTACGGAGCTAAGTCACATGCAAAAGGCTAGCCAATGTTACATTGGAAACACAAATTATGTTTGCAAAAGAGGCTCAAAATAGCCTCAGATTAGCCTCAACACTTGATCCTTAGGAACCAAGAGAGATATGCCACAACGATACGAATTCAAGAAGGCCGCGTAGATGATGGATTTGAAGAGTCGATAAAATTTACCTCACATGATTGAATATAAGCCTCAAATATGATTCCTTGGAGGGATGAGAATGTAACTAAACCCACAATTTTTTTTGCCTCTTATAAGCTGGCTTATGTATCAAAGGAAAGACATAAATTAGGCTTCAAAATCTGGACAAAATCTCCTCATAAGATAGAAGTTCTATCTCATATACACTCCATAACCCCAACATAGAATAATAACAAAAGGATAAACATTTAATCCAAAAATATTTTTCTGACTTGGCGTCCTCTTTATCTTGGCGTGACTGCACAAGGTCACAGAGAAACAACAGAGATGTGTCAGATCTAATGTGTGAGAGTTCATTACTAATGAAGGTAAAATGGCTCCCTTTTATAGAGGTCATGGAGGCTTCTAGGAAGGGGCTGACTTGATAAAAAATGGAGGGAAGTTGACCTTAGAAAAAATTGTGTTTAAATTTCAAATATTAATATTTTGGAGCCAAAACTAATTTCTTTTGGAGGTTGACTTATCAATTATTTTTTATAATTTATCCTTGATAAAATTATCTTTTGACTTTGACTAGGATAGGCCCATTTTAATTTAACTTTCTTTAATAAACAAAAAATTCTTATAGTATCTCCTCTAGGGTTTCTTGATCACAAAAAGTGGGTTCGACTTTGAAGAAGCATATGTACTCAACTACAAGGAGTTAGGAGGTGTGCCACATACCATTGGAATCAACATGACGAGTATAATCAAATGATGATGGTCTCATGATCAAAATCACAGTCCTCTATATCCATTTTCCTCAACAATTCTTGGGCATCCAGGGCTTACCTTCCTCTCTTCCAAGGCCATATGTAGCTTCCAATCAATGCAAACTAGATGAATATTAAGAGTGTTCAATGAATGATGTTGAAAGTTGATAACATGACCATTCAACATGATTTTATTTCAAAGCTTGATACTTATTTTTCAATCCTTTTTCTATCTACAACTAAGAAATACTAGACTACAAGGTAAGGATTTCTTGATGAATCATATAAATATATTTCATCTCCAAGGATTAGGTAGTAACATCATCAATCTTGTCATACAAAGAGGCTAAAACTTTCCATACCTCAATTGGATTGTCCTCAACTATCATATGATCCTAAAGAATGTTTGAGATAATTTTCCAAATGTGTCCTCTTTCTTGTTTAGATTGTTCTTCCCATATTGCCAAGTCTTCATCATAAGAAGGTTTCTTGTGTTCACAATTGATCAAATTCCATAGGTTATTAATCCTAGGAACATCCACCATATTTCTTTTCCATGGAAGGTAGCTAGAGACCACCAATATAGGAATAGAAACTAAATCTGACATTATAATGGTGATTGAAAAATAGAAACTAAACCTTTAGAAATAAAGATCATGAGCTTGATGAATATAAGAAAAAAATTGAAATACTTTCGTACTTATGGCAAACTTACCATCAAAGTTCTCTAGTTCAAAAATATTCAATAACCCTTGTTATTTGAATAATTATTAGTTTTTGAATTATTATATTTACAGTTGAATTTTTTTTTAATAGATTTATTATAAGAAGATTAAATACAACTAAAAAGATTATTTAATAAACATAACACTTAATAAAAAAATAGACTTATTATATAGAAAACCAAATAATAATAATAATAATAATAAAAATAATGTATTATAATAAGAAACTATTTTCTATAAAAATAAAACAAAAAATCTTGAAAAAAGAAATCTTATGATATAACCAAATAATATTTTATTATAAAAATATGAAACCTAAAAAAAATAAAAATAAATCATGTACGAGTAATATGATAATTAAAAAAAAAACAACATAGATACTAGTTATATGATGGTTATAATAATGTATTTGTTATAATAATATAAAGTAAAACCTTTTACCAATGAACTTACCATGCCATATAAACTTTATGATACCAGAGGTTTGAGATTGGAAGGAATTTCAGAAAGGTAGAATCGCTACATGCAAGGGTATGAACATGAATAGAAAACATAAAAACACATACTAATTCTGAAACCCTTAAACCAACATTGTAACCCTAGAGTGATTCATAAAATATATACCCGAGAGCTAAGTCACCCCCACAAAGTGGATTCCAATTGGATTGGTTTATGAGAATGCAAGGCACCCCACCAGATATGTTTGGACCAAGAAATACAAAAAATTGGATGAACAGGGTTTTGAGCACCTGCCTTTTTGTTGTGTGAAAACTTGCACACATACTCAAAATAAATCCATGGAAACACAACTCTTAAGCAACCATAGAGGAGAAAAATTTCACCTATAGAATTTAAAAAAAATCAGATATGAAGTTGACCACATAAAAAAAAAACTGTTTACAACAAACAAACAAAAAAACAGATTAGATTTGAAAACAACCCAAAAAAATATGCAACAAGAAACCAAAGAATATTCAACAGAAACTACAGTAAACCACATATGTGCACGACAGTATGGATTTTGTACATGGGCGTACATTGCACAAATAGGGAGAGGAAGGGCTCAATAGCTAGATATTGAAAAATAGAACCTATAAAAAAAAAAGAAAAAAAGAAAAACCAAAAATGGATGTATGTAGCTAAAGATATCATATTCAAAAGAAATCATTACATTTAGCTATGATGACAAAAAAATGGTAAACCTGAAACTCAAAAGGTTTCTTAAAAAAATTTAGGTTAAAAAATAACAAAGCTAGTTTAAGAAAACTAATTGAAAAATAGGCAAACCAAAGCCTAAGTTAACAAACCAATAGTCATTCCTAGTTGAGTTCACTTTTCTAGAGCCGATGTTGAAATTAGACTTTTGAAAAACTATAATATTGTAGAAAAATTCTTTGATATAATTATAAATTTTAATTGCTACGAGATTTAATAATAAATCTATAAAATAATAAGTGCTTTAATGTTGAAATCAGACTTTTGAAAAACTATAATATTGTAGAAAAAATTCTTTGATATAATTATAAATTTTAATTGCTACAAGATTTAATAATAAATCTACAAAATAATAAGTACTCAAATGGAAGAAAATGTTGTTACCAAAATCTTCTTGCTAAAAGAAATAGAAAATAACAGCTTGCTCTGCTACCATGCTAGAATATTAAAAATATACATAAACATATAACAATCTAAAATAATAGAACTTTACTAATCTAACCTCCTATACTTAATAATAACACTTAATAAATAATAAAAAGGAGACAAAATGAAAAGACACACCAATTTTACATGGGAAAATCCCAATTAGAGAAAAATTTATAAAAATGTACTAACATTTTTATTATAATCAGAATTCTCCAAACTTACAAAAAGCATCACCACAAATTTTCACTACTTTACAAAAATAAGACTTTGATATTTTGACGTGTCTCATGAAACTCCCTAAACTCTCGAAAATTACATCCCAATAGGACACCTGGAATACTATAATTTCATATTTCTATATAGACTATTACAAAAATATTTTATTCCATAATAAATGTAAAATATGGAGTTGTCTATAATGCGACTTTTTGAGATTCCGGTGACGGAATCCGGCGAAAGAAATTGAGATGAAATCATGATTTGTTGCAGTTAAAATGGTTTTTTAACTGCATATTCGGATTCGGCACCCTGAAAAACCCCTGGGACGGTTTCATTGTGCAGAAATTAGCTATCAAACTTGGATTCCGATAAATTACTGCCGGATTTTCACCGGAAAAAATCGCCGGAAAGGCTTTCAAAAAGTCGCATTAAAGACTACTGCGTAAAATATACCTCTTTTACATGAAATTAGAATTTATTATTAAATCATTCAACCACTCAATCTTGATTATCAAACTCATAAATACATAGGTGTAAAAGAGAAAAAGGAAAAAAAAAATTTAATTACTTAAATAAAAAATATATTATTTTTGGTTATAATGTGTAAACATTATTCATATTACACATCTCATCCCTATTAAATTATAAATATTTCTCTTTTATTTTAATATTAAAACACATTTTTAATCTTTTCCAAAATCTAATGGAAGCCAAAATTAATATATGTAAACGTGTTTTAAAATTTGCGACAATCCATATTCACCTTTGTATATTTTATTTAATATAATTATAATGATAATAATAATAATATGTTAAGATATAACGTGTTATAAAACCATTTAAACCCATCTAGTATATGGTAGAAAATGAACATTTATTTTACCTCGGAAGAAAGTAAGTGGTATATTTACCCTATTAACACACATAAATCTCATTACTGGAATCCTTTTCATTTTGTTGGAGCTTTTGAACTATTTAAAGTTTTGTTTTATTGTATAAAGTGAAACCAGGTGAAATTTATAATTGTTTATACTATTAAAAAAATCATTCATTATCATGTTGGAAAAGATTAAAATATAATTGTTTTAATTTCAAATTTTTAAATGTAATAAAATTGATGTATTTTTATTTTTTTATAATATTTAATAAATTTAAATTTGAATGTTTATTTTAATTGTTTTTATTTAGTTATGAGCTTATTTTTTTGGGACATAAGGAAATATGTTAATAGCCTAAGACTCAAAGACACTTGTTAGTAGTGAAAGTCTTCCTTTTTATGTATTACTAATGGGTAATTCTAGGTGGCCTCGTTTTCCTTGAAGAATGGTGATGAGTCAATCTGCATTTGTGGATAACAACTAGTGATAGTTGTCCTCACTGTTAGTTTGAAAACTATGTTATGATAAGTTTTCCCACTCTAAAAAAAATGTTTTTGCATTTGTTTTTGTAATTTAGAATAATTACATATAGTAAATATAAGCACAAATGAAGATAATAGAGATGGGTTCAATACTAAAAAGTGGGATATATGTAAGAGAATTATTTTCAGCCATTTGCATGGAAATACTACCTTATTTATGTAATGTTTATAATAATTTTACTTGTAGCTTTGCAAAATAATAATTCTTTTAGTTATTTTGTGATTACTATCTGCATAGTAATGACAATTTCGAGATTACAATTTCTCACACACCAATACATTTTTCTATTATTACATATTAAAAGGTTACATAAAATTTAACCCTAGTTGCACTTGTAACACACATCACGTCAACAAAATGCAATTTTATTTTCACAATAAACTTATACCTTTGGCATTTTTTAAGCTCTTTTTCATATCCTAGATCATTTTAGATCTAGGCTTCCCTGATTTGGTTATCTTGAATTTTCTTTGATTGAGAAGCTTTTACACAAGGTTGTCATTTTTTTAGAATTGACCATGATACTCTCATTTTGTTTGATGATATCTTTGTACTTTTTCTTTTCACTTCTTCACAATAATCCATTCCCCTTATTTTAACTAGACCTCCTTTTCTCCTTAGAGGGAAAAGGTGAACTCCACTTTTTAGAAACCCTAGGGAAAGATATGTGGGAGGAGGTTGCTCCTTATGTTGTGTCCCAATTCTTATAATTGTACTTATTTTTTTAGGTGCCATTTTAAATTTTTAACTTTATTTATTGTTTCTTATTTAGAAAATTTTTCTTCTATTTATGCATTCTCATGGCGCACTTCCTTTTCTTATGTTATTCCTTAAAAAAAATTGACTTCGGCCACATTTGGCTTCATTGTTTGGTTATGAAGAAACGACGGATTTCCTTTTACTTCTGTTCAAGGGATTTGACACTATTCGAAACTATTCATCTTTCTCCAAGACTAGGGATAGAGTTTTCTTCTAACAATTCGTGCTGAAATGTCCATACTTGTATCTCCACTGTACTTGAAGGGAATTTTTTCAAAGTCTAGTGGATGTACATAATTCCAGTTATTTGTTCAAATTTATATGGCCTCAGTTTGACCTTATCCAAGGCTTTCTTATACACAAATCTCTACAACCAAGTACATGCTCAATCTTGAATTAGACTTATCTAAGAGTCTTCCCAACTTATTTCCAATAACTTCCAAGGTTTCATTGTCTTAAAGGTTTAGAGGAAGATTGGGAAACCTTATACATATTGGAAAATGTATGACATCTTGTGCAATTATATTCACACCATAAATCTGCTTCTTTCTTAAGAATTTGAAGGGTTTAGTCTCAAATATTATTATATTGATCTGGGATGCAATCAATTTAATTATCATTTTGTAGATTGTGTTGCATAGTTATATGGGTCTAAAATCCTCAAAACTAGTAGGAAAAAACATGTTTGGGATGCCTATAACAAATATGGCCTTAAAGGGACCTAACGTATTTAATTATTATCTCAACTCCATTTCCTTTAATAGATCAACTTCATGTAAATCATAGAACCCCATGAAAAAATCAATTAGAAAGCCAAATAAATTGGGAATCTTACCATCTTTAAAAGAGTACACCATAATAATTAGTTCCTTCTTACTTACTTCATCCACCAAACCATCCTTATGTTCTTAGTTTAGAAAGTTTCTAGTAATAATTAAGATATAACCACCACCTTGACTGTGTTAATTGTATGGGATTCTTTAAATAATCTTTAAAATATATCAACCATTCCCCATATGTATCTTTGATGAGGACACGCTATCCTCATTTTCCTTATACAATTTCTAAATGACATTATGTCTCCTTTTCATATTGTCATCATTATGAAAAACCTTGAATTTTCATATCATTCATCGACACAACTCTATTTTTGACTCTCCAATTCTCCTCCTCCCTTTTCGGTAGTTATATATTTTGTTGGAAATAATACTAAGGGGGGGGGGGGGGAGAATCAATATTATCAAGTCAAATATTCCCTTTTTCAAATCCAGATAATATACGCTACTTCAGTTAATTAAACCAGCGTATATACGCAACTATGTAGAAGGAAACCCGCGTATACAATGCAAACTTATAATTTACTTTATCTTTCAGATGTTTATTGTTAATCTGTGTATTAGAATTAAATAACCAGTAACCAGAAACAGTAAAACAGAGCAGAAGACAATCACACACAAGAACACAAGATATAAGGTGGAAACCCAATGTGGGTGAAAACCACCTGCTGCAATTCGTCTCTATCTTCTTTTAATTAGAAACTTCCTTTTACAATGTACTGGTGCAGTCCTTTACCAGTATGCAGGCTGCAACCTGCAGAGAGCTACAACCCTCTCTCATTCTCCAGCTTCTCCTAGAAGGGAGCTACAACCCCCTTAGCTCTACTAGCCAAGATACTAGTACGTAGGTGCTGGCCTACAGAAGGCAAAAACCTTCTCTTTCTTCGAGGGACCACGTTTCATAAATTTTCAGACAGGATCCATGGACATCAATCAAGAATTTATGCTTCAATCAATCACCTTTTCACCAATCAAAACTGAATAAAAAAGAAACACTTCTCTGACAGCTGTACCCAGAACACAGTAACTATAACCATACACTAATTCTGAACCCAGAACACTGCAGAAACAAATAGAAGCAGCTAGAATATAAATCAAGAGATGTACGCTACTTCACTGTTTAGAAACCTGCGTGTATACGCTTCTGTGTCAAAGTCAACCTGCATATACGCTTCTTTCCCTTACCAAAATAGCATGTATACGCATCTTCGCTTCACTGAACCTGCGTACAGATCTATAAAGGATAATTCACTCTTTCAAATATTTAGATAGTAATTAACACAGATTTATAGATCAAACTTGCGCAACATATAACAAATCAAAATCGTACAAAGATACTGTCATTCAAGCCTTAAGATTATGACCCATCAATGGAACTTATCCTTCTTTGTGCGCTAAGGTTCCTCCTTCATTCAGATCCAGATCTGCACTATAACCCCAATCACCAATATTTCAGATCTAGCACTTATTAGATATTCAGTTTATTCATATCATGCTTTGCCAAAAGATCTCCTTCCTCTTTTATATTCTTATGCCTTTCACAATACCACGGTCCAAAACCATAATAAACAATACCAAGGACCCAATACTTGGGATCAACACTTCTGACGAGATACCATGGTCCAAAACCATAGGTTCAAATACCAAGGACTAACTACCATGGACCAAAAGTAAATTCTCCAACATATGCGCGCTTTTACTTGCGTGAAAGTGCGTGTATATGCATACACACCTTTGTAACGTATAACTTGCGTGTATACGCGACTTCGTCTAGGTGAACCTGCATATATGTCTTTTTCTTCATTCTGAGAGCCTGTACTGAGATCCTGTCACCAAAGAGAGTTGCCATCAAGGACAACACCTATGCCATAGCTCCAATCCTGTGCCATAATGCCAACAATCTCCCCCTTTGGACTTGATGGCAACCCCAAGATCCTCAAAGTCATTCTCCCCCTTTGTCATCAAGGGCAAAGGGTTGTGCTCCCCCTAAGTACATGCTGAAATTTCTGCCCTGCTGTGCTGACCATGCTCCCCCTGACTGTAGGAAAGATCTGCAAAAAGATGTTCTTCAAGAAGAACCATGACTTATACATCATAAAAGACCTTCCTATCACCAAAAGACTCAATACATACATCCATCACCCAACCAAGTGGGGATCATCCACCCAACCAAGTGGGGATACATCATAGATTTACATATGACATCCAAGTACATTACATCTTCATCCCAGGCATAGTGGGGAAACCAAAATAGGCCGTTACATGACCTTGACACCTTAAAAGAAATACATAACATAGAGACGAAATAACTAGAGCAGGACTTATGAAAGTCACCAATAACTGATATCTGTAGCATCATTCAGATCAACAACCAAGATTTCCTTCTGTTCTCCCTATGCCTCTGTTCCACCTGAAACCAACAACAGCTGTGAACTAGAACCAAAAGCTTCTAAGATAATGCCAACAATGCATTATTAGAAGATTATCTGCTCCCCCTGAACCTGTGCTGGATGGTCTCTGCCAAATCCATATCAGAATATCTTCAACCAGAGCTTGTCCCTACTGATATCCATCAAAACTCCATATACGCAACTGTCTCTGCACAAATCGGCGTATGTACGCGGATCCTCCTCAGGAAACTCGCGTACACCCATTTTTCTCTGAAACAGACAAGATTTAACAGCGCGATGGTGCATCAACTACTCCCAACTTCTCTCTGAGGTATTCAAAAGTTTCCTTGGGTAGTGGTTTAGTGAGAATATCAGCAACTTGTTACTTAGAAGGAACATACTCCAATTTGACCTTTTGTTCCAACACTTGTTCCCGGAGAAAGTGATACTTGATCGGTATGTGCTTGGTCTTTGAATGCATGACTGGGTTCTTTGAAATGTTGATTGCACTTGTATTGTCACATAAGATGGAGATAGGTGGTATACAAGTGATTTGAAAATCCTGCAAGGTATGCATCATCCAAAGGAGTTGAGTGCAGCAAGATGCAGTAGCCACATATTCCGCTTTAGCTGTAGATAAAGCAATCAAACTGTGTTTCTTGCTGAACCAAGCTACTAATCTAGAACCCATAGAGAATGCACCACCACTTGTGCTCTTCCTATCATCCACGCTTCCGGCCCAATCTGCATCTGTATAAGCATGAAGAGTGAGATCTGTATCTCTAGGATACCATAAGCCATAGTTTTGAGTTCCTTGAAGATACTTGAAAATTCTCTTCACTGCCTGAAGATGGGTTTCCTTAGGATTTGCCTGAAATCTTCCAACTATTCCTACTGCATGCATGATGTCTGGTCGGGTACCTGTCAAATAAAGTAGACTTCCAATCATGGATCTATAGGTTGGTTGATGCACTGCTGCTGATTCATCATTTGCACTGAGGCTGCATCCTATAACCATAGGGGTACATACTGGTTTTGAATCTTCCATGCCATACTTCAAAATCTGCCTGAGGTACTTGGTTTGAGACAAAAAGATACTGCCTTCATTTTGTTGGATTTGTAGACCAAGAAAATATGTTAGCTCTCCAAGTAATGACATTTCGAATTCTTTCTGCATCACCAAGGCAAAGTTTTGAATCATAGTTTCTTCATTGCTGCCAAAGATAATATCATCTACATACACAACAAGTATTAGCAATTTGTCGTTTTCAATTTTTATATAAAGATTGCTATCTGCTGATCCCTTTGAAAAGCCTTGTTGATGAAGATATTTGTCCAAACGATAGTACCAAGCCCTTGGAGCTTGTTTAATACCATAAAGAGCCTTTTTTAGTCTGCATACAAGATTTGGATCATTCCCAAGAATGAAACCATCTGGTTGCTCAATGTACACCTCTTCTTCTAAGTCTCCATTCAAAAAGGTTGATTTCACATCCATTTGAAATACTTTGAACTTCTGAAAGCTTGAGAGAGAAAGAAACATTCGGATGGCCTCAAGTCTAGCAACGGGAGAAAAAGTTTCTTCAAAGTCTATTCCTTCTTGTTGAGCATACCCTTTACAAACAAGTCTGGCCTTGTTTCTAATCACTTCCCCATTTTCATTCATCTTGTTTTTAAAGATCCATTTTGTCCCTATGACATTCTTATCTTTTGGTCTAGGAACCAGCTCCCAAGTGTTATTCTTTTTGATATGCTCAAGTTATTCATCCATTGCCTTGACCCAGCATTCATCTTTGCATGCCTCTTTTACATTTTGTGGTTCAGTGGAGGAGAGCAATACCAAATAGCTTGAGGCTTCTGCAATTGTTCTTCTTGTTTGTATACCTGCCTCTTTCTGCCCCAAAATTTGAGATTCTGGATGATTCTTCTAAATGTACCTGGATGGAGTCTTCTCTTCTATCCTTATTTGTTCCTCTGGTGCCTCTTGAGGTTCTTCTTCATCATCAGTCTGATTTGAAGGATGGTCTTCATCCTCTTCGATATTTTCATAATTTACTTGCCTAGGAATGTTTCCTTCTTCATCAACCACTACATCAATGTTGTCAACTATTCTTCCAAGTCTTTTGTTGTAACACTTATATGCTTTGCTGTGAGGAGAATAACCAAGGAGAATGCCTTCATCTGCTCTAGGTTCAAACTTGCCAAGATGTTCATCATTATTCTTAATATAGCATTTGCTTCCAAAGATTTTGAAATGTTTTACCGAAGGAGTCTCACCATACCAGAGCTCATGAGGAGTTTAAGTGCTATTCACCTGGACATTTCTTTTGTTGAGAATAACAACCACAGCAAATGCAACTTCTCCCCAGAAGGTTTCCAGAGTTCCAGAATCATCAAGCATAGCACGAGCCATTTGTTGAACCGTTCTGTTCATCCTTTCCACTACTCCATTTTGCTGAGGATTCCTAGCTATAGAGAATTCCCTTCTTATTCCATGTTCTTCACAAAAATCGAAAAATTCATTTGAGGTAAACTCCCCACCTCTATCAGACCCGAGGCACTTAATTTTGTGATCTGATTCATTTTCAACCAAGGTTTTGAAATATTTGAATTTTTCGAAGGCTTCGTCTTTGTGCTTCATAAGTCCTATCCAAACCATCTTGGAGAAGTCGTCAATGAATAATATAAAGTATTCTTCTCCTCGAGGTGACCTTTTCCTGGATGGACTACATGCATCTGTATGGACTAGTTCAAGAGGCCTGCTAGCTGATCCTTCCTTCTTAGGGAAGTTAGTTCTGGTTTGCTTAACAAACTGACATGATTTGCATATTGTATTGTCTGGAATTATGATGTCTGGAAGACCATGAACTGCCTGGTATTTGCATGCTTTCCTTATCTGTGAAAAGCTTAGATGCCCCATCCTTAGGTGCCATAACTAGTGTTCATCATTCTTGCTCAAATAGCATTGTTGTTGTCCTTCTTCAAATATGTATAAATTATTTGGAGTTCTTATGCCTTTGATCACTGTTTTTCCTGTATCAAGATCATGAACACTACATCCATTTGATCGAAATATTACCTCAGTTCCTTGATCGCACATCTAATTGACACTCAGTAGATTATGCTTCAAGCCATCAACATACAAAACATTTCCAACCTTGACTTTTTCTTTCAACTGAACAGTGCCTTTTCCTTTTATGACTGCAGGGGTATCATTTCTAAAAGAAACTTTCTTTCCTTTTTCTAAAGCACTATATGATTGAAGTTTTTCTTTATCACCTGTCATATGCTTTGAACATCCACTGTCAATGTACCATTGATTTCCCTATCCTTCTGCATATAGAGCTATCCCACATCTTTCTGGTTGCGGTTCCTTCATTTTCCATGTTCTGGCATTTGAGGTTTGTTCCTTCTGAGTTGTCTTCCGAAACCTGCTCCTGCATTCAGAATCTTCATGACCGAAGTTATTACAAATAGAACATTCAATTTCACTTTCAAGGGTGGAAAAGTTGTTATAGGTCCTTTTCGTGATTCCAGTCATACTTCTTTGTTTTTGAGCTTCTCTAGTCATGATTGTCTTATAGGCAACACATTGAGCTGCTTTGTGACCAAAGTTATGGCAAGAGAAACATTGGCCATTGAAGAAACTCCTGCGATTATCAAATCTATCAACCAACCGATTGTAGTTTCTACTGACATCCATTCTTGAGGCAAATTGGGAAGATTTTACCTGTGGTTGGTTGTGGCTTCTGTTTGTCCTTAAGGTAGATTTCCCCCGATTTTCTTGATAGTCTTTGTTCATTCTTGAGGTAAACTGTCCCTGATTTACCTGATGATTTCTATTAGGCCTTTGCTCGCTCCTCCTTGCTGCATCAAGATAACTTTTGGAGGTGGATGCTTGAGATGCTTCTCCATTATATCCCAGACCTGTCTTGATTAGTGGAGAACGCTGCACATTGATAATCTCATCCAGAGTTTCAGATCCTTTAACAAATTTAAGATTAAGAGCTTTTGTTTTCTCAATCTCTTTTCTAAGACCAACAATTTCGCATTCCAATTTTTCATGATGTTTTTCCCTTTCAGCCAGTTGACATTGCAGATCAATAATCACATTTTTCTCTTCTAAACAAATTTTGAGATTAGAAATCTCTTCATAAAGATCTTCTTCATCTATAGCATCCATGTAATCATCATCTTCAAAAGCCATTAAAAGTTTATAATTATTACCTCGTTCATCTTCGTCACTATTTGAAAGTTCATCACTATCTTCATGAGTGTAATAGCTTTTCTTATTTGCATTCTGTTTCTTGTTCCATCTAACAGGTTCCTTCCCCTTGTCAATCTTATCCTTATGAGGACATTTGGCAGCATAGTGATTGACTCTTCCACAAGCAAAGCATTTGAAAGGTAACTTACCTCGGAATTGTCCAACACCCCGTTGAAGGTTTTTGACAAAATTTGATTCTTCTTCTTCTTCTGACACGTGTCCTGACTCATAGTAATCTCCTTTCCTTGAAGCCTTGAAGGCAGCTTCTCTCCTGTCTGATGGTCCTCCTTTCCTCATTTCATAAGCAGTCAGAATTTCATGCAGCTGTGACATGGTAAGGTTTCGTAGATTCTCTTTTTCTTCTATTACAGAAACTTTAGATTCAAACCTAGGGGACAAAGATCTTAGAACCTTTTCAACCACAAAAACCTCTTTTATTGCTTCACCCAAATTTTTCATATAATTAACAATCTCATCTACACGAAGGAAATAGTTAGCCACACTTTCATCGTTGTGCATTCTGAGATTTTCATACTGAATTCTGAGGGTTTGAAGTTTTGCTCGTTTTACCTGATCATCTCCTTCATAGCTCAGAACAATCTTGTCCCATATTTCTTTTGCGGATTTATACTGCATAACCTTCACGAATTCTGATTGAGATAGACATCCTAATAGAGTATTGACAACCTTTGCATTTGTTTCATATTTCTTCTTCTCAGCCGGATCTGTAGGAGTTGCTGATGGAAAAGTGTACCCTGTATCTATGATATCCCAGACTTCTGTACCAAGAGATTGAAGATAGGCAGTAACTCTTACCTTCCAATATACGAAGTTTGTCCCGTCAAAAATTGGTGGCCTGATAGATGCTTCTCTCTCGTAGTTGCTCATGATGATGGATCTTCCTTCAAGTGATCAAGCTTCTTCAGAAGGACCTGCTCTGAAACCAATTGTTGGAAATAATACTGAGAGGGGGGGTGAATCAGTATTATCAAGTCAAGTATTCCATTTTTCAAATCCAGATAATATACGCTACTTCAGTTAATTAAACCCGCGTATATACGCAACTATGTAGAAGGAAACCCGCGTATACAATGCAAACTTATAATTTACTTTATCTTTCAGATGTTGATTGTTAATCTGTGTACCAGAATTAAATAACCAGTAACCAGAAACAATAAAACAGAGCAGAAGACAATCACACACAAGAACCCAAGATATAAGGTGGAAACCCAATGTGGGTGAAAACCACCTGCTGCAATTCGTCTCTATCTTCTTTTAATTAGAAACTTCCTTTTACAATGTACTAGTGCAGTCCTTTACCAGTATGCAGGCTGCAACCTGCAGAGAGCTACAACCCTCTCTCGTTCTCCAGCTTCTCCTGGAAGGGAGCTACAACTCCCTTAGCTCTTGCACTAGCCAAGATACTAGTACGTAGGTGCTGGCCTACAGAAGGAAACAACCTTATCTTTCTTCCAGGGACCACGTTTCATAAATTTTCAGACTGGATCCATGAACATCAATCAAGAATTTATGCTTCAATCAATCACCTTTTCACCAATCAAAACTGAATAAAAAATAAACACTTCTCTGACAGCTGTACCCAGAACACAGTAACTGTAACCATACACTAATTCTGAACCCAGAACACTGCAGCAATAAACAGAAGCAGCTAGAATATAAATCAAGAGATGTACGCTACTTCACTGTTCAGAAACCTCTGTGTATACGCTTCTGTGTCAAAGCCAACCTGCGTATACGCTTCTTTCCCTTACCAAAACAACGTGTATACGCACCTTCGCTTCACTGAACCTGCGTATAGATCTATAAAGGATAATTCACTCTTTCAAATATTCAGACAGTAATTAACCCAGATTTATAAATCAAACCTGCGCAACATATAACATATCAAAATCATACAAAGATACTGTCATTCAAGCCTTAAGATTATGACACATCAATGGAACTTATCCTTCTTTATGCGCTAAGGTTCATCCTTCATTCAGATCCAGATCTGCACTATAACCCCAATCACCAATATTTTAGATCTAGCACTTATTAGATATTCAATTTATTCAAATCATGCTTTGCCAAAAGATCTCCTTCCTCTTTTATAGTCTTAGGCCTTTCACAATACCACGGTCCAAAACCATAATAAACAATACCAAGGACCCAATACTTGGGATCAACACTTCTGACGAGATACCATGGTCCAAAACCATAGGTTCAAATACCAAGGACTAACTACCACGGACCAAAAGTAAATTCTCCAACATATACGCGCTTTTACTTGCGTGAAAGTGCGTGTATATGCATACGCGCCTTTGTAACGTATAACCCGTGTGTATACGCGACTTCGTCTAGGTGAACCTGCGTATATGTCTTTTTCTTCATTCTGAGAGCTTTTATTGAGATCATGTCACCAAAGATATTTTCCATCAAGGACAACACTTGTGCCATAGCTCCAATCCTGTACCATAATGCCAACATATTTTTCTTCATCCCATGATTTTAAAATAAAATTCCCTTCTTCTAAGAAATAATTCACACTATAGTCTTTGTAATCTTATTCCAATTTTACTACATTCCTTGAATTTTCGAAAGCTCATTTCAACAATGCCTCATTGGATCCCTTGAATTTGTAAAAATCATATTTCAATGAAGTTTTTTAGTTGTACTAAATTGTATTGCATTTGTTTCATAGAAGAATGATTTTTTATTTTCATTAACTAGTTACCATAAATTGGTGAATCATCTCCTTATATTCCTCTTCATGATTTATCTAGGAGGGATCATACTTGAAAGGTGCTAGAGGTTTTCTAGATGAATCACTAATTCTTGTCCATGATTTAATCCTCCAAATTTCCTCCAATAGTTCATTCACTCTCATATATATATATATATATATATATATATATATATATATATATATATATATATATATATATATATATTACAAATGTTCTTTTCTTCGAGTATATTAAATTGTATTGAATTTGTTTCATAGAAGAATGATTTTTTATTTTCATTAACTAGTTACCATAAATTGGTGAATCATCTCCTTATATTTCTCTTCATGATTTATCTAGGAGGGATCATACTTGAAAGGTGCTAGAGGTTTTCTAGATGAATCACTAATTCTTGTCCATGATTTAATCCTCCAAATTTCCTCCAATAGTTCATTCACTCTCATATATATATATATATATATATATATATATATATATATATCACAAATGTTCTTTTCTTCGAGTATTTTGGAAAAAAAAATCAGTCCATCAATCCGTTCTTCTCACTTCCCCCATATTTCACCATTATTCAAGGACGAGCCTAGATCATGTTAATTTGGGATCTACCCAACACCGAAAGACATCAAATCTCTTTTCACTTTAAAAGAGATTTGCATCTCAAGAAATTTGATCCCTCTCGGGGCTTGGTAGATCCGAAGTTAAGATGGATCTAGGATTGTTTAATTATTATTTATAAATATAATTATTAAATTCATATTTTTTGTTTTTATTTTTATGTTATTTTTGTCAAATCAAAATGTTAAAGATTACAACATGTTTACCATATTGGGATCAAATACATAGGAGCTAAGTTTACTTATGAACCTCAAATATAAAGACCATTTTTAATAAAAAGTGAATCGGGTGAGGGGAAATCTTGGGTAAAATATAATATTACAATATTATATGTTACCCAATATTTATTACCACCCTCACCCAATAAAAAGTGGGTTGGGGGAAATAGTAATTAAAATATAATATTATTACATTTTACCTAATATTTCCCATCACACTCGAGCCTAAATATTTCATTTTACTCAATATTCCCCATCACTAGTGCTAATGTTATAGTTGAGTTTGTTTACTTTTAAAGTTCAAATATAAAGAAAAATTACAGTAAGAAGTGGACCCGTTGAGGGGAAATATTGGGTAAAATGTAATATTATAGTATTATATTTTACCAAATATAACCTAGTAAAAAGGGGATGGGGGTAGGTAGAAATATTAGATAAAATGTAATAATTGTATTTTTCCTAATATTTCCCTCACCTCCGATCATATCCAGACAAATGTCCAGCACAAACATATCCATAAAAAATTGTTACCTTTAAAATATGAGACAACACAACATATGTTATTCCGGTGTACATTCTCCATTCAAATCTGGTATTTTTTTGCTGATGCTTTTCAATTCACTTTCAAGAGGATGCACAATTTTGAAGAGTTCATGATAGACTAGATGAATGGTCAAAAGAATTATAGGACCCTCCCTCTATTCATCATCTGGGAAATTTGGAGGGCTCGAAATGGGTTCATATTTGAGGGATGAGAATTTGATTATTTCTGGATGATACACAAAAATATAACTTGGATGAAGGCCACCTCCTACGATACTGAAAATGTTGTTGATCGATCCTATAGGATGAGGCCCTTTGCTTATCATACCCCTGTTGGTTTCTTTGATGGTTTTGCCCAACATGGAGACTGTGGATGTGGTGGGGTGATGCGCATTGACTGGGGAACTCAATATCATTTATGGTGGCATGGTGGCTCTAGGTCCAACACCAAGGTGGAGGCTATGGATTTATGGAGGATGCTTTGGTTTGCTATCCATAAGAACATTAACTCTTTGAATATCTATGGTGACTTGAAGGCATTTATTGATGGAATCAAGGGAACTACTCGATTCTTCCCCCCCTTCTCCTGGGGTGGCTCAAGAGGATCAATCACATCCTGAGTCTGCTACTCTCATACACCATCTCACATGTATATCGGGAATGTAATTCAATGGTTGACAACCTCTCCAAGGCCGACCTGGGCAGATCTTTTGGTATAATGCACTATAGATACTTGGTTGAAAACAAGGTCCTGGAGGAGGGTTGGCTCAGCCTGCCCTGAACATCTCGCCACCCCACAAGCAGGACTCTATGTGGATTTTGCAGTTATTCTGATGATTTCTGGTTTTTAGCATTTGCATTTTGCTGCAATTTTGAATTACAATACTCAGATAATGTTTGACTTTGTGCTGATATGGACAATTTCATAATTTTTGTTGGACAATTTGGTTATTTATTTGATATTACTCTGGAACCTTTCTTATCCAACACTATGTTTTGACTGGATGGATGAAGCTATGGACTAAGTATATGTAATGTTTTTATTATATAATAGAAGTAATGTTTTTTCTTTTGATTTTTTTTACCTTTACAAACTACATAGATTCAACACCATCATTTTCTACAGCTAATTATGTATCTAAATATAACATCAAACTAAGACAAATCTAGGATAGTTTAATCCTCCCATTAAATAGGTTATGTTCCACATGAATAGCATAGGTCAATTCATTGATTCTTAAAGCCATGGGTCAATACCATGAGTCATTTTTTTAATAGGATTATTTTTATTTTGTTATTTTTATTTTATTTTCAGTGAGTTAAAATGTTTACATTATGTTACGTTACACATTTCTAGCATACTATAGACATTATAACTCAGCTCAATGAAGGAATTACATATATCTATCATACTAAAAAGTAATTGTTTATTTTTCATTTTAATTTCTTTATTTCACTATATAAAGTTTGATTTAAAATAAAGGTGAAAATTGAAGTATTTTATTTATGGCCGACATTGATTTTTATTGTAACCTTATTAAATTTTTTTAATGTGTCGTTATGCACAACATATATCACATATACATATATTAGCTAACACACACACACACACACACATATATTTTAATTTTTTTAATGTAACGTTACATGACAAGATCTCCCTCATGTACCAGGATGTAGAGCGCCTCTCGGCACAACAAGAAAAAATGATATCTCCTTCGCATATGGTATTCCTTCCTTGAAACATTGATTATTAAGCAAACCTTCTCACTATTCCTCTCTCAAAGTAGAGAGAATAAATGTTGACAACTAAGAAGTTGTTGTTGAACTTTGTTTATAAAAAAATTACAAAAATGGAAGAATTTAGGAAAGGGGACTCTAATTTATCTAACAAGTCTTTCCATAAAGTTAGTTATCCTCTAGACTCCCTTGTGCTCCCAATAAATTAGAATCCCATCCTTGAAATAAATGGGTTACATTTCATTTATTTTCCTATTCTCTTTTGATTGTTTCATGTAACAAAAAGACATCAATATTATACTTCTCCAATACCCTCTTAATGGATCTTTTTTATGGACTTATCCACCCCATGTATGTTGTGGAAAGAAAATTCAATTTTAATCTTTAGGGAGCCTTCCTTATTTTAAAAGCACCATATTTTTTTGTTTATTTTTCCTTCTTTATTTTTTTTCATGTCTTTATTGACCTAAGGTGAGGAAAGATATTCTTTCTTAAGTTGA
This sequence comes from Pinus tabuliformis, assembly GCA_031772625.1. NCBI lineage: Eukaryota > Viridiplantae > Streptophyta > Pinopsida > Pinales > Pinaceae > Pinus > Pinus tabuliformis. Next base: position 967,753,622 of record CM062806.1, on the reverse strand, counting down.
TTGAGAAGAGGATTGATATTTTTGAACATCTAATTCCCACTCAATTACTATACGATTTACGTCATTCTTGATCTTAAATCGTACTTATTCTTACTGCTTGGAGTATATTTCACATCAGAGTTTGGTACATTATTCAAACAACTAGAGTATGAGATTATTCTCTCACCTTCCCTACTTTTATGAAATATTATTCTTCTTTATGAAGAAAAATCCTTTTCATCCTTGATATGACCCTTCAATAGAGTATGAATTATAATTTCATTATCCCCCGTTTCAAATATTCTTTCTTATTATTCCCTGTTAGCTTCTTAGAATTTAATCCTTCATGTTTCCCATGCAATTTGATTATATCCTATTTATGAAGTTCTCCTCCTTAGGCCAAGTTTGCAAGGAAAATTGTTACTCTTTATGTTTAAACGTCATATGGATTCATTGATTTAGGTTAAAGTCCTTAATTTTTGTGTTAAGTTCCTTTCCTCCCTTTCCCTAGCAAAGGATTGGAGAATATTGCTTGTGTTTTCTTAGGAAAATATTTCTATAATACAATCTCTAGATCCCTATTCTTTCTGTTTTAAGAAATGTGTTTCCTTTATCTTTCCATTCATCCCATACCACGGTATTTGTTTGAACTTTAATAGAGGGAGAACTCAACAAAATAATCTCTACATATCTTATATTTTTCCTTGTAGGCCATGTTCTTCCCAAGGCTCTTTATGGGTCGTTTCCTATGGAATCTAGGTTTTTCTTTGGCTTATTTTTGTGAATCATCATCCAATTTATTTTTCTTAGGGACACGTCTTTTAATATGTCCATAAGATTTATATGTGCTACACCTAAAAGGAATTTGAACAGAATACATTTATTACATGCAGGACCATCTTCGTATATAAATTATTAAATCATTTAAGAGTCCATTCCATAAGATCAATTCTATACAAACATTAGCTATTGACGTTTCTTCCTATCTAATGGTCTTCTCATCTACGTTAACAATTATTTCCAATCTTTTTCATATGGTCCCGAGGCTTCTCTTTTGATACAACTCTAAGGAAAAAAGGGAAATAGGGGTGTATCCTAGTTGGTGTCTCGAAACTTTTCCAACCCATTTGGATGGGGTTTTGTTTTCAAGGACACTCCCATGGAATTTCCCTATGAATGTTGCTTCCTAGTATGGACTTTTTAGAACCTCTATAATCCTTCAAGAATATCCTCTCTCTCTCTCTCTCTCCCAAATCATCCTTCAAGAATATCCTCTCTCTCACTCCTTCCCTCCCTTTCTATCTCTCTCCCTCTCCCTCTCTCTCTATTTCTATCTCTCTCTCCCTCCCCCTCTCTCTCCCCCTCTCCCTCTCCTTATACATTTAATCAAATGTCAAGTGTAGACACCTGTTGGATACATAATTGAATTCCACATACAACAAGAACTCACTTTCCATACTTCTAAGTAGATCGACATATAACTATATATATATATATATCTATATATATATATATATATATATATATATATATATATGAAAATACATGAAAAAAGTATTTTCATTTTTTTCATGTATTTTCAATTTTTTTGGATATCGGTTTGTTCAGAACTATAATTAATTATAATTATAGTTATTAATTTATTTTATTTTATTTTTATTTGTATGTAATTTGACTAAGTCAATTTTTTTAGTGAAACAGGTAGGCTTTTGTATTAAATCAAACTAGTTACAAGGCCAGGTCCTTTTAAAAATTCAAATGATATTACAACTACTAAGCTTGTACAGTTCCACAAATGGCCTTGATTTCTATCACACTACCTATTTATTATATAACTATATTGTTAACATCTTAAATCCTTCCAAAAAACTCTTGAGACTAAGAAATATTTGCAGTACATAATTCAAAATAAAAAATAACTAGCCTCCACTTGATTAATCATAACCAGTGTTCGGGCCCGCATTTGCCTATGCTCTCGCTTGTTCCAGTTGTTCCTGAGCAGGAACCTGAATTGAGCTCACCTGTTCCCTTGCATCCTTTCCAACACTACTTTCGTCCACTCTCATGTTGCTTGAAACTTCCAATTTTTTGAGACAACTTTCCACTCTATCCACTTTGCGCTGCAATCTTTCAATTTTTCTCTGAAGTAGGTCTAATTTTTGGCTGAGCAGTTACAATTAAATTTGAATTTCTGTGGCCACCATTTCTCCTTGCTAATTGAGCAAAGATATAATATGCTCCATGCTTGTAGAGATATAATCTACCACACAAGTGATTTCCTCATTTTCCCTGTTCGGAGAGATCTCTTCATTCTCCCTAGAAGGTGAACTCTATAATGTTCCTTCCATTTTCACTCTAGCACCGCGAGTGACAACCACACCTACAAAGTCTCAATTCCAATCACAAACCTCAATATTTAGTATGGCAACCTTACTAATCTTAAATAAACTTCCTCTTGACCTACCCAGGCCTGTCAACTAGCATAGCCACTCAAAATATTTAATTTATTATCCTTCTTATTTGTTACCACGTCCAAACATTCCCTGCTCGTTTTATCGCCATGTCGATTTTCAACCAATGTCATTAAGACTCTGCTACTCAAGTGTGTTTGCCTCACCATTCCAATGGAGGTATTAAACTGTAGTTCCCACTTGGATTTTCTGGAATAGAGGCTAATCCTCTATCTGTACCAAGACTTATGAACAAGTGTGACCCTCATCTAGATGTTTGGGGGGCTCGAACCCTAGCATTAAATCTATGTCGTCGTTCAACAATGTAAGGGATCGTTGGTTGAGGACGAAGTTTGAAATGATACCATCAACCTTTCCAATTGCGGGATTTGTCCTTTAATTACTATTATTCCAATTGAAGCACTATTTATATGAAGATTGATTTCTAATTTCATCCTATGCAAACATTCCTTGGTTCAGGGCCACACCTTTATTTGCTAACACATCTGCTATGAAATTTAGATGCCTCTTAACATGATGAAATTCCACTTAATCAAATTTCCTAATTTACATTCTAATCCTTTGTAAAATTGGGAGCTAAACATTGGTGGGATTCTCTTGGATTTGACTACTTATTGGATGATGATCATGGAGTCCCCAAATACCATCAAGTGTAGAATTTCCCTTAGAATGACCAACTCTATCCCATGAAATATTCTATTTGGTTATTTGTAGCACTCTCCAAGTACCATGAAGATTGAATCTTTATTTCTTATCGGTGAAATAAATAACCCTTCCCACCGCTACCCTGGAGTCGAAATATTTTATTAATAATTGTAAATATTATTTTATTTATTTTTAATTTAATCTATTTTTTATTTTTATATAATTTAATTGACTCAAAATATTTAATAAGGCATAACAATATATTGCAATATTTCTTAAAAACACCCCCATTAAAACAATTAAAACATTAATATTTAATTTATAAATACCATTAAATTTTTAAAATATATTAAAATGATTATACTAAAATATTGTTTTATGGACTTACACTAGTTAAAAATCTTTCAGGCTATAGGATCATGATGTCATAACTTTCTTGGTCATTCACTTTCACTCTCAAACAAAATATCAAACCTTTTAAAAAAAATTACTAGTGTTAATGCCATTTATTATTAATGGGTTTGCATTTTTCTTAATAAGTGAAATATTGTTATTGTTACATTGTGGTTTAAGCCGGTTAAGTGATAAAAGTATGTATTTGTATGTAATCTGTAGTTGCGTTTATAAGTAAAATGAGGTAAGCTTTCTAATTAAATAAAGTGTGAATAAAATCTCCGGCTCACTAATTATTTAGTAAAAACGTTTTATAGTTAATGATGACTTCAAATTAATTGGAAATGAAATTTATATTGATAAATTTATATTAATTGGAAATAAAATTTATATTAATTATTTTATAAAGAAATTGTTATTATTTAAAAAAAATTGTAATGGCTCTGGAAATTTTAGTATATTATTTTTAATTTTTAAATATTTTTATTGTTTAAAGTAGTTTTTAATTCTTAATTATTTTTTTAAATAAATTGTTAATTTTGATGGTTTATATTAAATAGAAATTATAATCTTGAAAAGAAAGATAGATTTTTATGGAATATTAGAATTCAATGAAAGATATTTTTTGATATAAAGGTAAAATATTTTTATTTCTTAAATCAAATTTGAAACAATAAATATTAAGGCAATTTCATAATTTTTTAGTGTGGAGTGAAGATAGATATTCAATTTTTTTGTAAGAGAATATTAGGTGTGCGAAAGAAATAAAAGAAAAATAATTAAGTATCTAGGGTCACTTCAACATTTATGCTTACATAATAAAAAATAAGAGGAGATACCAATGGACTTTATTCAAGGTTTACCAAAATCAGGAAGCAAGGATGCTATTTTTTTGGTCATGGATAGACTCAAAAAATATGCACTTCCATAAACCAAGTGGAGGAAGTGTTCATAAAGGAAATTCATAGGCTTCATGGATTTCCTAAAGTAATAGTAAGTCATCAAGATCTAAATTTCATTGGAAATTTAAACAGTTATGGAAGATAATGAAGACACTATTAGCTATGATTTCAACATATTAACAAAAATAGTTACAAATGTGTAGAGTGTTATCTTCATTGCTATTCTTTAGACAAATAATCTCAAGGGATCAAATGTTTCATCTAGTAGAATGGTGATATATTACCACTTATTGCACATCTACTAAGATGTCTCCATTTGAAGCTTTTTATGGATACCTAGCTCCTAGTATCACTTTTTTTTCACAAGAACAATCTAAAGTATAAACAATAGACTCACATATGGAAAAGAATGAAGAAACATTGAAATACTTGAAGAAAACCTTCAAATGCTCATGAAAAAATGAAGCATCAAACATATAAACATCAAAGTGAAAGACCATTTGATGAGGGTGATTAGGTATTGTTGAGACTATAACAATAGAAACAATCTACTCTCAAACAAAAGGCGAATTAGAAAATAGCACCAAAATTTTATGAACAATACAAGATCCTTCGTAAGATTGGAGACATGATTTATGAGGTGGATTTGTTTTAGTCTAGCATTCATAAGGTCTTTCATGTATCTTGCCTAAAAAAATCCAAGAAAAACTATGAAAGTGTAAAGGAAACTTTGAAAATTAGATAAAGAAATAAAATTAATTCTTGAATTAGAAAAAGTTATAGATCAATATTCTCTTTCTTTTCAAAATGAAACCATTACAGAATCCCTATTTAAGTGGAAGAGTGTGCTCCAAAAGAAGCTACATAGGAAAACAAGCAATTCATAAATAAAAACACTTATTAGAAACATTGAGGGTGAAGACTTTTTTAAAGGAGGAGTTATTTTAAAGGTTCACCCCTCATTAGTTATAGTTAAATCAACCTAGTCGTAGGTTATATAATGCTCATTTTATCTCATTTATACTAAAGAACATTCATTTGTATAGGCATTTTATCTTATACATTGAATATATTGCAAATATAGATTTTTCTTTCAAAATAATTATTTATTTATTAAATATTTAATTCTTTTAAAAAGATAAAATTAATTATCAAAAAAGATAGAATTGCTTATTTTCCCCTTTTCATGCTATTTAAATATTTTATTATTTAATTTATAATATAAAGTTTATTTGTTTGTTTGTTTGTTTTTTTATGCTATATTTTTTTTTACTATTTTAAAATAAATCTTCCAAAATTTCAAATGAATTGTTAGTATTACTAGATGAATGATAGAAATTTAAAGTTCAAGGAATATGCCATAATATTCATAGTAATATTCCTAAATCAAAAGTTAAGTTAGTTGTGTATTTTGGATTAATTTATCTAAAATTAATTAATTAAAAACTGTCATATTAATACATGTTATATTGGGCATGTGATATTGATAAGCCACGGCATTATAATAAAAGTTATTTATAAAATAACAATTTCTATAATAAAATAGAGATGAAATTTCCATAATTAAAAAAATTGTTAAATATATATTTTTAAACTATTTTAAAATAAATCTTCCAAAATTTTAAATTAATTGTTAGTATTACTAGATGGATGGTAGAAATTTAAAGTTCAAGGAATATGCCATAATATTCATAAATCAAAAATTAAGTTAGTTGTGTATTTTGATTAATTTATCTTAAATTAATTAATTAAATAAAAGTCATATTAAGATATGTTACATTGGGCATGTGATATTGATAAATCAAGACATTATAATAAAAGCTATTTAAAAAATAACAATTTCTATAATAAAATAAAGATGAAATTTCTATAATTTAAAAAAATTGTATGAAATTTCTATAATTTAAAAAAATTGTTATATATATATATAAAATAGATTAATATTTTTTAACATTTACTCTCTTCTATTATATTAATTTTGAAAAAGTTTTTCTGTATAAATAATATGGAACAATGTATCTAACATATTCCTTCGAGATCTTCGAGATGCATACTAAAGAATTAATATATGTCTTTTAATTTACTAGGCATGCAATTTACTAGTTCAAGTCAAACTAGCAGTAAAAATTCAAATAAGAAACAATATTCCGATGAAAATTGAACATTATGTTATAAAGGTTAGTATTTTTCGAGGATTGGAATTGGAATTCACGTAAACTATTGTTGAAGATTAAAATTAAGGATTAGGTAAAAAATAAAGTTTATTTGACAATAATGATTAAGTAAAAAAAGTTGAAATGGAAGATCTCGGTTTAATGATATTATGCTTGTGTTCTTAAATTTTACTAAAATATAATAAAATACACACAATTTTATTGAAGACGTAACTAAATTGAAAATAATATAACTAAATTTATATAGATATATATGTATATGTATATGTATATGTATATAATTTAATTTATTGATTTTATAATTTAATTTAATTTATTTTTATTAAAATATATAAAATTTTATAAAAGAAGTTAAATTCGAAATATATATAAAATGTTTAATGTTTTTTTTTAAAATGATAATTTTGTATTTATATGTAAGTTTTATAAGGTTGACCATGTAGGCAAGTTTCACCTCCTTTATATATTAGGCACAAGAGACAAAATTGCGTACATTTTGAAAATGAACAATATCGAATCACCTTTAAACCCATGAATACCATCAGCACTTGCCTAAAATCGATCAAAGATCCAGTTGATCTCAAATGCCACAAAGGAGTGTACATGGTTCCTTATCCATGAAGAAAAACCTACATAGGGGAAACCGGTCGATCCATCCTTACCAGGATTCAAGAACATGCTGCCAACATAAAACACAACCGCTCTAAAACTTCAGCCCTGGTTGAGCATTCTAGCAAAACCAATCATCATGCCTGTATAGAAAACAAGAGTGTGGTGGCCAAAATGGATCATTATCACCATAGAAAATTTAGAGAAGCCATAGAAATAGGTAAACACCCAAACAACCTCAATCGAGATGAAGGATGGAAAATAAGTGACAATTGGATTCCTTATTTAACCTCTTAGACTGCCCTCTCCTGTCATCTCCCCCTCCCCTCTTTTCACTAAATTTGTCACCTCCATTCCTACCCTTACTTTTCAACCCCACACCTCATATCCTAAATAATCACTAACCCTAATCTAAATTTTTTTAATTCAGATTTCAACTGAAAATATAAAGTTTTATTAGTTAAAAATTAAAATTAAAGTTTTATTAGTTAAAAATTAAAATTAAAATTAAAGTTTTATTATATATTCACTTTATTGTGGTTGGGTAGCCGCTATGTCCAGGGTTGTTCAACACTGAGTGGATCCTACCTGAAGGGGATCAACACCCCTCAGCCTATTTAGTGACCTGACCCCAAGAGCTTTCAGGAATTGACCCTGTGACCTCTCGATTGGCGAGGCACTGATTTGACCGATTAAGCTAACTCTTAAGGCTGTTAATTTAATAATATTAATAGTGAATAATATTATTATTAAAACATTATTTCTTAAACTAACAAAATTAAAATCAATCATTTCAAAAAACAAATCTATTCTAAAAATTTTAAAAATTTATTCTAAATTAAAATTAACATTAATTAACTAAATTAAAATAATTAGTTAAAATAATCTCAACCAAAATTACATTAATATTGAAATAAACTTTACCATTAATTGTTAAAGAATTTTTCTAAATTAAAATTCAACATAAATTATAAATTATATGATTATGAACATTAACATTATTAATAATTTTAAAGACAAATTTATTCCAAATTAAAAATTAATTGTTAATCTAACAAAATTAAAAATCAATTCAAAAGACGAATCTATTCTAAATAATAATAATAATAACAACAACAACAACAACAACATTAATTAAATAAATTAAAATTAGTTAAAATAATCTTAATCAAAATTATATTAATATTAATATCAAATTTACCATTAATTTTTAAGAAATTTTTCAAAATTAAAATTCAATATAAATTATATGATTTTTGAATATTAACATTATTAATAATTTTAAAATTTTAAAAAGAAATCTAAACATCCTTATTAAAATTCTAAAATAAAATTAAAATTAGTTAGAATTAATTGAAATTCTAAAACAAAATTAACTAAAAAGAAAAGTAATAAATGGAAAAAGAAGAATTAATTAAAATTATTCATTATCATTAATTAAAATTATTTAGATTTATTGGAAAAATTAATTAAAATTATTTAGAATTATCATTAAAAAAATTATTTAAAAATTATCATTATAAATAATGGTATGGTTGACTGACAAAATTAACTCTCCACATAGCTCACTTCTCTATTTGTCCAGCTCCCGCGAGATCTGCCCTTCACATTTATAGATCTATCTTGATGATGAGTCACAGTGGATGGCTCGAAACGTTGATTCTAACAAAAATGGATGTGATAATTCCAGAAGAAAATTCTACACACATGTAGGTTTTTGTATAGATCATAGCAAATACATCAGATTGTATATAGTTATATTAAACAAAAAAAATTGAGCTTTCTTATTTAACAAAACTATAAATTTTTTCAGTCACTCCAAATTAGACTACAAAAGATAGGGTTTTGTAGGTATATATCTTACAAAACTGACCCACCAAAAAACAAAATTTACATGTCATATTATTACTCATTGATAATGCAGTCCTTAATAATTGTGCAATGTCAATCATTTTAGCTCTCATTTTAGCTCTAAGGAATAAGAAAGCGCCTGATTTGGCCATTGATTTTTAAATTTCTTAATCTTAATTTACACCCTTCTTTAACACATAAATAAAGATTTTTATTAAGATCATGGTAAACATGGAAATATGCTATTAAAGGTAGCACTTCCTCTACTTTATTGATTCTTTTCATAAGACTTTCTAAAATTTTATCTTTGGGAAAGGAGCCTTTGACCAAATGTCGGTTAACAAGAGATCTTCCTAAAATAGTGAGAGAAACTACCTGATTTTCTTTGCCCCTGAATCCCTTGGTAGAAAGCTTAAGCTTAAGCTTGGTTGTTTGTCATACATATTAAACCTCATGGATACTCTACAACTTTATCTCCTTCCCTCTTATTACCCAAAAAAAATGTTATTAAAAAATAAATGTATATTAATATTTAACATAAAATATTTTACAAAATTAAATTCAAACCAATAATTAATAAAATGAAAAAAATTATATTAATTAAAGTTTATTAATAATAACACATTATAAATTAAATAAAATTTCCCCACAAATAAATCACTTTATAAAGATCATTATGTGGGGGGAACTGGTGGAAAATGGAGGGAGCTAGGGTTTCGATGAGCGGGCAAACAAGGTCTAGAGTGGCCGCCAAGAAGTGCCCCTTGGATGGAACCCAAGGAATCGAGGAACCTGGTCACAAGAGGGCTCTGGCATCAAGGGGGGAACACACTAGAACATCAAAACAACCTGAACAAACCGAGACATTGGCTCACAGGCGAACTGGAATGGAGTACTTCCCATGGGGAAGAATACAATCAAGGGGAAACAAGGTCAAAGCAGGCATGTCATATGGGTTTTTACTTATTGCTTAAGACCACCATAGATTAGGGGGAAATATCCGAGATGACAAAGGATAATGAAAACAGGGACCTCCTGCACAACAGTAAGGGAAAAGGCGCCGCCAACATCTTCCATCCCCTGGATAGCTCGTGGGGAAGTAAGATCAAACTGGCGCGATGGCAGTTCCAGGCAGATGGTCGTTGCTGTGGAAATGTAGGGTATCCCCTAGGTACAAAGTATCTCGCTATCGCCGGAGTGCTGAATTGCATCCCAGTCAGGGATGGATACCTGAGGGCCTTACAAGGGCACACAGAAAAGGGTGTGCAATAAGGCGGACGATCAAATGGGACAGTAGTATGTTGATGGATGTTGGACTAGCTAGTTGGACTACAATAGTCGGCCACAAAGAATCCTCCCCTCTTCAGCGAAAAGTGCTACAGGGTCTCCATTGGACCGGACATGGTTTGAATGTTGGGGCAATAATACCCTACAACACACACACTGTTGGTCCCTCAACATAGATATGGGAATATAATCAATGGGAACAGGGCACCAGAACCTTGTTAGGGAACGCAGAGCCCACAATGAGCCGAAACACAACTACTGCTGCACGGACAAGCTACTCCCAGATGGCAACAAAATCTGGATCTCTGGTAAGTACCCTCCGTTTCCAAGTATTTTTCAAATCCCCTACCAGAAAAAAAAAAAATTGAATTGGGTATATGGAACCGATAGTGTGATGCATCTGAAGAACCTTATTTCTCAACAAGTTGGTTATGCCACCAGTTTACAAAATCTGATACATGGGGGCAGACCACTCCAGGACTCCAAGCCTCTTATGGACTACAAAATCACACCTGTATCAACCATAATTCTCAATTTGAGACTAAGAGGTGGCGTGGTAGATAACAATAAAAATCCTTATAGGGGTGAAGGAATTGGGAGTTGCTCAGCAAAAAGCACAGAAACACATTAGGGGAAAAAAATGGAGGCCTATCTTTCAAAAACATTCTCCAAGGGAAAAATACATCCATAGCGACACCAAAACAAGAAGGTATGGAACCAAGGCCATATATTGTGGAGCAACTGAATTATACCCCAGAATTAAACATAAATATACCAGAAACATATGAGCATTGTACTATATTTGAAAAGCAAGCTATAATTTGTAGATTCAACTGTTTTTGGCCCAAGCCTATTGAGCTATTTCATTGGATTTTCACAAATTGGACTACACAGTGTGAAATCCATCTCTGCTCCAAGGGTTTCTTCATAGTGATCTTCCCTTCAGCAGAGGCTAGAGATATTACAATACGGGAAGGACCTTGGTTCTAGGGGTCCACAAGTCTCTTCATCACACCATGGTTTCCAGAATTTGATGCAAACACAGTTCTTGTTTCAAGGATTCCTGTTTGGGTACGCTTGCACAACCTCCCAATACATCTTTGGAATCAACAAGTCCTTGAAGGAATCAGTAACACCATTGGGAGTTATATCAAAATGGACACCCAAAGACTGGAGGAAAGAATCTACACATTCGCATGAATTTGTGTGGAAGTAGATCTCAACAGAGGTCTGCCAGATCAAATTCAACTGAAGCATAAACAGAGGTGTTGGCCACAGGTTTTAGATTATGAAAATACAACATTCAGATGCAAAACTTGTCGACAAACAGGACATCTACAAAACACGTGTCTAGAAGCCAAAAAAGACAATCGTAGGAAGAATAAATCAGGGAAACATGCTAAGGGATGGAAATTTCCTCCACCACTCTTCGATGAGGAGGAGGAAGAGGATGTTGAACATGTCATACCCAACGAGAACAATCATATGAATAAAGAACTAGAAGCAGAGGATTTAAATCCACAAGATCAGATCGACTCTCAGCAAGTAAAGATACTAGAAACAATGGACACTAGCGGAACAAAACGACAACACTTATCAGACACCTCAGTCTTTGATAAAGACAACCCCAACCTGTGGCTGATGCTTCACTAGCACTTGTATCTACATTACCAACTCAAGGGGAGTGGCTAAAGGTTGAGAAGAAAAAGGGCGAAAAGCATGACTTTTCCCCACTTGTACATTATTTTATTGCTTTCATGAACTTTGATCAGCAGTCAATGATTGTTGATGGAATGCACCACAACATCTACAACATGTAATTTTGTTTTAATTAATAAAATTATGATTTTTCTTTTGGAAAAAAAAATCACTTTATAAATATATAAAAAAATATGCATAAAAGTTTATTATTTATTAAATTAAATTTTTATATAAAAATCACTAGAATTTTAAGGATTTTTATTAATGATAAAACACATGAGAGATAAAATTAAATTTTCCACAAATAAATCTCTCATGTATGGAAAACAAAACAAAATATGTCTAAAGTTTATGATCGACTAAATTAAGTTTTTTTGAAAAATCACTTACATTTTGGATATATTGGATTCAAATTTTATTTGTTCATCCTTTTTTTTTTCTCAATTTAACAAATAAAATTTCCATTCGATCTCTAAAAAAAGATAAACCTAAGAGGATTGACCTAACAAAATATTTATAATTAATTTTTTGTTTCTAATATCTAAATAATATAGAAAAGTAATAATCAAGAAAATCAAATCAAACTTATTTTAACAGTTTCTTAAAAAAATTTGGAAGACTAATAAAAAAACAACTCTAAAATGTTATATTTTAAACATCTTTTTAATAGTTTAACTTCACATAAATTCTTTATTTAATTTACCATATATTTATTGTTTTTATTTTAATGGTAACATGGGAAATTATATTAACACGTTTTTGTGTGATAGCACATTAAAATTACATCTAATACTTAAGTAGCACGTTTTTCTAAGGTATTTTTAGGGCAAGTATAAAATTAACTTACCTCCTCAGCCAAAGGTTGGTTTATTAGATACATCTATAAATGTTTCAAAATAATTTTACTATAGAAAACACCATGAATTTTACAACATTTTTTTAGGATAGAAAAAATTACAGACAACAAACATCAACACTAATAACATAATATTATTATGCTATCGATAGATGCTATCCAATTCAAGTAAGGCAGTCTAGCTAAAGCAATATGTGCATAATTGGTAGAAGAAACTAGGGCCATAATTTTTCAGAATCCTTCATGCTTGAACAATTTGCAGTTGTTTTCTGAGCCCATTTACTTCCACTCTTAGCTCTTGTCTTTGGTTTCATTGTGCAGATAGGATGTCCATTAGTGAATTGACTTGGGTAGAAATCCTATCTATTATCATGCCAAGGATGGAAAACTCCATTTGCTCCTCTATTTCTATGGTGTCTGACTCTATTCGAGGGTTCTACCAACATCCTCATCCACCAATAATGATTGTGTCAAAAGATGATTTATCTTCTACTATGTCATGAACTAAGGTCCAATTATCAATCTGTCGTTAGTTGTAAACATACCATGTGACCATGATAAAACTGTAAACACCAAGAGGATGGAAAAGCATTGAAAGTAACCGACAATGTAAATTGGTTAAACCTATTACCAATTGCTTGTTGGCCTCCCCATTAGACCCATTATTATTACATATAATACTTGTGCGGAATAGCATTAGAATGATTACAAAGTAATTGTGCCTATTTGTCCACACACAAACCATCACATCCCATACTTGATTTAGCAACCACCAGCATGTTGGTCGCACAAAATATTGACAACCTACTTTCATCATGGCTAAGAAATAACTATGCCACCTCCCTCGCATGAATACTTCCAATTTCATATCTAGAAACCCCATCTAATTATCCTATATGTTGTCCTTTTTTGTTACCCAATTTTTCATCCACCTGGGGAGTTGTAGCTTACCTTTAATATCACACATGGTCTATGATCTCTTCCACATGGATTTTTCTTAACTAACTTCATGCATGTGGTTCTTGCTTTAGTTTTGACACCACCTCTAATTTGAATTTTCTTAAAGTTATGGAATCAAAACTTCCTATATGGTTCCATTAACCTTCATTATGTTGGGAGAAAATGAGACTACTTGATTGGCCAAAGGTTCTTCCTATGTGTTTAATTCTCTTAGCACATGCTTAGCTTGGGTTTTAGGGAAGGAGGAAAGGATTTCCATAAATATCTTATAAAGGAAACTTAATTTAAAGTATGTGGGGGAAGTTCCTAGGTTGAGATGTCTAATTGTATTGTTGGAGCCCACCACTATCATATGTGAGCTAATGGGATGACTCTTGACCAAGATGGGTTTTTCAAGGAAGGCATACATTTCCACTCGGTTATTGGAAGCTATGCCCAGGCTCCATAAATAACATAAATCCATTTTCCCTCCAAAACCATAGAGTAGCCCCCCAACCCACCACACTAGCCACCCCTACCATATCTTCATTGTTAAGTAAATATTTGAGTATCCTTTAACTAGCTAAGAGTGAAAGGGAATTATCGTGTCAAGGACTTATTCCAGTTAAATAAAACCCTTTATGATTGTATACCTAGTGTATTGGCTCATTCTACTTAAACCAACTGTGAAGGGATTCAAATTTCTTATTCTTTACTCTGCAACTCCTCAAAATATAATTAAAAATATCTACAAAAAAAAAAATCTTACAAGGAGGTCCTTGTGTAGAGAAAAAGTATACATTAGAAACATGGGAAAATATTTACACCTAAAAGAATAAAGGAGTTATAGGGTTACACTATTATATTTAATAAGTACATGTTTGAGATGGCACAACAAACGATTTATAGAAACAAATATCTGTTGAGAACCCATGGTAGGATATCCATAGAAATACATCTTTTCCTATTTGGCTACACATGTGAAAAAATGCAAAGAAAGATATAATCTTAATATTTAATGATGGAATTTGGAAAATAAGAAAGACATGTGCTCAAACTAACTCACATAAATACATAAGCATACATACATATATGCACATGCATGCGCATACACACATATCAAGTTAAACATGTTAACTCAATAATTATTATGTATATTGTTAGGCAATTGGTTAGTTTTGTGTCAAACATAAACCCATTTTAAATTGTTAAGTAAAACATAAACTTACACCATACTCAAAGATTCCCTAGATGCAACAGGTGCATAGTTTGAATTCCTAAATAAATTTTGCTAAGTAAAACATAAACGTGCACCATACTCAAATATTCCATGGACCCAATAGGTGCACAATTTGAATTCCTAAATAAAACATAAACTTTTATACTCAGGGACTCCATTGTCCCCATAGATTCCCACTTTGAATTCCTATGTAAGACATAAACTTACATGTATCGAGATGTCTGTACCCAGGGATTCCCTATGCCCAAGACCATTCATCCCAACTTTTCCTTTGTGGGCCAAAACAAAAATTACAAAACCTTGTCACCATTACCCTCAGGGGTTATCCTCGATCCCCCATATTATGAATAATATCTATCTGATTAACTCCAAGAATGACTCGTTGTTGACTTCAATCATGCAAGAATTCATGGCATCAATGCTTATGATGAGTTGTAGTGTGATGACAGACTCAGGGATCAAAATGATCATTTGTAGATACATATCACATCTGTCCTCCACACATTTCACATTAACTAGTGAATTCCTTGAAGAGACTCTAACCAGAGTGTCATCCCCCTTTTGTGAGCTATTTATAAACTACGATTCAAGTGAGAACACCACAACACTATTGACTTTGAATTTTCTATATTATCACTATTTGTGTATCTAAATTTATAATCAAAATAAACTCAAGTGATTTTGTCACAAAACAATTTAAATCTAGTGATTTCTTCCTTCCTCCTTTTGCATGCTCTATCCTTTAGGGGACAATAATGAAGGATTTGAGCATGAATCCATAACCTCACATATTTGTGTGGTACTTAGTGGGAAGTGAATTGTTATATGATCATGTATATTATTTTGAAAAAAAAATACATAAATTCTCTTTTGAGAATAAGGAAGAAGGATCATGTTGGGATTTTTAAGAGATTTCAATCGTGGTGTTGCTTTGAAAATTGAAATTTTTTATGTTGTATATACAGTTGAATTTAAATTATGTAATATATGTGAGGAGAAGTTAAGTGTAGGAGCTATTTGTTGGTGATAAAAATTATCCCAAGCACCATCTAGGTTCAATGAAGTCTCACATAATCTCGGTGGCAATGTCAAATTGGAAATATTTATATTATATATACGATTGGATTTAAAATATGTAATATATATGGGATGGGTTAAGGGTACGAGCTACGTGTGGGTGATAAAAATTATCCCAACGACTAGTCCCAAAGGAGCCTCACATAATCCCAGTGACAATGTCTTATAGGTGGGCAGATCATTCTTCCAGTCAACATTTGGACTAGAAAAAAAAATTGTATTTTTGAATATATGATCCAGATCTCTCAACTACACGAATTAACCAAGATATTTTACTTTTGTGATGTTAGCATGGTTGCATGTGAAAGAGTATAGAAAACCACATGTGCATACTTTAAAGAAAAGGAAACATAATGACAACCATCAAATCAAATAACACAAACAAGTTGATAACGAAGTTCACCATGTGTGGGTTACGTCTTTGGGCTTGGTGTCAAGAGTGGGGAGGCCACTTCATTAATTGCTGCAAGATGATGATGAGTACATGGTGTATTCTTTGTCATTACAAGAATAAACACCCTCAACTAGAGTGGCATGTCTCTCCACGAGACATTTTCCTATAGGAACTCTCACTCATATGAGCCTTCTTTTAGCATGACAAGATATCAAATTCTCACATGAAGTGACATACAAGTATCCTCTAACAGAATGGTAAACATGATCTCAACATCAAAAACATCATCTCAGCAAATTAAAAGAAAGACATACCCAAGAGAAGAAAGTAAATGGGTTACATACCCAAATGTTATGGAGCGCCTAGGGGTTTGGGGTCAGGGATGGTCCGGATGTGACCAATTCCAAGGCTAGATATTTGGATTTCGACCTAGGTACACCACATACACAAGTTATGAGCGAGGGTTGAAGGTTTAGCCCCCAGACACATGGTACAGTGTACACAGAGAACAGGGATAAAATGATAGAGACCAATAATGCACTCGATGCATCATGTGGCAGTGTCAAACAAAATTGTGATGACAGGGTGTTGAATTTCAGGCCTTGGCCATGAGGGCTAGTTCGTCGAACTATATAATCACCTATCATAGTTGAGGGTGGAATCCAAGCTCGGTTAGATGGTGGGGATGGATTTACAAAATCGACTGTTAGGACGATGGTGGGGCCTCTTCCATATGACATATGCAAGGGGAGGGGGAAGTCCCACTTGAATCGTAGTTTATGGTTGAGTCTTTCAAAATCCATGGCCAGGAAACAAACATGGCTTTCCCCTTTATGATGTTAGTAAAGGGGTGGGGGGGGGGGGGGGGGTAGATCTCTTAATTTGTGGTCATTTATCAAGTTAGTTTATTTGATTTGTTGGATGGCGAGGGACTGCAAGGGATGGGCCATTGTTAATACATGCAAGCACCAATGATAAAGGCATGAGTGTTAGGTCTATATATCTGTGTGTGTGTGTGTGTGTACATATGTATGTATTTATGTATAATATGACCACATTTGACATGCCACGTGAGAACCATGTGAGTGCACGTGGTAGGAGGTGAGGTGAGACAATGGAATTAGTAATACGTTAAAGGACCATAAATTGTAATCTTGGAGTCCAATTGGGACAAAATTTATATCACCATAAAAGTCTCACCGAGGTGAATACAATGATGACACCCAAATTGAGTTGCGAAATCTTAGAGGAAAGTCACAAAAAATTGTACCCCATTTCCCTAATTGTACCAAGGAAGCTGGGTTAGAATAGTAAATACACTCCTAAGGCTAAGGGGGTGTGTTTACACATGGAAAAAATAAACTACCATCCTTCCACATAATAAAAAGTTTATGTTTTCAAGATAAGTTGCAAGTCAAGAAGTCAAATGGCTAGATGAAACATGAGGAGGAGATGAATGGAATTTCAAGGTGAAGAAAAAGTGACCAACAAGGTAGAGGAAATGACATCAAGGGGGAGAACTTGTGGAAAGATAAGAAAATTCTCAATTGAGAGGATTAAATCACCATTTCAGTTTTTTTAGAAGACTTGTAAGACCGCCCATGGATAAGGAAGAAGTGAGGAACCAAAATAATTTGAGGTTTCCCGCTTCCTTGAGATAAGGGAATGGAGAAAATGAGCTACCATCCTTCCACATAGAAAAAATTTGGGGCTATTGAGATAAGTTGCAAGGTAAGAAGACCAAATTCTAAACAAAACACAAGGAAAAGACAATGTGGAATAGCAAGGTAAACCTTAAAACAACCAAAAGGGTGAAAGAAGTGACAACATAAGGGAGTGTACGTTAAAAATTAGAGAAATTGTTAAATAAGGAGATTTTGTGATCATTAAGTTGGGAATGTGTTACACTCTTTGCACAATTAATCCCACACACCATACATTGTGTTGGACATATTGAAAAGGAAACTAGCCTCCCCCCCACACCCCCCCCCCCCCCCCCCCCCCCCCAAACTTGGGGGTTTAGGGATATTTTAGTTACAACTTTAGCTTGTTTTGGGTGTTTTTCATCCAATGATATTGCATCCCATTCTAATCTAATTTTGGTTAAATAATTAGGGTTGAAACCCAATTTGGGTAAACCGATTATGGTTTTCGATGCTACATAATCCTACACGTTGTATTATAAATAATGAATTTAGTACAATGAGAAATAGAGGTGCAACTCTAAGCTTTGTTGGTTTTCTCAGTTAAGGTTTCCCGAGGTAAATATATTAGTATTATTTTTTAATGATATTATTCTCCTTTGAACATTTTACAAAAATTCAGTGTGCATTGTTTTATTGTAAAGGTGTAAAACTTACACACTAATTCTTGGAATTCCATATTTGCAAACCCACCCATGGACAAGGAATAAGAGATAATAAATTTGGGGTTCTCACTTTCCTTGAGACAAGTGTCATGGAGAAAAGGAGTCACCACCCTTCCACATAAAGTTGGATTTACAAAGATAAATTGAAAGGCAATAAGAAAACAGGCTAAACAAAACACAAGAGAAAGACCATGTAAAACAACAAGGAAAAGAAAAAAGCAAGAAATAGAGAGAGACCAATATCAACACAAGGGAGTGCTTAGTTAAAAAAACATTAAAAACTCACTCTCTTTATTTAATATGATGCCAAGATCTGACTCTCCATCGTGTCCTGAAGATGAACCACACTAGATGGTTCAAAATGCGTTGACAAAATATTTTTGATGTGATTAAAACCGAAATATTTTTCAATATTCAAAGTATGGATCAAAGAAGCCTAGATTTGAACATTAAAATTGTCAATTAAGGAGAGGCTTTAACCAACACTTCATTTTTTTTTGACAACTTGGAAGCCAAAATTTGCATGCACACCGATGGACAAGAAATAAATAAGAAGGGAAAATGAATTGAAATTTCGTAATTTCTTGAGACGAGCAACATAGGGAAAATGAGGCGTTGTCCTTCTATATTCCAAAAACTTTGGGTTGTTGAGATAAGTCACAAGCCCAGAATACAATGAGCTAAGGGAATACCAAGAAGAATGGAAAGGAAAATACAAAAGTAACCAAGTAGAGGCAACAACAAGGGAATACTTGGTTAAAAGACAAGAAAATTGTCAAATAAGGAGAGGATTTGGTCACCATTGTACTTTTTTGAGACAACTTGGAAGGCCAAATTCATAAACCCACTTGTGTGTAGGAAAGAAATGAGGAGACCAAATGAATTGGAGACTTCTTATTTTCTTAATGCAACTGGCATGGATAAGATCTATCATCTTTATACATGCCAAAAACTTGGGGTTGCCAAGATAATTGAAAGACCAACAAGACAAAGGCTTATATGAAACATAAGGTGAATACCACAACAACCAACATGGCACAAGAAGTGACAATATGGAGTGTGTGGTAAAAAGATATGAAAATGGTCAAATAAGGAAAAATTTTGGGCACCACTTTACCTTTTGATGAATCGAGGAAAAAGAAAGAAAAATTGGATAAATGAAGAAAAAAGGAAAGGCCAAGGAAAATGGTAGGAAAAGACCAAAGTGACTAATAGGTCAAAGGAAAGGTCAACACAAGGAATCACAAGGTAAAAATAAAAATAAAATTTCCAAATAAAGATAGGTTATGGTAACCACTTTAATTTTTGAAATAAACCTTTTTCCATTCTTCTTAGGAGGTTCAAGGCTCATTTGGCTCTTTAAGATGGTTTGCCTTTTACACTTTCTTATTAGATTTTCATCACAACTGGGTTATTAGGTTAGTGTGTTGTTTCAATGGTGACATTGCATTATAGTTGTGAATTCTTTGTGAAGGAAAGTGCCATTTTATGTAAATATTGATGATAAACAAGTTAATTTTCAAGTCCTAATGTTTAAATGATAGTCATTTGAAGGGTAGTATCCTTTTCCCTTTGATATTATATCTACTCAGTAATACATAAGTTGCAATGTTTTTCCATGTCAATTATATAATTTCAATCCTCCATGTTACTAGAGGATTGAAAAAAAATTGAGGTCATCTACGCTTGTAACTACACAGACACTATGAGTTGATTATTTCCAAATAAACAAATTGCGAGAAATTCATTTTTCCAATTTTATTTTCAAACATGTATTGATGTATAGTTGTGTCCTTTGTACATTTTTGGACGATTGAAAAAAACGTGGTAGAAAATATATTTTTTCATACATGGTTGGAAATAAAATGATCACCATAAATGTTGTCGGTTGATAAAATTTTAACAAAAAACTAAAAGTTTGGTCACATAAATGTTGTTGAATGATAAAATTTAAACATAAGTCAAAATTTCAACTACATAACTACCTACAGATGATCAAAGTTAAACAAAAGAATTACAACTTATTTTTAAATAAAAAAATAATCCACCTACCTCTTGGCTTAGAAGCCATCACATAGTGGGTGTGGTTGAAATAGATACTAAATCAAGGTGTTGAGTTTTGTTACAAGGGATATATCAATATTTTAATGTTGGATCATGGTTTATTTCCAATGATCATTTTCAAAATGAAATGAAATGTAAAAAGGTGCTTGTGGCCTTTTATTTTCTTATATAAATATAGGGATCTCAATCAAGCTTTTAGGCTTTGTTGAAGTACTTAAGAAATCCTAACTTTGAAAGTTAACCCTCATCGTAAGCTAGATCAAAGATTTGTTGATTCTAAGGGTTTTTTTAAACACTTGATCATGGTCTTGAAAGTGTGATAGAGTGCTTAAAAGATAGCTCAATCGAGGGAATGTGATGACTATTTTTGTGTGTTTCCTAGCTAAAAAGCGCAATTGAGAGTTATGGACTCACCAATCCACAAATATACACAACTATTCTAGGTAGATAATAAGACAATAGGATTTTTTTATGTTGGAGTTGTTAGTGTCGGTCTTGAAAGCCCTCCATCAGTGATCAAAGCTCTTTGCATTTGCATTAGTAGGTGTCTCATCAGTGTCAAATTTTGCATCCCGTTAGGCATGCCATAACCTTGATGGAGGAGCTGGTTTATTTGCACCCCTCTTGGTTTTGTTGGATCAGGTCATATCAGTCATCAAGCTCTTTCAAGCTTGTCTTGTTTTGTCTTAAGGTCAAAGGTCCTAGGTCTAGGGTTTTGGTTATTTATCCCTGCAAGGTCATGTCTTTGAAAGTCCTTGAGTGCCCAGCAAGCCAGAGGGAGGATTGTAAACATGTTTCTTTGATATTTTCATCATGTACAGTTCATCTTTAACCTTGGATTTAAAAACTCTGTTTTTAAAGCCAAGGTCATGTTAAATTTTTGTAAAAAGAATGAAATTCCAAAAAGTCTTCAAAAGGGCAGCAGTAACCCAGGTCCCCTTGCCAAAGTCCCTCAGATGATCTACCTGCAAAAAGAATCAAGTCAAAGCACTCAATGAGTCAAATTCAGGATAAAGGAAACCAAAAATCAGTGTTATAAAGTGTCAAAAGAAAAACATTAGAAAGTGGGTTTGTGAATGAAATTTTTTCAAATGAGACTTATAAAAGCCCAAATTCCCTCCTTTCACTCTCATTGTGCATTCTAACGCTTGCAAGAGAGATAGAGAGAGTGATTGAGAGAAAGGAGCAAAATTACAGTGATTTCGGGCAGCTGAGAGGGGAGCGACCCGTCGAGAGAGGTGCGCGACCTGTTGGGTGGTGCGTGACCCGTCCAGAGCCCTTCTGCAGTTCAAAAAATCAACGTGCGTGACCCGTTGGGAGGGGCGCGACCCGTTGGGCAGCCTGCGCGACCCGTTGAACCGCTTGGCTGCAAACTTCAAGGAAATTTCCCTAATCTTCTTCCAAATCACCGAATTTGCTCGAGGTAGGTGCTCTAAACATGGATTAATTGTTGTTATGAATGGTGGATGTCATGGGCATGCTTTTATGATCAAAATTTTGCAAGTAAAAGGACATTATATGGCTGCAATGTTCATGACCAAATTGTGCTAGGGTTTGTGTTGTTTCAAGTTACTTTTCCCTTGGGTTGGCTTCCCTCCTTTCCCTATCACTCACATTTATATGTTCATCTCTTTTCCCATTTTATCTTATAAATGAAATGCAAATCTTTCCCCGTCCCTAGCCATTAAAACTGAAAACCCTACCCCTTTCCCAAAGCATCAAAAAACAAAAATTCAAAACCCTAATTCCCCTCTACCATATGCATGTGCAAAATAACAAAAACTGTTGGTAAACATGTCAGCATGTTTTGTGCATGGTTTCCCTTTTTCCCCTATTAAACATGTATACATATATTCCCATGTTTACTTTCATGCATGTTTTTCCCATATGCAATAATCTTTGCAAATGATTTCCCTATTACAAATATGTGTTCTAATATGCATAATGATTTGCAAAATTTCCCTTGAAATTCCCTGTTATCTTTATATATTCCCATTCCTTGTTAAAAGATCCCTCCCCTAACATTTCCCTCATGTCTTTTTCCCCTTGAAACACCATAGATTTCAGCACTTTTTGCAGGCAGAGACAGCAGTTCAATTTGTCCACTTTGCTCCTAAACCATGTCAGAAACCGAAACTTATGAGCAAAGTGATGACCATTCATCATCTACAGAGGTTGAGGTACAGAGGAGGCCTCGTAAGGGTGGTAAGGGTGGACATCATAAGCGAGAGGAGCCCACCTCTTTGGCAGAATTACAGGCTTGTCCCATGGCAGTGACTTGTTTTCAGTATATGTCTTGTTATGATTTCTGTGAGAGGATTTCCCGGATTCAACACCATAGAGAGTTGGCCCGCTTGTTTTTTTTACACCTCCATGATGGACATGTCACTCTGGCAGGGGTGAAATTTACATTGACACCCGAGGTGATCTCACAGGCTACAGGGATACCGAATGTGGGTGAGGTGTGGCCTAAGCGCAGGTTGCTAGATTTTGTTCACTTTGAGCCCTATGTCCGGCCACCATTCGTGAGAATTTGACGGTTGTTTTTCCATTCAGATTTCTCCGGAGCGAGTATGCTCCCATCATGAGGCTTATTATGCATTATTTTACCTGTGAGGGCAGATTTTCACAGGTGTACTCATATCACATTCGCCTTTTGATGCATTTCACCCGAGTGAGGATGATGAATATCCCGGTCTTCTTGTTTCATAACATTTAGAGGATGGTGCCTATGTTGCAGAAGAAGACCCCGGCCCAGCAGTACAGGAGCTTATGTCATTATGGTTTGATTCAGCTCATAGTCTCACATCAGTTGACTCAGCAGGGCATCTCATGGGAGGAGTTCATCTCCCGTGAGTTTTTCACAGCACCACCCCAGCCACATCCCGAGGTCATTCATGAGGAGGGTGGACCGTCTCAGCAGCCTGATATTCCGGTCACTAGACATGTTGTTTCTTCACCTCAGCTCACATATCAGAAAGGCTCGAGGGCCTTATTTGCAGCAGCTAGGCGAGTACTATCTCCACAGCAGGTGGAAGGGGTCTCGCCTTCATCTTCAGCTCAGCGAGTGTTATCTCCACATCAGGTGGAAGGGGCCTCGCTTTCTTCACCAGCACAGGTACTACAGAGGGGTAAAGAGCCCATGATTCATGAGGGTCTGGTGATTGATCTTGAGGCCAGTTCTCCTAGCCAAGAGAAGAAGGAGATCATTCAGCATCTCAGGGCTAAAAATGATGTTTTACAGAGGAGACTTGAGGGTGCCCAATGGACTATTACTTACCTGGAGCAGCGGAACAAACAGTTAGAGGAGGAGAAAGCACTTGATGAGCTTTGGAGGATTCGTAGCGACCGAGTCTTGAACCGTAGAAGACCCGGTGATCCATTGCCTGTTGACCAAGAGTCAATGCTCATTCAGGAGAATGCCCACTTGGAGAGGCTGTTGGCTAAGGCCAACCAAGAGAAAAAGCTGCTGAGAAACATGAAGAATCACTATTGGGCAAGGATGCATGTATGCAAGGCCAAAATGAAAATGTTCCAAAGGAGGTTGTCCGAGGCTCCTAGGCGGAAGAAAAGGACCAATCCACTCCGTATATTGGCGGAGGCATCCCTCAAAGATCATGGCACTCACTAGCTCAACCACAGCATAAATCCCAAAAAAATTTGAGAATTTTGGGTAATTTTGGCATTTTTTGGAAATTTACAGGTTTTAGCTCCTCAACGGGTCTCACCCCCGGTGAGACCCTTTGTCATGGCAGCTCCTTTTTGCAAAAACTCAACATTTCTAGATTTTTCATACAAATTTACATATGCCTATGGATGGACTTGAGTTTTTATGGAGTTTTGGGCCTCCAGAAGGTCAAAATACATGCAAAATTTGACTTTCTGCCCCTTTTTTGAGTTGCAGAAGCAGTCTTGGGAGAATTGAGTTTTGACTGGGCAAATGAACTCCAAATTCAAAAATTCCAGTTGGGTTGGAAAGTAGACTCGCAGACCTTTCCAACGAGCTATCCTGCACCCAATTCTAACACCTAGAAGTTCCCCAAACAGAGCTCCAAAGTGCGCGACCCGTTGAGAAAAGGGGCGCAACCCGGTGAGCAGATTTTGCCAGATTTGACTAGTTCAGCCCAGAAAATGCAGATTTGACTCTTTTCGACTTTCTGAGGTTAATGATGGTCCTCTTGGATGTAATTGTGACACTTTTTGGATACTTTCACTCTTGTTTAACACTTCTAGAAGATTTTCTCATATAAAGGGTAAAAATTGAATGTATGAACTGGTTTCCAAGTTTATAGAAGCAAGTTGTTTTGACTGCCTATTTTGTAGTGCTTAGTTTAGAAGTGGTTCAAACAGCTCCTAGGATAGTGAGCTCGACCCATGGAGGCAGGGAAAGAGGTTAGATCATCTATATTATGTACTTTCTTGCTCATTTTCATGTTTGGACTCTTGAGGGAGAAACTATCATTGTATATTTTCACTGTATCTCTGCAATTTTTGGCTAAGGAAGACCAGGGTTTTGCAGTCATCTTTAGGATTCTTGTGGACTCATGTATTGATGGTGTGTTTCTCAATGTTCTTGTAAGCTTTGTTATGTGATTCATTTCTTTTCTTTACTTCTGCACATTAAACAAATGAAGTGTTAAAGTAAGAATTCATGCTTGCCATGCTCTGCTTTTAAATTTGTTTAATTTCTATGTTTTCTGCTGTTTAAGGAGAATTCAAAGTATTATTTGCTCTCCTTAGCTCCTCACCGGTCTTTTCCATCCACTCACCTCAATCAAAAGCATCAATACGGTCTCCTATCTCGCCCCAAAGAACCCCCTGCAGAAACTGTGTCAAATCCCCGCACCCAATATTGCAATTCCTCAATTTGCCACCAAAAACCCAAAAAAACCCCAAATCCACCTTTTTAATCAGTTTACTAGCCTAATATCAGTGTTACCTTGTTGGTCATCTCATCCCATTGAAGATTTACCGAGATTGACCAGAGAGAGCCTTCTCCTGCCCCGTAGGGCTAGCTACGAGGCTGAATGGTTTGATGTAGCCTTGAGGTTTACCTTTCTCAGCCTGAGGTGAAATTTCAAGTGCTAACATACTGGCGACCATACTGGGGAGAACAAACTTGTTTGTGGATTGATGTGTTTGTTTCATAAGTCTTAGACGGAGCCTGAAGTTATGCCAGGTAGCCTTCGAAACGCTTTTGCTTTGCATAAGCGGAAGTAGATAAACGCTACTTCAGTCAATCTCCGTGAGATTGTGAATACAACACTTCATTTGCATTTCACCCCAGTACATGTATCAAGTTTAGATCTGATTGTTGATAGTGAACAACGATCAGACACTTGAAAGGCTGAAATCATTCACTGGCGACTCCTTCACTGAAAACTCCAGAGATCAATGCTTCATGGTGACTTCACTGCAGAGAGATCAGTAGCTGTGAGATTTTCAAGATGGATCGGATTGCAAGAAGATATGCTCCCTTGAGCCGAGATCACATTCCTGGTTTTCCGAATAAAATTCCGAAGGTAGATTGGTCAAGGAATCTGCCTACATTTAATGATGATGGTAAGAAGGATGCTTCTTTACATCTAGTTAGATTTCATATGCATATTTGCAAGTTGAAGGTGGATTTTCCTGAAGATTGCTTGATGAAGATATTCTTGGCCACTCTAGAAGGTAAAGCCCAATCATGGTATGAAAGTTTGCCACCTGTTTGTATTTACTGTTTAAAGGATTTTCATGCTATGTTCATTGAAAGATATCAAGCATCTTATCCATCATTAAATTTAGTTCAAGACTGTTGCAAGCATGCCTATAGTTTTATTGAAAGCCTTGAGAAGTTTTATGAAGATGATAATTTCATGGATGAAGAGATCATGGAAGCCCTGTATGAAAAGCCGTTTCAGCAGCACATAGAAATCTTAGAGGATACTTGTCAAGATCAGCAGGTTGAAGATGGCCATATGGTTGTAATTGATGAAAGAGAAGAGCTTGTTTCAGATCTGCCCACAGAAGAAGACATCGTGCAGGGTAGCCAAGATTCAATTTTAGAATGTAATGCAGTCAACTCAGCTATTTCAGATCAAAATTCAGATCATGGTGACCAAGAATACTTGTGTTGAATCCTATAAAGAAGAACTCAACTGTTGAGATTAGCTGGCATGAAGAAAACGAAGTTACAAATCTAAGTGCTCCCACCTCACCGGAACTAGATCTTCATGAGGAGGTCATTCAGTCAGCTCATGAACAACAAGGTGAGATCTTTGCTCAAGCAAGTGAAAAAGTTTTTCTGCATGAATTTGTGGTAGACGATATAAATGATCATCTTGTGCTTCAAGGACCATCTGAAGTTTCTTCTCTTATGATTGATGAATGTAATGAGAATCTGGCTATCATATCATATGAGGAAGACTTACCATGTATTCAAACTACAAAAGATCAGATCATTCAGGATTCCATTTCAGATTCTTCCTCATATGTCTCATGTTTTGAAATGTTATTTCAAGAGGAGATCTGCTCATCTGCTTGTTCAGAATTTTTTGAGGACCAGTAACATACTCTTTCTGAAGCACATGATGAAGGCATATCAAAATTTGAAGCAAAGGATACCTTGTTCTTTCAGCAGGAGGTGGCAATGTCAAGTCTTCATGTTTTCCAGGATCCAATGGCAGATTTGTTGCAGCCAGTAGTGATAGTGTTTATTGCAGTATTCAGTGATGAAGGAGAATATGGTCAACTATGTTTTTGGATGCCCAGTGATAGGTTTGTATTGTTGACCAGAAGATCTAATCAGGAGAATCAATCAAGAAGGCATCTGCTTGATTGGTTGCATTGGCATTTTGATATAGTTTGATGTATATAGTCTTGTAAGAAACACCGGTGGTTGTCATCATGATTTCACCTCTTGATGGACTGTTGCCTTTCTCTTGTTTTAGTTAAGTCAGTCATGAGTCATTTGTGTTTGGTCTATTGAGTGAGTTTTTTCAAGTTATTTCAGTTTGCCATCGAGTCGGTTTGAGTCAAGCTTCAGTTAAGTTTCAGTAAGTTTTCAGTCAAGTTTTCATTCAATAAATGTGTCAAAGGTGTAAATAATGACTCCATCACCCAATGGTTGCAAGCACTGGTCTGCTCTCCCAGATGTCTAAGGTTCTTGGTACCTCCAAGGAGCTACCATCCCCATTGGAGCCAATGTTAGTGTCGGTCTTGAAAGCCCTCCATCAGTGATCAAAGCTCTTTGCATTTGCATTAGTAGGTGTCTCATCAGTGTCAAATTTTGCATCCCGTTAGGCATGCCATAACCCTGATGGAGGAGCTGGTTTATTTGCACCCCTCTTGGTTTTGCTGGATCAGGTCATATCAGTCATCAAGCTCTTTCAAGCTTGTCTTGTTTTGTCTTAAGGTCAAAGGTCCTAGGTCTAGGGTTTTGGTCATTTATCCCTGCAAGGTCATGTCTTTGAAAGTCCTTGAGTGCCCAGCAAGCCAGAGGGAGGATTGTAAACATGTTTCTTTGATATTTTCATCATGTACAGTTCATTTTTAACCTTGGATTTAAAAACTCTGTTTTTAAAGCCAAGGTCATGTTAAATTTTTGTAAAAAGAATGAAATTCCAAAAAGTCTTCAAAAGGGCAGTAGTAACCCAGGTCCCCTTGCCAAAGTCCCTCAGATGATCTACCTGCAAAAAGAATCAAGTCAAAGCACTCAATGGGTCAAATTCAGGATAAAGGAAACCAAAAATCAGTGTTATAAAGTGTCAAAAGAAAAACATTAGAAAGTGGGTTTGTAAATGAATTTTTTTCAAATGAGACTTATAAAAGCCCAAATTCCCTCCTTTCACTCTCATTGTGCATTCTAACGCTTGCAAGAGAGATAGAGAGAGTGATTGAGAGAAAGGAGCAAAATTACAGTGATTTCGGGCAGCTGAGAGGGGCGCAACCCGTCGAGAGAGGTGCGCGACCTGTTGGGTGGTGCGCGACCCGTCCAGAGCCCTTCTGCAGTTCAAAAAATCAACGTGCGCGACCCGTTGGGAGGGGCGCGACCCGTTGAACCGCTTGGCTGCAAACTTCAAGGAAATTTCCCTAATCTTCTTCCAAATCACCGAATTTGCTCGAGGTAGGTGCTCTAAACATGGATTAATTGTTGTTATGAATGGTGGATGTCATGGGCATGCTTTTATGATCAAAATTTTGCAAGTAAAAGGACATTATATGGCTGCAATGTTCATGACCAAATTGTGCTAAGGTTTGTGTTGTTTCAAGTTACTTTTCCCTTGGGTTGGCTTCCCTCCTTTCCCTATCACTCACATTTATATGTTCATCTCTTTTCCCATTTTATCTTATAAATGAAATGCAAATCTTTCCCCATCCCTAGCCATTAAAACTGAAAACCCTACCCCTTTCCCAAAGCATCAAAAAACAAAAATTCAAAACCCTAATTCCCCTCTACCATATGCATGTGCAAAATAACAAAAACTGTTGGTAAACATGTCAGCATGTTTTGTGCATGGTTTCCCTTTTTCCCCTGTTAAACATGTATACATATATTCCCATGTTTACTTTCATGCATGTTTTTCCCATATGCAATAATCTTTGCAAATGATTTCCCTATTACAAATATGTGTTCTAATATGCATAATGATTTGCAAAATTTCCCTTGAAATTCCCTGTTATCTTTATATATTCCCATTCCTTGTTAAAAGATCCCTCCCCTAACATTTCCCTCATGTCTTTTTCCCCTTGAAACACCATAGATTTCAGCACTTTTTGCAGGCAGAGACAACAGTTCAATTTGTCCACTTTGCTCCTAAACCATGTCAGAAACCGAAACTTATGAGCAAAGTGATGACCATTCATCATCTACAGAGGTTGAGGTACAGAGGAGGCCTCGTAAGGGTGGTAAGGGTGGACATCATAAGCGAGAGGAGCCCACCTCTTTGGCAGAATTACAGGCTTGTCCCATGGCAGTGACTTGTTTTTAGTATATGTCTTGTTATGATATCTGTGAGAGGATTTCCCGGATTCAGCACCATAGAGAGTTGGCCCGCTTGTTTGTTTTACACCTCCATGATGGACATGTCACTCTGGCAGGGGTGAACTTTACATTGACACCCGAGGTGATCTCACAGGCTACAGGGATACCGAATGTGGGTGAGGTGTGGCCTAAGCGCAGGTTGCTAGATTTTGTTCACTTTGAGCCCTATGTCCGGCCACCATTCGTGAGACTTTTGACGGGTGTTTTTCCATTCAGATTTCTCCTGAGCGAGTATGCTCCCATCATGAGGCTTATTATGCATTATTTCACCTGTGAGGGCAGATTTTCACAGGTGTACTCATATCACATTCGCCTTTTGATGCATTTCACCCGAGTGAGGATGATGAATATCCCGGTCTTCTTGTTTCATAACATTTAGAGGATGGTGCCTATGTTGCAGAAGAAGACCCCGGCCCAGCAGTACAGGAGCTTATGTCATTATGGTTTGATTCAGCTCATAGTCTCACATCAGTTGACTCAGCAGGGCATCTCATGGGAGGAGTTCATCTCCCGTGAGTTTTTCACAGCACCACCCCAGCCACATCCCGAGGTCATTCATGAGGAGGGTGGACCGTCTCAGCAGCCTGATATTCCAGTCACTAGACATGTTGTTTCTTCACCTCAGCTCACATATCAGAAAGGCCCGAGGGCCTTATTTGCAGCAGCTAGGCGAGTACTATCTCCACAGCAGGTGGAAGGGGTCTCGCCTTCATCTTTAGCTCAGCGAGTGTTATCTCCACATCAGGTGGAAGGGGCCTCGCTTTCTTCACCAGCATAGGTACTACAGAGGGGCAAAGAGCCCATGATTCATGAGGGTCCGGTGATTGATCTTGAGGCCAGTTCTCCTAGCCAAGAGGCGAAGGAGATCATTCAGCATCTCAGGGCTGAAAATGATGTTTTACAGAGGAGACTTGAGGGTGCCCAATGGACTATTACTTACCTGGAGCAGCGGAACAAACAGTTAGAGGAGGAGAAAGCACTTGATGAGCTTTGGAGGATTCGTAGCGACCGAGTCTTGAACCATAGAAGACCCGGTGATCCATTGCCTGCTGATCGAAAGTCAATGCTCATTCAGGAGAATGCCCACTTGGAGAGGCTGTTGGCTAAGGCCAACCAAGAGAAAAAGCTGCTGAGAAACATGAAGAATCACTATTGGGCAAGGATGCATGTATGCAAGGCCAAAATGAAAATGTTCCAAAGGAGGTTGTCCGAGGCTCTTAGGCAGAAGAAAATGACCAATCCACTCCGTATCTTGGCGGAGGCATCCCTCAAAGATCATGGCACTCACTAGCTCAACCACAGCATAAATCCCAAAAAAATTTGAGAATTTTGGGTAATTTTAGCATTTTTTGGAAATTTACAGGTTTTGGCTCCTCAACGGGTCTCACCCCCGGTGAGACCCTTTGTCATGGCAGCTCCTTTTTGCAAAAACTCAGCATTTCTAGATTTTTCATGCAAAGTTACATATTCCTATGGATGGACTTGAGTTTTTATGGAGTTTTGGGCCTCCAGAAGGTCAAAATACATGCAAAATTTGACTTTCTGCCCCTTTTTTGAGTTGCAGAAGCAGTCTTGGGAGAATTGAGTTTGACTGGGCAAATAAACTCCAAATTCAAAAATTCCAGTTGGGTTGGAAGGTAGACTCGTAGACCTTTCCAACGAGCTATCCTGCACCCAATTCTGACACCTGGAAGTGCCCCAAAAAGAGCTCCAAAGTGCGCGACCCGTTGAGAAAAGGGGTGCGACCCGTTGAGCAGATTTTGCCAGATTTGACCAGTTCAGCCCAGAAAATGCAGATTTGACTCTTTTCGACTTTCTGAGGTTAATGATGGTCCTCTTGGATGTAATTGTGACACTTTTTGGATACTTTCACTCTTGTTTAACACTTATAGAAGATTTTCTCATGTAAAGGGTAAAAATTGAATGTATGAACTGGTTTCCAAGTTTATAGAGGCAAGTTGTTTTGACTGCCTATTTTGTAGTGCTTAGTTTAGAAGTGGTTCAAATAGCTCCTAGGATAGTGAGCTCGACCCATGGAGGCAGGGAAATAGGTTAGGTCATCTATATTATGTACTTTCTTGCTCATTTTCATGTTTGGACTCTTGAGGGAGAAGCTATCATTGTATATTTTCACTGTATCTCTGCAATTTTTGGCTAAGGAAGACTAGGGTTTTGCAGTCATCTTTGGGATTCTTGTGGACTCATGTATTGATGGTGTGTTTCTCAATGTTCTTGTAAGCTTTGTTATGTGATTCATTTCTTTTCTTTACTTCTGCACATTAAACAAATGAAGTGTTAAAGTAAGAATTCATGCTTGCCATGCTCTGCTTTTAAATTTGTTTAATTTCTATGTTTTCTGCTGTTTAAGGAGAATTCAAAGTATTATTTGCTCTCCTTAGCTCCTCACCGGTCTTTTCCATCCACTCACCTCAATCAAAAGCATCAATATGGTCTCCTATCTCGCCCCAAAGAACCCCCTGCAGAAACTGTGTCAAATCCCCGCACCCAAAATTGCAATTCCTCAATTTGCCACCAAAAACCCAAAAAAACCCCAAATCCACCTTTTTAATCAGTTTACTAGCCTAATATCAGTGTTACCTTGTTGGTCATCTCATCCCATTGAAGATTTACCGAGATTGACCGGAGAGAGCCTTCTCCTGCCCCGTAGGGCTAGCTACGAGGCTGAATGGTTTGATGTAGCCTTGAGGTTTACCTTTCTCAGCCTGAGGTGAAATTTCAAGCGCTAACAGGAGCTAAGCATAGACTTTAGCATTGATGATGCTAGTAGAATGTAGTTAAATCTTCTTTAAGTCTATATCTTTCCTTTCAGGCAATTTTTTATTTCCTTTATTTTGATTTGGGTTCCATTTTTCCACCACCCACCATTAGTTTAATTTGTATATTTTTTTTTACCAAAACTAAAAATATGTATATTAAAAAATAAGTTGTAGAAGAGTTAATAACATGCATAAATAGCTACTCATTGAATATTTTGTTGATCTTGCATATTGTGGAGTTTTTACTCTCTTCAAAGAACTAGGAAGAGAGAAGACAAAATATCCTATAAGGTCTTTTTCCAATTTCCTGATCAAATGAGTAGATACTTACATATTGATTACAATGATAGGTACAAAAACAAAGCATGGCTATCGCTTCCTGGTTGAAATCACTCACTTTCCCAAAGTTTTATAAATAACTAATATTTAGAAATCAATTTCTTTTATGTCTCAAAATTCCTCTGATCCCAATTGGAATGCCTTTCCCTTATAAGAGGAGGGAATGGATTTGGAGATTTCTTCAAGATAATTCAACAAATTATTTGGAAGGTTCAATGTGGATTCTCATTGTTGGCTCTACTTATTTTTCATCATCCTCTTCTTCTTCCTTTATTTCCCTTGCCTTTACTTTTATCTCCCAAGTTAATTTCTTACATGCATTTTGTTTATAAGATTTGCTTTAATTCCTTACAAACCTTCTTTACATTTTCATCAAATCCATTGTTAAATCTTATATTGATTTGATTTCTTATATGAATATCCCATTAGAAGTACCTTATTGCAATTTCACTGGAATCTTAGCTTAGACATATTTTCCTTGAACACTTTCCTAATTTTCCTTAGCTTTGGTTTAACATGATCTGCATTCCCATGCCTTAGCCTACACTAAGACTAGATTTAGTAGATTCCATTATTAGGCAATGAGAATTGGTAAATAACTTAGACATATTTGGATAAGAATAATTAGGTAATGATTCTTGTGATTTTTACTTTTAAATATAGTTAAATGACATGACATCCATAGTGTAAACCATGCATTATGCATGTTAGGTAGCATGGTAGAATCTTGTCTTTAGCTTGAGTTGCTTGTGAAGATTTCATTTATTGTTGATTTTGACTTATAGTCATGGCATGTTCAGTGATTTCCTCATTTTCCCTGTTGGGGGAGATCTCTTCATTCTCCTTAGAAGGTGAACTCTATAATGTTCCTTCCATTTTCACTCTAGCACCTCGAGTGACTGCTACACTTGCAAAGTCTCGATTCCAATCACAAACCTCAATATTTAGTATGGCTACCTTACTAATCTTAAATAAACTTCCTCTTGACCTACCCAGGCCTGTCAACTAGTATAGCCACTCACAATTTTTAATTTATTGCCCTTCCTTATTCATTACGTTGTCCCAAAATTCCCTGCTCGTTTTATCGCCATGTTGATTTTCAAACAATGTCCTTAAGACTCTGCTACTCAAGTGTGTTCGCCTCACCATTCCAATGGAGGTATTAAACTATAGTTCCCATTTGGATTTTCTAGAATAGAGGCTAATCCTCCATTTGTACCAAGAATTATGAACAAGTGTGACCCTCAACCAGGTGTTTGGTGGGCTCGAGCCCTGGCATTAAATCTATGTCATCGTTCAACAATGTATGGGATCGTTGGTTGAGGACGAAGTTTGAAATGAAACCATCAACCTTTCCAATTGCAGGATTTGTCCTTTAATGACTATTATTCCAATTGAAGCACTATTTATATGAAGATTAATTTCTAATTTCAAGACAAAGGTTTAAAAAATAACATTTCTTTGATCCCGTGCCAACATTCTTTGGTTCAGGGCCACACCTTTATTCGCCAACACATCTGCTATGAAATCTAGATGCCTCTTAACATGATGAAATTCCACTTAATCAAATTCCCTAATTTGCATTCTAATCCTTTGTAAAATTGGGAGCTAAACATTGGTGGGATTCTCTTGGATTTGACTACTTATTGGATGATGATCATGGAGTCCCCATATACCATCAAGCGTAGAATTTTCCTCAGAATGACCAACTCTATCCCCTGCCATAACGTCAAATATTCTATTTGGTTATTTATAGCACTTTCCAAGCACCATGAAGATTGAATCTTTATTTCTTCATCGGGGCAATAGATAACCCTTCCCGCTACTACCGTCATGTCAAAATATTTTATTAATAATTGTAAATATTAGTTTATTTATTTTTTATTTAATTTATTTTTTATTTTTATATAATTTAATTGACTCAAGATATTTAATAAGGCATAACAATACGTTGCAATATTTCTTCGTTACAAATTGGAAAACACCCCCTTAAAATAATTAAAACATTAATATTTAATTTATAAATACCATTAAATTTTTAAAATATATTAATATAATTATACTAAAATATTGTTTTATGGACTTACACTAGTTAAAAATCTTTCAGGCTATTGGATCATGATGTCATAACTTTCTTGGTTATTCACTTTCACTCTCAAACAAAATATCAAACCTTTTTTATTTTTTTTACAAGTGCTAATGCCATTTATTATTAATGGGTTTGCATTTTTCTTTAAGAAGTGAAATATTGTTATTGTTACATTGTGGTTTAAGCCTGTTAAGTGATAAAAGTATGTATTTATATGTAATCTGTAGTTCCGTTTATAAGTAAAATGAGGTAAGATTTCTAATTAAATAAAGTGTGAATAAAATTTTTTACTCACTAATTATTTAGTAAAAATGTTTTATAGTTAATGTTGACTTCAAATTAATTGGAAATAAAATTTATATTAATTGGAAATAAAATTTATATTAATTATTTTATAAGGAAATTGTTATTATCTAAAAAAAATTGTAATGGCTCCAGAAATTTTAGTATATTATTTTTAATTTTTAAATATTTTTTATTGTGTAAAGTGTTTTTAGATTTTTAATTATATTTTAAATAAAATGTTAATTTTGATGGTTTATATTAAATAGAAATTATAATCTTGGAAAGAAAAATAGATTTTTATGGAATATTAGAATTCAATGAAAGATATTGTTTGATATAACGGTAAAATATTTTTATTTTTTAAATCAAATTTGAAACAATAAATTTTAAGGCAGTTTCATAACTTTTTAGTGTGGAGTGAAGATAGATATTCAATTTTTTTGTAAGAGAATATTAGGTGTGCGAAAGAAATAAAAGAAAAATAATTAAGTGTCTAGGGTCACTTCAACATTTATGCTTACATAATAAAAAATAAGAGGAGATACCAATGGACTTTATTCAAGGTTTACCAAAATCAAGAAGCAAGGATGCTATTTTTGTGATCATGGATAGACTCAAAAAATATGCACTTCCATAAACCAAGTGGAGGAAGTGTTCATAAAGGAAATGCATAGGCTTCATGGATTTCCTAAAGTAATAGTAAGTGATCGAGATCTAAATTTCATTGGAAATTTAAAGAGTTATGGAAGACAATGAGAACACTATTAGCTATGATTTCAACATATTATCTATAAATAGATGGTTAAACAAAAATAGTTACAAATGTGTAGAGTGTTATCTTCATTGCTATTCTTTAGACAAATAATCTCAAGGGATCAAATGTTTCATCTAGTAGAATGGTGATATATTACCACTTATTGCACATCTACTAAGATGTCTCCATTTGAAGCTTTTTATGGATACCTAGCTCCTAATATCACTTCCTTTTCACAAGAACAATCTAAAGTATAAACAATAGACTCACATATGGAAAAGAATGAAAAAACATTGAAATACATGAAGAAAACCCTCAAATGCTCATGAAAAAAATGAAGCATCAAATATATCAACATCAAAGTGAAAGACCATTTGATGAGGGTGATTAGGTATTGTTGAGACTACAACAATAGAAGCAATCTACTCTCAAACAAAAGGTGAATTAGAAAATAGCACCAAAATTTTATGAACAATACAAGATCCTTCGTAAGATTGGAGACATGATTTATGAGGTGGATTTGTTTTAGTCTAGCATTCATAAGGTCTTTCATGTATCTTGCCTAAAAAAATCCAAGAAAAACTATGACAGTGTAAAGGAAACTTTCAAAATTAGACAAAGAAATAAAATTAATTCTTGAATTAGAAAAAGTTATAGATTAATATTCTCTTTCTCTTCAAAATGAAACCATTACAGCCCTATTTAAGTGGAAGAGTGTGCTCCAAAAGAAGCTACATAGGAAAATAAGCAATTCATAAATAAAAGCACTTATTAGAAACATTGAGGGTGAAGACTTTTTAAAGAAGGGGTTATTTTAAAGGTTTACCCCTCATTAGTTATAATTAAATCAACCTAGTCATAGGTTATATAATGCTCATTTTATCTCATTTATACTATAGAACATTCATTTGTATAAGCATTTTATCTTATACATTGAATATATTGTAAATATAGATTTTTCTTTCAAAATAATTATTTATTTATTAAATATTTAATTCTTTTAAAAAGTTAAAATTAATTATCTAAAAAAATAGAAACGCTTGTTTTTCCCCTTTTCATGCTATTTAAATATTTTATTATTTAATTTATAATACAAAGTGTTTTGTTTTGTTTTGTTTTTTTTCTATAATTATATAATACATTTTTTTTTACTATTTTAAAATAAATCTTCCAAAATTTTAAATTAATTGTTAGTAGTACTAGATGGATGATAGAAATTTAAAGTTCAAGGAATATGTCATAATATTCATAGTAATATTCATAAATCAAAAATTAAGTTAGTTGTGTATTTTGATTAATTTATTTTAAATAAATTAATTAAAAAATTGTCATATTAATATATGTTATATTGGGCATGTGATATTGGTAAGCCACGGCATTATAATAAAAGCTATTTATAAAATAACGATTTCTATAATAAAATAGAGATGAAATTTCCATAATTAAAAAATTATTAAATATATATTTTTAACTATTTTAAAATAAATCTTCCAAAATTTTAAATTAATTGTTAGTATTACTAGATAGATGGTAGAAATTTAAAGTCCAAGGAATATGCCATAATATTCATAAATCAAAAGTTAAGTTAGTTGTATATTTTAATTAAATTATCTTAAATTAATTAATTAAAAAAAGTCATATTAAGATATGTTATATTGGCATGTGATATTAATAAATCAAGGCATTATAATAAAAACTATTTATAAAATAACAATTTATATAATAAAATAAAAATACAATTTCTAAAATGAAAAAAAAATTGTAAACCCATTTACTCTCTTCTATAATATTAGATTAATATTTTTTAACATTTACTCTCTTCTATTATATTAATTATGAAGAAGTTTCTATATATAAATAATATGGGAACAATGTATCTAACATATTGCTTCGAGATCTTCAAGATGCATACTAAAGAATCAATATACGTATTTTAATGGAATCTGGTATGTGATTGAGCACTCCAAGTATTAGGCATGCAATTTACTAGTTCAAGTCAAACTAGCAGTAAAAATTCAAAGAAGAAACAATATTCCGAAGCAAATTGAACATGATGTTATAAAAGGTTAGTATTTTTCGAGGAATATATCATATGCTTTTACTTCTGGTCCTTTATTAGAAAAAGGATTAGAATTGGAATTCATGTAAACTATTATTGAAGATTAAAATTAAGGATTATGTAAAAAATAAAGTTTATTTGATAATAATGGTTAAGCAAAAAAGTTGAAATGGAAGATTTCAGTTTAATGATATTATGCTTGTGTTTTTAAATTTTACTCAAATATAATAAAATACACACAATTTTATTGAAGACTAACGAAATTGAAAATAATATAACTAAATCATATATATTTAATAGTTATAAATTTAACTAAAATAATAATAGTGTGTTAATTTAATTTATTGATTTTATAATTTAATTTAATTTATTTTTATTAAAATATAATAAATATATAAAATTTTATAAAAAAATAAGATAAATTTAAAATATATATAAAGTCTTTAATGTTTTTTTCTAAACAATAATTTTGTATTTATATGTAAGTTTTATAAGGTTGACCATGTAGGCAAGGTTCACCTCCCTTACATATTAAGCACAACAGACAAAATTGCATACATTTTGAAAAAGAACAATATTAGAACCACCTTTAAACCCATGAATACCATCAGCACTTGCCTAAAATCGGTCAAATATCCAGTTGATCCCAAATGCCACAAAGGAGTGTACATGGTTCCTTGTTCATGCGGAAAAACCTACACAGGGAAACCAATTGATCCATCCTTACCAGGATTCAAGAACATGTAGCTGACATAAAACACAATCGCTCTAAAACTTCAGCCCTCATTGAGCATTCCAGCAAAACCAATCATCATGTCTGTATAGAAAACACGAGTGTGGTGGCCAAAATCGATCATTATCACCATAGAAAATTTAGAGAAGCCATAGAAATAGGTAAATGCCCAAACAACCTCAATCGGGATGAAGGATGGAAAATAAGTGACAATTGGATTCCTGCTTTAACCTCCTAGATCGTCCTCTCCTGTCATCTCCCCCTCCCCTCTTTTCACTAAACTGGTCACCTCCATTCCTATCCTTACTTTTCAACCCCCACACCTCATATCCTAAATAATCACTAACCTTAATCTATTTTTAATTTAGATTTCAACTAAAAATATAAAGTTTTAATAGTTAAAAATTAAAAATTAAAATTAAGTAAAATTATTTTTAAACTAGATAATTTCAAAATTTAGATTAATATTAATAATATTATTAGTGATTAATATTATTATTAAAACATTATTTCTTAAACTAACAAAATTAAAATCAATCATTTCAAAAAACAAATCTATTCTAAAAAATTTAAAAATTTATTCTAAATTAAAATTAACATTAATTAACTAAATTAAAATAATTAGTTAAAATAATCTCAACCAAAATTACATTAATATTAAAATTAACTTTACCATTAATTGTTAAATAATTTTTCTAAATTAAAATTCAACATAAACATTATTAATAATTTTAAAATTTTAAAAAGACATATTTATTCTAAACTAAAAATTAATTCTTAATCTAATAAAATTAAAAATCAATTTGAAAGACAAATCTATTCTGAAAATTTAAAAATTTATTCTTAAAAAAAAAGCAACAAACAAACATTAATTAATTAATTAATTAAATAAACTAAAATTAGTTAAAATAATCTCAATCAAAATTATATTAATATTAATATCAACTTTACCATTAATTTTTAAGGAATTTTTCAAAATTAAAATTCAACATAAATTATATGATTTGTGAATATTAACATTATTAATAATTTTAAAATCTTAAAAAGAAATCTAAACATCCTTATTAAAATTCTAAAATAAAATTAAAATTAATTGGAATTCATTGAAATTCTAAACAAAACGAATTAAAAAGAAAAGTAATATATGGAAAAATAAAAATTAATTAAAATTATTAAGATTATCATTAATTAAAATTATTTAAATTTATTGGAAAAATTAATTAAAATTATCATTAAAAAAAATTATTTAAAATTATCATTATAAATAATGGCATGGTCGGTTGACAAAATTCACTCTCCACATAGCTCACTCCTCTATTTGTCCAGCTCCCACGAGATCTGTCCTTCACATTTATAGATCTATTGTGATGATGAGTCACGGTGGATGGCTCGAAATGTTGATTCTAACAACAGTGGATGTGATAATTCTGGAAGAAAATTCTACACACATGTAAGTTTTTGTTTAGATCATAGCAAATACATCAAATCATATATAGTTATATTTTAAAAAAATGAGCTTTCTTATTTAACAAAGCTATAAATTTTTAGAGTCACTCCAAATTAGAGTACAAAAGATAGGGTTTTGTAGGTATATATCTTACAAAACTGATCCACCAAAAAGCAAAATTTATATGTCATATTATTACTCATTGAAAATGAAATCCTTAATAATTGTGCAATGTCAATCATTTTAGCTCTCATTTTAGCTCTAAGGAATAAGAGAGCGCTTGATTTGGCCATTGATTTTTAAATCTCTTAATCTTAATTTACACCCTTCTTTAACACATAAATAAACATTTTTATTAAGATCATGGTAAACATGCAAATATGCTATTAAAGGTAACACTTTCTCTGCTTTACTGATTCTTTTCATAAGACTTTTTAAAATTTTATCTTTGGGAAAGGAGCCTTTGACAAAATGTCAGATAACAAGAGATCCTCCTAGAATAGTGAGAGAAAATACCTAATTTTCTTTGCCCCTAAATCCCTTGTTATAAAGCATAAGCTTAAGCTTGGTTGTTTGTCATATATATTAAACCTCATGGATACTCTACAACTTTAACACCTTCCCTCTTATCACCCAAAAAAAACATGTCATTAAAAAATAAATATATATTAATATTTAACATAAAATATTTTACAAAATTAAATTCAAACCAATAATTAAT
Organism: Pinus tabuliformis; assembly: GCA_031772625.1. NCBI lineage: Eukaryota > Viridiplantae > Streptophyta > Pinopsida > Pinales > Pinaceae > Pinus > Pinus tabuliformis. The sequence goes on along the minus strand of CM062806.1, from coordinate 967,712,443 downwards.
AAATTGAAAAAAAATATATTAATATTAAAGTTTATTAATAATAACACATTATAAATAAAATAAAATTTCCCCTCAAATAAATCACTTTATAAAGATCATTGTGTGGGTGTAACTGGTGGAAAATGGAGGGAGCTAGGGTTTTGATGAGCATGCAAATGAGGTCTAGAGCGGTCGCCAAGAAGTGCCCCTTGGATGGCACCCAAGCAATCGAGGAACCTGGTCACAGGAGGGCTCTAGCATCAAGGCGGCACACACTGGAACATCAATTCGACCTGAACAACCGAGACATTGGCTCACAGACGAACTGGAATGGATTACTTCCCATGGGGAAGAGTACAATCAAGGGGAAACAAGGTCAAAGCAGGCCTGTCATATGGGTTTTCGCTTACTGCCTAATATCACCATTGATCAGGGGGAAATATCCGAGACGGAAAAGGATAATGAAAAGAGGGACCTCCTTCACAGCAATAAGGGAAAAGGTGCCACCGACACCTTCCATCCCTTGGATAGCTCATGGGGAAGTAAGATCAAACTGGCGTGATGGCGGTTCCAGGTAGATGGTTGTTGCTGTGGAAATGTTGGGTATCCCCCCAGGTACAGAGTATCTCGCTATCGCCGGAGTGCTGAATTGCATCCCAGTCGGGGATGGATACCTGAAGGCCTTGCAAGGGCACACAGAAAAGTGTGTGCGATAAGGCAGATAATCAAATGGGACAGTGGTATGTTGATGGAAGTTGGATCAGCTAGTTGGACTGCAATAGTCGACCACAAAGAATCCTTCCCTCTTCAGCGAAAAGCACTACAAGGTCTCCATTGGACCGAACATGGTTTGAATGTGGGGAAATAATACCCTACAACACACACATAGCTGGTCCCTCAACACAAATATGGGAAGACAGTCAATGGGAACACGGTACCAGAACCCTGTTAGGGAATGCAGAGCCCACAATGAGCCGAAGCACAACTACTGCTGCACGGACAAGCTACTCCTAGATGGAAAAAAAACCTGGATCTCTGGTAAGTACCTTCCGTTTCCAAGTATTTGTCAAATCCCCTACTGGAAAAGAACATTTGATTTTGGTACATGCAACCGATAGTGTGATGCATTTGAAGAACCTTGTTTCTCAACAAGTTGGTTATCCCACCAGTTTACAAAATCTGATACATGGGGGCAGACCACTCCAAGACTCCAAGCCTCTTGTGGACTACAAAATCACACCTGTATCAACCATAATTCTCAATATGAGATTAAGAGGTGGCGTGGCAGATAATAGTAAAAATCCTTATAGGGGAGAAGGAATTGGGAGTTGCTCAGCAAAAAGCGCAGAAACACATCAGGGGAAGAAATGGAGGCCTATCTTTCAAAAACATTCTCCAAGGCAAAAATACATCCACAACAACACCAAAACAAGCAGGTATGGAACCAAGGCCATATATTGTGGAGCAACTGAATTATACCCCAGAATTAAACATAGATATACCAGAAATAGATGAGCACTGTACTATATTTGAAAAGAAAGCTATAATTTGTAGATTCATTTGTTTTGGCCCAAGCCTGTTGAGCTATTTCATTGGATTTTCACAAACTGGACTACACAAAGTGAAATACATATCTTCTCCAAGGGTTTCTTCATAGTGAACTTCCTTTCAGCAAAGGCTAGAGATATTATAATACGGGAAGGACCTTGGTTCTGGGGGTCCACGGGTTTCTTCATCACACCATGGTTTCCAAAATTTGATGCAAACACAATGGTTGTTTCAAGGATGCTAGTTTGAGTACACTTGCGCAACCTCCCAATACATCTTTGGAATCAACAAGTCCTTGAAGGAATCGGTAACACCATTGGGAGTTATGTCAAAATGGACACCCAAAGACTAGAGGAAAGAATATACACATTCGCATGAATTTGTGTGGAAGTAGATCTCAGCAGAGGTCTGCCAGATCGAATTCAACTGAAGCATAAACAAAGGTATTGGTGATCTGAATTGGATCCTAAATACTCTCTAGGTTTTCATAAACTCGTTCAAATTATTCCAAAAAGATTCAAGTCTTAGAAAGATCAAGATATTAGAGGGAATCCTTGTGACAGTTGCAGTTGTGATAAGCATGGAGCAACTAGGACCCTCGGTCGAGCATGCAGATTGTTGGCCCATGGTAACGTGCGCTGGCACAAAATGGAAAAACCAGAGGCTAATTCAAGAAACGAGGGTGGTTTCTAATATGCGATTAGTGCGCAAGGTGTCCCCCTCAGTGAAGGAAAAGCCCTGAAGTGCCCAGACCTGAAATGACCATGAAATGTAGAAAAGTAATTAACTCGGTTCTGTGGATTCCACAGAACTGGCAGGATATTAGAAGGTCTCGAGGCAGTAAGCAGTTTTGACCAAGTCCCGCTCGATGCCACACATTGTGTGACACGCGTCTAGTGGAAGAGAGATAAAACCGCTCACATCGGATGGGTAAATGTCATGCTAATTACCCGCCTGATATGAACGACGACCATAGGATCTGAGGGGCCCAAATCAACGGCGGAGGCACGTCCCGATAAACAGCCGGATTTGAAAAAGTTATAAAGCAAGATTACATGGGATTTGAAGTCCGATGTGGACGATGAGTTGGTAGAAGATTCATGTTTCGCAAGCATCTTGGAGCAAACGGAAATAATGGTCGTTCAAATGTGTCCAAGGAACCTGACACACTCACCCATTGTAGAATAGGCGGCCACCTCCCTGTGAAGCGTTACATAGTGATGATGACACAGAACAGGGGAATTCGAATGGACAGAGGTAGGAAAACTAGAACGCCGGGAAGCAGAAACTAACCGACAGAAAGCAGATTGGCTTTAAATCCATGAACTGACAAAAGCAGAGGACAGACACAAAGAAAGGAGTTAGTTAGACGCAGAAAGATAAGAGCAAATAACAGAGAGAAGAAGCCGAGCTGACCTGAAGGCAGCATCGAGCCAAACAGAGCCAAAGAGAGTCAGAGAGTATGTGCACTCCAGAGAAAGCTTGAGAGGATCAAGTGAGCTCCTTGGCATAGGCCTATCATGTATGAGTTTCAGATTGGGCTCACACTACTGTGACCAGTAGAGGTCAAGTACCAGTAAGGAGAGTTTGTGTACTCCAATCCTACTGATTCATATCTGTTGAGTGAGACTCAAATTGAGCTCACTGTTGTAAAGAAACTCTGCTTTGAAAACATAATAGAGAGGCCATCACTAAAATCTGGACCAGTAGACATAGCCCATAAGCATTGGGTGAACTCTTTATTAAACTTGTTGTATTACATGTTTTCCTATTATGTTTTCTCTAACTGCCTTAGTGTCTATGTTTGCAATCTTATCGATCCATTGCATAAAGTAACATAGGCACATCCATGCACATGAGTTTGTAATACCTTTAATTCTTTGTCCTGGACAAATTCCAAATCAAGTGGTATCAGAGCTCTAGGTTACTAAGGTTAGAGAAGCTTGTGCTGGATTTTGTTGTTGAATGCTAACTAGATTAAAGCTTAAATTAGGAGAAGGAGAGTTGGTGGAAGCTAACCCTGAAATTGGAAGAGTCCACTCTAGGAGGAAAATGTCGAAAGAAAACCCCTTAGAATCAGACTCCTAGTTCATGGATGGTTTCCTGACCATGAAAGCCATGGTGGAGGAAATGTATAGAGAATTTAAGAGAGGTAGAGCTGAAGATTCATCAAACTCCAAACAAGTTAAAGGAGCAGAAGAATCTCCCCTCCGTGACCACCATAAAGGCAAAGGGAAAGAAGAAAAACTTCCCACACCTCCTAGTAGCCCTGAAAACAAAAAGAAAACATCTTTGATTAAATTAGATGTTAAATTTGATTTGTCGATATATGATGGAGAGTTAAATGCAGAAAAGTTGGATAATTGGATTATACAGATTGATGTTTATTGCAGAGTGCAAAGCATCAATTCAGACAAGAGTAAGATTCAGCTGGCCAGCCTACGCCTTGGAGGCACTGCCTTGGTATGGTGGGAAGGCAGGACACAAGCTGACATGAAGAAACATGGTAAAATTCTTTCTATCTGGAGTGATTTTTTTTCTACAATTAAAAAGAAATTCTATCCACTAGCCTATATTGAGCAAGCCATGATGAGCTAGCAAACTCTTCACAAATTAAAAGGGCAAAGTGTACAAATTTACACTCAAAAATTTAGGAAAAGAGCTTTGATTCTAGGAATTTCTTTAGACTCACCTGAAACTCTGCTGAAGTATATAGGTGGTCTACACAGCTACTTAAGGCACACTATTCTCATGTTTAATCCCACTAGCATAGATGAGGTATCTATTTAGGCTACACATCTAGAGGCTAGAGGCAAGAATGTGAACCCAGAAGTTGGGGGATCATCAAAACCCACTGCAAGCAAAAGCAAGGAAAAGAGAAAATAGAAATGGAAAGAGAGGAAGGCCAATATTGTACAAAAGACCAAGTCTTCATGCACTCACTGTAAGAAGGATGGGCATGATGATGAACACTGTTGGATCCTGCATCCAGAGCTGAGACCCAAGAAGTTCGAGGGCAAGAAGAAGAAGACTGTTGCAGCTATTCAAAAGGATTTGGGGTCAGACTCAGGAGATGAAACAATAATCGCAGCCACAGGTATAAAAGGTAAAAATTCTAAAGCATCTACTAGTAATTCTGCACAATCTACTGATAATGAAGAAAATGAGAGGAAAAGGCATGAGCTTTTTCATATTCGAGTTGTTTCCAAGCATCAAAAGATTGATACTTTGTTTGATAGTGGCTCACAAGTAAATTTAATTTCCGAAGAAATTGTAAAGAAGTTGGGATTACTAACCACACCTCACAAAAATCCATATCCATTAGGTTGGTTATGTGATAAAGCACAACTACAAGTGACTAGACAATGTAAACTTAGGTTTTCTTTTGGGTCAACATTTGTAGATGAGGTTGAGTTAGACATAGTTCCTTTGGATATATGTGGAATTGTTTTAGGAAGTCCTTAGTTGTGTGATAGAAAAGCTATTTTCTATAGAGCTGAGAATAAGTGTCAACTCGTTAAAGATGGAATCGAATATATTGTAAGAGATCATAAACTCAAAAATAATTATACTCTCATAAGCTCAGGGCAGATGAAACAAATTGTAAATTCATGCAAACAATTTTTACTGATGGTTGTAAGGAAAAGAAACCTGATAAAACCAATGTATTTGAGGACTGTGATGCTAAACAACAAGCTGATATAGAAAAAGTTGTTTCAGAATATGATATATTGTTTCAAGAACCTAAAGGTATGCCACCCAAAAAGGAAATAGTACATGATATTGATTTGCAGCAAGATGCTCCATTGCCTAACATCAGAATGTATAGGTTGTCCACTTTAGAGAACGATAAAAATAAAGAAGCAGGTACAGGCTCTGCTCGAGAAGGGGTTCATCAGACCTAGCACATCACCATGTGGGTCTCCAATTGTTTTGGTGAGCAATAAAGATGGCTCATGGAGAATGTGCATTGATTACCGAGCACTGAATAAGATAACGATAAAAAATCGTTATCCCCTTCCTCGCATAGATGATCTATTGGATCAGTTAAAAGAAGTTGTTTATTTTTCCAAGTTGGACTTGCATAGTGGCTATCATCAGGTCAAAGTTGCAGAGCAAGATGCATGGAAGACTGCTTTCAAAACAAAGCAGGGATTATATGAGTGGTTGGTTATGCCTTTTGGCTTAACTAATGCTCCTGCTACTTTCATGAGAGTAATGAATGATGTACTCAGACCTTTCTTGATGATTTTGTCATTGTATATTTGGTTGACATTCTTATATTCAGTAAAACATGGGAAGTACATTTAAAGCATGTTAAGTAGACTCTAGATGTTTTGAAAAGATAAAACCTTTATGTTAAGCTCTGAACATGTGAAATTGGCAAAACAACTTTGAATTATTTGGGTCATATTGTAGGGGGTGGCGAATTGAAGATAAATCCCTCTAAGGTTGCAATGATTGTAAACTGGCTTAAACCCAAATCTACTACAGAAGTTAGAAGCTTCTTAGGAGCAGCACAACATTGGAGAAAGTTTATTTCTAACTTTTCCTTAATTGCAGCTCCCTTACATGCTTTAACAGGATTGAACATGGTGTTTCAGTAGGGAGGCAAACAACAGAAAGCCTTCGACACCTTGAAAGAAAAGATTAGTACATCACCAGTACTAGCACTGCCCAATCTTCAAAGACCATTTGAGATTGAAATAGATGCCAGTGACTATGCCATGGGAGCAATGTTGATGCAGCACAGTAAACCCATATGTTATCATTCTGAGACATTTAATTTTGTAGTAGTTAATTATCCCACATATGATAAAGAATTGTATGCATTAGTACAGAGTGTGAAAAAATGGAAACATTACTTAATGGGCAAAGAGACAGTTATACATACTGATCATCAACCACTTCAATATTTACACTCCCAAACTAAGTTGCAACAATCAAGACACTATAGATGGATGGGTTTTCTACAACAGTTTCATCTAGTCATCAGGTACAAAAAGGGCATACACAATAAAGTTACAGATATGTTGTCCAGACCAATCATAAATGCATCCACTATACTTAAGCATAATTCAGTATTTCATGAAAGCTACATTGAACAGTATGCTCAAGATATAGATTTTAAAGATGTATATGCAACTTTAAGTCATGGCAAACAGGTAGAAGAATTTGATTATCATGTTAAGGACCAGCTCTTGTATCATTTTGGGAAGCTATGTATTCCACAAACTAAAAGAGTAAAGATAATTCGAGAGGCACACACTTCTCTAATATCAGGTCACTTTGGTGTAAGTAAAACAGTTGCACAACTGCAAAGATTTTGTTATTGGCCAAAATTGAATGAGACGGTTTCTATATATGTAAGAGGGTGTACCATGTGTGCTAAAAGCAAGCCCAGCAATAGAAAACTAGGCTTGTACACTCCACTACCAGTTCTTTCTCATCCTTGGGAAAGTGTTTCCATGGACTTTGTTGGAGGACTGCCTAAATCTAGGAAAGGTCATGACTATTTATATGTTGTTGTGGATAGGTTTAGCAAAATGTGTATTTTGATACCTTGTAACAAACAAATTACAGCTGAACAAACTGCAAAGTTGTTCTTTTAGCATGTATGGGTTCATTTTGGATTACCCACTTCCATTATATCTGATCGAGATACCCAATTTGTTGGGAAATTTTGGTCAAGTTTGTGGGAATTAATGGACACCAGGCTAAAGAAGAGCACAACTTTTCATCCGCAAACAGATGACCAAACAGAAGTAGTCAACAAGACAGTGATACAGTTGCTCAGACGCTATTGCAGCAAACATTCCAAGCTTTGAGATGAACATTTATGTTATGTGCAGCATGCTAACAACCGAGCTAAACATTCTTCTACACATATATCTCCTTTTGAGACCTGTTTTGGTTAAAGACATAGCGTTGATAGACACAGTGATGTGGACAAGGCAACCAAGTTCATTGAAAAAATCCAAGAGATTCACCAAGCAGTACAGGAATAGCTAGAAAAGAGCCAAGCCAAGTACAAGGCAAGGCATGACAAGCATCGGATGGAGCATAGTTTCCAAGTTGGTGATCAAGTCTAGCTGTATATCAACAAAGACAGAATGCAAGGTGAAGGTAAGAACTTGAAGCCAATAAGGTATGGACCTTTCTAGATACTTGAGAAAATTGGTGAGAATGCTTTTCGCCTTGATTTTCCAGCTTACATGCACATCTACTCAATTTTTAATGCAGACAGCTTGAGACTATTTGAATCTTCATTAATTGAAGATCCTAAAGAGTAGAGTCAATTGCCTTCTATTGATGATCTGTTGCCTTAATATCTTAATGAGTTGTAGGAAGATACAGTTCTGGATAGGAAGGTGAGAACTACGCGCAGAAGGGATGTTGAGTACCTCAGGATTGGACTCAAAGGTTCAAAACCAAGCAGTGCGAAATGGATAGAAATTGGGTAAGCGAGGAATCTATATCCTCACTTGATTGATGATTAAAAAATAAACTTTTGGTGGTCCAAAATCCTTTTTAGTGGGAAGGTCGTGATCCGAATTGGATCCTAAATACTCTCTAAGTTTTCATAAACTCGTGCAAATTATGCCAAATAGATTCAAGTCTTAGAAAGATCAAGCTATTAGAAGGAATCCTCATGACAGTTTCAATTGTGATTAGTGTGGAGCAACGAGGAGCCTCGGTCGAGCGTGCAGACCATTGGCCCATGGTAACGCGTGCTGGCACAAATTAGCAAAAACAGAGGCTAATTCAAGAAACAAGGGTGGTTTCTGATATGCGATTAGCGCTAATCGCCTATTGCAGGGCGTCCCCCTTAGTGAAGGAAAAGCCCCGAAGTGCCTGGACCCGAAATGACCGTGAAATGCGGAAAAGTAATTAATTCGGTTCCGTGGATTCCACAAAACTAGCAGGATATTAGAAGGTCTCGAGGTGGTAAGCAATTTCGATGGAGTCCTGCCCGATGCCACACAATGGGTGACACGCGTCCGGTGGAAGAGAGAGAAAACCGCTCACATCAGACGGGTAAACGTCATGCTACTTACCCGGCTAATATGAACGACGACCGTAGGATTTGGGGGGCCCAGATCAATGGCAGAGGCGCGTCCCAATAAACAATCGGATTTGACAAAGTTATAAAGAAAGATTACATGGGATTTGAAGTCCGACATGGAGGATGAGTTGGTAGAAGATTCGTGTTTCGAGGGCATCTTGGAGCAAACGGAAATAACGGCCATTCAAAAGTGTCCAAGGAACCTAGCACACTCACCCGTTGCAGAATAGGTGGCCACCTCCCTGTGAAACGTTACACAGTGATGATGATGCAGAACAGGGGAGTTCGAACAGACAGAGGCAGGAAAACCAAAATGCCGGGAAGCAGAAACGAACTGACAAAAAGCAGACTGGCTTTAAAGCCATGAACTGACAGAAGTAGAGGATAGACACACAGAGAGGAGTTAGTTAGATGCAGAAAGCTAAGAGTAGAGAATAGCGAGAAGAAGCCGAGATGACCTGAAGGCAGCATCGAGCCAAACAGAGCCAGAGAGAGTTAGAGAGTCTGTGCACTCCAGAGAAATCTTGAGAGGTTCAAGCAAGTTCCACGACATAGGCCTTTCTTGTATGAGTTTCATATTGGGCTCATACTACTGTGACCAGTAGAGGTCAAGTACCAGTAAGGAAAGTATGTGTACTCCAATCCTACTGATTCATATCTATTGAGTGAGCCTCAAATTGAGCTCACTATCGTAAAGAAACTCTGCTTTGAAAACATAATAGAGAGGCCACCACTGAAAGCTAGACCAGGAGATGTAGCCCAGAAGCATTGGGTAAACTCCTTATTAAACTTGTTTCATTACATGTTTTCCCGTTATGTTTTCTCTAACTGCCTCAGTGTCTATGTATTTTGCAATCTTATCGATCCATTTCATAAAGTAACATAGGCACATCCATGCACATGAGTCTATAATACCTTTAATTCTTTGTCCTGGATAAATTCCAGATCAGCTGGACACAGGTTTTAGACTATGAAAATACAACATTCAGATGCAGAACTTGCTGAAAAACAGGACATCTACAAAACATGTGTCCAGAAGACAAAAAAGACAATTGTAGGAAGAAGAAATCAGGGAAACAAGCCAAGGGATGGAAATTTCCTCCACCACTCTTCGATGTGGAGGAGGAAGAGGATGTTGAACATGTCATACCCAACAAGAACAATCAGATGAATAAAGAACCAGAAGCAGAGGATTTAAATCCACAAGATCAGATGGACTCTTAGTAGGCAAAGATACTAGAAACAATGGACACTAGCAAAACCAAATGACAACACTTATTAGACACCTCAGACTCTGATAAAGACAACCCCCAACCTGTCGCTGACACTTCACTAGCACTTGTATCTACATTACCGACTCAAGGGGAGTGGCGAAAGGTTGAGAAGAAAAAAGGGCGAAAAGCATGACTTTTCCCAACTTGTACATTATTTTATTGCTTTCATGAACTTTGATTAGCAGTCAATGATTGTTGATGGAATGTGCCACAGCATCTGCAACATGTAATTTTGTTTTAATCAATAAAATTACGATTTTTCTTTTGGAAAAAAAAAATCACTTTATAAATATATGAAAAAAATATGCATAAAAGTTTATTATTTATTAAATTAAAATTTTATATAAAAATCACTAGAATTTCAAGGATTTTTATTAATGATAAAACACATGAGAGATAAAATCAAATTTCCCACAAATAAATCACTCATGTATGAGCCCCAAGAGTTAGCTCAATTGGTCAAATCAAGTGCCTCGCCAATGGGAGGTAACAGGGTCGAATCCCGAAAGCTCTTGGGGTTAGGTCAGTAAATAGGCCAAGGGGTGTTGATGCCCTTCGGGTGGCATCCACTCAGTGTTTAAAACCCTGGACGTAGCGGCTACCCACTGACCCGGGTATCCGTGAACCAGTAAGTGAAAAAAAAAAATCACTCATGTATGGAAAACAAGACAAAATATGTCTAAAGTTTATGATCAACTAAATTAAGTTTTTATGAAAAATCACTCGCATTTTGGATATATTGGATTCAAATTTTATTTGTTCATCCTTTTTTTCTCAATTTAACAACTAAAATTTCCATTCAATCTCTAAAGAAATATAAACCTAAGAGGATTGACCTAACAAAATATTTATACTTAATTTTTTGTATTTTTTGTCTTTAATATCTAAATAATATAGAAAAGTAATAATCAAGAAAATTAAATCAAACTTATTTTAACGGTTTCTTGAAAATTTTGGAAGACTAATAAAAAAACAACTCTAAAATGTTATATTTGAAACATTTTTTTAATAGTTTAACTTCACATAAATTCTTTATTTAATTTACCATATATTTATTATTTTTATTTTAATAGTAACATGGGAAATTATATTAACATGTTTTTGTGTGATAGCACATTAAAATTACATCTAATACTTAAGTAGCATGTTTTTCTAAGGTATTTTTAGGGCAAATATAAAATTAACATACCTCCACAACCAAAGGTTGGTTTATTAGATACATCTATAAATGTCTCAAAATAATTTTCCTATAGAAAACACCATGAATTTTACAACATTTTGTTGGATAGAAAAATTACAGAAAACAAACATCAACAATAATAACATAATATTATTATGTTATTGATAGATGCTATCCAATTCAAGTAAGGTAGTCTAGCTAAAGCAATATGTGCATAATTGGTAGAAGAAACTAGGGCCATAGTTTCTTAGAATCCTTCATGCTTGAACAATTTGCAATTGCTTTTTGAGCCCATTTATTTCCACTCTTAGCTCTTGTCTTTGGTTTCATTGTGTGGATAGGATGTCCATTAGTGAATTGACTTGGGCAGAAATCCTATCCATTCTCATGCCGAGGATGGAAAACTCCAGTTGCTCCTTTATTTCTATGGTGTCTGACTCTATTCGAGGGTTCTACCAACATCCTCACCTGCCAATAATGATTGTGTCAAAAGATGATTTATCTTCTACTATGTCATGAACTGAGGTCCAATTATCAATCTCCCATTAGTTGTAAACATACCATGTGACCATGATAAAACTGTAAACACCAAGAGGATGGAAAAGCATTGAAAGTAATCGACAATGGAAATTGGTTAAACCTATTACCAATTGCTTGTTGGCCTCCCCAATAGATCCATTCTTATTACATATAACACTTGGGTGGAATAACATTAGAATGATTACAAAGTAATTGTGCCTATTTGTCCACACACAAACCATCACATCCCATACCCGACTTATCACCCACCAGCATGTGATCACACAAAAGATTGACAACCTACTTTCATCACGGCTGAGAAATAACTATACCACCTCCCTCGCATGAATACTTCCAATTTCATATCTAGAAACCCCATCTAATTATCCTATATGTTTTCCTTTTTTGTTACCCAACTTTTCATCCACCTGGGGAGTTGTAGCTTATCTTTAATATCACACATGGCCTATGATCTCTTCCACATGGATTTTTCTTAACTAACTTCATGCATGTTGTTCTTGCTTTAGTTTTGACATCACCTCTAATTTGAATTTTCTTAAAGTTATGGAATCAAAACTTCCTATATGGTTCCATTAACCTTCATTATGCTAGGAGAAAATGAGACTACTTGATTGGCTAGAGATTCTTCCTATGTGTTTAATTCTCTTAGCACATGCTTACCTTGGGTTTTAGGGAAGGAGGAAAGGATTTCCATAAATCTCTTATAAAGGAAACTTAATTTAAGGTATGTGGGGGAAGTTCCTAGGTTGAGATGTCTAATTGTATTGTTGGAGCCCCCCACTATGATATGTGAGCTAATGGGATGACTCTTGGCCAAGATGGGTTTTTTAAGGAAGGCATACATTTCCACTCAGTTATTGGAAGCTATGCCCACGCTCCATAAATAACATAAATCCATTTTCCCTCCAAAACCATAGAGTAGCCCCCCACCCCACCACACTAGCCACCCCTACCATATCTTCATTGTTAAGTAAATATTTGAGTATCCTTTAACTAGCTAAGAGTGAAAGGGAATTATCATGTCAAGGACTTATTTCAGTTAAATAAAACCCTTTATGATTGTATACCTAGTGTATTGGCTCATTCTACTTAAACCAACTGTGAAGGGATTCAAATTTCCTATTCTTTACTCTACAACTCCTCAAAAGATAATTTAAAATATCTACAAAATTAAAAAAAATAATCTTACGAGGAGGTCCTTGTGTAGAGAACAAGTATACATTAGAAACATGGAAACTATTTACACCTAAAAGAATAAAGGAGTTATAGGGTTACACTACTATATTTAATAAGTACATGATTTAGATGGCACAACAAATGATCTATAAAAAAAAAATAATAATAAATAAATAAAATAAAATAAAATAATAAATAAATAAATCTGTTGAGAACCCATGGTAGGATATCCATAGAAATATATCTTTTCCATTTGGCTACACATGTGCAACAATGCAAAGAAAGATATAACCTTAATATTTAATTATGGAATTTGGAAAATAAGAAAGAGATGTGCTCAAACTAACTCACATAAATACACAAACATACATAAATATATGCACATGCATGCACATACACATATATCAAGTTAAACATGTTAACTCAATAATTATTATGTATATTGTTAGGCAATTGGTTAGTTTTGTGTCAAACATAAACCCATTTTAAATTGTTAAGTAAAACATAAACTTACACCATACTCAGAGATTCCCTAGATGCAAAAGGTGCATAGTTTGAATTCCTAAATAAAGCTTGCTAAGTAAAACATAAACGTGCACCATACTCAAATATTCCATGGACCCAATAGGTGCACACTTTGAATTCCTAAATAAAACATAAACTTCTATACTCAGGGACTCCATTGTCCCAACAGATTCCCACTTTGAATTCCCAAGTAAGACATAAAATTACATGTATCGAGGTGTCTGTACCCAGGGATTCCCTATGCCCAAGACCATTCATCCCAACTTTGCCTTTGTGGGCCAAAACAAAACTTACAAAACCTTGTCACCATTACCCTCGGGGTTTATCCTCGATCCCCCATATTATGAACAATATCTATCTGATTAACTCCAATAATGACTCATTGTTGACTTCAATCATGCAAGAATTCATGGAATCAATGCTTATGATGAGTTGTAGTGTGATGGCAGACTCAGGTATTAAAATGATCATTTGTAGAGACATATCACGTTTTTCCTCCACGCATTTCACATTAACTAGTGAATTCCTTGAAGAGACTCTAACCAGAGTGTCATCCCCCCTTTTGTGAGCTATTTATAAGCTTATATTATTTTTGATCATTTTCTATGACCCCGAATCAGGTGATTTTGGATCCATGAAGTGACATTTCTCAACTTTGATTCCACATGACATGGGGCATTTTTATATTGGCTGCAAATTCCATGTACCCAGAGAACACCACAACACTATTGACTTTGAATTTTCTATATTCTCACTATTTATGTATCTAAATTTATAATCAAAATAAACTCAAGTGACTTTGTCACAAAACCATTTAAATCTAGTGATTTCTTCCTTCCTCCTTTTGCATGCTCTATCCTTTAGGGGACAATAATGAAGGATTTGAGCATGAATCCATAACCTCACATATTTGTGTGGTACTTAGTGGGAAGTGAATTGTTATATGATCATGTATATTATTTTGAAAAAAAATACATAAATTCTCTTTTGAGAATAAGGAAGAAGGATCATGTTGGGCTTTTTAAGAGATTTCAATCATAGTATTGCTTTGAAAATTGAAAATATTTATGTTGTATATACAGTTGAATTTAAAATATGTAATATATGTGAGGAGAAGTTAAGGGTAGGAGCTATTTGTTGGTGATAAAAATTATCCCAAGCACCATCTAGGTTCAATGAAGTCTCACATAATCTTGGTGGCAATGTCAAATTGGAAATATTTATATTATATATACGATTGGATTTAAAATATGTAATATATATAGGATGGGTTAAGGGTATAGGCTACATGCGGGTGATAAAAATTATCCCAACAACTAGACCCAAAGGAGCCTCACATAATCCCGGTGACACTATCTTACAGGTGGGTAGATCATTCTTCTAGTCAACATTTGGACTAGTAAAAAATTTGTATTTTTGAATATATGATCCAGATCTCTCAACTACCCGAATTAACCAAGATATTTTACTTTTGTTATGTTAGCATAATTGCATGTGAAATAGTAAGGAAAACCACATGTGCATACTTTAAAGAAGAGGAAACGTAATGATAACGATCAAATCAAATAACACAAAAAAGTTGATAATGAAGTTCACCAAGTGTGGGTTACAACTCTGGGATTGGTATCAAGAGTGGGGAGGCCACTTCATTAATTGCTGCAAGATGATGATGAGTACATGGTGTATTCTTTGTCATTACAAGGATAAACTCCCTCAACTAGAATGGCATGTCTCTCCACGAGAAGTTTTCCTATAGGAACTCTCACTCATATGGGCCTTCTTTTAGCATGACAAGATATCAAATTCTCACATGAAGTGACATACAAGTATCCTCTAATAGAATGGTAAACATGATCTCGACATCAAAAACATCATCTCAGCAAATCAAAAGAAATAAATGGACCGCATCATTGAATTTGTGGCGTGAAATCATTTCAAATGACTGTAAACTCGACCAATTTTTTGACACCATCAAAATATGGGCCCTCAAGAATATTAAAGATTCCTAAACATTCATTCTCATTGTATGATTGGAATTTCGATGCTCAAATGACAAATATGACTTCACTACTGCGCTCCTTGCGAGAATTGAGTAAAATGAGTATAAAGTCGGCTTGGTTCTGACATTGTCAAAATTCAACCCTTAGGGAACCTTTTAGATTCTTCATTATCCCACAAAGATTCCTCTCTACAAGTTGACTGAATATTTGCTACTCAGATACCGAAACCGATCCCGCCTTTAAACTCCTAGCGAAATTCTGTTTAGTTTGAGTTTAAAGTTGGGATGATTCTATCACTGTGAAAATTTGGCCTCAAGGGAATCTTTTAGATTCCACGTGATTCTAAAAATATTTCTCCCTGCAAGTTCACTGAAGATCTGTTTCTCGGGTGAGGAAATTGTTTACACCATTAGATTCCTTGCAAAAAACTGAATAATTTGAGCATAAACTTGATATGCTTCTGCCTTTGTCAAAAATCAGTCTCCAAAGAAATCTTTCAAATTCCTCATGATTCTCAAAACAAAAAAAAATTCTCAGAAAATTCTGTCTCGAAAAATATGCCCACTCTTAGTTCCACCATATCGATCTGCCTCCATTCTGTGCTCATGGTTACTTTGTCCCTCCTCGAATGAGAAAGATGCGAGTTTCATAGGTATTCACTCAAAAACTAAAACAAAGATTGTTTGTTAGGCAATTTAGTTAGTGCAATTCATGTGGAATGTTGACACTGCTGGGATTTTCTGGTCAAAATACGTTGATAACCATTGGAGCTAGCTACAAGATTGATAGAAGTAGCAACAAAAGGAATTAGAGCATGCAACAATATGTCTATAAAGTATTTCAGGAACAGGGCCATTGTAGGACACTAGTACCTAATAGTGTTCATTGATTTCCATGATGCATGCCATGATTGATATAAAGGTGTCGAGGTATGGAAATGCCTTATTTATGAGAATTTTCCAATGTGAGGAAACCATGCTAATGAATGTATTACTCGAGGGCTTGGGAAGTAGAAAGGGGATGCCTGAACTTGGAAGGTGTGTGGTTGCACGAAAGGGGGTGATCAGATTTCCCGAGGGACTAGTAAGAAAAGAAGGGAAGAACAAAAAATAAATTGGTTTTCGTCATGAGCATAGCTGATTGGAATCAAAAGAACATTGGGGGTGTGCCCAAAAGAAATGAGTTGAGAACGATTCATTGAAGGAGCAAGGAGAACAAGGAAAACAACGCTAGATAATTAGAGGTAGGAAACACTCCAAAGAAGAGGAACGAATCCAATTTGGATTGACCTCAGTAAAAGCACCAACAAATTTTAAAAAATGGCCATTGGGAAATGGATGAATTAGCCATGGTTAGCCATGGTTACATGCACATCTTAATCTTCTACATTAATGGTGTAAGGGCTAAATATTGAACTTTAAATGGTCTCAATAACATTATATAGTCCTCAAAGCAATAGGGTTGAATTGAAGTATTTGATACATTTATAGAATACTAGTCCAAATGTATTCTGGATCAACATAGGCTTCGACAAGACGAATTAAGTTCACATTCCTCCGTATCAAATATAAATTATATGTGTGTGTGTGTTATATACCCAAATGTTATGGAGCACCTAGGGTCTGGGGTCAGGCATGGTCCGGATGTGACTAATTCCAAGGCTAGAGATTTGGGGTTTGACCCAGGTACACCACACACACAAGTTATGAGCGAGGGTTGAAGGTTTAGCCCTCAGTCACATGGTACAGTGTACACATAGAACAAGGATAAAATGATAGAGGCTAATAATGCACTTGATGCATCATGTGGCAGTGTCAAACGGAATTGTGATGACAGGGTGTTGAATTTGAGGCCTTGGCCATGAGGGCTAGGTCGTCGAATTATATAACCACCTATCATGGTTGAGGGTAGAATCCAAGCTCGGTTAGATGGTGGGGATTGATTTACAAAATCAACGATTAGGAGGATAGTGGGGTGTCTTCCATATGACATATGCAAGGGGAGGGGGAAGTCCCACTTGAATCATAGTTGTTGGTTGAGTCTTTCGAAATCCATGGCCAGGAAACTAACAGGGATTTCCCCTTTATGATGTCAAGAAAGGGTTGGGGGGGGGGGAGCTCTCTTCATTTGTGGTCATTTATCAAGTCAGTTTATTTGGTTTGTTGGATGGCGAGGGATTGCAAGGGATGCGCCATTTTTAATACATGCAAGCACCAGCGATAAAGGAATGAGTGTTAGGTCTATATATTTGTGTGTGTGTGTGTGTGTGTGTGTGTAAGTATGGATGTATTTCTGTATAATATGACCACATTTGACATGCCACGTGAGAACAATGTGAGTGCATGTGGCAGGAGGTGAGGTGAGACAATGGAATTAGTAATACGTTAAAGGACCATAAATTGTAATCTTGGATTCCAATTGGGACAAAATTTATATCACCATAAAAGTCTCACCGAGGTGAATACAATGATGACACCCAAATTGAGTTGGGAAAACTTAGAGTAAAGTCACAAAAAATTGTACCCCATTTCCCTAACTGTACCAGGGAAGTTGGGTTAGAATAGTAAATACACTTCTAAGGCTAAGGGGGTGTGTTTACACATGGAAAAAATAAACCTTCCACATAATAAAAAGTTTATGTTTTCAAGATAAGTTGCAATTCAAAAAGTCAAATGGGTAGATGAA
This sequence comes from Pinus tabuliformis, assembly GCA_031772625.1. Classification (NCBI taxonomy): domain Eukaryota; kingdom Viridiplantae; phylum Streptophyta; class Pinopsida; order Pinales; family Pinaceae; genus Pinus; species Pinus tabuliformis. The sequence goes on along the minus strand of CM062806.1, from coordinate 967,694,470 downwards.
ACACGAGGAGGAGATGAATGGAATTTCAAGGTGAAGAAAAAGTGACCAACAAGGTAGAGGAAATGACATCAAGAGGGAGAACTTGTGGAAAGGTAAGAAAATTCTCAATTGATAGGATTAAATCACCATTTCACTTTTTTAAGATGACTTGTAAGACCGCCCATGGATAAGGAAGAAGTGAGGAACCAAAATAATTTGAGGTTTCTCGCTTCCTTGAGATAAGGGAATGGAGAAAATGAGCTACCATCCTTCCACATAGAAAAAATTTGGGGCTATTGAGATAAGTTGCAAGGTAAGAAGACCAAATTCTAAACAAAACACAAGGAAAAGACAATGTGGAATAGCAAGGTAAACCTTAAAGCAACCAAAAGGGTGCAAGAAGTGACAACATAAGGGAGTGTACATTAAAAAAATAGAGAAATTGTTAAATAAGGAGATTCTATGATCATTAAGTTGGGAACGTGTTATACTCTTTGCACAATTAGTCCCACACACCATACATTGTATTGGATATAACGAAAAGGAAACTAGTGCCCCCACCGCGCCCGCCCCACACCTAACCCGCCGACCCCCCCCCCCCAACTTGGGGGTTTAGGGATATTTTTGTTACAACTTTAGCTTGTTTGGGTGTTTTTCATCCAATGATAGTTCATCCCATTATAATCTAATTTTGGTTAAATAATTAGGGTTGAAACCTAATTTGGGTAAACCGATTATGGTTTTGGATGCTACATAATCCTACACGTTGTATTATAAATAGTGAATTTAGTACAATGAGAAATAGAGGTGCAACTCTAAGGTTTGTTGGTTTTCTCAGTTAAGGTTTCCCAAGGTAAATATCTTAGTATTATTTTTTAATGATATTATTCTCCTTTGAACATTTTATAAAAATTCAGTGTGCATTGTTTTATTATAAGGGTGTAAAACTTACACACTAATTCTTCTTTTTTTAAGATAACTTGGAATTCCATATTTGCAAGCCCACCCATGGACAAGGAATAAGAGATAATAAATTTGGGATTCTCACTTTCCTTGAGACAAGTGTCATGGAGAAAAGGAGTCACCACCCTTCCACATAAAGTTGGATTTACAAAGATAAATTGCAAGGCAATAAGAAAACGGGCTAAACAAAACACAAGAGAAAGACCATGTACAACAACAAGGAAAAGAAAAAAGCAAGAAATAGAGAGAGACCAATATCAACACAAGGGAGTGCTTAGTTAAGAAAACATTAAAAACTCACTCTCTTTATTTAATATGATGCGAAGATCTGACTCTCCATCGTGTCCTGAAGATGAACCACACTAGATGGTTCGAAATGCATCGACAAAATATTTTTGATGTCATTAAAACTGAAATATTTTTCAATATTCAAAGTATGGATCACAGAAGCCTAAATTCGAAAATTAAAATTGTCAATTAAGGAGAGGCTTTGACCAACACTTCATTTTTTTTGTGACAACTTGGAATCCCAAATTTGCATGCACATCAATGGACAAGAAATAAACAAGAAGGGAAAATGAATTGAAATTTCGTAATTTCTTGAGATGAGCAACATAGGGAAAATGAGGCATTGTCCTTCTAGATTCCAAAAACTTTGGGTTGTTGAGATAAGTTACAAGCCAATAATACAATGAGCTAACGGAATACCAAGAAAAATGGAAAGGCAAAGACAAAAGTAACCAAGAAATTAGAGGCAACAACAAGCGAATACTTGGTTAAAAGACAAGAAAATTGTCAAATAAGGAGAGGATTTGGTCACCAATTTACCTTTTTGAGACAACTTAGAAGGCCAAACTCAGAAACCCACTTGTGTGTAGGAAAGAAATGAGGAGACCAAATGAATTGGAGACTTCTTATTTTGTTAATACAACTGGCATGGATAAGATCTATCATCTTTATACATGCCAAAAAATTGGGGTTGCCAAGATAATTGAAAGACCAACAAGACAAAGGGTTATATGAAACACAAGGTGAATACCACAGCAACCAACATGGCACAAGAAGTGACAATAGGGAGTGTGTGGTAAAAACATATGAAAATGGTCAAATAAGGAAAAATTTTGGGCACCACTTTACCTTTTGAAGAATCAAGCCAAAAGAAAGAAAAATTGGATAAATGAAGAAGAAAGGAAAGGCCAAGGAAAATGGTAGGAAAAGACCAAAGTGACTAATAGGTCAAAGGAAACATCAACACAAGAAGGCACAAGGTAAAAATAAAAAGAAAAATTCCAAATAAAGATAGGTTACAGTAACCACTTTAATTTTTGAAATAATTTTTTTTCCATTCTTCTTAGGAGGTTCAAGGCTCATTTGGCTCTTTAAGATGGTTTTCCTTTTGCACTTTCTTATTAGATTTTCATCACAACTGGGTTATTAGGTTAGTGTGTTGTTTCAATGGTGACATTGCATTATAGTTGTGAATTCTTTGTGAAGAAAAGTGTCATTTTATGTAAATATTGGTGATAAACAAGTTAATTTTCAAGTCCTAATGTTTAAATGATAGTCATTTGAAGGGTAGTATCATTTTCCCTTTGATATTATATATACTCAGCAATACATAAGTTGCAATGTTTTTCCATGCCAATTATATAATTTCAATCCTCCATGTTACTGGAGGATTGAAAAAAAATTGAGGACATCTACGCTTGTCACTACACAGACACTATGAGTTGATTATTTCCAACTAAACAAATTGATAGAAATTCATTTTTCCAATTTTATTTTCAAACATGTATTGATGTATATTTTTGTGTCCTTTTTACATTTTTGGACGATTGAAAAAAGGTGGTAGAAAATATATTTGTTGATACATGGTTGGAAATAAAACGATCACCATAAATTTTGTCGGTTGATAAAATTTTAATAAAAAACTAAAATTTTGGTCACATAAATGTTGTTGAATGATAACATTTAAACATAAGTCAAAATTTCAACTACATAACTACCTACAGATGATCAAAATTAAACAAAATAATTAGAACTTATTTTTAAATAAAAAAATAATCCACCTACCTCTTTGCCTAGAAGCCATCACATAGTGGGTGTGGTTGAAATAGATACTAAATCAAGGTGTTGAGTTTTGTTGCAAGGGATATATCAATATTTTAATGTTGGATCATGGTTTCTTTCCAATGATCATTTTCAAAATGAAATGAAATGTAAAAAGGTGCTTGTGGCATTTTATTTTCTTATATAAATATAGGGATCTCAATCAAGCTTTTAGGCTTTGTTGAAGTACTTTAGAAATCCGAACTTTGAAAGTTAACCCTCATCGTAAGCTAGATCAAAGATTTGTTGATTCTAAGGGTTTTTTTAAACACTTGATCATGGTCCTGAAAGTGTGATAGAGTGCTAAAAAGATAACTCAATCAAGGGAGTGTGAGGACTATTTTTGTGTGTTTCCTAGCTAAAAAGTGCAATTGATAGTTATGGACTCACCAATCCACAAATATACACAACTATTCTAGGTAGATAATAGGACAATAGGATTTTTTTTATGTTGGAGCTAAGCATAGACTTTAGCATTGATGATGCTAGTAGAATATAGTTAAAGCTTCTTTAAGTCTATATCTTTCCTTTCAGGCAATTTTTTATTTCCTTTATTTTGAGTTGGGTTCCATTTTTCCACCACTCACCATTAGTTTAATTTGTTTTTTTTTTTTTTTTACCAAAACTAAAAATATTTATATTAAAAAATAAGTTGTAGAAGAGTTAATAACATGCATAAATAGCTACTAATTGAAAATATTGTTGATCTTGCATATTGTGGAGTTTTTACTCTCTTCAAAGAACTAGGAAGAGAGAAGACAAAATATCCTATAAGGTCTTTTTCCAATTTATTGATCAAATGAGTAGATACTTACATATTGATTACAATGAAAGGTACAAAAACAAAGCATGGCTATCGCTTCTTGGTTGAAATCACTCACTTTCCCAAAGTGTTATAAATAACTAATATTTAGAAATCAATTTCTTTTATGTCTCAAAATTCCTCTGATCCCAATTGGAATGCCTTTCCCTTATAAGAGGAGGGAATGGATTTGCAGATTTCTTCAAGATAATTTCAACAAATTATTTAGAAGGTTCAGTGTGGATCCTCATTGTTGGTTCTACTTATTTTTCATCATCCTCTTCTTCTTCCTTTATTTCCTTTTGCCTTTACTTTTATCTCCCAAATTAATTTCTTACATGCACTTTTTTTATAATATTTTCTTTAATTCCTTACGAACCTTCTTTACAATTTCATCAAATCCATTGTTAAATCTTACATTGATTTGATATCTTATATGAATATCCCATTAGAAGTACCTTATTGCAATTTCATTGGAATCTTAGCTTAGACATATTTTCCTTGAACACTTTCCTAATTTTCCTTAGCTTGGGTTTAACACGCTCTGCATTCCCATGCCTTAGCCTACACTAAGACTAGATTTAGTAGATTCCATTATTAGGCAATGAGAGTTGGTAAATAACTTAGACATATTTGGATAAGAATAATTAGGTAATGATTCTTATGATTTTTACTTTTAAATATAGTTAAATGACATGACATCAATAGTGTAAACCATGCATTATGCATGTTGGGTAGGATGGTAGAATCTTGTCTTTAGCTTGAGTTGCTTGTGAAGATTTCATGTATTGTTGATTTTTACTTATAGTCATAGCATGTTTAGTGATTTCCTCATTTTCCTTGTTGGGAGAGATCTCTTCATTCTCCCTAGAAGGAAAACTCTATAATGTTCCTTCCATTTTCACTCTAGCACCTCGAGTGACTACTACACCTGCAAAGTCTCAATTCCAATCACAAACCTCAATATTTAGTATAGTGACCTTACTAATCTTAAAAAAACTTCCTCTTGACCTACCCAGGCCTGTCAAGCAGCATAGCCACTCACAATCTTTAATTTATCGTCCTTCCTTATTTGTTACATTGTCCAAACATTCCCTGCTCATTTTATCACCATGTCGATTTTCAACCAATGTCATTAAGACTCTGCTACTCAAGAGTGTTCTCCTCACCATTCCAACGGAGGTATTAAACTGTAGTTCCCACTTGCATTTTCTGGAATAGAGGCTAATCCTCCATCTATACCAAGACTTATGAACAAGTGTGACCCTCATCCAAGTGTTTTGGGGGCTCGATCCCTGTCATTAAATCTATGTCATCGTTCAAAAATGTAAGGGATTGTTGGTTGAGGACGAAGTTTGAAATGAGACCATCAACCTTTCCAGTTGCGGGATTTGTCCTTTAATTACTATTATTCCAATTGAAGCACTATTTATATGAAGATTGATTTCTAATTTCATGGCAAAGGTTTAGAAAATAACATTGCTTTGATCCTATGCCAACATTCCTTGGTTTAGGGCCACACCTTTATTCGGCAACACATCTACTATGAAATTTAGATGCCTCTTAACATGATGAAATTCCACTTAATCAAATTTCCTAATTTGCATTCTAATCCTTTGTAAACTTGGGAGCTGAACATTGGTGGGATTCTCTTGGATTTGACTACTTATTGGATGATGATCATGGAATCCCCAAATACCATCAAGTGTAGAATTTTCCTTAGAATGACCAACTCTATCCCCTTCCATAACGTCAAATATTCTATTTGGTTATTTGTAGCACTCTCCAAGTACCATGAAGATTGAATCTTTATTTTTTCATCGGGGCAATAGATAACCTTTCCCACCGCTACCCTCGAGTCAAAATATTTTATTAATAATTGTAAATATTATTTTATTTTATTTTTAATTTAATTTATTGTTATTTTTATGTAATTTAATCGACTCAAAATATTTAGTAAAGCATAACGATAAGTTGCAATATTTCTTACTTACAAAATTGGAAAACACCCGCTTAAAACAATTAAATCATTAATATTTAATTTATAAATATCTTGGTTATTTACTTTCACTCTCAAACAAAATATCAAACCTTTTTAATTTTTTTTACAAGTGTTAATGCCATTTATTATTAATGGGTTTGCATTTTTCTTTAAGAAGTGAAATATTGTTATTGTTACATTGTGGTTTAAGCATGTTAAGTGATAAAAGTATGTATTTATATGTAATTTGTAATCTGTAGTTCCATTTATAAGTAAAATGACGTAAGGTCTCTAATTAAATAAAGTGTGAATAAAATCTTCATACTTACTAATTATTTAGTAAAAATGTTTTGTAGTTAATGCTAACTTCAAATTAATTGGGAATAAAATTTATATTGATAAATTTATATTAATGGGAAATAAAATTTATATTAATTATTTTATAAGGAAATTGTTATTATCTAAAAAAAATTGTAATGGATCCGGAAATTTTAGTATATTATTTTTAATTTTTAAATATTTTTATTGTCTAAAGTTGTTTTAGATTTTTAATTATTTTTAATTAAATTGTTAATTTTGATGGTTTATATTAAATGGAAATTATAATCTTGGAAAGGAAAATAGGTTTTTATGGAATATTAGAATTTAATGAAACATATTTTTTGATATAAAGGTAAAATATTTTTATTTCTTAGATCAAATTTGAAAAAATAAATATTAAGGCAGTTTCATAGCTTTTTAGTGTGGAGTGAAGATAGATATTCAATTTTTTGTAAGAGAATATTAGGTGTGTGAAAGAAATAAAAGAAAAATAATTAAGTATCTAGGGCCACTTCAACATTTATGCTTACATAATAAAAAAAAGAGGAGATACCAATGGACTTTATTCAAGGTTTACCAAAATCAGGAAGCAAGGATGCTATTTTTGTGATCATGGATAGACTCAAAAAATATGCACTTCCATAAACCAAGTGGAGGAAGTGTTCATAAATGAAATTCATAGGCTTCATGGATTTCCTAAAGTAATAGTAGGTCATCGAGATCTAAATTTCATTGGAAATTTAAAAAGTTATGGAAGATAATGAGAACACTATTAGCTATGATTTCAACATATTAACAAAAATAGTTACAAATGTGTAGAGTGTTATCTTTATTGCTAGTCTTTAGACAAATAATCTCAAGGGATCAAATGTTTCATCTAGTAGAATGGTGATATATTACCACTTATTTCACATCTACTAAAATGTCTCCATTTGAAGCTTTGATACCTAGCTCCTAGTATCACATCCTTTTCACAAGAACAATCTAAAGTATAAACAATAGACTCGCATATGGAAAAGAATGAAGAAACATTGAAATACTTGAAGAAAACCTTCAAATGCTTATGAAAAAATGAAGCATCAAACATATCAACATCAAAGTGAAAGACCATTTGATGAGGGTGATTAGGTATTGTTGAGACTACAACAATAGAAGCAATCTACTCTCAAACAAAAGGCGAATTAGAAAATAGCACCAAAATTTTATGAACAATACAAGATCCTTCGTAAGATTGGAGACATGATTTATGAGGTGGATTTGTTTTAGTCTAGCGTTCATAAGGTCTTTCATGTATCTTGCCTAAACAAATCCAAGAAAAACTATGAAAGTGTAAAGGAAACTTTCAAAATTGGACAAAGAAATAAAATTAATTCTTGAATTAGAAAAAGTTATAGATCAATATTCTCTTTCTCTTCAAAATGAAACCATTACAGAATCCCTATTTAAGTGGAAGAGTGTGCTCCAAAAGAAGCTACATAGGAAAATAAGCAATTCATAAATAAAAACACTTATTAGAAACTTTGAGAGTGAAGTCTTTTTTAAAGAGGGGTTATTTTAAAGTTTCACCCCTCATTAGTTATAGTTAAATCAACCTAGTCATAGGTTATATAATGCTCATTTTATCTCATTTATACTAAAGAACATTCATTTGTATAGGCATTTTGTCTTATACAATGAATATATTGTAAATATAGATTTTTCTTTCAAAATAATTATTTATTTATTAAATATTTAATTCTTTTAAAAAGATAAAATTAATTATCTAAAAAGATAGAATTGCTTATTTTTCCCCTTTTCATGTTATTTAAATATTTTATTATTTAATTTATAATATAAAGTGTTGTTTTTTTAATATGCTATATTTTTTTAATTATTTTAAAATAAATTTTCCAAAATTTTAAATTAATTGTTAGTATTACTAGATGGATAATAGAAATTTAAAGTTCAAGGAATATGCCATAATATTCATAGTAATATTCATAAATCAAAAGTTAAGTTAGTTGTGTATTTTGATTAATTTATGTTAAAGTAATTAATTAAAAAAGATGTCATATTAATATATGTTATATTGGGCATGTGATATTGATAAACCACGGCATTATAATAAAAGCTATTTATAAAATAACAATTTCTATAATAAAATAGAGATGAAATTTCCATAATTAAAAAATTTGTTAAATATATTTTTTTAACTATTTTAAAATAAATCTTCCAAAATTTTAAATTAATTGTTAGTATTACTAGATGAATGGTAGAAATTTAAAGTTCAAGGAATATGCCATAATATTCATAAATTAAAAGTTAAATTAGTTGTCTATTTTGATTAATTTATCTTTAATTAATTAATTAAAAAAAATCATATTAATATATGTTATATTAAGTATGTGATATTGATAAATCAGGACATTATAATAAAAGCTATTTATAAAATAACAATTTCTATAATAAAATAACGATGAAATTTCCATAATTAAAAAAAATTGTTAAATATATATATATATATATATATATATATATATATATATATATAATAGATTAATTATTTTTAACATTTACTCTCATCTATTATATTAATTATGAAAAAGTTTCTCTGTATAAATAATAGGGGAACAATGTATCTAACATATTGCTTCGAGATGCATACTAAAGAATCAATATATGTCTTTTAATGGAATCTGGTATGTGATTGAGCACTCCAAGTCAAAATAGCATCAAAGTATTATATTAATTATGAAGAAGTTTATATGTATAAATAATATGGGAACAATGTATCTAACATATTGCTTCGAGATCTTCGGGATGCATACTAAAGAATCAATTTTAATGGAATCTGGTATGTGATTGAGCACTCCAAGTCAAACCAGCAGTAAAAATTCAAATAAGAAACAATGTTCCGAAGCAAATTGAACATGATGTTATAAAGGTTAGTATTTTTCGAGGAATATATCATATGTTTTTACTTCTGGTTAAAAAGGATTAGAATTAGAATTCATGTAAACTATTATTGAAGATTGAAGATTAGAATTAAGGATTATGTAAAAAATATAGTTTATACCATAATAATGGTTAAGTTAAAAAAGTTGAAACGGAAGATTTCGGTTTAATGATATTATGCTTGTGTTTTTAAATTTTAATAAAATATAATAAAATACACAAGATGTAACCAAATTGAAAATAATATAATAAATCAGATATATTTAATAGTTATAAATTTAACTTAGTTATAAATTTAACTAAAATATTTTAATTTATTGATTTTATTATAAATATATAAATTTTTATAAAAAAATAAGATAAATTCAAAATATATATAAAGTATTTAATGCTTTTTTTTTCTAAATGATAATTTTGTATTTATATGTAACTTTCATAAGGTTGACCATGTAGGCAAGGTTCACCTCCCTCATACACAACAAACAAAATTGCATACATTTTGAAAAAGAACAATATTAGAACCACCTTTAAACCCATGAATACCATCGGCACTTGCCTAAAATTGATCAAAGATCCAATTGATCCCAAATGCCACAAAGGAGTGTACATGGTTCCTTGTTCATGCGGAAAAACCTATACAGGGGAAACAGGTCGATCCATACTTACCAAGATTCAAGAACATGACGCTGACATAAAACACAACTGCTCTAAAACTTCAGCCCTGGTTGAGCATTCCAGCAAAACCAATCATCATGTCTGTATAGAAAACACGAGTGTGGTGGCCAAAATCGATCATTATCACCATAGAAAATTTAGAGAAGCCATAGAAATAGGTAAACGCCCAAACAACCTCAATCGGGATGAAGGATGGAAAATAAGTGACAACTGGATTCCTGCTTTAACCTCCTAGATCGTCCTCTCCTGTCATCTCCCCCTATCTCCCCCTCCCCTCTTTTCACTAAACTAGTCACCTCCATTCCTATCCTTACTTTTCAACCCCACACCTCATATCCTAAATAATCACTAACCCTAATCTAAAATTTTTTAATTCAGATTTCAACTGAAAATATAAAGTTTTATTAGTTAAAAACTAAAATTAAGTAAAATTATTTTTAAACTAGATAATTTCAAAGTTTAGATTAATATTAATAATATTATTAGTGATTAATATCATTATTAAAACATCATTTCTTAAACTAACAAAATTAAAATCAATCGTTTCGAAAAACAAATCTATTCTAAAAAATTTGAAAATTTATTCTAAATTAAAATTAACATTAATTAACTAAATTAAAATAATTAGTTAAAATAATCTCAACCAAAATTACATCAATATTAAAATTAACTTTACCATTAATTGTTAAATAATTTTTCTAAATCAAAATTCAACATAAATTATATGATTATGAATATTAACATTATTAATAATTTTAAAATTTTAAAAAGACAAATTTATTCTAAAAATTTCTTCCAAATTAAAAATTAATTCTTAATCTAACAAAATTAAAAATCAATTCGAAAGACAAATCTATTCTAAAAATTTAAAAATTGATTCTAAATAAAAATTAAAAAAAATTAACATTAATTAAATAAACTAAAATTAGTTAAAATAATCTCAATCAAAATTATATTAATATTAATATCAACTTTACCATTAATTTTTAAGGAATTTTTCAAAATTAAAATTCAACATAAATTATATGATTTGTGAATATTAACATTATTAATAATTTTAAAATCTTAAAAAGAAATCTAAACATCCTTATTAAAATTATAAAATAAAATTAAAATTAATTGAAATTCTAAAACAAAATTAATTAAAAAGAAAAGTAATAAATGGAAAAATAAAAATTAATTGAAATTATTAAGATTACCATTAATTAAAATTATTTAAATTTATTGGAAAAATTAATTAAAATTAATAAAAATTATCGTTAAAAAAAATTATTTAAAATTATCATTATAAATAATGGCATGGTCGGCTCACAAAATTCACTCTCCACATAGCTCACTCCTCTATTTGTCCAGCTCCCGTGAGATCTATCCTTCACATTTACAGATCTATCCTGATGATGAGTCACGATGGATGGCTCGAAACGTCGATTCTAACAACAATGGATGTGATAATTCCGGAAGAAAATTCTACACACATGTAAGTTTTTGTTTAGATCATAGCAAATACATCAGATCGTATATAGTTATATTTAAAAAAAAAATGAGCTTTCTTATTTAACAAAACTATAAATTTTTTCAGAGTCACTCCAAATTAGACAACAAAAGATAGGGTTTTGTAGGTATATGTCCTACAAAACTGACCCACCAAAAAGCAAAATTTATATGTCATATTATTACTCATTGATAATGCAATCCTTAATAATTGTGCAATGTCAATCATTTTAGCTCTAAGGAATAAGAAAGCGCATGATTTGGCCATTGATTTTTAAATCTCTTAATCTTAATTTACACCCTTCTTTAACACATAAATAAACATTTTTATTAAGATCATGGTAAACATGGAAATATGCTATTAAATGTAACAATTCCTCTGCTTTACTGATTCTTTTCATAAGACTTTAAAATTTTATCTTTGGGAAAGAAGCCTTTAACCAAATGTTGGATAACAAGAGATCCTCCTAAAATAGTGAGAGAAACTACCTGATTTTCTTTTCCCCTTAATCCCTTGGTAGAAAGCATAAGCTTAAGCTTGGTTGTTTGTCATACATATTAAACCTCATGGATACTCTACAACTTTAACTCCTTCCCTCTTATCACCCAGGAAAATGTTATTACAAAATAAATATATATTAATATTTAACATAAAATATTTTACAAAATTAAATTCAAACCAATAATTAATAAATTGAAAAAAATAATATTAATATTAATATTTATTAATAATAACACATTATAAATCAAATAAAATTTCCCCACAAATAAATCACTTTATAAAGATCATTGTGTGGGGCGAACTGGTGGAAAATGAAGGGAGCTAGGGTTTCGATGAGCGGGCAAATGAGGTCTGAAGCGGTCGCCAAGAAGTGCCCCTTAGATGGCACCTCAGGAATCGAGGAACCTAGTCACAGGAGGGCTCTGGCATCAAGGGGTGCACACACTGGAACATCAATCTGACTTGAAAAACCGAGACATTGGCTCGCAGGTGAACTAGAATGGAGTACTTCCCATGGGGAAGAATACAATCAAGGGGAAACAAGGTCAAAGCAGGCCTGTCATATGGGTTTTTGCTTACTGCTTAAAACCACCAGAGATCAGGGGGAAATATCTGAGACGGCAAAGGATAATGAAAACAGGGACCTCCTGCACAGCAATAAGGGAAAAGGCGTCACTGACACCTTCCATCCCTTGGACAGCTCGTGGGGAAGTAAGATCAAACTAGCGTGATGGTAGTTCCAGGCAGATGGTCGTTGTTGTGGAAATGTAGGGTATCCCCCCGGGTAAAGAGTATCTCGCTATCTCCAAAGTGCTGAATCGCATCCTAGTCGAGGATGGATAATTGTGGGCCTTGCAAGGGCACACAGAAAAGGGTGTGCGATAAGGTAGACAATCAAATTGGACAGTGGTATGTTGATGGAAGCTGGACCAGCTAGTTGGACTGCAATAGCCTTCCACAAAGAATCCTCCCCTCTTCAGCGAAAAGCATTATAGGGTTTGCATTGGATTGGACATGGTATGAATGTGGGGGCAATAATACCCTACAACACACACACAGCTGGTCCCTCAGCACAGATATGGGAAGACAGTCACTGGGAACAGGGCACTAGAACCCTGTTAGGGAACACAAAGCCCACAATGAGCCGAAGCACAACTGCTACTGTACGGACAAGCTACTCCCAGATGGCAACAAAACCTGGATCTCTGGTAAGTACCCTCCATTTCCAAGTATTTATCAAATCCCCTACTGGAAAAACACATTTGATATGGTTACATGGAACCGATAGTGTGATGCATCTGAAGAACCTTATTTCTCAACAAGTTGGTTATCCCACCAGTTTACAAAATCTGATACATGGGGGCAGAGCACTCCAGGACTCCAAGCCTCTTATGGACTATAAAATCACACCTGTATCAACCATAATTCTGAATCTAAGACTAAGAGGTGGCGTGGCAGATAACAGTAAAAATCCTTATAGGGGAGAAGGAATTGGGAGTTGCTTAGCAAAAAGCGTAGAAACACATCAGGGGAAAAAAATGGAGGCCTATCTTTCCAAAACATTCTCCAAGGGAAAAATACACCCACGGCAACACCAAAACACGCAGGTATGGAACCAAGGCCATATATTGTGAAGCAACTGAATTATACCCCAGAATTAAACATAGATATACCAGAAACATATGAGCACTATACTGTATTTGAAAAGCAAGATATAATTCGTAGATTCAATTGTTTTTGTCCCAAGCTTGTTGAGCTATTTCATTGGATTTTCACAAACTGGACTACACAATGTGAAATACATCTCTGCTCCAAGGGTTTCTTCATAGTGAATTTCCCTTCAGCAAAGGCTAGAGATATTATAATACGGGAAGGACCTTGGTTCTGGGGGTCCACGGATCTCTTCATCACACCATGGCTTCGAGAATTTGATGCAAACACAATGGTTGTTTCAAGGATGCCAGTTTGGGTACGCTTGCACAACCTCCCAATACATCTTTGGAATCAACAAGTCCTTGAAGGAATTGGTAACACCATTGGGAGTTATATCAAAATGGACACCCAAAGACTGGAGGAAAAAATATACACATTCGCACGAATCTGTGTGGAAGTAGATCTCAGCAGAGGTATGCCAGATTGAATTCAACTGAAGCATAAACAGAGGTGTTGGACACAGGTTTTAGATTATGAAAATATAACATTCAGATGCAGAACTTGCCGACAAATAGGACATCTACAAAACACATGTCCAGAAGCCAAAAAAGACAATCGTAGGAAGAAGAAATCAAGGAAACAAGCCAAGGGATGGCAATTTCCTCCACCACTCTTCAATGAGGAGGAGGAAGAGGATGTTGAACATGCCATACCCAACGAGAAAAATCAGATGAATAAAGAACCAGAAGCAGAGGATTTAAATCCACAAGATCATATGGACTCTCAGCAGGCAAAGATACTAGTAAAAATGGACACTAGCAGAACCAAACGACAACACTTATCAGACACCTCAGACTCTGATAAAGACTACCCCCAACCAATCGCTGACACTTCACTAGCACTCGTATCTACATTACCATCTCAAGGGGAGTGGCGAAAGGTTGAGAAGAAAAAAGGGTGAAAAGCATGACTTTTCCCCACTTGTACATTATTTTATTACTCTCATGAACTTTGATCAACAGTCAATGATTGCTGATGGAGTGCGCCATAGCATCTGCAACATGTAATTTTGTTTTAATTAATAAAATTATGATTTTTCGTTTGGAAAAAAAAATCACTTTATAAATATATGAAAAAAAATATGCATAAAAGTTTATTATTTATTAAATTAAATTTTTATATAAAAATGACTAGAATTTTAGGGATTTTTATTAATGATAAAATACATGAGAGATAAAATCAAATTTCCCACAAATAAATCACTCATGTATGGAAAACAAAACAAAATATGTCTAAAGTTTATGATCGACTAAATTAAGTTTTTATGAAAAATCACTCACATTTTGGATATATTGGATTCAAATTTTATTTGTTCATCCCTTTTTTTCTCAATTTAACAACTAAAATTTCCATTCAATCTCTAAAGAAAGATAAACCTAAGAGGATTGACCTAACAAAATATTTATACTTAATTTTTTGTTTTTAATATCTAAATAATATAGAAAAGTAATAATCAAGAAAATTAAATCAAACTTATTTTAACAATTTCTTAAAAAAATTGGAAGACTAATAAAAAAACAACTCTAAAATGTTATATTTTAAACATGTTTTTAATAGTTTAACTTCACATCAATTCTTTATTTAATTTACCATATATTTATGGTTTTTATTTTAATAGTAACATGGGAAATTATACTAACATGTTTTTGTGTGATAGCACATTAAAATTACATCTAATACTTAAGTAGCATGCTTTTCTAAGGCATTTTTAGGGCAAGTATAAAATTAACTTACCTCCTCAACCAAAGGTTGGTTTATTAGATACATCTATAAATGTCTCAAAATAATTTTCATATAGAAAACACCATGAATTTTACAACATTTTGTTAGGATAGAAAAATTACAGACAATAAA
The DNA here is from genome assembly GCA_031772625.1 of Pinus tabuliformis. Taxonomy (NCBI): domain Eukaryota; kingdom Viridiplantae; phylum Streptophyta; class Pinopsida; order Pinales; family Pinaceae; genus Pinus; species Pinus tabuliformis. The sequence goes on along the minus strand of CM062806.1, from coordinate 967,679,146 downwards.
CATCAACACTAATAAAATAATATTATTATGTTATCGATAGATGCTATCCAATTCAAGTAAGGCGGTCTAGCTGAAGCAATATGTGCATAATTGGTAGAAGAAACTAGGGCCATAGTTTTTCAGAATCCTTCATGCTTGAACAATTTGCAGTTGTTTTCTGAGCCCATTTATTTCCACTCTTAGCTCTTGTCTTTGGTTTCATTGTGTGGATAGGATGTCCATTAGTGAATTGACTTGGGCAGAAATCCTATCTATTCTCATGCCAAAGATGTAAAACTCTAGTTGCTCCTCTATTTCTATGGTGTCTAACTCTATTCGAGGGTTCTACCAAAATCCTCACCCGCCAACAATGATTGTGTCAAAAGATGATTTATCTTCTACTATGTCATGAACTGAGGTCCAATTATCAATCTGTTGTTATTTGTAAACATACCATGTGACCATGATAAAACTGTAAACACCAAGAGGATGGAAAAGCATTGAAAGTAACCGACAATGGAAATTGCTTAAGCCAATTACCAATTTCTTGTTGGCCTCCCCAATAGATCCATTCTTATTACATATAATACTTGGGCGGAATAACATTAGAATGATTACAAAGTAATTGTTCCTATTTGTCCACACATAGACCATCACATCCCATACCCGACCTAGCAACCACCAACATGTTGATCACAAAAAATATTGACAACATACTTTCATCACGACTAAAAAATAATTATGCCACCTCCCTTGCATGAATACTTCCAATTTCATATCTAGAAAGCCCATCTAATTATCCTATATGTTGTCCTTTTTCGTTACCCAACTTTTCATCCACCTAGGGAGTTGTAGCTTACCTTTAATATCACACATGGCCTATGATCTCTTCCACGTGGATTTTTCTTAACTAACTTCATGCATGTGATTCTTGCTTTAGTTTTGACACCACCTCTAATTTGTATTTTCTTAAAGTTATGGAATCAAAACTTCCTATATGGTTCCATTAACCTTCATTATGCCGGGACAAAATGAGACTACTTGATTGGCCAGAGATTTTTCCTATGTGTTTAATTCTCTTAGCACATGCTTAGCTTGGCTTTTAGGGAAGGAGGAAAGGATTTCCATAAATCTCTTATAAAGGAAACTTAATTTAAGGTATGTGGGGGAATTTCCTAGGTTGAGATGTCTAATTGTATTGTTGGAGCCCCCCACTATGATATGTGAGCTAATGGGATGAGTCTTGACCAAGATGGGTTTTTTAAGGAAGGCATACATTTCCACTCGGTTATTGGAAGCTACACCTAGGCTCCATAAATAACATAAATCCATTTTCCCTCCAAAACCATAGAGTAGCCCCCCACCCCACCACACTAGCCACCCGTACCATATCTTCATTGTTAAGTAAATATTTGAGTATCCTTTAACTAGCTAAGAGTGAAAGGGAATTGTCATGTCAAGGAATTCTTTCAGTTAAATAAAACCTTTTATGATTGTATACCTAGTGTATTGGCTCATTCTACTTAAAACAACTGTGAAGGTATTCAAATTTCTTATTCTTTACTCTACAACTCCTCAAAAGATAATTAAAAATATCTACAAAATAAAAAAATAAAAAAATATTACGAGGAGGTCCTTGTGTAGAGAACAAGTATACATTACAAAACATGGGAAACTATTTACACCTAAAAGAATAAAGGAGTTATAGGGTTACACTATTATATTTAATAAGTAAATGTTTGAGATGGCACAAAAAATGATTTATAGAAAAAAAAATATCTGTTGAGAACCCATGGTAGGATATCCATAGAAATACATCTTTTCCTATTTGGCTACACATGTGCAACAATGCAAAGAAAGATATAACCTTAATATTTAATGATGGAATTTGGAAAATAAGAAAGAGATGTGCTCAAACTAACTCACATAAATACACAAACATACATACATATATGCACATGCATGCACATACACACATATCAAGTTAAACATGTTAACTCAATAATTATTATGTCTATTGTTAGGCAATTGGTTAGTTTTCTATCAAACATAAACCCATTTTAAAATTTTTAAGTAAAACATAAACTTACACCATACTCAAAGATTCCCTGGACGCAACAGGTGCATAGTTTGAATTCCTAAATAAAACTTGCTAAGTAAAACATTAATGTGAACCATACTCAAATATTCCATGGACCCAATAGGTGCACACTTGGAATTCCTAAATAAAACATAAACTTCTATACTCAGGGACTCCATTGTCCCAATAGATTCCCACTTTGAATTCCTAAGTAAGACATAAACTTACATGTATCAAGATGTCTGTACCCAGGGATTCCCTATTCCCAATACCATTCATCCCAACTTTTCCTTTTGTGGGCCAAAACAAAACTCACAAAACCTTGTCACCATTACCCTCGGGGGTTATCCTTGATCCCCCATATTATGAATAATATATATCTGATTAACTCCAAGAATGACTCAATGCTGACTTCAATCATGCAAGAATTCATGGCATCAATGCTTACGATGAGTTGTAGTGTGATGACAGACTCAGGGATCAAAACGATCATTTGTAGAGACATATCACATCTGTCCTCCACACATTTCACATTAACTAGTGAATTCCTTGAAGAGACTCTAACCAGAGCTTCATCCCCCTTTTGTGAGCTATTTATAAACTTATATTATTTTTGATCATTTTCTATGACCCCGAATCAGGTGATTTTGGATCCATGAAGAGACATTTTTCAACTTTGATTCCACATGACATGGGGCATTTTTATATTGGCTGCAAATTCCATGTACCCAAAGAACACCATAACACTATTGACTTTGAATTTTCTATATTCTCACTATTTATGTATCTAAATTTATAATAAAAAAGAACTTAAGTGGCTTTGTCACAAAACAATTTAAATCTATTGATTTCTTCCTTCCTCCTTTTGCATGCTCTATCCTTTAGGGGACAACAATGAAGGATTTGAGCATGAATCCATAACCTCACATATATGTGTGGTACTTAGTGGGAAGTGAATTTTTATATGATCATGTATATTATTTTGAAAAAAAAATACATAAATTCTCTTTTGAGAATAAGGAAGAAGGATCATGTTGGGATTTTTAAGAGATTTCAATCGTGGTATTGCTTTGAAAATTGAAAATATTTATGCTATATATACAGTTGAATTTAAAATATATAATATATGTGAGGAGAAGTTAAGGGTAGGAGCTATTTGTTGGTGATAAAAATTATCCCAAGCACCATCTAGGTTCAATGAAGTCTCACATAATCTCGGTGGCAATGTCAAATTCGAAATATTTATACTATATATACGATTGGATTTAAAATATGTAATATATATGAGATGGGTTAAGGGTACGATCTATATGTGGGAGATAAAAATTATCCCAACGACTAGACCCAAAGGAGTCTCACATAATCCCAGTGACAATGTCTTACAAGTGGGTAGATCATTCTTCCAGTCAACATTTGGACTAGCAAAAAAATTGTCTTTTTGAATATATGATCCAGATCTCTCAACTACCCGAATTAACAAGGATATTTTACTTTTGTGATGTTATCATAATTGCATGTGAAAGAGTATGGAAAACCACATGTGCATACTTTAAAGAAGAGGAATAATGACAACCATCAAACCAAATAACACAAACAAGTTGATAACGAAGTTCACCAAGTGTGGATTACGTCTCTAGGCTTGGTGTCAAGAGTGGGGAGGCAACTTCATTAATTGTTGTAAGATGATGATGAGTACATGGTGTATTCTTTGTCATTACAAGGATAAACTCCCTCAACTAGAGTGGCATGTCTCTCCATGAGACGTTTTCCTATAGGAACTCTCACTCATATGGGCCTTCTTTTAGCATGACAAGATATCAAATTTTCACATGAAGTGGCATACAAGTATCCTCTAACAGAATCGTAAACATGATCTCAACATCAAAAACATCATCTCAGCAAATCAAAATAAAGACATGGCATCACTGTATCATATACCTCCACTTTTGGGGATGGCTGAAAAGGCACATCTCTACTAAAGAAATGGACCGCACCGTTGAATTCGTGGCATGAAATCATGTCAAATGACTGTAAACTCGACCAATTTTTTGACATCATCAAAATATGGGCCCTCAAGAATCTTAAATATTCCTAAACATTCATTCTCATTGTATGATTGGAATTTCGCTGCTCAGACGAAAAATATGACTTTACTATTGTGCTCCTTGCGAGAAACTGAGTAAAATGAGTATAAAGTCGACCTGGTTCCGACACTGTCAAAATTTGACCCTTAGGGAACCTTTTAAATTCTTCATGATCCCACAAAGATTCGTCTCTACAAAATGACTGATGATCTGCTACCCAAATATCGAAACCAATCATGCCTTTAAACTCCTAGCAAAATTCTGGTTAGTTTGAGTATAAAGTTGGCATGATTCTATCACTGTGAAAATTTGGCCTTAAGGGAATCTTTTAGATTCCTCATGATTCTAAAAGATTTCTCCCTGCAAGTTCACTGAAGATCTGTTTCTCAGATGAGGAAATTGATTAAACCATTAGATTCCTTGTGAAAAACTGAATAATTTGAGCATAAACTTGATATGCTTCTGCCTTTGTAAAAATCAGCCTCCAAAGAAATCTTTCAAATTCCTCATGATTCTCAAAACAAAAAAAAGTATTCTCAGAAAATTATGTCTCGAAAAATATGCCCACTCTTAGTTCCACCATATGGATCCGCCTTCATTCTGCGCTCATGGTTCCTTTGTCCCTCCTCGAATGAGAAAGATGCGAGATTAATAGGTATTCACTCAAAAAGTAAAACAAAGATTGTTTGTTAGGCAATTTAGTTGGTGCAATTCATGTGGAACGTTGACACCGTTGGGATTTCCTGGTCAAAATACATTGATAACCATTGGAGCCAGCTACAAGATTGATAGAAGTAGCAACAAAAAGAATTAGAGCATGCAACAATATGTCTGTAAAATATTTCAGGAATAGGGCCATTGTAGGACACTAGTACCTAATAGTGTTCATTGATTTCCATGATGCATGCCATGATTGATATAAAGGTGTTGAGGTATGGAAATGCCTCAGTTATGAGACTTTTCCAATGCAAGGAAACCATGCTAAGGAATGTATTACCCAAGGGATTGGGAAGCAGAAAGGGGATGCATGAACTTGGAAGGTGTGTGATTGCACGAAAGGGGGTGATTGAATTTAATTAAAACATGATAAATATATAAAATTTTATTAAAAAATAAGATAAATTCAAAATATATATAAAGTGTTTAATGCTTTTTTTCTAAATGATAATTTTGTATTTATATGTAACTTTCATAAGGTTCACTAGTAGGCAAGGTTCACCTCCCTTATACACAATAAACAAAATTGCGTACATTTTGAAAAAGAACAATATTAGAACCACCTTTAAACCCATGAATACCATCAGCACTTGCCTAAAATTGATCAAAGATCCAATTGATCCCAAATGCCACAAAGGAGTGTACATGGTTCCTTGTTCATGCGGAAAAACCTATACAGGGGAAACAGGTCGATCCATTCTTACCAAGATTCAAGAACATGATGCTGACATAAAACACAACTGCTCTAAAACTTCAGCCCTGGTTGAGCATTCCAGCAAAACCAATCATCATGTCTATATAGAAAACACGAGTGTGGTGGCCAAAATCGATCATTATCACCATAGAAAATTTAGAGAAGCCATAGAAATAGGTAAACGCCCAAACAACCTCAATCAGGATGAAAGATGGAAAATAAGTGACAACTGGATTCCTGCTTTAACCTCCTAGATCGTCCTCTCCTGTCATCTCCCCCTATCTCCCCCTCCCCTCTTTTCACTAAACTGGTCACCTCCATTCTTTTACTTTTCAACCCCACACCTCATATCCTAAATAATCACTAACCCTAATCTAAAAATTTTTAATTCAGATTTCAACTGAAAATATAAAGTTTTATTAGTTAAAAACTAAAATTAAGTAAAATTATTTTTAAACTAGATAATTTCAAAGTTTAGATTAATATTAATAATATTATTAGTGATTAATATCATTATTAAAACATCATTTCTTAAACTAACAAAATTAAAATCAATCATTTCGAAAAACAAATCTATTCTAAAAAATTTAAAAATTTATTCTAAATTAAAATTAACATTAATTAACTAAATTAAAATAATTAGTTAAAATAATCTCAACCAAAATTACATTAATATTAAAATTAACTTTACCATTAATTGTTAAATAATTTTTCTAAATTAAAATTCAACATAAATTATATGATTATGAATATTAACATTATTAATAATTTTAAAATTTTAAAAAGACAAATTTATTCTAAAAATTTATTCCAAATTAAAAATTAATTCTTAATCCAACAAAATTAAAAATCAATTTGAAAGAAAAATCTATTCTAAAAATTTAAAAATTGATTCTAAATAAAAATTTAAAAAATTAACATTAATTAAATAAACTAAAATTAGTTAAAATAATCTCAATCAAAATTATATTAATATTAATATCAACTTTACCATTAATTTTTAAGGAATTTTTCAAAATTAAAATTCAACATAAATTATATGATTTGTGAATATTAACATTATTAATAATTTTAAAATCTTAAAACAAATCTAAACATCCTTATTAAAATTCTAAAATAAAATTAAAATTAATTGAAATTCTAAAACAAAATTAATTAAAAAGAAAAGTAATAAATGAAAAAATAAAAATTAATTAAAATTATTAAGATTACCATTAATTAAAATTATTTAAATTTATTGGAAAAATTAATTAAAATTAATAAAAATTATCGTTAACAAAAATTATTTAAAATTATCATTATAAATAATGGCATGGTTGGCTGACAAAATTCACTCTCCACATAGCTCACTCCTCTATTTGTCCAGCTCCCGTGAGATCTGTCCTTCACATTTACAGATCTATCCTGATGATGAGTCACGGTGGATGGCTCGAAACGTCGATTCTAACAACAATGGATGTGATAATTCTGGAAGAAAATTCTACACACATGTAAGTTTTTGTTTAGATCATAGCAAATACATCAGATCGTATATAGTTATATTTAAAAAAAAAAATGAGCTTTCTTATTTAACAAAACTATAAATTTTTTCAGAGTCACTCCAAATTAGACTACAAAAGATAGGGTTTTGTAGGTATATGTCCTACAAAACTGACCCACCAAAAAGCAAAATTTATATGTCATATTATTACTCATTGATAATGCAATCCTTAATAATTGTGGAATGTCAATCATTTTAGCTCTAAGGAATAAGAAAGTGCCTGATTTGGCCATTGATTTTTAAATCTCTTAATCTTAATTTACACCCTTCTTTAACACATAAATAAACATTTTTATTAAGATCATGGTAAACATGGAAATATGCTATTAAAAGTAACACTTCCTCTACTTTACTGATTCTTTTCATAAGACTTTTTAAAATTTTATCTTTGGGAAAGAAGCCTTTAACCAAATGTTGGATAACAAGAGATCCTCCTAAAATAGTGAGAGAAACTACCTGATTTTCTTTGCCCCTGAATCCCTTGGTAGAAAGCATAAGCTTAAGCTTGGTTGTTTGTCATACATATTAAACCTCATGGATACTCTAAAACTTTAACTCCTTCCCTCTTATCACCCAAAAAAAATGTTATTACAAAATAAATATATATTAATATTTAACATAAAATATTTTACAAAATTAAATTCAAACCAATAATTAATAAATTGAAAAAAATAATATTAATATTAAAATTTATTAATAATAACACATTATAAATCAAATAAAATTTCCCCACAAATAAATCACTTTATAAAGATCATTGTGTGGGGCGAACTGGTGGAAAATGAAGGGAGCTAGGGTTTCGATGAGCGGGCAAATGAGGTCTGAAGCGGTTGCCAAGAAGTGCCCCTCAAATGGCACCTCAGGAATCGAGGAACCTGGTCACAGGAGGGCTCTGGCATCAAGGGGTGCACACACTGGAACATCAATCCGACTTGAAAAACCGAGACATTGGCTCGCAAGCGAACTAGAATGGAGTACTTCCCATGGGGAAGAATAAAATCAAGGGGAAACAAGGTCAAAGCAGGCCTGTCATATGGGTTTTTACTTACTGCTTAAGACTACTAGAGATCAGGGGGAAATATCCGAGACGACAAAGGATAATGAAAACAGGGACCTCCTGCACAGCAATAAGGGAAAAGGCGTCGCTGACACCTTCCATCCCTTGGACAGCTCGTGGGGAAGTAAGATCAAACTAGCGTGATGGTAGTTCCAGGCAGATGGTCGTTGCTGTGGAAATGTAGGGTATCCCCCGGGTAAAGAGTATCTCGCTATCTCCAAAGTGTTGAATCACATCCTAGTCGAGGATGGATAACTGTGGGCCTTGCAAGGGCACACAGAAAAGGGTGTGCGATAAGGCAAACAATCAAATTTGACAGTGGTATGTTCATGGAAGTTGGACCAGCTAGTTGGACTGCAATAGCCTTCCTCAAAGAATCCTCCCCTCTTCAGCGAAAAGCATTATAGGGTTTGCATTGGATTGGACATGGTATGAATGTGGGGGCAATAATACCCTACAACACACACACAGCTGGTCCCTCAGCACAGATATGGGAAGACAGTCACTGGGAACAGGGCACTAGAACCCTGTTAGGGAACACAAAGCCCACAATGAGTCGAAGCACAACTGCTACTGTACGGACAAGCTACTCCCAGATGGCAACAAAACCTGGATCTCTGGTAAGTACCCTCCATTTCCAAGTATTTATCAAATCCCCTACTGGAAAAACACATTTGATATGGTTACATGGAACCGATAGTGTGATGCATCTGAAGAACCTTATTTCTCAACAAGTTAGTTATCCCACCAGTTTACAAAATCTGATACATGGGGGCAGAGCACTCCAGGACTCCAAGCCTCTTATGGACTATAAAATCACACCTGTATCAACCATAATTCTGAATCTAAGACTAAGAGGTGGCGTGGCAGATAACAGTAAAAATCCTTATAGGGGAGAAGGAATTGGGAGTTGCTTAGCAAAAAGCGTAGAAACACATCAGGGGAAAAAAATGGAGGCCTATCTTTCCAAAACATTCTCCAAGGGAAAAATACACCCACGACAACACCAAAACAAGCAGGTATGGAACCAAGGCCATATATTGTGAAGCAACTGAATTATACCCCAGAATTAAACATAGATATACCAGAAACATATGAGCACTGTACTATATTTGAAAAACAAGCTATAATTTGTAGATTCAATTGTTTTTGTCCCAAGCTTGTTGAGCTATTTCATTGGATTTTCACAAACTAGACTACACAATGTGAAATACATCTCTGCTCCAAGGGTTTCTTCATAGTGAATTTCCCTTCAGCAAAGGCTAGAGATATTATAATACGGGAAGGACCTTGGTTCTGGGGGTCCATGGATCTCTTCATCACACCATGGTTTCCAGAATTTGATGCAAACACAATGGTTGTTTCAAGGATGCCAGTTTGGGTACGCTTGCACAACCTCCCAATACATCTTTGGAATCAACAAGTCCTTGAAGGAATCGGTAACACCATTGGGAGTTATATCAAAATGGACACCCAAAGACTGGAGGAAAGAATCTACACATTCGCACGAATTTGTGTGGAAGTAGATCTCAGCAGAGGTTTGCCAGATCGAATTCAACTGAAGCATAAACAGAGGTGTTGGACACAGGTTTTAGATTATGAAAATACAACATTCAGATGCAGAACTTGCCAACAAACAGGACATCTACAAAACACATGTCCAGAAGCCAAAAAAGACAATCGTAGGAAGAAGAAATCAAGGAAACAAGCCAAGGGATGGCAATTTCCTCCACCACTCTTCGATGAGGAGGAGGAAGAGGATGTTGAACATGTCATACCCAACGAGAACAATCAGATGAATAAAGAACCAGAAGCAAAGGATTTAAATCCACAAGATCATATGGACTCTCAGCAGGCAAAGATACCAGTAAAAATGGACACTAGCGGAACCAAACGACAACACTTATCAGACACCTCAGACTCTGATAAATACTACCCCCAACCAATGGCTGACACTTCACTAGCACTCGTATCTACATTACTGTCTCAAGGGGAGTGGCGAAAGGTTGAGAAGAAAAAGGGTGAAAAGCATGACTTTTCCCCATTTGTACATTATTTTATTGCTTTCATGAACTTTGATCAACAGTCAATGGTTGTTGATGGAATGCGCCACAGCATCGGCAACATGTAATTTTGTTTTAATTAATAAATTTATGATTTTTCGTTTGGAAAAAAAATCACTTTATAAATATATGAAAAAAAATATACATAAAAGTTTATTATTTATTAAATTAATTTTTTATATAAAAATGACTAGAATTTCAGGGATTTTTATTAATGATAAAACACATGAGAGATAAAATCAAATTTCCCACAAATAAATCACTCTAGTATGGAAAACAAAACAAAATATGTCTAAAGTTTATGATCGACTAAATTAAGTTTTTATGAAAAATCACTCACATTTTGGATATATTGGATTCAAATTTTATTTGTTCATCCTTTTTTTTCTCAATTTAACAACTAAAATTTCCATTCAATCTCTAAAGAAAGATAAACCTAAGAGGATTGACCTAACAAAATATTTATACTTAATTTTTTGTTTTTAATATCTAAATAATATAGAAAAGTAATAATCAAGAAAATTAAATCAAACTTATTTTAACGGTTTCTTAAAAAATTTGGAAGACTAATAAGAAAACAACTCTAAAATGTTATATTTTAAACATGTTTTTAATAGTTTAACTTCACATCAATTCTTTATTTAATTTACCATATATTTATGGTTTTTATTTTAATAGTAACATGGGAAATTATACTAACATGTTTTTGTGTGATACCACATTAAAATTGCATCTAATACTTAAGTAGCATGCTTTTCTAAGGCATTTTTAGGGCAAGTATAAAATTAACTTACCTCCTCAACCAAAGGTTGGTTTATTAGATACATCTATAAATGTCTCAAAATAATTTTCATATAGAAAACACCATGAATTTTACAACATTTTGTTAGGATAGAAAAAATTACAGACAATAAACATCAACACTAATAACATAATATTATTATGTTATCGATAGATGCTATCCAATTCAAGTAAGGCGGTCTAGCTAAAGCAATATGTGCATAATTGGTAGAAGAAACTAGGGCCATAGTTTTTCAGAATCCTTCATGCTTGAACAATTTGCAGTTGTTTTCTGAGCCCATTTATTTCCACTCTTAGCTCTTGTCTTTGGTTTCATTGTGTGGATAGGATGTCCATTAGTGAATTGACTTGGGCGGAAATCCTATCTATTCTCATGCCAAAGATGGAAAACTCCAGTTGCTCCTCTATTTCTATGGTGTCTAACTCTATTCGAGGGTTCTACCAAAATCCTCACCGGCCAACAATGATTGTGTCAAAAGATGAGTTATCTTCTACTATGTCATGAACTGAGGTCCAATTATCAATCTGTCATTATTTGTAAACATACCATGTGACCATGATAAAACTGTAAACACCAAGAGGATGGAAAAGCATTGAAAGTAACCGACAATGGAAATTTCTTAAACCAATTACCGATTTCTCGTTGGCCTCCCCAATAGATCCATTCTTATTACATATAATACTTGGGCCGAATAACATTAGAATGATTACAAAGTAATTGTGCCTATTTGTCCACACACAGACCATCACATCCCATACCCGACCTAGCAACCACCATCATGTTGATCACAAAAAAGATTGACAACATACTTTCATCACGACTAAAAAATAACTATGCCACCTCCCTCGCATGCATACTTCCAATTTCATATCTAGAAAGCCCATCTAATTATCCTATATGTTGTCCTTTTACTTACCCAACTTTTCATCCACCTAGGGAGTTGTAGCTTACCTTTAATATCACACATGGCCTATGATCTCTTCCACGTGGATTTTTCTTAACTAACTTCATGCATGTGGTTCTTGCTTTAGTTTTGACACCACCTCTAATTTGAATTTTCTTAAAGTTATGGAATCAAAACTTCCTATATGGTTCCATTAACCTTCATTATGCTGGGACAAAATGAGACTACTTGATTGGCCAGAGATTTTTCCTATGTGTTTAATTCTCTTAGCACATGCTTAGCTTGGATTTTAGGGAAGGAGGAAAGGATTTCCATAAATCTCTTATAAAGGAAACTTAATTTAAGGTATGTGGGGGAATTTCCTAGGTTGAGATGTCTAATTGTATTGTTGGAGCCCCCCACTATGATATGTGAGCTAATGGGATGACTCTTGACCAAGATGGGTTTTTTAAGGAAGGCATACATTTCCACTCGGTTATTGGAAGCTACACCTAGGCTCCATAAATAACATAAATCCATTTTCCCTCCAAAACCATAGAGTAGCCCCCCACCCCACCACACTAGCCACCCCTACCATATCTTCATTGTTAAGTAAATATTTGAGTATCCTTTAACTAGCTAAGCGTGAAAGGGAATTATCATGTCAAGGACTTCTTTCAGTTAAATAAAACCTTTTATGATTGTATACCTAGTGTATTGGCTCATTCTACTTAAACCAACTGTGAAGGGATTCAAATTTCTTATTCTTTACTCTACATTAGGAGGTCCTTGTGTAGAGAACAAGTATAGAAACATAGGAAACTATTTACACCTAAAAGAATAAAGGATTTATAGGGTTACACTATTATATTTAATAAGTACATGTTTGAGATGGCACAACAAATGATTTATAGAAAGAAAAAAATATCTGTTGAGAACCCATGGTAGGATATCCATAGAAATACATCTTTTCCTATTTGGCTACACATGTGCAACAATGCAAAGAAAGATATAACCTTAATATTTAATGATGGAAATTGGAAAATAAGAAAGAGATGTGCTCAAACTAACTCACATAAATACACAAACATACATACATATATGCACATGCATGCACATACACACATATCAAGTTAAACATGTTAACTCAATAATTATTATGTATATTGTTAGGCAATTGGTTAGTTTTTTGTCAAACATAAACCCATTTTAAATTTTTAAGTAAAACATAAACTTACACCATACTCAAAGATTCCCTGGACGCAACAGGTGCATAGTTTGAATTCCTAAATAAAACTTGCTAAGTAAAACATAAGCGTGCACCATACTCAAATATTCCATGGACCCAATAGGTGCACACTTTGAATTCCTAAATAAAACATAAACTTCTATACTCAGGGACTCCATTGTCCCAACATATTCCCACTTTGAATTCCTAAGTAAGACATAAACTTACATGTATCAAGATGTCTGTACCCAGGGATTCCCTATGCCCAAGACCATTCATCCCAACTTTGCCTTTTGTGGGCCAAAACAAAACTTACAAAACCCTGTCACCATTAACCTCGGGGGTTATCCTCGATCCCCCATATTATGAATAATATATATCTGATTAACTCCAAGAATGACTCATTGTTGACTTCAATCATGCAAGAATTCATGGCATCAATGCTTACGATGAGTTGTAGTGTGATGACAGACTCAGGGATTAAAACGATCATTTGTAGAGACATATCACATCTGTCCTCCACACATTTCACATTAACTAGTGAATTCCTTGAAGAGACTCTAACCATAGTGTCATCCCCCTTTTGTGAGCTATTTATAAGCTTATATTATTTTTTATCATTTTCTATGACCCCGAATCAAGTGATTTTGGATCCATGAAGAGACATTTCTCAACTTTGATTCCACATGACATGGGGCATTTTTATATTGGCTGCAAATTCCATTTACCCAAAGAACACCATAACACTATTGACTTTGAATTTTCTATATTCTCACTATTTATGTATCTAAATTTATAATAAAAAAAACTTAAGTTGCTTTGTCACAAAACAATTTAAATCTAGTGATTTCTTCCTTCCACCTTTTGCATGCTCTATCCTTTAGGGGACAATAATGAAGGATTTGAGCATGATTCCATAACCTCACATATTCGTGTGGTACTTAGTGGGAAGTGAATTGTTATATGATCATGTATATTATTTTGAAAAAAAAAATACATAAATTCTCTTTTGAGAATAAGGAAGAAGGAACATGTTGGGATTTTTAAGAGATTTCAATCGTGGTATTGCTTTGAAAATTGAAAATATTTATGCTGTATATACAGTTGAATTTAAAATATATAATATATGTGAGGAGAAATTAAGGGTAGGAGCTATTTGTTGGTGATAAAAATTATCCCAAGCACCATCTAGGTTCAATGAAGTCTCACATAATCTCAGTGGCAATGTCAAATTGGAAATATTTATACTATATATATGATTGGATTTAAAATATGTACTATATATGAGATGGGTTAAGGGTACAATCTATATGTGGGAGATAAAAATTATCCCAACTACTAGACCCAAAGGAGTCTCACATAATCCCAGTGACAATGTCTTACAGGTGGGTAGATCATTCTTCCAGTCAACATTTGGACTAGCAAAAAAATTGTCTTTTTGAATATATGATCCAGATCTCTCAACTACCCGAATTAACCAAGATATTTTACTTTTGTGATGTTATCATAATTGCATGTGAAAGAGTATGGAAAAACACATGTGCATACTTTAAAGAAGAGGAATAATGACAACCATCAAACCAAATAACACAAACAAGTTGATAACGAAGTTCACCAAGTGTGGATTACGCCTCTGGGCTTGGTGTCAAGAGTGGGGAGGCAACTTCATTAATTGTTGTAAGATGATGATGAGTACATGGTGTATTCTTTGTCATTACAAGGATAAACTCCCTCAACTAGAGTGGCATGTCTCTCCATGAGACGTTTTCCTATAGGAACTCTCACTCATATGGGCCTTCTTTTAGCATGACAAGATATCAAATTATCACATGAAGTGGCATACAAGTATCCTCTAACAGAATGGTAAACATGATCTCAACATCAAAAACATCATCTCAGCAAATCAAAAGAAAGACATGGCATCACTGTGTCATATACCTCCACTTTCGGGGATGGCTGAAAAGGCACAGCTCTACTGAAGAAATGGACCGCACCGTTGAATTCATGGCATGAAATCATGTCAAATGACTGTAAACTCGACCAATTTTTTGACATCATCAAAATATGGGCCCTCAAGAATCTTAAAGATTCCTAAACATTCATTCTCATTGTATGATTGGAATTTCGCTGCTCAGACAACAAATATGACTTTACTATTGTGCTCCTTGCGAGAAACTGAGTAAAATGAGTATAAAGTCGGTCTGGTTCCAACACTATCAAAATTTGACCCTTAGGGAACCTTTTAAATTCTTCATGATCCGACAAAGATTCGTCTCTACAAGTTGACTGATGATCTGCTACCCAGATACCGAAACCGATCCTGCCTTTAAACTCCTGGCAAAATTCTGGTTAGTTTGAGTATAAAGTTGGCATGATTCTATCACTGTGAAAATTTGGCCTTAGGGGAATCTTTTATATTCCTCATGATTCTAAAAGATTTCTCCCTGCAAGTTCACTGAAGATCCATTTCTCAGATGAGGAAATTGATTAAACCATTAGATTCCTTGCGAAAAACTGAATAATTTGAGCATAAACTTGATATGCTTCTGCCTTGGTAAAAAATCAGCGTCCAAAGAAATCTTTCAAATTCCTCATGATTCTCAAAACAAAAAAAAATATTCTCAGAAAATTATGTCTCAAAAAATATGCCCACTCTTAGTTCCACCATATGGAGCCGCCTTTGTTCTGCGCTCATGGTTCCTTTGTCCCTCCTCGAATGAGAAAGATGCGAGATTAATAGATATTCACTCAAAAAGTAAAACAAAGATTGTTTGTTAGGCAATTTAGTTGGTGCAATTCATTTGGAACGTTGACACCGCTGGGATTACCTGGTCAAAATACATTGATAACCATTGGAGCCAACTACAAGATTGGTAGAAGTAGCAACAAAAAGAATTAGAGCATGCAACAATATGTCTGTAAAATATTTCAGGAATAGGGCCGTTGTAGGACACTAGTACCTAATAGTGTTCATTGGTTTCCATGATGCATGCCATGATTGATATAAAGGTGTTGAGGTATGGAAATGCCTCAGTTATGAGACTTTTCCAATGTAAGGAAACCATGCTAAGGAATGTATTACCCAAGGGATTGGGAAGCAGAAAGGTGATGCCTGAACTTGGAAGGTGTGTGATTGCACGAAAGGGGGTGATCGGATTTCCCGAGGGACTAGGAAGAAAATAAGGGAAGAACATAAAATAAATTGGTTTTCGTCGTGAGCATAGCTGATTGGAACCAAAAGAACATTAGGGGTGTGCCCAAAAGAAATGAGCTGAGAACGATTCACTGAAGAAGCAAGGAGCACAAGGACAACAATGCTAGATAATTGGAGGTAGGAAACACTCCAAAGAAGAGGAATGAATCCAATTTGGATTGAACTCACTAAAAGCACCAACAAATTTTAAGAAAGGGCCATTGGGAGATGGATGAATTAATCAAGAAATGTTTACTGAGTGGTTGAGCAAGCCACTATGCATATACGATGTATGGTAAAAGATGTAAATATTTGTATTTGTATATTAGTTGTGTTTAGTCCTTTAAGTATTTATAGTTATAATGTATATGGGAATCAAACACCAACAATGGTGTTCCCACAAGAAGGAGGAGTTTATGACAGCCCTGGTTTTCCACCAAGGTATACAATGCAAATATTTGATAAATAAAAATTGGGTTGATTTCAGGGACATGGATCCTAGAGCTAAGGGGGTTACTTTATTGGGATTTAAAAGAGGATTGACTTGTTTTATGACAACCATTGAAGGCTGGCTGGTGTGCCTTAAATGGATTGGTTTTCTAAATTAATTGAGTTGAAGAAGAAGGAAAAGGAACCATGCTTGCCTTGGAAAGATCTTCAAGGGAGAAAGGATGAAATTAAATGATAAATGGGAAAGCTTCCAGTTCATAAGGTGTGATGGCCACCCACTATAACAAATTAACCAATGCAAACAAAATTGGAGGACATAGAGAAAGGTGGCACCATTTTGATAGGTTGGAAATATTTTGGTATACATAAGAAATTGTTTGAAGGTTGCAAAGCGGACAGGAGGAAAATCTCATTCGACCAGCCTGGGACTGCGCAATAGGAGAGAGTAAAAAGATGAATGGAACAGTTTGGAACACAAGAGAGAAGATGGTTTTTAACCCTGGGATGGCTGGGTAAAAACAAGGAGGATAACCTAGGAATAAGAAAGTGAAAAAGGAGCTCAGGAAGGAAAGAAGGATTGTGGATGCAGAGGAGAAATAATTTTTTAGTTGGAAAGAAGGCATGAAGAAATTACACTCAAGTGAGTAACAATAGCCTCTTGATTCCTTGTTAGCTAAAGGGTAGAGATGGTTTTCTCCGGAGTCCCTTAATGGATAGGGTGGAGGATTTCTCCTTAGATTCCTAAAAGGAGGATTTCTAAAGGCATTTTTTGTTGCGATTGTTTCTACAGTGGGTTCTGGATTTTCTAGGATGGATGGAACCATTGTGTTGTGATTTTAAGGGTGGAGGTAACATGTCTCTGGAATCATTGTGTATTGTTGACTGCTTAAAGAGTTTGAGGGTGGAGGTGGGAGATCCTCTAGAACCCTTTTTTCAACTAGAAGTTGAATTTTAATCCCAAAGAAAAATTACCCTTAGTCTCTAGAATCTAGCTCAAGGGTGAAAATTGCAAGTGAGGATTGGTTTCAACTTGTCTATGGTTGGGTGGAGATTCATTGTGCCAAACTCAGTTTCCAAATTTCAAATCAAGATAAGTGTATTCATATGTATCACTTGCCATGAATTTTATGTTAGATTGTTAAGTTAATTTTGTATTGATTGCATGAATGGTGTATGGTCCTCCAGTGAATAAAGAATGAGGTTCTGATAACTAGTTCCTTGTGGTTGTGGTTCTGCTCTAACATTCTTCATGCAGGGGAAATATTTGCATATGTATATGTATATGTATATGTATATGTATATGTATATGTATATGTATGTATGTATGTATGTATGTATGTATGTATGTAAGTAACTGTGTGGATTGGTGTGAGTGAACACTGGGTGTAGGTATAATAATTTTTGTTAATCTAATCAAATGCTGAACTTAACTATTGAGATGAAATAATGATGACTCCAAACACAAAGAGCCTATAGAGGAAAAACCTATGTCAATATTCCAACACTAATTAAATTCATCTGGATGATTGATATTTTGAGGTGTATGGACCTAATTTCAATGAATGTAAAAATACATGGATTTTTTTATGCTATTGGTTGTGTGTAGGAGGGAGAATATGCACATGAATTATAGAAGTGCACACACACACACACACACACATATATATATATATATATATATATATATATATATATATATATATATATATATATATATATATATATATATATAGATATATATATATATATATATATATATATAGATATATATAGATATATATATCTATATATATATTATGAGTGTGTGTGTGTGTGTGCAAACATTGTTAAGTGTTGATATTTTGGACTTAATTCTTAAATCTCTTAGCCATGGTTACATGCACAAGTTAATCTGCTACATTAATGGTGTAAGGACTAAATATTGAACTTTAAATGGCCTCAATAACATTATATAGTCCTCAAAGCAATAGGGTTGAGTTGGACTATTTGATACATTTATAGAATACTAGTCCATATGTATTCTAGACCACCATAGGCTTCGACATGACGAATTAAGTTCACATTCCTCCATATCAAATATAAATTATCTGTGTGTGTGTGTGTTATATACCCAAATGTTATGGAGCACCCAAGGGTTTGGGGTTAGGCATGGTCCGGATGTGACCGATTCCAAGGCTAGAGATTTGGGGTTCGACCGAGATACACCACACACACAAGTTATGACCGAGGGTTGAAGGTTTAGCCCTCAGTCACATGGTACAGTGTACACAAAGAACAAGGATAAAATGATAGAGGCCAATAATACACTCGATGCATCATGTGGCAGTGTCAAACGAAATTGTGATGACAGGGTGTTGAATTTGAGGCCTTGGCCATGAGGGCTAGGTCGTCAAACTATATAACCACCTATCATGGTTGAGGGTGGAATCCAAGCTCGGTTAGATGGTGGGGATGGATTTACAAAATCGACGGTTAGGAGGATGGTGGGGCCTCTTCCCTATGACATATGCAAGGGGAGGGGGAAGTCCCACTTGAATCATAGTTGTTGTTTGAGTCTTTCGAAATCCATGGCCAGGAAACTAACAAGGCTTTCCCCTTTATGATGTCAGCAAAGAGGGGGTGGAGGGTGTGGGGAGCTCTCTTCATTTATGGTCATTTATCAAGTCAGTTTATTTGGTTTGTTGGATGGCGAGGGAATGCAAGGGATGGGCCATTGTTAATACATGCGAGCACCAGTGATAAAGGCATGAGTGTTAGGTCTATATATCTGTGTGTGTGTGTGTGTGTGTACGTATGTATGTATTTATGTATAATATGACCACATTTGACATGCCACGTTAGAACCATGTGAGTGCATGTGGCAAGAGGTGAGGTGAGACAATGGAATTAGTAATACGTTAAAGGACCATACATTGTAATCTTGCAGTCCAATTGAGACAAAATTTATATCACCATAGAAGTCTCACCAAAGTGAATACAATGATGCCACCCCAATTGAGTTGGGAAAACTTAGAGCAAAGTCACAAAAAATTGTACCCCATTTCCCTAACTGTACCAGGGAAGTTGGGTTAGAATAGTAAATACACTCCTAAGGCTAAGGAGGTGTGTTTACACATGAAAAAAATAAACTACCATCCTTCCACATAATAAAAATATTATGTTTTCAAGATAAGTTGCAAGTCAAGAAGTCAAATGACTAGATGAAACACGAGGAGGAGATGAATGGAATTTCAAGGTGAAGAAAAAGTGACCAACAA
The DNA here is from genome assembly GCA_031772625.1 of Pinus tabuliformis. Lineage (NCBI taxonomy): Eukaryota > Viridiplantae > Streptophyta > Pinopsida > Pinales > Pinaceae > Pinus > Pinus tabuliformis. The sequence continues at coordinate 967,659,119 of CM062806.1, read as the reverse complement.
GGTAGAGGAAAATGACATCAAGAGGGAGAACTTGTGGAAAGATAAGAAAATTCTCAATTGAGAGGATTAAATCACCATTTCACTTTTTTTAGATGAATTGTAAGACAACCCATGGATAAGGAAGAAGTGAGGAACCAAAATAATTTGAGGTTTCCCGCTTCCTTGAGATAAGGGAATGGAGAAAATGAGCTACCATCCTTCCACATAGAAAAAATTTGGGGCTATTGAGATAAGTTGCAAGGTAAGAAGACCAAATTCTAAACAAAACACAAGGAAAAGACAATGTGGAATAGCAAGGTAAACCTTAAAGCAACCAAAAGGGTGCAAGAAGTGAAAACATAAGGGAGTGTACGTTAAAAAAATAGAGATAAGGACATTCTATGATCATTAAGTTTGGAATGTGTTATACTCTTTGCACAATTAGTCCCACACATCATACATTGTGTTGGACATACTAAAAAGGAAACTCCCCTCCTCCCCCCCCGCTCCTCCCCCACTTGGGGGTTTAGGGATATTTTTGTTACAACTTTAGCTTGTTTTGGGTGTTTTTCATCCAATGATATTTCATCCCATTCTAATCTAATTTTGGTTAAATAATTAGGGTTGAAACCTAGTTTGGGTAAACCAATTATGGTTTTGGATGATACATAATCCTACACGTTGTATTATAAATAGTGAATTTAGTACAATGAGAAATAAAGGTGAAACTCTAAGGTTTATCGGTTTTCTTAGTTAAGGTTTTGCAAGGTAAATATCTTAGTATTATTTTCTAATGATATTATTCTCCTTTGAACATTTTATAAAAAATCAGTGTGCATTGTTCTATTGTAAGGGTGTAAAACTTACACACTAATTCTTCTTTTTTGATCCGGATTTAAACAGGAACGCAACAAATTACAGAGATAACCATATACACCAAGATGCAGCGGAAATAATACTTCATTTCATTAATGGAAAATACTGAAATATGCTTACAACCAGAAATGGAAATAAACCAGCTAGGGTGATGGTAGCTTATCTCTGAGAAGAGATGTGATGGCTACATGCCTCTAAACTGTGTTACAATGAGGCTCGAAGGCCTATTTATTGTTGAGAAACAATGGAAAACCTTTAACATTCCAAAACCTAACCCTAGGAGATGAAACGCCAAACTGTGGGCCCCGTTTGGGGGTAAATTGGTACATCAACTTCCCGGGGTCGTAACTTTGGCATATGATCTCCGTTTGACGCGTACAATAGCTCATTAGAAAGATCTATCCGAGCACTATCATTGTTGGAACTGGAATGGACCCATGTTGCCCCTGGATTCCCCAAAAAACGTCGTTTAGGGCCTCAAAACGGCTCCGGAAGTTCAGGACCCGAAAAACTGCTAAAAATTGTAAGTTGTGCTACAATTAAGGAAACTGAAAATGCTGAGAAAGACAATGGTGGGGGTCCAGGTGGACTTGGCAGGTGGCCACCAATATCCACCTGGATCATTCCTCCCCCCTTAGGAAGCAATGGTCCCCATTGCGTTGAGCACCTCCATGAGATGAGGAAACTTCTGTTGAACTTGTTCCCTGGTGAGCCACTTGCCCTGCTGAAGGAGTTGGCCTGCTTTGACAACTCGATACAGTTGGATATTCTGTTGGCGAGTGTTCTTGATCTGTGTGTCCATGATCCGATCAGTTGCAGCTTGTTCCATGCAATCTGGATTTAATTCTGTGGGTTTGAGTTGTTCTGCAATGTCGGATGTGTCTAGCAATGGTGGAAAGTATGGCCGAAGGCGGTCCACATTGAACACTGGGTGCAGGCCAAGGAATGGGGGAATGCTGAGCTCAAATGCATTGTCTCCCATAGCCTTAGTAATGGTGTAAGGACCATATCGGAGTGGTCTCAATTTCCGATAGGCTCCAGTAAGGCGTTCCTTTTGCAAATGCAACCAGACTTTGTCGCCCACCTGAAACTTGTGTGGCACCCAGTGTTGATCATGTCGCTGCTTGTACTTGGCATTTGATTTCTCCAAAATGTCATGGACCTGCTGGCGAATATGTTGGATGCGCTCAATGAAGCTGGTGGCCTTATCTATTTCGGACTGGACATGAGCTGAATTCATGTGAGTAGCTGCAAGGGGCATGGCCACATCAATGGGGCATAGTGGCTGGAATCCCAAACCCACCTGAAAAGGGCTATGGCCAGTGGAGCTGTGAAGAGCTCGGTTGTAGCTGTGTTGAACATAGGGGAGGCTCTCGTCCCATGTGCGTGGATGCTTTGAGTTATACATGCGCAGAATGTGCACAATCATCCTGTTGACAACCTCTGTCTGGCCATCAGTTTGAGGATGGAAGGCTGTGGACTTTGTGAGTTTGGTGTCCAGCATTGACCAGAGACTGGACCAAAATGTGCTGAGAAACCAACTATCCCGATCTGAGATGATAGACTGTGGGATCCCAAAGTGCACCCACACTCGTTCAAAGAAGAGTTTAGCAGTGGCTTCTGCTGTGATATTCTTCTTGCAGGCCATCATAATGGCCATCTTCGAGAACCTGTCGACGACCACAAAAACACAGTCATTTCCATGCTTAGTGGAAGGAAGGCCTGACATGTAATCCATGGAGATGGATTCCCAAGGTCGACTAGGGGTAGGCAACGGGGTATAGAGGCCGTGCTTCTTAATGGTCGGTTTGGCAATGGCACAGGCAGTACATGATCGGATGTACTTCCCAACATCCTGTCGAAGATTCGGCCAATAGAAATAATTTTGCAGTACTGCCACTGTTTTCTCGACCCCGAAATGCCCAGTAGCCCGACTGTAGTGTGCTTCCAAAATCATCTTGGCACGCTCGCTTGAAGGAACACAAAGGTGACCGAGGTGGCATAATAGGGCGTCCTGGAGGTGAAAATCTGCAACATGCCGACCCTCCAAGAGTGTCTGGTATGTGTGGCCGAATTCTGGGTCGCTTTTGTAGAGAAGTGGCCAATCAGAAGTCTCGTGCCCACAAGAGTTGAGCACGGTGGTTAGCGCCATGATCGGTGGTCGACTGAGGCAATCTGCAACATTATTGGTGCTGCCCTTTTTATACTTGATATTCAAGTGAAACTGTTGCAGGTATGTAGACCACTTCTGATGGCGATCATTCTGCAATTTCCCTTGGGTCTGTATGAACTGCAGAGGTCGGTGGTCTGTGTGGATGACCGTTTCCTTCCCCAAAATGTAATGCTTCCATTGTCGGTAGGCCTGTACAATGGAATACATCTCTTTATCATAAGTGGGGTACTTCCGGACTGTGTCTGAAAGTGTTTCACTGTGATATGCCACTGGATGTCCATGTTGAGTAAGGACTGCCCCAATAGCATAGTCAGAGGCATCTGTCTCGACCTCAAATGGTTGTTGTAAATCTGGTAACGCGAGCACTGGTGCCGTGCAGAGGCGATCCTTCAATTCCCTGAATGCCTTCTGTTGAGATTCAGACCAAAAGAATTTTTCTTTCGCCCCGCCCTTGGTGACTTGACTCAAGGGCCAAGAAATATGAGAAAACCCCAACACAAACCTGCGGTAGAAGTTGGCAAGACCTAGAAAGCTGCGGAGCTCTGTTAGAGTGGTTGGAGAGGGCCAATCCCGAATGACTTGGATCTTGGCTGGATCGACATGCACCCCCTGTTCATCAATGATGTATCCCAGATACTGAACCTGGGTCATGCCAAAAGTGCATTTCTCCAAATTGGCACATAGCTTGTGTTGCCGCAGTGTTTGGAGAACCTGTCGGATGTGGTGGAGGTGCTCTTCCCAACTCTGGCTGAAGATCAGAATGTCATCCAAGTATACTACTACAAAGGAGTTGGTGAATGGCCGCAAGATGTCATCCATTAGCCTCATAAAGGTTGCAGGAGCATTCGTCAATCCGAAAGGCATGACCAACCATTCGAAGAGGCCCTCCTTGGATTTGAAGGCAGTCTTCCACACATCGGAGGGTTCGATTGGTACCTGGTGATATCCTGACTTCAGATCGATCTTGCTGAAATATTTCGCCCCCTTTAGTTGGTCTAGGAGGTCATCAATCCGCGGGATCGGGTACCTATTACGGACAGTGATCTTGTTCAGCGCCCGATAGTCAATACAGAGTCTCCACGTCCCATCCTTCTTCTGTACCAACACGATCGGGCTCCCACAGGGCGATGAACTCGGACGGATGTGACCTTTCTGCAGGAGCTCCTGAATCTGCCTCTTGATTTCATTGTTCTCCAGAACGGAGCGCCGATAAATTGGTCCATTGGGTAGCGGCGCACCTGGGGTCAGATCGATGGAGTGCTTGACCTGACAGTGCAGAGGAACCCCTGCCGGGGAGGTGAAGATGTCCTCGTACTCCTCCACAACCTTGTCCATCTGTAGTTGTCGTGCAGAGGGACCTCGTTTGGAGGCCGCGGCCACTGTCTTCTTCTTTCCTTGAGGGCGTATCATCAGGAAAACAAATTTCCTGGTTTTGGAAATGATCTTACTGCATTGTTTTGCAGTAATCAAAGAGATGGCGGCAGGTGGTGCTACCTCTGGTATCCTGAACAACTTATTTCCCAATGTAATAATAACAGCACGGGGCCTTGATTCATACACAGCATGTCGCTTCCACAAGTATGGTTGTCCTAGTAATACATCACAAACTTCAAGGGGAGCAATGTCACACAATACCTCATCCGTGAAGGGCTTGATGTTGTATGGAAGGCGACACTGCTGGCTCACGCGAAGATCTCGTCCTTGGTGAAGCCACCCAATGGTGTATGGTTGTGGATGTGTTGTGGTCGGTAAGCCCAACCGCTTCACGACCTCTGCCGAAATGAGGTTCTTTTGACTCCCGCTATCAACAATGAACTGTATCGGGGAGCCCTTTACCCACATCTGGGAGTGGAAGAGACGCTCCTCCTCCTCTGGATCTTCGGGTTCATTTTTCTGGATCTTTGAGGTAGCAACAGTGGCGCTGGGATCCGCATCAATGATCTGCTTCCCTTTTTCATACCCCTTATCGGGTTCTGACTCAGAGTCGGAACATGCATCTGATTCTGAAACCTTTAGCTCAGCCACAAGTGACTGCTTGGCCCGACACTCACTTGTGTTGTGAGTGGAGCTCTTATGGAACTCGCACCATTTTCCAGTGTCCTTTCTCGGCTTCGCGGCGCTGTTCTTTGCTTGCGGCTTCGGCTGGTTGTCTTGGGCTGTCCCGCCTTGGCTTTGTCCTTTGTTCTGTGGTTTAGGGGCACCTTCCCCTGCTTTGGATTCGCAGATCCAAAGTCTCGCTTCTTTTGTTTAAACTTCTGCTCGACCTTGACGGCATATCGGTATGTTGTGCCGAGCGAGGGGATGTTTAGGAATTGTATTTCTTCCTGGATGTACTTGTGCAGGCAGCCACGGTATTTGAGTATCAAATGTTGCTCCGAATCCTTGATACCCAACTTTGTGCGAAGGGTATGGAAAAGATTGGTGAACTCCGGCACGTCTTGGTCCCTTCCCTGCCCCAGCGTGGTCCACTTTATGTATTCATCCTCATAGCTTCCGACAGGGTAGTACTGCTCCTTGATGGCATCCCGGAACGAATCCCAGGTGGGTGCGGCTGAAAATAGTGAGCCAGTACTTTCATCCTTATGCTCGCAGTAGGTTTCCCACCAGTCCTTGACGTGGGGGGCTGCTTTGAGAAGAGAAAAAACAATCTTTTCGCGACTCGAAAATTCATGAACAGAAAAATAACCCTCTAGCAGATTTAACCATTTATCTACGGCATCTGCATCTATCTGACCCTCGAATATGGGGATTTCAAAATTAACTTGTACCTTAAAGGGTGTGGCGTTTCCAGAGTAGCTGCTGGAAGCCGATGCGTTGCTTCTGGGTAGCCGCTGAAGGATCTGGGCAAAGTTGTCCATCATCGCGTTCCGTTGTCGCTCGAGGGCTTCTTCGAGCAAGATTTTGATGGGATCTCCTGCCCCCTCGTCTTTCTTCTCGTCCGCCATGGGAGGCCGTCGGGATTTGCGAGGCTGGTCTTGCAAAGGTTCAACCAGTTCAAGCCCTAACTCCTTATATCCCGACCTTGTTGGGGACATGCAAAGAAAAATAGAGAAAAAGCAGACCGCTCTGATACCACTGATCCGGATTTAAACAGGAACGCAACAAATTACAGAGATAACCATATACACCAAGATGCAGCGGAAATAATACTTCATTTCATTAATGGAAAATACTGAAATATGCTTACAACCAGAAATGGAAATAAACCAGCTAGGGCGATGGTAGCTTATCTCTGAGAAGAGATGTGATGGCTACATGCCTCTGAACTGTGTTACAATGAGGCTCGAAGGCCTATTTATTGTTGAGAAACAATGGAAAACCCTTAACATTCCAAAACCTAACCCTAGGAGATGAAACGCCAAACTGTGGGCCCCGTTTGGGGGTAAATTGGTACATCAACTTCCCGGGGTCGTAACTTTGGCATATGATCTCCGTTTGACGCGTACAATAGCTCATTAGAAAGATCTATCCGAGCACTATCATTGTTGGAATGGGCAACATTGGACCCATGTTGCCCTTGGATTCCCCAAAAAACGTCGTTTAGGGCCTCAAAACGGCTCCGGAAGTTCAGGACCCGAAAAACTGCTAAAAATAGTAAGTTGTGCTACAATTAAGGAAACTAAAAATGCTGAGAAAGACAATGGTGGGGGTCCAGGTGGACTTGGCAGGTGGCCACCAATATCCACCTGGATCATTTTTTTAAGATAACTTGGAATTCCATATTTGCAAGCCCACCCATGGACAAGGAATAAGAGATAATAAATTTGGGGTTCTCACTTTCCTTGAGACAAGAGTCATGGAGAAAGGGAGTCACCACCCTTCCACATAAAGTTGGATTTACAAAGATAAATTGCAAGGCAATAAGAAAACAGGCTAAAGAAAACATAGGAGAAAGACCATGTAAAACAACAAGGAAAAGAAAAAAGCAAGAAATAGAGAGAGACCAATATCAACACAAGGGAGTGCTTAGTTAAAAAAACATTAAAAAATCACTCTCTCTATTTAATATGATGCCAAGATCTGACTCTCCATCGTGTCCTGAAGATGAATCACACTAGATGGTTCAAAATGCGTTGACAAAATATTTTTGATGTGATTAAAACCGAAATATTTTTCAATATTCAAAGTATGGATCACAGAAGCCTAAATTTGAACATTAAAATTGTCAATTAAGGAGAGGCTTTGACCAACACTTCATTTTTTTGTGACAACTTGGAAGCCTGAATTTGCATGCACACCAATGGACAATAAATAATTAAGAAGGGAAAATGAATTGAAATTTCCTAATTTCTTGAGATGAGCAACATATGGAAAATGAGGCATTGTCCTTCTAGATTCCAAAAACTTTGGGTTGTTGAGATAAGTCACAAGCCAAGAATACAATGAGCTAAGGGAATACCAAGAAGAATGGAAAGGCAAAGACAAAAGTAAGCAAGAAAGTAGAGGCAACAACAAGGGAATACTTGGTTAAAAGACAAGAAAACTGTCAAATAAGGAGAGGATTTGGTCACCAATTTACTTTTTGAGACAACTTGGAAGGCCAAACTCACAAACCCACTTGTGTGTAGGAAAGAAATGAGGAGACCAAATGAATTGGAGACCTCTTATTTTCTTAATACAACTGGTATGGATAAGATCTATCATCTTTATGCATGCCAAAAAATTGGGGTTGCCAAGATAATTGAAAGACCAACAAGACAAAGGGTTATATGAAACACAAGGTGAATACCACAACAACCAACATGGGACAAGAAGTGACAATAGGGAGTGTGTGGTAAAAAGATATGAAAATGGTCAAATAAGGAAAAAATTTGGGCACCACTTTACCTTTTGATGAATCAAGCAAAAAGAAAGAAAAATTAGATAAATGAAGAAAAAAGGAAAGGCCAAGGAAAATGGTAGGAAAAGACCAAAGTGACTAATAGGTCGAAGGAAAGGTCAACACAAGGATACACAAGGTAAAAAAGAAGATTTCCAAAAAAAAGATAGGTTATGGTAACCACTTTAATTTTTGAAATAAATCTTTTTCCATTCTTCTTAGGAGGTTCAAGGCTCATTTGGCTCTTTAAGATGGTTTGCCTTTTACACTTTCTTATTAGATTTTCATCACAACTGGGTTATTAGGTTAGTGTGTTGTTTCAATGGTGACATTGCATTATAGTTGTGAATTCTTTGTGAAGGAAAGTGTCATTTTATGTAAATATTGGTGATAAACAAGTTAATTTTCAAGTCCTAATGTTTAAATGAAAGTCATTTGAAGGGTAGTATCCTTGTCCCTTTTATATTATATCTACCCAGTAATACATAAGTTGCAATGTTTTTCCATGCCAATTATATAATTTCAATCCTCCATGTTTTCTTTTTGTAAATAAGACTATTGTATTAACATAAAGGGGATAATATTACAACTTGACCGAGGTAAAAAAAACTGCCCTGAAGGAGAGGCAGAGAATATCAAAAACACTGCCCATGACAGGAAGCTTAGTCTAGAACTAGAAAGCAGAGCCCACGCAGGGGAATAAGTGGTGACCTTCTTGATACTAAAGAGTCTACAGAAATTCACAAAAACTTGCAATTTGAACTAGAACTTGCAGAAATGAACCCACATATCAGTTTGAACAAAAACTTGCCCACTATTAGGGGCCTCAGGACAAGAAACCAAGGCAACGGAGAGCGAACTAGTCATCTGGAGGCTCTTCCACAATTCTGCACCAACCGGAATCAGGCATATCACTTGCACGAGCAGCTTCAGGATCAGAAGGGCCAGGATCTGCCGGCGCCATCCCAACGTCAAGAGTATTGCGAGCATGAATCTCTGTAGCCTGCAAAGAAAACGGATTTGGAGTAGAGACAGAGCCAGGGCCCTCCTGATGAGAGCTAGACTCTCCCACTTGGGGCTCCTCATGAAAGACCACCGAAATGTGAGCTGAAATTCTTGGGCGGTTCAGGGAGCAATTGAAGGTGAAAATCGCAGAGCCGAATGAGGGAGAAGACATGGAGTCTGGGGAACGGGGCTCCGGGTAATGGCTAGGCAAATGAAGATGCCCTCTCCCACTACGAGTACGAGGGTAATGGCCGGCTATGAATTCACTGGAGAGGGAGGGTGAATTGGAGGACGGGCTGGAGGGCGCACGCCGAGTGCCCTTGCGGCTCCGCATTCTATGGCGCAACCGGGGCATAGGGGAAACAACAACGACGAGATGAAAACAAGGCTGAGCGACAACGATGGTTGAGCACGGGCGAATCAGAGAAATGTCAAAACGAGGGCTAGAAGCCCAAGAGAGAAACCAGAGAAATGGCGGAGGCTGCTCCTCAGAAAGACCAGAACATGGCTCCAGCTTATTCGCCCCTTTCAAGCCGTGAAAGCCAGCACCATACAGACCATAACCAGAACAGAAATCAGAGGCTGGGTAGTAGTGCGCTTGAATCAACAGAGGCGCAACAACAATCCCATGGCTGAGCTGTAATTTATCATTCTCAGTCATGCCTCGAAACGCACCCGCCATAACTATGGCATTGAAGAGAGCCGAGGTCCAAGGCAGTCCAGAGCGTGCGGAGGCGATAACCATATCGAAAGACATGCTGGGAGGATCAGAACCGCTTGAGATGAAACAAATGAACTCTGCATTCCTCAAATGCCGAGGTTCTGCATTCAACATACGTTTATTTGTGCGGTACTGGGTAGGCAGGTGTCGATCCACCTCGCCCCACCCCTGTCCCATCGCATTTACAACCTGGCTAAACACCCGCATCCGGGGGAGCTGCATCCTTTTGGACCAGAGTTTTGCATTCCTGTTTTTGATCATGATTCTGAATTATGTCTAGAGCTCCAGTGAGAAGAGTATGCTCATTTTCCACTCCTAGGTTGGCCAGTAGATCTGCGACCTTGTTGCCTTCCCGCTTAACATGATTGAATATGATGGCTTGGTTGGAGTTAAGCGATTGTTCTATAGCATCCAGTCTGGCTTCGAGTCTCCAGCTATTGGCAATTTTATGCGCATGAGCCCCATTGAGTAGTTGGTTGGCCAAGTTGATGAGGATTAGGGAGTCACCTTCTATCTCCAGAGGATGGAAACCATGTCTCTGGGAAAGAAGTAATCCTTGCCAGAGACCCTCCAGCTCAGCCGAGTTGTTCGTGTCCCATCCAATTGTGCTGAAGTAAAGGAGAGGCGAACCCTTATGATCTCTGAAAATGCCACCAAATCCTGCTTTGTCGGGGTTGCCCTTAGAAGCCCCATCAAAGTTGAGTTTGAAACTGTGCTTTGGAGGGGGGGTCCATAAGTGTTGTCTGATGTTGATGCCTTCTGAAGGTCTGTGATGGTGAGTTCCTTGAGGGAGTTGTATGTTCCAGTTTTCCCAAATGGCTTTCTCATTTGCCAGCGTTGGAAAATCTTCTGGAAGCCAAGATTGAAGCGCCAAGGTCTCTTTAAGATTGAGACAGAAGTTGCCCCAAATGATTTCTAAAGGAGTGCTTTGGTCTTTGAATATACGCTTGTTCCTTTCTTTCCATATTGTCCATAGGAGGAGGTCAGGAATCATTCTCCATAATTGGTTGAGAAGTGCGCTTTTGTAAGGGCTTTGGTGCCAATGTCGAATGGAGTTGATGATATCCTTGGACACTCGGCATTTTCTTTGGCAGCAAAAGCTGGCCTTCTCCCACAGTTGGTTGGCAAGAGTACAGGAGTCCAGGAGATGTTGAAGCGATTCCTCCTGAGATTGACAATTGGGACAAATGGAGGGCCCATGAATGTTTCTTTTCCTTAAATTGTCCCAAGTTAGGATTTTCCGGTGCCCCGTGAGCCAGAGGAATAAAGATACTTTGGGCCAAGTACCCGGAGCCCAGATTCTTCCCCAGAGAGGATCCAAAGGCGTTGGATCTTTGCATATAATTTTGTAAGCCTCTTTGGTAGTGAAGGAGCCTCTAGGGGTATATCCCCATCTCAAGATATCTCTGCCTTCGGAAGATCTAATGCAACGTTTGTGGAGCTCACTCTCCAGGATCTCTTTAGTCTGGTTATCTGCATTCCTGATCAGCCTGTCGATCTGCTTCCATTGTCTGTACCCTTGTTCTGTCTCCGGAGTCCACTGTTTCTTAACGGTTTCCTTTTGTTGCTCCTCCCAATCTTGGCATGGAGGCGGTCTGAGGATGTCGTTGAGCTTTGGAAGTTGATTCCAGGCATCCGTCCAGAATCAGGCTGTGCTGCCGTTTCTAATTTCCCAAAAACTATGTTGTTGGATCAACAAGAAGTGTTGTCTAGCAGCGTTCCAAATTAGTGATCCTTTGTCAGTAGGAGTGAATCTAATAAGCTCCTCCACAGGTCTGTGATTGGCGTATTTGGCTGTCCAGATGGCTGCCCATGGCTTATCGGGCGCAGAGAGCCAATGCCACCATATTTTTGTGCCCATGATTTCGTTACTATGATTAGGATCTCGCAGACCTATGCCCCCTTTTTCTTTTGGCTTGCAAGCTGTAGTCCATTTGACAAGGGCCCATTTGCGATTTGTGCCAGTTGCACCCCAGAGAAAATTGCGTTGTAGAGCTCTGATTTTTTTAAGGACCCATTTAGGCGCTGCCAGGATTGAGAAGAGGTAGAGAGGCATTGCCTGAAGCACAACTTTGATTAGCACCAATCTGCTAGCTATGTTCAGAGTTCTGTGAGTCCATAAAGTGAGACGAGATTCAAGTTTCTCAAGGAGCATACGCCAAGAGGCGTGCTTGATTGCAGAGTCTATAAGGGGGGCGCCCAGGTATTTGGAAGGCAGGGAGGCTATGGAGAAGCCTAGAATGTGGGCAATAGCATGCTGAGTAACAGGAGGGGTATGAAAGAAGAAAATCTGTGATTTTGCCTTATTTATGCTTGTTCCTGAAGCGTCAGAGAAATCATTCAAGAGGGATTTAAAAATGGAGGCTTCCTGAACAGAAGGGTACCCGAAAAGCATATTGTCATCAACGAATTGTTGATGAGTGATGGCTGGAGAATTGTGAATGGAGATTCCTTTGAGATGCTGGGAGAGGAGGGCCTGCTTGATATGGCGACCCAGACCTTCTGCCATTAGAACGAAAAGGAATGGGGATAGGGGATCCCCTTGCCTGATGCCTCTGGAGGGACTGAAGGGTCTAGAGGGAATGCCATTTATGAGGATTGAGAAGAATGTTGTAGAGATTAGACTCAGAATCCAGTGAACCCACATTGGTGAAAAACCAAAGGCATTTAACATTCTTTGAATATAAGTCCAACTTAACTTATCGAAAGCTTTGGAAAGATCAATCTTGAGAATCATACCTGCCTGTTTGGAGTGCTTGAGGGAGTGTATGATTTCATGAGTGAGAATAATGCCGTCCAGAATTTGTCTTCCTTCTACGTATCCAGATTGTTCAGGCGATATGAGCAAGGGCAGAAGCGGCTTCAATCTGTTGGCAATGACTTTAGATATAACCTTATATATAACATTGCAAAGAGCGATTGGGCGAAACTTGTCCGGAGTATGGGTGTTCTCTTCTTTGGGAATGAGGGCAATAAAAGTTGAGTTTAGAGAGGGCAGAAGCCAATGTAGAGTGCGTGATTCCTCCACCACTTGCCATACCTCCTCTTTTATAAGATCCCAGAAAGAGTGGAAGAAAGTAGTAGTGAAGCCATCCGGACCAGGAGCTTTGCCCTCCTTGAGCTGGTTCATAGCCAGATCCACCTCCTGAGGCGATACAGGTCGAAGAAGGAGATGGTTGTGTTCTTCTGTGATAATTTTCGGCACATTTTGAGTGATCTTTTCTATAGCAGGCCGTCTATCAATTTGGGGTTCTTGATGGACCTCCTAGAAGTGACTGATGAATTCCTGTTCAATATCTGCATGGTTTTCCACTCTTTCCCCTCCTTGCTTTTGAATAAAAGATATGGTATTGTGAATTCTTCTTTGAATTGTAGTTCTGTGGAAGAATTTAGTGTTCCTTTCGCCTTCTTTCAACCATCTAATCCTAGATTTCTGCTTCCAGAGAATTTCTTCCTGCTTTCTTCTTTCCTCCAATTGATTGTGAATGTGCTTTTCCCGTTCCAAAGTCCCTTCCTTGTATCCCTCTGTAATTATCTGTTGTTGGAGTTCTCTCATTTCTTTGTTTAGATCTTGTTGAGCTTGAAAGATATTGCCAAAAGTCTCTTGATTCCAGCGTTTGATTTGGGATTTCAAGAATTTGAGTTTCTGTTGAAACTGAAACATTTTTTATCCTTCCGGCGCCGGGAAGTTGTTCCAAGTGGATCTGATGAGATCGTTGAAGGCGGGATGGGAGAGCCAGAATGCCTCGAACTGGAATGGACGTCTGGTTGAGTTGCCTGGCCTTTGCCATTGGAGAGAGATAGGCCAATGGTCGGAACCAGTATATGGAAGAATTGATGCTAAGAGGTCACCGTCGAGATGCACTGCATTATCAGAGATGAGGAATCTATCGAGTTTTGAAGCAATTTGTTGCTGCCTAGCCCTACGATTTCTCCAGGTGTGCATTCCATTGGAGGTTTGCATATCTATTAGCAAATTGTTTTGGATAAATTCTTTGAAGTGGCCATTTTCCTGTTCCAACTTGGCTCGGCCTCCCTTCTTTTCCTCTAGCTTGGTGATCATATTGAAGTCTCCCCCAATGATCCATAGAGGATGGACTCTATTGAAGTTGAGAGCTTCTATTGTGTCTAGAAGAGCGATTTTGTTGGCTGCTTCCTATGGGAAGTAAACATTAGTGAGATGTCCATGAATGTTGGTGCCGATTATATGAAACGTTTCCTGTATAATGTGATGGGAGGCATGAAAGTCTGAAAGCGTTATAGCTTGTGTGTTCCAGGCAATTGCCAGTCCCCGGAGGCACCCGAAGCATCCACTGCAACCGAGTGACAACCTGGCCATGCTTTAGAGAGGATGTTTCCAAGAGTGTTACTATTACATTTTGTTTCCTGCAAAAAGAAAATCTGGGGCTGCTCCTGCTTTATCATATTTTTAATCATTCTGAGTTTCCTGGGGCTATTGAGCCCTCTTAGATTCCATGAAGTGAGCTTCATGATTCACTAGTAGTAGTGGGCTTGTAATACTTCGTCAATTTAGCATATCTGCCTGAGTCAACCAGGATTTTCCCTATGGCAATAGTTCTTTGAAGATCTGTCTTTCTTCTGCGTTTTTTGGAGTCTTTAGGAAGGAAGCTTCCATCCCATTGACTGCCTAGTTGTATGCCCAATTGTTGTTGCTGATAGGCCCTGGAGATGATGACTTCCAAAGTACTGAGCTGATGTGCTTGAATCTTGTCATATTCTTTCTTCCTGCATACTTGTTCCAGCTCAAAAATGTCTAATCCTCCCAAATCAATGCTTTCCGGTTCTTCTTCCATGTGTTGCGTTTGACTGCTTTCCGCTGAGGTGAGTGCTAAGGGTAGAGATTGGCTGGGGAGACCATCAACATCCATTTCAATGGATTTCCAACCAGGGTTCTTTTGAGACACCTTAGGAGTCCCAATGATGACTTTTGGAGGTAGGGGAGTGGGTGAGGAGGCAGGGGGAGGAGGGGAAGGGATGATCAGCGGTGGGATTAATGCAGTGTTTTGGGGTGGATCTTCTGAGGATTTGGCAAGAACTTCAAATCTGTTGCTCGTGGAGGGGATGGAGGCAGCGTCCTGCTGGGGTTTTTTTCGTGAGGTAGATTTTTTATGCGATATTTTATGGTTAGCAACCTTGGTAAAGCCATCATGGTCCGCCTTGCCTGAGGGTTCAGAGGCTTGAGGTTTAGCATTTAGAGGGAAATCCCGAAAAAGATGCCCAAGGGCATGGCACTTACGACAGCGAAAAGGAACATGTTCAAAATATAAGGGTTGGATCCATTCATAGTCATCATGGAAGAGACTTACCGAGTCCGGAAGGGCTTTGTCCAGGTGCATGAAGACACAAATGCGGGCGTAAGAGGTATATCTACGCAGCTTCGTTTCCTCAGCAATTTTGACAAACTCTCCCAGCCCCTTACCAATGTCTCTGAGCGATTCTTCATCCCAATATTCCGATGGGAGTGAGTACATCCTGATCCAGACTGGCGCCCAGCTGAGATCCTCCTTGTCAGGGTTAAATCGCTCTACCCATGCTCTTAAATACAAACCAGCAGAGTTGAAGAAGTAGGGACCTTCATCCATAACCCTGTTCTGATCTTCGATGCAAATAAAAATCGTCGTGAAAAACCCCTTTGGTCCTAGCTGCAGGGTGACATGTCCCTTGGGTTTCCATTTGGCAGAGATCCATCCTTGCAGAGCTTTTTCCGTCGGCCAGAATCCAATAAATTTTCCAATGAGCGCATGGTCCTTCATGTACTGGATCTGACTATTGATTTTGTGGCTGGGAAGTTCTATTTTGGGTCTTTCAGCTGCTATGGGTCTGCATGTCGTTGAGGTAACCTTTGGCGTTTCCTATTGCTTGGTCTTTCCTTCTTGTTCTTCATTGCTTCTGTCAGACTGCACAATGGAGTCCTTTGTCGTTTCTTGCATCATGGGGTCCCATTTATCCGTGTCGTCTTGTTCTGGTCCCAAAGGCCTGGTCATATTATTCGCTTGAGGATCACTTTCTATTGAAGGGGAAGGCTTTGAAGCCCCCCCCTGGGGGAAAGCCATTGCAGTTCAGATTATACCAGCAATCAGTTGTCCCGATGAGGTAGGCGAGCGGTAAGTAGAGGCGGAGAAATTACAGATTTTGTCGTTCCATAGGCGCAAAAACCCTCTTCAATCCTCCATGTTACTAGAGGATTGAAAAGAAAATTGAGGACATCTATGCTTGTCACTACACAGACAGTCTGAGTGGATTATTTCCAACTAAACAAATTGATAGAAATTCATTTTTCCAATTTTATTTTCAAACATGTATTGATGTATAGTTTTGTGTCCTTTGTACATTTTTGGACGATTGAAAAAAACATGGTAGCAAATATATTTGTTGATACATGGTTGGAAATAAAACGATCACCATAAATGTTGTCGGTTGATAAAATTTTAATAAAAAACTAAAATTTTGGTCACATAAATGTTGTTGACTGATGACATTTAAACATAAGTCAAAATTTCAACTACATAACTACCTACAGGTGATCAAAGTTAAACAAAAGAATTACAACTTATTTTTAAATAAAAAAATAATCCACCTACCTCTTGGCCTAGAAGCCATCACATAGTGGGTGTGGTCAAAATAGATACTAAATCAAGGTGTTGAGTTTTGTTGCAAGGGATATATCAATATTTTAATGTTGGATCATGGTTTTTTTCCAATGATCATTTTCAAATGAAATGAAATGTAAAAAGGTGCTTGTGACCTTTTATTTTCTTATATAAATATAGGGATCTCAATCAAGCTTTTAGGCTTTGTTGAAGTACTTTAGAAATCCTAACTTTGAAAGTTAACCCTCATCGTAAGCAAGATCAAAGATTTGTTGATTCTAAGGGTTTTTTTAAACACTTGATCATGGTCTTGAAAGTGTGATAGAGTGCTTAAAAGATAGCTCAATCGAGGGAGTGTGAGGACTATTTTTGTGTGTTTCCTAGCTAAAAAGCGCAATTGACAGTTATGGTTTCACCAATCCACAAATATACACAACTATTCTAGGTAGATAATAAGACAATAGGAATTTTTTAATGTTGGAGCTAAGCATAGACTTTAGCATTGATGATGCTAGTAGAATGTAGTTAAAGCTTCTTTAAGTATATATCTTTCCTTTCAGGCAATTTTTTATTTCCTTTATTTTGAGTTGGGTTCCATTTTTCCACCACCCACCATTAGTTTAATTTGTATTTCTTTTTCTTTTTTTTACCAAAACTAAAAATATTTATATTAAAAAATAAGTTGTAGAAGAGTTAATAACATGCATAAATAGCTACTAATTGAAAATTTTGTTGATCTTGCATATTGTGGAGTTTTTACTCTCTTCAAAGAACTAGGAAGAGAGAAGACAAAATATCCTATAAGGTCTTTTTCCAATTTCCTGATCAAATGAGTAGATACTTACATATTGATTACAACAATAGGTACAAAAACAAAGCATGGCTATCGCTTCTTGGTTGAAATCACTCACTTTCCCAAAGTGTTATAAATAACTAATATTTAGAAATCAATTTCTTTTATGTCTCAAAATTCCTCTGATCCCAATTGGAATGCCTTTCCCTTACAAGAGGATGGAATGGATTTGGAGATTTCTTTGAGATAATTTCAACAAATTATTTGGAAGGTTCAATGTGGATCCTCATTGTTGGCTCTACTTATTTTTCATCATCCTCTTCTTCTTCCTTTATTTCCTTTGCCTTTACTTTTATCTCCCAAGTTAATTTCTTACATGCATTTTGTTTATAAGATTTGCTTTAATTCTGTATGAACCTTCTTTACATTTTCATCAAATCCATTGTTAAATGTTATATTGAGAGTGATTGTAGTGGTAAAATTGTGAGTGATTGTAGTGGTCAAATGAGACTCAATGAACACTTATATATAGGCATCAAGTGAGGGCTTATTAGCCCTAATGGGATTGGCATGATGACCTTCTTGGAGCTGACTTGAAGGGTTTAGTTGGGCCGAATTGTAGGTGTCAAAAATTCATTTTTCTCCATGTTTACAATGAAAAATGCCGACCACGGCTACATTACTTTTCAATATATCTACCTATCATTTGATATTTTACTTGTTCGCTTTAACCTTGGACAATTTATTGTTGCAAATAAATTCTTAATCAAAAATAGAAAAGATGTAATGGTGCTCACACGCACACACATTTACCACAAATATTTTACCTTGGAAATACTAAAAAGGGAAAACAAAAAAGATTTTTCAATATAATGTATTTGAAAATTTTACAATACAATATGGGTATCTTGTAGCATCCAACAACCCTTAATTCATTAACTCTTAATTGGAATAAAATTGTAGTTCCTTAATTGGAATTACATAAACAATGGATTGAACCACCATGCCCCACAAAACCGCTAAAAGTGAAAACCATGTGTCAAATTTTCCAAAAAAGGATGCAAAAATCTATCCATTTCTTTTTTTAGGGGCTTCAGCCCTTTGTGACCCCCCACTGCGCTCAACATAATGAGCCTCACAAGAGGCTAGTCACATAAATAATATAATACATACCCAACACTCTCCCACTTATTATTTTCTTTGCATATAGAGGATCACATGAGTACATGATAACAATCTAGGGAAGTATGTCCATTATTTATCTACACTAAGAGAAATTCTTTGTGCTCATAGATTTTGTTAATGAATCTACAATATTCTTCAAAGTTTCAGACTTTATCAACAATACATTCTTCTCTTCAATCATATCTCTCACATAGTGATGCTAAACGTCAATATTGTTTATCTTAGAATGATAAGTTAGGTTCTTTGCTAGGAAGATTGCACCCTAAATTTCATAATATATCCTTATAGCTTGTTGTACCAGCTCAATACTTGAACAAAATCTTTGTAATCATATTGCTTCCTTGTTTGCATGAGTGTTTTCATGTGTTTAGCTTCGGTAATGGAGAATACCACCACAAATTGTCTCTTGCTCATCCAATTTATTGGTCTTCAAAATAGGTTAAACACATATGCACTTGCAAATCTTCTATGATCCAGATCTCCAACCCAATCCACATAAACAAAGCCATATATGTCCAACGTTATATCCACTCTTGGTCTTCCTTGGTAGCATAATTCATAATCAATAGTGCCACACAAATACTTATGCAAATAATTAGAAACCATCTTTATTGTCGTCAAATGTTCATTTCTTGACTTCGATGTATACATACTCATAAGTCAAAATGCATGTGAAATTTTTAGTCCAGTACAAACCATAGTATGTGTCAAACTACCAACCCCATATGGAACACGAGTCATGTCCTCTTTCTCTTCCTATGTCTTGGGACACTAATCTACATATAACTTTACGTATAAGGACCTTTATTGGTTTACATTCATGCATATTAAACCTCTACAATATTGTTTTGACATACTTCCTCTAATTTAACCAAAGTTCCTTGTTTGTTCAATCTCTTTCAATTTCCATACCCAAAATGATATTTGCAACACAAGTATCCCTCATGTCAAATTTAGAGGACAACTAATTTTTCACATCCTTGATGATTTCCTTTCCATTTCCAATCAACAACACATCATCCACGTACAAGAAAAAATACATAAGAAAATCACCAACTAATTTGAACTACACACAATTATATGCTTTGTTCCTTGTGAAGCCAAGTCCCAATATATAAGTATCAAATTTTTGATATCACATCTTTGGTGATTGCTTTAACCCATATAGGGACTTTTTCATCCTGGAAAGCCTTATGGTTTCTTCATGTAGATATCTTATTCTAGATCCCCATATAGGAATATTGTCTTCATGTCCATTTTTTCTAATTCAAAATCAAAACTAGAAATAATAGATTTAAAAAAATCTAATAGAAATTAACTTGGTAACAAGATAAAGAATATTACCAAACCGAATTCCCTCTACCTAGGAATAACCTTTTGCTACTAATCAAGCTTTGTATTTCTCCACTTTTCCTTCTACATTCAACTTTTTAAACACCCATATGTGGCCAATGGGCTTTTTTTTCCAACCGAAAACTCCATTAGATCTCAAGCTTCATTCTTTTCCAAGTTTGTCATGTCTTCAACCATGGAATTTTTCAAAAGTATGTCATTCTCTAAATCCACTGCCTCCCTAATAGCTATAAGATCATAGTTAGTAATAAATAAAGCAAAATTAGAATGGAAATTAGGTGGAGTATACCTTTCTAGTTTCCTTCCTTCTCGAAAATATCTTCAATACCAGATTATGTGGTTCTTATTCCTCTGATTACAATATTTCTATAGAGTCAGAATCATCACCCTTCAATTCAAACTCTACCTTCTCTAGTTCTTTCTTTCTTGGTAGGACTTCTTATTTGACAACATTTTTTTATTTATCTAAATACCACATATGGACTATACACAACTTTCTTAGAAGATTATAACCTTTTAAACCATAGTTTTAGCCAATAAAGATACACTTATCAACTTTGTTATCCAACTTACTCTTATTCTAAGAAATGTTTTCTTACTATTGCATACCTCGTGTGGAGTCTTTTCATCCAACGCTAATGAGAGTGATTAACTTACTAGGTAGCATGTAGTATCCATTTCCTTTGCCTAAAATTCATGTACTAATCCAACATTTATGTAACTCCAATCTGTTGATGTGTGTACGGAGTAGCCTTGTGCCTTGCTATACTGTGCCTTTTACAAAAATTCTTGGAATTCATTCTTGTATAGTTATCCACCATTATTCATCTACAACATCTTGATTTTATTATTTTTTTGGTTTTCTACAAGAGTCTTAAACTTTTTAAATTTGTCAGACTTCAATTTTTTTTAGAAAATAAATTAATGTATTCCTTAAAAATTCATCTATAAATAACAAAGTGCACATATTTACCTAGTGATGGAACCAAACACGGGTCCAAAGATATCATTATACACCAACTAAATATTTCCTACCCTCATAGCACCAGAGGAGAATCTTACCCTATTATTTTTCCCATATAAGCTATGTCCATAGATATCAAGATCCAAAGAACACCCATGGATACCTTCTACCATACCTTTACCATGCAATACTCAAAGGCCCTTCTCTTAGATATTTCCCAATCTTTGATGGCATAATATAGTCTTTCCTCCAGAGAGTATTGGAGTTTTTTCTTCTTCAGCTCCACTCTTAGGAACAATGGAACTATTGCACTTGTCACTAATAGTTCTTCCCAACAAGTTAAACAAAGTTCCAATCCAAACTCTCCTCGACAATATTGTTGCGACTTGAACCATCCTATAGGTTTCTTTTTGAAATATTGTTTTTACACTTGCATTGTTTGTCTTGCTTACAAAAATCAAATTCCTGACCAACCCATTGGCGTGCGCAACACTAAGGAGTGATTTAATCATTCCATCCATAAGCTTCAACATGATTTTTCCTTGTCATGTTATTCTTGTTGTTGAATCATCTCCTAGGTAAAAATCATTGCCCTCATACCTTTACTCACAAAACCACTCTTTTTGAGGAGCCATATGAAAATATGTTCCTAAGTTGACCAATCATACCCATGATATACATGTGTTTTTAAAGAAGCCAAGTACACATTCCCTCCTTTGTTTGATTATTTTACTTCTATAATAGAAGCATCATCAAGGCCCTCCCCTTTCTCAACACTTTTTGGATCTAAATTGTTTCTTCTAATGCCCTTTTTTTCCACATCTTCAACATACCTTTACGAATTTTCCTAGAGATTTAAATCTTCCCCTATACTTTTAAATCTCCCACTTTAGGACTTATTTTTATTTTTATCCTAAAAGCATCCTCTTACATATAAGGCATATGTGTGTTGAATTTCCATGTTTTTCCATCTCATCTCTTCCAAAACAAGAATGAGACTATTTCATCAAAAATTCAAGTAGTTGTATTACTATCGATGGAAACAACTAGACTATCCCATAAGTATGTTAGAGAATACAACATAGTAATACACTTATCTTTTCTAAATTCTTAATATCAACAAATAAAAACCAAATTACCACAGTATTGAAGGTGTTTAAATGCTATGTCACCAAGTCTTCATCCTTCATCCTCATGTTATTCAACTTCTGTTATGAAACCAGCTCACAAAAAGATAGAAAAGATAGATCAACGCCTTAGAATTCAGCCTCTTCGAGGGGGCAACCACCTTTACATTACACAAATGAATGATTCTTTGATGATTCAAATGAAAAAACCTCCTTTTTATATATAGGAGTCTAAGGAGTCACAATATAACCCAGCCGACTTAACAATAATAATATAAAGGCACAAAAATAACAATAGAGGGATTCTATGGGGCACAATAATAACAATATGGGGACAATAGGGGCACAACAACATTAATAAGGGATACAACTACAATAGTAATGTGGTAATCACTAGTATTATAGGGACCTAACATGCACCTCTCCTTCAAAAAAGTGTTGTACTCAACGCTTGAGTAGTTTTGGATGCTTCTGTATAAAATTCTCATCCTCCCATGTGGAATCTTCAGCGGATAAGTTCTTCCACTTGATGAGATACTCCGATATTGATCGATTTCGTAGCTGTCGAGTTCTTGTTTCTGTGACTGCTTCCGGTTCCAATATAATTTTTCCTTCATCGTCAAGTTCTGGCAATATTGTTTGAACTGGGAGCTTGTCGCCTATAAACTTCTTTAAACATGAAACATGGAAAACTGGGTGCACTCGAGAAGCTGCAGGAAGCTCCAATTTGTATGCCATAGTACCAATCTTTTGCATCACCTTGTACGGACCATAATACTTTGGTGATAATTTATTATCCTTCTTAGCTTGCTTGAGGGACATTTTTTTATATGGTTGTAGCCATAGGAATACCCAATCACCTACATCAAAACTTCTTTCACTGCGATGTTGATCTGCCTATTGTTTCATTCTATTCTACGCCAACACGAGGTTATCCTTTAAGAGTTGGAAGACTTGTTTTTGATGCTCGATGTGATGTTCCACTGCTTGAACCTTAGAATTTTCTCTTAAATATAATGTGATGGATGGTCGCTGATATCCATAAAGTGCCATAAATGGGGTCATTTTTGTTGTTGTATGGAAGGAAGTGTTATACAACCATTCAGTCATAGGCAACCATTTGACCCATTGTGTCTGTTTATCATATACAAAGCAATGAAGATATCCTTCCAAACATTTGTTTACCATCTCAGTTTGCCCATCAGATTGAGGATGATAAGATGAGCTATGAGCTAACTGAGTACCGAGACAAGAAAATAATTCTGTCCAAAAATTTCCATTGAAAATGGGATCTCTGTCACTTACAATAATCTTTGGGTTTCCATGTAGCTTTTGAATTGTTTCCATAAATGCAGTAGAAACTGTACTGGCTTTAAATGGATGTGATAATGCACAAAAGTGTGCATACTTGGTAAGTTTGTCAACTACCACCATGATGACACTCTTTCCCTCAGACTTGGGTAAACTTGTGATAAAATCCATTGAAACCTCCTCCCAACGTTGGCTTGGAATGGATAAAGGTTGTAATAGACCCGGGATCTTAATTGTTTCAACTTTATTTTGTTGGCAAACCAAACATTCCGCCACAAACTTTTGAATATCCGATTTAAGATCATCCCAAGAAAATTCCTTCTTAGCCCTGTGGTAAGTTTTTAAAAATCCTGAATGCCCTCCTAAGGGAGATGTGTGCAATTCCATAAGAATCTTTTGTTTGAGTTGGGAATTCTTACAGAGGTATAAGCGATCTTTATACCATAATGAATCATTTTGCTAGCTAAATGTATCATACGTACTGGAATCTTGTTGTAACTTTTGAATAAGTTCCCACACTTCTTCATCATTCTTCCATTCTTCCTTTGCTTCGTTTATCCAATCTGGTTGGATAATATAAATGGCGCACAACAATCCTTCCACATCCTCATCCTTTCTTGAGAGTGCATCTGCCACCACATTTTTCTTCCCTTTTTTGTAGATGATTTCAAAGTCATAACCCAACATCTTTGTGACCCACTTTTGTTGTTCTTCAGAGGATAATCTTTGTTCTAAAAAGTATTTAAGGCTATCATGATCTGTTTTTACCTTGAAGTGTCTTCCCATTAGGTAAGGCCGCCATTTCTTAAGTGTATGTAGTATTGCCAACATTTCCTTCTCATAAATAGCTTTGTGTAAAAACTTTCCCTTGATTGGACGACTTTAAAAAACAATGGGTCTTTCATCTTGCATTAAAACAACACCAATTCCATTTCCTGAAGCATCACATTCCACAATAAAGGTTTTGTGAAGTCCGGTGTAGCTAAGACTGGTGCTTGGCACATTGCCTCTTTAAGATGTTCAAAGGCCTGTGTTGCTTCTGGAGTCCATGAAAATGCATCTTTCTTCAATAATGTTGTTAGAGGTGCTGCTATTCTCCCATAATTCTTAACAAACTTGTGACAATACCTTGTCAACCCGAGAAATCCTCGCAGATGCTTTATGGATGTGGGGATTTTCCATTCCTTAATGGCTTTAATTTTGCTAGGGTCTACCTTAACTCCTTCATGAGATACAATATGACCCAGATATTCCACCTCTTGTACTCCAAAGAAACATTTGGATCTTTTTGCATATAATTGTTTCTCCTCCAATAGTTGTAGCACCCTGTCAACATGTTCAACATGATCCTTCCAAGACTTGCTGTAGATTAGTATATCATCAAAGAATACTAACACAAATTTTCTAAGGAAGGGTTTGAAAATGGAATTCATCAAACCTTGAAATGTGGAAGGTGCATTGGTAAGGCCAAAAGGCATGACCAAAAATTCATAATGACCCTCATGAGTTCTAAATGTTGTTTTTGGAATGTCTTCAGTCTTCATTTTGATTTGATGATATCCTGAACGAAGATCCAACTTGGTGAAGTAAATTGATCCATGCAATTCATCTAGTAATTCATTAATGACATGAATGGGAAACTTATCTTTAATAGTGAGCTTGTTGAGCTCCCTATAATCCGGACACATGCACCATGATCCATCCTTCCTGTGTACCAATACTACTGGAGCAGAGAAAGAACTTTGACTAGGTTGAATTATACCAACCTCTAGTATTTCTGCAACCATACGTTCAATTTCACTCTTTTGGGCATAGGGATATCTGTATGGCATGATGTTTGGAGGAACACTTCCTGGAATTAGATGAATAGCATGATCATGATCACGAATAGGTGGGAGACCTTTGGGAGTCTCAAATACCTTGGAATGATTGTCCAAGACTTTTTGGAGATCTGGAGAAATAGATGATTTCAATGTGGAAACATCTAGCGAACATAATTGTGCAATTACACTTCTTTGTTATTTTTTTAGAAGCTTTGTCATACCATTAGAGCTTATTATCTTTCCTCGTTTCCCTGCAATACCCCTTAATTCAACTTCCTTTCCTTCTGCAAAACATTTAATGAAAAGTTCTTGAAAATTAAAAGTTATTGTACCCAAGGATTGTAGCCATTGGACTCCTAGTACAACATCAACACCTCCCATTGGAATGGAAAGCATTGGGCTAGTCAATACATATTCTCCCATGGATAGCTTGATATTATGGCATTTTCCAGAGAAATTTATTGTTCCTCCATTTGCAACCATCACTTGACACTCTGGTGCTGGATAAAGGAAGCAATTCAATTCTTTTGCTACCTTACAATGAATAAAATTGTGGGTACTTCCTGAATCAATCAACACTATTACCTTTTTCTTCTTGATTTGTCCTTCTATCTTGATGGTTTGAGGAGTGGTAATTCCAGCCAATGCATTACAAGATATGGTCAGATTCATTTCTTATTTATCTAGGCTTTGTTCCTAGAGTATATCCTCTTCTTTTGACCTTTCTTGCTCGTTTTGTTCTTCCTCTTCACAATTTATGTAGAATAATTTCTTCTCAGCACAGTTATTACCTTTAGTGTATTTGCTATCACAACTGTAACAAAGCCCTTTTGCTCTTTTTTCTTCCAATTGTTGTGGTGTCAACCTTATAGGTTGTGGAAGACTAGGGGCAACAACACTTCCATCTTTATAGTTGTGAGTAGTATGCTTCCTGGTTGCCATAATTTTGCTTTCCATTTTTCTTGCTAACCTGAATGCCTTCTCTAATGAATCAGGTTCCCAAAGGCGAACATCATGTTGGATATTATCCTTTAAAGTCCCTATGAACACAACAATCTTATGCTCCTCAGGATTATTTTTTACCCTTATGTTCAATTTTTGGAACTCCTCAATGTGCTCCATTATTGAACCCTTTTGTTTGATACTTATCAATTGGCTAAAAAAAGTGTTGCTTTTTGTATCCTCATAATGTGCTGTCAATTCTTCCATAAAAATTGCCCAAGTGATAATTTGTTTACGAGAGCAAAGCCATTGATACCATACAAACTGATTTGGTTCCAAATATAAAGTTGCAATACGTAGCTTTTGTGTGTTTTGCACATTATTGAGATCGAAAAATTGTTCCATCTGTAATAACCATGTTGCGGGATCCTTGCCATCAAACTTCCTCATATCGATTTTCGGAATATGGTGGATCTTCGATCCAACATTAGAGTCTATGAAATCATGATTAACATTTTTTTTGTTCGCATCATGAGTTTCTTTTACTACCCTTTCACCATTAGTAAGTATTTATTGTAGAAAATTTGTCAAATCTGTATTCAAATCTATCTTCAAATCATCAATCTTAGCTTCCACGCCCTTTATCTTAGATTCCACGCCATTTATCTTAGCTTCTGTTAGCTTTTGTGAGAGTGAAATTTGTTGCACTTGGTCTTGTAATTTTAATATATCATGTAGCATTTCTTCCTCTTCTTCATGAGTCATGCTAGAGCTTTCAGGTTGCTTACTAGGCGTTTGCATTTTCTTTTCTCGGGGCATTAGTTACCGATAATAATGCTTTACTATGCCCTTTGAATTCCTTCAAAATAATTTTTCAAACCAAGCTTAAGCAAAAATTTAAAAAAATCTACACACCTTTTTTCACTTTGTAGGAGCTCGATATTGCCTCTGATGTATCTCTGTAATTTCGGATCATCCAGTTCTGAAATTGCGACTTGCAGTAGCACTCTATGTCCTCTTTCCAATGCCACCAGTCTGATCCCAATTGGATTCTCCAAGGAATAGTTATGCCAAATCTCCCACAGTGACCTGATTATAGACTAGTTCAGTAGAGCGAACTTGTATGACGTGCCACGTGTCCTTGTTTCGACCTTTGGCTCTGAAAAATATATACAAGAAACTACAGTCCATCCTCTTTCTGTACCTTCTTACGAAATTTCAATCCGATGCTCAGAGAGAAATTTATGACGATTTTCCCCAGGTCACCTGTTTGGAATGTAATCCAGGAGTCTGCAAAAAGACCAACTTCCTCAGATCATATCTTCGAAAATATAGCGCGAAAAGCTCTGAAATTCAGATCCAAGGTTCAATGCGATTTCGTCTCAAATGGGTTTTCTTTCGCTTCTGAAATGTTGCAGAAACAAAAGCTATAGAGAAAATGCCACGATGACCTATTTGTAGCGGCGAAACCTTAGAATCCAAAGCTCTGATACCAAATGTTATGAAACTAGCTCACAAAAAGATAGAAAAGATAGATCAACGCCTTAGAATTCAGCCTCTTCGAGGGGGCAACTTCTTTTACATTACACAAATGAATGATTATTTGATGATTCAAATGACAAAAATCTCCTTTTTATATATAGGAGTCTAAGGAGTCACAATATAACCCAGCCGACCTAACAATAATAATATAAAGGCACAAATAACAATAGAGGGATTCTATGGGGAACAGTAATAACAATATGGGGACAATAGGGGCACAAAAATATTAATAAGGAATACAACTACAATAGTAATGGGGTAATTACTAGTATTAGAGGGCCCTAACAACTTCTTCCATAGAAACAATTTATTCACTAGCCACTTGCACTAATACAAAGCCCCTAACTTGTTCCACAATGTATTCAATGCAGCTTCTCCTAAAACATTCAATAATATTGAATCTAAAAGACACAATTGTATTGTGTTCTTTTCTTTCTAATCCAACTTGGTCCAATCTTTTGTCGACATCCCTATCGGTGCAGTCCCTAAATCTACAACAATCCTGTGATATTTTTCCACCAAAAGATCTTCCATTTTGAGATTTGATACCTCAAAACTTTACCTATTGAATATCTTAATCGCTATTTGTAAATTGCTTGCCATTTTCTTTCACTACAAGTATCAATACCGTACATCTCCCATTATAACAAGGTTCCACTGGCCCAAGCCAAATCCCTTCGATACCAAATGTTGGTTCTAACCCTATATAGTTAATTGTTGCAAACATATTCTTAATAAAAAATAAAAAAGATACAATCACATACATACATAATTAACACAGAGTTTACCTCGAAAATCCAATTCGAGAAAACTAGAAAGATTTGTCAATATATTCTATCTTCACAATGTTATATATATATATATATATATATATATATATAAACCCTCAATCCATTTAATCCTGGATGCGAATACAATTGTAGTTCCTTAACTGGAATTACAAAACCATGTGATAAATCATCATGCACCAAAAACTGCTAAAACCAAAAACTTTATGATGAAACCCACCAAAACGGACACAAGAAATCACCAAGTTTTTTTCGATGGCTATGGCTTTCTATAAAACCCCCTACATAGATGAACTTGGAAATCTAAATCAAGAAAACTAGAAAGATTTTTCAATATATTAGATCTTTACAATGTTACAATACAATATGTATATCCTGCAATATACATCAACCCTCAATTAATCTTAGATGACAATACAATAGTAGCTTGACGAGGGCTTCACTCAGTGAACCTCTGACACATAACGTGTGTTCGTGGCATACTAAACAATACCCTTAATTTGACTGCAAATTGGAAAATACCTCTAAAAATCACATTATTTAACCCCCTACCAATATGAACCCAATATACCTTTTCAATTTTAAAAACCCTCACTTTCACTATATATTGTAGGTATCCATTTTTTCATTAACATTTTTTATACCCTTTATATTTTTCATTAACTTTAAGCTCCATTTTTATACCTTCCAATATAAAAACCCTTTACCCCCTATTATATGCTCAAAATATTGTCATTTTCTCCTCAATATATACCCCCGAATATGAATGCATGTGCTATGGTATTGCTCCCCCAGTGAAACCCCTGTGAGTAGTTCCTTAATTGGAATTACAAAACCATGTGTTGAACCATCATGCACCAACAATCGCTAAAAGCAAAAAATGTGCGATGAAAATGTCAAAAATGGACATAAGAAATTGCCCAAAAGAAAACTTGAGGGTCACGAACTTCTATAACCGTCCCCCTCCCCCATCCCCGCCACCACCCCAATTACACCCAGCATAATGAATCATGTGTGGGGCTAATCGTGCACATAATATAATACATCAAATAGTGCCTGTTTCCCAAGACTTGTATTACCTTTTCATACATTGGACATATTAGCTATACTCATATTCAAGGAAAACAATTGTTCTGGTTCTAATTAATTACAATATTGGCTCTTTAGCAATATTCTCATAATTATTTCCACCTATCGTTCGAGAATCCTCACTTGTCAATACCAACAAGAGTGAACTATCATTTGTTATTTCCATTGTGTTTATCATTTCCTATATAAGTAATAAAGCAAAAGATGAATATTCATAACTAGATCTTTTTTAATTTGATATTAGAACAAAACAATCTTTGCAATTTACCCTCAATATTCAATGTAAACTAGGAAGCTTTATCCAAAAAAACAGTGACATTAAAAGGTCCATATTTTTCAAAAGGTCAAGAAAATAGCATCCACTAAACTTCAATGTAGGGGATATTTCTAAATTGACTTCCAACTTGATAGAAAACATTTTGAAGTTATATATTAATTAGTAAATTTTCTTATGAATTAGTTAAGATGTTGCAATTGTTTCCAAAGGCTATAGTTTCAGCGATCCTCCTGTTTAGCCACCTTGGCCACTTTCAAACATGTATGATTAAAAGGTATACCAAGGATATGAAGAAATTTTTATCCACCATCATTTCAACACGATTGGGTTTCACAAATTCATTTTTGACACAATTATTTGAAAATGAACCAAACTAATCCAATATACGTAAATCCATGGTACCTCCATCAAGTTTTCAAAGTACTTATAATCCGAAAATCAAGTATTGAATAATAATCAAATAATTTATGGGTAGGTATCAATTTTTCCTCTCCTTATTCACTAGATCATAAATGCAATATAAAATATATCAGTGTTTGTATCCTTAACAATCTCTATATAGATTCTTGCTTATACATTGTAATCCACTACAAATAAATCTACAAGCAAGAGGAGATAATTGTTTTCATAATTTATAGAGCCAAAAGTAATTGCTTTCAAGTTGTTTTCCTTTTATCACAAGAATGGATATTTATTTCATTGTTGTAACACAAAAGGTGAGACCTTCCTTTTTCCATTTTGTTTCCCTATTTCATATATTAATTTTGATCCATTTCCCACCCATAGAATTACCAAAAACTAATGTTAAAAAATGGAAGGAGCATGTGCAAAGGAACACAAGAATGAAGACCTTGGAAATGGTATGTCATATAATATTGGCACCTATTATCAATGTTCTCACTTCACACAAACATATAATATGTAATTAGAAGAGACCATAAAGCAAAGAATCAAACTTCACATGAACTCTTCAATTTTCATGTTAATTAGTTGATCTAGGAGGATTCCCACAACTGATCCAAATTGATGGTCTCAAATGATGATGAAAATGTCACCATATCGAAGAGCTTTCCAATTTAATTTGAATGAGTTCACACAAACACTGTATGCAAAAGTTATGGTCTTGGGAATTTGAAGGCAAAACATAGGCAGCAATGACATGTAGCACTCGCACATTGACGAGTGGCATGAAGACTAACACGACATGACAAGCTCACATGTGCCATGGCAACGCATTGACATATGTACCAATGAACATATAACACATGGACAAATTGAAAGATTCTTAAATAACACTCCATGTGTTAAGGTTGAAATTTTCAAGGGATTTAAAAATTTAATATTTCATTATCCAAATCATATCTTTAATGCCTACAAGCACCCACGTATTATATGTTTAACCATATTTTTTATAGTATTAAAATACCATATTTTGTATAGACGTAAAAAGGTAAGAGGATATATTATGGGATTTGACCCATGATCTCCTTCACAAAACCCGAACAACTTACCACTAGACAATAGAACATTACATTACTATATATTGAAGCAAATATCTTTTGAATGACATCGTCGCATTTTCTTATGAAGAGTAAACATAAAGCGTTTTTATTTATGGGAAGGTGCCAAAGAGAGTGTTCAAATAATGCTATAGTCTTTATAAAATAGTTAAAGACATTTTCATTGCATGCTGGAAATGCTTTTGATGTAAAAAAACATTTTCATGTTTTGTTTTGTTTTTTTGTTTTTTGTTTTGTTTGTTTGTTTGTTATTTTTTTTCTTTTGCATCTTTTTAATTAATTTTATGCCTATTTGAAGCAGACCAGCCCAAGAGTGAATTCCACTGACAACTTGTCATTTATTATGCCATTCAATCTTTTAAATGTTCTTTAAACTTTATTAAGTCCATTTAATTAATGAAGTTACAAAGGTAAGTTGGACATTTAATTTTGGATCATTAATAGATTTTTAAATTGTTTATGATGAGATCTACAGTTTATTTTAATACATAATTATTGAATTTAAATTCTTCCTTATTAACATTCAATTCAATTATTTTAATGGACACTATACCAGATGCATTATTAATAACCTCAAAACCCTTATTGACTATAACAACTAGCCTTATTAACCAAAATATTATTAGAGTTTCTTTGAGAAACACACCTAAGCTACGACTTCATTACAAAATACAAACTTCCTTCAGCGTAAGTGCTGAGTTTGAAGATGATAACTATTCCATCAAAATCACATAGGAATTTGCTTTCAATGGGATGGAATACAACCATAATTGCACGCTCGTGGACTAAGTAACACTACATCAAGGATGCCACTCAACCAAGGAAACTCCTATTTCCACCACTATAACAAAGTTAATGCACCCTGACATGCAAGGGGAATAGTGGCTGCCTTGCATTTATATTTCCCTCAAAGTTGACTTTGGCATGTTAGCAGCAAGGCAGTCACTATTCCCCTTGCATGTCAGGGTGCATTAACTTTGTTATAGTGGTGGAAATAGGAGTTTCCCTCAACCAAGGTCCCATTGACACGATTGATGCACAAGCGTGTTTTAATGGCTAGTTTTGAATAATTTGATTTTCCATTTCTCTCATCAAATTACAAATCTTTATTTCATGAAACGTTTCATGTTAATCTACTTTTCATGGTGTAAAAATACCCGACCCTCCTGCTAAGAAACTCCTCACAAAGAAAAACCAAATAAGTAACAATAATCTAAATATATTTTTCTGATGACCAATATGGGCAAAATATTGAAGAAATATGCAAGGAAAGTAACTTTATTTTTTATTCCTTCAAGTATTGTTATTATATACACGTGCTTCCACTTACCCTTATTGGTTAGCTTTTGAAATAGTACCCAGTAATGCCAGCCACTTAATTTTAGCCATTTCTCTCATCAGATCAAAATTCATCATCTCATTAAATGTCTCACATATTTCATTTTCTAGATGCGAGACTGCATTCACAAAGTAAAAGTAAAAGAACTTATAATATTCTCATTAAATGTCTCACATATTTCATTTTCTAGATGCGAGACTGCATTCACAAAGTAAAAGAACTTATAATATTGATAACCTTTTGCTGTTGCAAAGTTTCTCACGTGAAAATTAATAGAGGAAAACTGAATTCCTTCATATTAAGTTCTCCAAGTGAGCAATAAAAAAATAGCCAATTTCAAGGCTTGAAGATACAAATTGTCTAACTTGTTAATCGCAATGAAGAATATGATGACTGCTACCAAATTATATGGTCAAACAATGAAAACGATTGGAGCACCAATCGATTCAAAACTAATCACTTTACAAGTTGAAGTAGGTGAGTATTTTCAAATCCAACTTTATCAGTTGCTTTTGAAATCTAACTTCATTGCTTGCTTGCTAACATTCTAACAAGTGACATTCTCCCTTGAGTGCCTACTGCTTTCTGTACATTTGAATTTTTCCGCAAAGACCTCTCAGTAACCTGCAGATAATAGAAAACAAGGGAAAAAATGCACCGATTATAATTAGATTTCTACACTCAAAGACAGTTCAACAATCTTTAAATTTACAGTCAATGCCATGTCCGGCATGCACCCAGCAAAAGAAGGTCCATCAAATTAATGAAACCAGAATAGCACACTCGTATATACCTTTGGAATCTCATCTTCAACTGTTGCATCATTATATCCTTTCAAAAGCACCGATGATGCTGGCAGCAATTTTCTGTTTGCATATGACAGAAAAGCACAAATGACTGTCAAGGGACTGAGAAAACGTTCTCAACGAAGAATGACAGAGCTAAGAAAAGGTAATATAAAGACAGTAATCTACCTTCGAGGTGTTTTAGGTGGTGAAGGAATATTTTCTTTGTTCCTCTCCAAGTAGCATAAGGCTTTTCCTTCAGACTTATTTTCAAGATCCGGTGGCAATATTTTAGAAGGAAAAGCAGGCTGATATGGATTTCCAGAATCACTCAGCGAGGTTTGTAGCTCTGATGGTCCGTCCTGACTTAGACCCGAATGAGTAGCATTCTTCAAGACATCTTCCAGTTGTAAACCTTGTCGAGCATGGGAAGCTGCTTTGGCGATAGATCGGGCCTTAACTATAGACCAGAAAATCTCTTGCCTTAACTTTGGATCAACATCTTCAGCAAGAGACACCCAATGCTTATCATTACTTATCTTGTTACAAATTAATGAAAAGCAATACCTGCGAGGTTATCAACAATCAAAGAAGAAATATCAGCTAGCCTCCAAATATATCATTTAAGTACAGTTTTAATAAATTCATCCAGCTTCAAATTTACCATCCAATAATTATCAATCTGGCATGGACATCAAAGTTGGACATTGTCTAAATGTGCCACAAATTACCCTCTTTTAACTGTTCACAATAACTGGATGAGAAATTGCCATTTTTTTGTTTGAAATCTGGCAATAATAATTTTGGATTGATGGAATTGCAGATATCAGATGATAACATTGCACTATCTTGTTGCAGTAGAGGTATTCAAGGTGCTGATTCCATTTCTGCATTAAAATAGATATTATCCTTCTCCAAGATTGCAATATTGGCAAAGATTTTTTCTCCAGGTATCAGTGATGGCAAACCAGGAAAGGCTGAAAACATAGAATGTTTAGACACCTTCAATGCCTGCCTAAAGCTTCTCATCACATTTTTATGTATTATTCAAAATGCACTTTTTTCAGCCACCTTTGCCCAAATCCAGCAAAGCGATTCAACCACAGTCTGCAGGAAGCACTGCTGAGCATGCTCCCAGATCGATTCACATATGTAGAATACCCCCAGGGCAGTCATATATTAAAAGATCACGTTTTCTTAGTAGGGTACCAATCGCTTGGAAACATGCCTTAATTTTAGCCGGAAAAGATACATTTTGATTAAAATTTAGCCTACCATACTTCAAATTGATTAGATCAAAAAGTCAAAACGAGACAGTCAGATATCATAAAAGGGATGCTGCCAAAGGTCAATACTAATGGAAGTCAACATATTTGGAGAGCATATTTGGGACTTAAATTCAGAGCATAACTCAATTTATATAAAGTTATCATGGTTAGAAGAAGGGAGGCATAGGAGGAAAACCCAATGCTCTTGGCAATCACTATCAAGGGGCAAAATTCTTCTAGCACAAGAAAATTGTACTATCTTCAAGACAATGCTAAAGAAATTAATTCAAAAGGACAAAACTGGTTTCCAAAGCTTCAACAGTCATGAGTTAACAAATATAATTCAAAGTGCACTTGAGAAGTGCAAAAGAGCAAAAAATAGGAAATCAGAATCAAATTGTTTTCCGGTAAATGTTTGGTTCCTTGAGAAATGCAAAATGGCAAGGAGAACCTTGAAAAAGACAGGCAAGGAGAAGATGAATGTAAAGTTATATAAGCAGATACTAAAAAGGAAAAAAGACGAATTTACGCAAACAAGGGGAGAAGAGTTAATATATCTAGGCAAGAATAACCCAAAGCTTTTCTAGCAGGAACATAAACCAAAGAAGAAGCAAATTAAAAATAATATTATAGTCAATCAATGGTTTGAATATGCAAGACAACTCTATGAGAAAGAATCAAAGGTTGAGCCTCACCCCAAGATCGACACAACTACAAAGCTCTTCACATTACAGGAGGTGGAGATTGGAATTTAAGAAGTTGAAAACAAGAAAGGCAAAGGACTTGGTTGAACTTCAAGCAGAGTATCTAAAATGGGGAATGGACACTCTTGCACCGCACATCATGGAAATATTCAACAACATCATTCAGCAAGGACTCCCAAGAGACTGGACAACTAGCCTAGGAATACCCATTTTTAAAAGTGGAGGCATTAATAATCTTTCCAATTATAGAACCATTATGATCAATCCTTTGTTTGCAAAGCATTTCGGTAGCATGGTAGAAAATAGAATCAGTAAGTGGGTAGAAGTTAAAGAAAAGAGAGCAAAAGGACAAGTTGGTTTTAGGCCGAAGCAGTCCACAGTGGATCATGTTATCACGTTGAAACACATTATCGAAAAGGTTTGGGGGGGCAAAGAAAAATCATTTTGCTGCTTTGTGGACATCAAAAAGCCATTTAACAAAGTCCCTAGAGATAAGTTGTGGTTTAGAATGGAAGAGCTAGAAATTCCTTTGCATTATAGAGTCGTTGTCCATAGACTTTATGAAGAGGTGAAAGTGAAAATCAGAACCTCAGCGGGTATTTCATAAATCTTTAGAAGTGACATTGTAGTCAAGCAAGGTTGCCCTCTATCCCCTACTCTTTTTGGTTTATATATTGTTAAAATTGGAAACTAGGGCCAAACTCCATGTGGATCACCTTATTTATGGCTTCTGATACTTTTCCTAGATTCCTCTCATTGAGAGGTGTAGGATTGATCTAAAGATCATCCAATTCCGATAAGTATTTATGGAGATATGAATTTATTTTGATTATGGACAAATTGTCAAGGTCGGCCAGCGAACTTATGTAGGCTTAGAAGCCCAACAGTCATGTCTATTCAACCTCAACGTTTGCATATAAATACAAGGAGCATTCTCCTCATTTGGACAATTCAATTCACTCATCTTCTCTCTCTCTCTCCTACGCATAAAAGGAGTCTCTCTTTCACACACGTGTGGCAGAAAGGAAGATGTCCTAGGGCAAGGAAGACGTAGAAAGAAGGACGCTAGAGCAGCAGGTCATCCCTTTGACCAGCGTTGACCAAGCGTTGACCTTCTTGAAGTGCGGATTGGGTGTGGTTGCCTCTCCTAGGCAGACCACAATTTTTGGCACGAAAATCGAGGTGATCTGACCTCTGGTTTGACTGGTGTGGACTGCCCTAGTTTAGGGCTATAAGTTGACTTTAGAAATCTGCAAATTGACTGAACTTTTGGGGCTGTTCAAGGGTTGTTTCTTCAGGCTATTCAACGACAATTTGATCAAAAATTGACCAAGTATTTTAGAGGCCAATTTCAACTAGTTTGACCAAGTTTGACTTTGTTGATCTAGGGTTTGTTGCTACTGATATAAAATTACAGAATTTAGATTTTGTACTATTTCTCTCTGCTGAACTATTGAAGATAAAAGAAGATTTGATCAAAGGGTTTCCCGCATTGGGGTTTGTCCCTAGCTAGCTGCCACATCTTGTGTCTCTTGTCTTGGCTTGTTTTCTGTTGATCATTTAATGTTCTATCTGCACTTTACTTAATGTATATGTGATTGCTAGTCTGTGGCTAATAAGAAGAAAAATAAGTAAACTGCTCTAAGCATAGAACATACCATAATTTAACATATATTGATAAACTGGAAGAGTGGCTCAATCTGCATGGTGGAGATGGTGTTCGGTTGGGGAAGTTTGTGATAAAACTTCTTTTATATGTTGATGATCTTGTTTTGATTTTTAAATCGGCCCATGGATTGCAGATGCACTTATATGCCCTTGATCATTTTTGTAGAGCAGTGGGTATGCAAGTCAATATTAGCAAGACCAAAATAATGATTTTCTGTAATAAAAGGAAGCAGACCCAGTGTATGTTCTTCTTTGTATGTTCTTCTTTGAAGGCAACATTCTTGAAGAAGTAAATGAGTTCAAGTACCTTGGGATTGATTTCAACAACAAACTTAATTGGGAGGACTGCAACAAGAAGAGAATTTTAGGAGGGTGGAAAGCATTATATGCTCTTCAAAACAGATGTAGAGAGGCAGAGTTATGGGTTGGAAAACAATTAAAGTGCTTTTTGGACTCGTAGTTTCTCTAGTGATGCTATATGGGTGTGAATTGTGGGTTGGCAGCACCCCCGTCTCAAAATGGAAACATATTGAGAAAATCCAAAAATGCTTGATCATGAGCAAGTTAAAATAATAAGTTCGGTACCTTATGGGATAATGTTGAGTGAAACAGGAGCAACTCCCATCGAAGCAATTGCTATGGTGCGGCTCATAAGATATCTAACAAGAATTGAGCAAATGGGAGTAGGTAGATGGCCTAATGTTATCTTCATTGAAGGCATGAGTGAAAGAAAGAAAGCATGGATGAGACAAAACTACGCATGGATGCAAAAATGGAATATCTACCTCAATGCCTACAACACAAATAGCAAGGAGCTAAACAATTTTGTTATAAGTTTCATAAACAGGAATGGGGAAAAGAGTTGGGTAGAAAGAAGAAGTACTACATTGAGGAATTCAACTCTACGTGTAATCTCCAACAAAAAGAGTATATTGGAGCTAACATTTGGTGGAGGGGAAAGGTTCTTAATGTTGAAGAAAGTGTAACTAGGTTCGGTCTTCATAATGACATGATCTTTGTATTTGATGTAATGAAAGGTAATAAATTATTTTTATAACCTTGCTACATGGGTTTAATGAGCAAAAAGTGTCACTAGATGAAAGACTTTTTCTTGATGTCTTTAGGATTTATTTTATATGTCAAAGAGTCATGTCATGTGTATAGAAACTCTTCATGAGTTTGTGTAAACGTATACAAGTCTTCAACAAGTGTAAACGCCCTCCAAGACCAAGATCTATGCCTCAAAACAAGCCTTTTGAAGTCTGCAAGAAAAGCGATAAAGAAATGATTAGGTTGGCTCCAAATAAATGACTTAAAATGAATAAATATAAGTCATGTCGGCTCAAGGGATAGACACATCCATTCACCTTCATGTCGGGTCCAATTAAATATTAAATAAATTAATATAAGTCATGTCGGCTTGGGTAAGAGACACAATAGTTCGTGGCTCACGTCAGCTCAAATAAGATGACACAAACCACTATAAATACCAATGTTCCACCGAGGTTCCGGGACGAGGGGGCGAGGGAGCGAGGATACGCGGGAGCGGCCTATGCAAAAGCTCCCTGCCAATTTTTAGGAAACGTGGGGGGACGTCAAGGTCTTAAAAGCTTATAAATATGAAATATAATTTATAAACTGAGCCCACTATGACAATTGGGTTTGAATTGAAAAGCTACAAAGCATGATCATTGATATGAATATCATTATCTAATATCATATAAATTTAAAATTCTAATTTATAATCATACATCATACATTATGATTAAAGTTTAAACCATATTGATGTTCCACTTCCTACTATGAAAATTGAGCACTGAACAGTGAATATTGACATAAAATTATAAAAGTCAAGTATGATACATCAAGAGTCAAAATTTTATAGAGTCAGAATAACATAAGAACATCAACATATCAAAAGATAAACGAGCATAATTTTGCTCAAGCCTCAAGGTAATGCCCTGCTAGTCTCCGCATCTAGCTATTGCATGAATAAATAAGGATCAACCATATCATCATCTGAATCTGAATCACTAGCATTCTCAAACATGCTAAGTGGCACACCAACCAACCCCATCTGTCTCTCATCAAGTCTCTCCTCCATATCTACCTGTGCATCATCCTCTGGATCAACATCCCATTGTGTTGCTAGTCCCTTCAAATACTCAGGTGTCTCCCTATGCTCAAGACGTAGGGCATTATGCACAACAACTAGCTTCTTTGCTCTTTTAGAGGTAAGCTTGTTCCTCTTGATAGAGTGGATGAAGCTATATGTGGACCAATTCCTCTCTGCTGCAGAGGAACTAGGAGCGTCTTGCGAATGGAGTGAGGGGCCAGGGCGAATAATGAATTAAATTTATAAGAAAATGAATTGAAACCCTAAAGTATTAAAACTAATGTTAAATTTTAATTATAAACAAAAACTTATTTAAAAAAATCGGGCCCCTCGACCCCCCACATCCCCCCTCAACCCCCCACATCCCCACTCAACCCCCCACATCCCCCTCGACCCCCCATGACCCCCCACGACCCCTCACAACCCCCTTTTCGGAAACGACCCCTCAACACAAGGAAATGTCACCCTGGCACGTCCCCCTGCGTACCCTGTTTTTTGGAGCGTGGGGAAACAACCCCTTCTCGTCCCCAAGTCCCCGAAGCGCGGGGGAGCTAGGAAACTAGACCCCTAGGGGTGGGGGCAAGTCCCCGTGGAACACTGATAAATACTCAATGAAGTAATCCGCAAATGGTACAAGGAAGAACTCGCATTATCCTCTGAAATATCGATGGGTGCAGGAAGGCATGGCTTGGGTTACAGATGGGTTGCAGGTAGAAGAACTCGTATGAGTGCAGGTAGGATATGGTGGAACTCTCTCTGCAGTCTCGCTCTAAAACGAAGGCACAGTGGTGAAGCTCTCGGACAAAGGCACAGTAATGAAGATCTCAAAGCCACAGTGATGATGGATCTTGTCTAGTAGTCCTGGGTTATAGATTTGTGCCCTTGTTAACTCGTCTACCATTCGCAGTTATTGGTGTTGTTCTTGGTTACAATCTCAGGAATCGAAGTTGCAGTCTTGATCATAATATTCATTGTTGTCTTGGCATCAACGTAAGGGTGATGATCTAAGACACTATCACAGTCCTAATAGATATGTATAGTGAAACAGTATGACAATCTCGGCAAGATTGTATGTAGTAATAAAACTCAGATCTAGCACTTCGATGAGTAGCTATGATGAGGGTTTCGAAAGATCTTTGTGATATATCTATTTAGAACCTTACCTCGAGCATGGACAGAACATGAGATCATTTCAGTCTCATTGTTCCAAGGATGCAGATCAATAAGGATATGGTAACAACAAGTGATGACGTTGTAGCTGTGTGACTGCATGATGATTTTAGGATGAAAGATCTCATCAAGCAATATTGAGGATCTCAGCAATGTAGCAATATTGGCTTCAAGGATGCAGTGAAGATGATGTTCAGAGAACTGAAGGATTGATGTCTTGGTCTTGGAGTGGCAAAGTGTGTCAAGGGTCATGGTCTTGGTATTCGTCAATGGAATCTCTATAAGAAGAATTTTTGCGTGGGTTTTCCTCTCCAAGAGGGAGAGGTTTTGGCCCTGGCGGTAAGCCAAATATGTGTGTTCTTGTCTCTTTTGTTTTGACAGTAGTTTGATGAAGTTAACTTACACATGTTAATAATGAAGTAAACATCAAGCTAAGATAAAATTGCACCAACACTTCACAAATTGTTATCATGTAACGAAGAATCAACTTAACTATGCATGCCCTAGATTCTTGAACATGGTATCAAAGGGATTGGTTTTATACTCAAGGAAGGGCAGAAAAGAGACATACAGGGATCAAGTTTTACGCAGAGGATCAAAGCAAGAACATCAAGATCTAAACCCTGGATCAAAGGATCAACCTAACAAGTGTTACTAACTATATCAGCAAGAGACTTTGTCTCAAGTAATCATCATCTAAATGCCACAATATCAAGGCAGCCCGGAGGATCTAAAATTGGAGCCTACATCATCTTGAAACCCTAGAAAGCAATTTACAATCTACAACAACAAGGGTTTTTGGATGTCAATGGCAATACACTTGCAATCACAAGTCGATGTTGCATTCTACCAAATTATATCAGTAGTCTGTTGATATATCAATGAAGATGGCTCGAAGGGAAGGAAGGCAGTTTTCCTATCAAAGATCTCAACCGAAGGAAGCATCAACACACCTACTCCATCGACTACCAACATGCTCAAGGTGAAGATTTTATTTTCACATCTCAAGTAAGTATTTTTCATTAATTATTTTTTAAATGACTTCTTTGCAAGAAGATCTGTATGTTGTATGGGTCATCAAAGGTTCTTGCATGGAATGAGAAGGATTGTCATAATCCTTAGAGAAGTCAGTACATCAAGATCTCCTTTGAATTTATGAGAACTCTTAAGGTCCTATGAAGTAAGAAAGGAGACATAAGAAGGATACATGAAATGCTAAAAGATATACTATCGGAAATGCAGTAAAAGAAGAATGAAGAAATATCTTCATGAGATCTCAGTTACGAGATCTGGCAAAAATGATGAGAAAATAATCATTATTTGATATTGATATTGATAAGCAAGGTAACAAATGTCCATGAACAACAAGGTTTACCTCGATCAACAGTCGGTGGTCTCTATGCTGAATAGAGAAAGAAGAAGGACTCAATATGTGCAAAGGAAAGGTTGACAAGATAAGTACTATGGAAAGATTACCTGAAGGATGGAGGAAGCTGAAGAAAGGATCAAAGAAAGAGGGAGTAATAATACGATGGTGTCCCTCTCAAAAGGATCCTATCAGGAATCCCTGCAGATATGAACATAGTAAGAAGATGCATCATGGCATCATGGAAGCAAGAGCTTGTATGGAATCATGAAGAACATAGCTCTTGGGAATCTTGTTGTACATTGAAAGAAAGGAAGAAGTCATTCAAGACAACGAAAACATTTGCCAGATGGGGATATACTAGATCCTGATGGATCTCTGATAGAGATCTCAGTAGAGGATCTCCTAGTCCAGAAAGGCAACAAATGTCTCGTCAGAAATTCCAACTCTTGGAACTCATGAGATGGTGGTTCAATGACTTGAAGAATGAAGCAGACCAAGGGATTGAAGATCTTTCCATTCAAGGAAGCTACAGGAAAATGCCTTAAGGAAAAATGAGGTATGTATGATTGTATTTGTATTTGCATTTGATATTGTAATGTCATGATATGTGGTTGCAGTTAAAATGGATCAAGCATGATCAAAAGGGTATAGATCTCCTCCTCTGAAAGGATGCAGAAAGGCATAAGTCAAACCAGATGAAATCAACATAATATGTCCTCATAATGTAGTATGAGGTAGTTGATGACCATTGAAGAACTTTGAGAGCTCCTGGGAATGAAAGATATGAGGATGGAAAAGATTGTGAAGTATGCAACCATGACGAAGGCAGTCAACATCCAGAGGATCAAGAAGACTTGACCAAGAAACGACCCAGAATTATGTGAAGACTTTGATGGAAGTCTGAAAAGATGAGGACCCTTGAAAACAGATATCATAGGGAGATGTGTCAACAGGAATGTAGGATGATTGATGCCTACAAGAAGATGTCACTGGAAGAAGGCCATCACCAAAGGTAATATGTGATTTGTTTTTGGTGTTTGACCTCTTGGAAAAGTCTGGATATGTCTGTAGGATCAAGGAAAGGAGAGTTGTGAAGGATGTCACAACTATGTACCTTGTGATCTAGAGCAATCATTGTTGAAGAAAAGTGAAGACAGATGAGCTTATGAAGGAAGCCCCAGATGTAAAACCAAGGAGGATACTTTCCGGGAACGAAGGAATGACATGACGAAGGAAAGTGATGGATGGCTGAGCCCTACATATGAAGGAATTGATGACATCGAAGTTTTGAATCGTCAGTCAATTAGAACACCCTATAAAGCATTGATGATAGAGTCCCTGAGTAAGAGGGAGCTCTGGGAAGTTCCTATGAACAAAGGAACTCGAGCAAGTTTCTAGGTAAAGAGAAACTTGGAACTCGTCCTTAATTAAGAGGGAGAGTCAGACACGACATTCTTGTCTTCAGTTTGGAAGAAAGAATGGAGGATTGTGTAATCATCTGGCATCCGACACTCTTTGAGGATGTGGTAGGGCATCCAAGACAAGAGTGGGCAAGAGGACCGATATTCTTGAGGGTTGGGAACCCAAGATGAGAATAGTCCTAGTAGGGCATACTCGGAGAACACCCAGGTGGGTATGACCCTAAGAGAGACAATGATGATACGTGTCTATCAATCATTGGTCTCGCCAACGTTGTGTGCTCTGATCTAGGTGAGAGATAGAGTTGTTAGTCAAGGTCTTGCTAAATGGAAACAATGTTGGTTGAAACGATGCTATAACAGATGGATTGCAAATCCGATTCTTATGAGAAATTCTTCAGATGGAGAATGACCAAGTACCATTATGAATACCTCCCTAGTTAAGAGGGAGTGTTGAAGAAAGTGTAACTGGGTTCGGTCTTCATAATGACATGATCTTTGTATTTGATGTAATGAAAGGAAATAAATTATTTTTGTAATCTTGCTACATGGGTTTCATGAGCAAGAAGTGTCACTAGGTGAAAGACTTCTTCTTGATGTCTTTAGGGTTTATTTTATATGTCAAAGAGTGATGTCATGTGTATAGAAA
Organism: Pinus tabuliformis; assembly: GCA_031772625.1. NCBI lineage: Eukaryota > Viridiplantae > Streptophyta > Pinopsida > Pinales > Pinaceae > Pinus > Pinus tabuliformis. The sequence continues at coordinate 967,615,735 of CM062806.1, read as the reverse complement.
CTCTTCATGAGTTTGTGTAAATGTATACAAGTCTTCAACAAGTGTAACAACCCTCCAAGACCAAGATCTATGCCTCAAAACAAGCCTTCTGAAGTCTGCAAGCAAAGCAATAAAGAAATGATCAATTTGGCTCCAAATAAATGACTTAAAATGAATAAATATAAGTCATGTTGGCTCAAGGGATAGACACATCCATTCACCTTCATGTTGGCTCCAATTATAAATTAAATAGATTAATATAAGTCATGTCGGCTTGGGTAAGAGACACAACAGTTCGTGGCTCACGTCGGCTCAAAAAAGATGACGCAAACCACTATAAATACCCAATGAAGTTATCCGCAAATGGTACAAGGAAGAACTCGCATTATCTTCTGAAATGTCGATGGGTGCAGGAAGGCATGGCTTGGGTTACGGATGGGTTGCAGGTGGAAGACCTCGTATGAGTGCAGGCAATATATGGTGGAACTCTCTCTGCAGTCTCGCTCTAAAACAAAGGCACAGTGATGAAGCTCTCGGACAAAGGCACTATAATGAAGATCTCAAAGGCACAGTGATGATGGATCTCGCACAGTAGTCCTGGCTTATAGATCTGTGCCCTTGTTAACTCGTCTACCATCTGCAGTGATTGACATTGTTGTTGGTTACAATCTCAAAAATCGAAGTTGCAGTCTTGATCATAATATTCCTTGTTGTCTCGGCATCAACGTAAGGGTGATGATCTAAGACAATGTCACAGTCCTAATAGATATGTATAGTGAAACAGTATGACAATCTCAACAAGATTGTATCTAGTAATAAAACTCAGATCTAGCACTTCGATGAGTAGCTATGATGAGGGTTTTGAAAGATCTCTGTGATATATGTATTCAGAACCTTACCTCGAGCATGGATAGAACATGAGATCATTTCAGTGATCTCATTGTTCCAAGGATGCAGATCAATAAGGATCCGGTAACAACAAGTGAAGATGCAGTAGCTGTGTGACTACATGATGATTTTAGGATGAAAGATCTCATCAAGCAATATTGAGGATCTCAGCAATGTAGCAGTATTGGCTTCAGGGATGCAGTGAAGATGATGTTCAGAGAAGTGAAGGATTGATGTCTTGGTCTTGGAGTGGCAGAATGTGTCAAGGGTCATGGTCTTGGTATTCGTCAATGGAATCTCTATAAGAAGAATTTTTGCGTGGGTTTTCCTCTCCAAGAGGGAGAGGTTTTGGCCCTAGCAGTAAGCCAAATATTTGTGTTCTTGTTTCTTTTGTTTTGAGAGCAATTTGATGAAGTTAACTTACACATGCTAATAATGAAGTAAACATCAAGCTAAGATAAAATTGCATTAACACTTCACAAATTGTTATCATGTAACGAAGAATCATCTTAACTATGCATGCCCTAGATTCTTCAACACTTATTTCTCAATTAAGAACCAACTTGCATCAACTTCGATGTGAAACAGGACGATGGAAAAGGCCTAAAGGAGCTTGGGAAGAACGGGTGTGTACATTTTGCACGTTTGGAGCAGTGGAAGTGGAAAAGCATTTCATTTTGGAATGTGATGCATTCAAAGACATCAGAGAAAGTTATGGGAATATTTTAGAATCAGTTTCTTGGCATTGTCTCTTTTCAGCGAGGGGATTGTTGGAAGGTTCGGTCAGCTCATCATCAATTTGAATGAGAAAGGATTGAATTGCAAAAGGCGAAAAACAGGGAACTAATGGTCCCATAGACTATTTTTAGTCTCGTGGATGTTAAAATATCATTTCATTTCATATTCTGACAGGTAATGGTCAGCAGTTAGACGGCACGTGTATCAACGACAACTGATCAACAAAACAAATTACAACCTAAGAAAACAATGTTAATGAGGTCAATCACTGCACGAGAATTCGATGCAGATGGCAGACGTGACAATGCTTGTCTTAGAATTCCTGGTAAAACTAATTGATGGTGGGCTACATGAGAATTCCAAATGGCAGCTCAGGTATGACCAAGTGGCATGATTGGCAGCAGATTGTCTGAGGAATTGATTGGCAAACCACAAATGTCACAAAAGCAGCACTGTTGAGTCATCTGTTGAAGACATACTGAAGCAACAACGTCAAGCAATTAATAATATTGGCAATCTAACAACGGTATAAATATGAATTAACTTTTCCCTGTCAGTTATAACATTGATGGGTATGTCAAATATAGTCTATTTGCATCAGGAACATTTGTAAAGGTGGACCAGCGGTACATTTTACGTGACTGCTTAAATCAGTGTTGGAGGTAGAGGGCATCACCATAGAAAAGTTTTGGCCAAGAAGCAAACAATTGGAGAATGGTAATTAAAAGATAGCCGAAGATAAGACTTCAAATTTATTTTCTTTTCCTTTTCGTTGTTCGAGGCTGGTATTGTTAAAAATAAAAAGGAATTTGTTTGGTGGCTAAATTTTAAAATGACAGATCAACATAGTGTCACTCTCAAATGTCCAAAGTTTACTCAACAAATAATGAGTGGACGCATCATTAATAAGGCATTTCTTAATGAAGTGGTGACGGGAGTAATAAGAGATCCCAATGACGAGTTGAAATAGGGGATGCATGATGCTAAAAATAGCGAGCAATGCTGATAATGTGATGAAATACTTCTGCAGCTACAGGATGGAGTGAATGCATGTGTCTTATGGAGAAATTTGATGGGTTTGAATGAAACATCAAATAAATGGATGACTCCTTTCCTGAAAAATAAATGGATGACTCCTTTCTTGAAAAAATCTTACTTTCTTCCATTAGTTTGGAGAAAGGAGATTTGATTGTAATTAACTTACTAACATCAGAGAAAGGGATGACTCCTTTCCTGAAATTACTTACTTTCTTCGACTAAGTTGGGGAAAGGGGATTTGATTATAAATAGTTTACTTAAGTGGGGTATTCGTGATCAATTGCTTACAATAGGTAGAAAGGTGGATGAAGACAATGAGGTAGTTATTACCCTAAAATCTGAAAAATATGCACCAATCTGTTGAACATTCGGTTGAGGCACTTGACATTACTTCCAAGTCTACCTGGGTCACATTTGTTAGATGATCAAGCCAATGGTAGTGAGAGCAGTGGCAGAAGTTCAAAGTCAAAGAAAAACGACAAGATAAAAAAGAAATGGCAGTAGAGGCAAGGATACTACATGTAAGACTAGTTGCAAAAATTTATGTTCTATTATTGTGGTAAGGTAGGACAGAACACGGTTGTGGTCTGGTAGTAGACCAATGGAAGCTTACCACAACCAACCCAGGTTCGATTCTTAATGCATTCCTCTATTGGCTCTTACTAAGAATCCCTGAATTGAGGTACCATTCCTTTAAAATGTCGCTCGTACAACTATTACCTAGTTGATATAGGTGTTGAAAACTAGGGTTGAAGATACTGCAAGAGGCAAAATCTGCATAGTAGTGAATGTGAAACATGCAAATCAACAAGCAACATCCACACAGGCCCAAGGAGTTATTGAAAATCACATACTTCCATATTTTATAGATATTAGTAGTCATTGTCCCCAAAAATGCACGTTATTGTTATTCAGACAACCCGCGTGTGTATGCGACTTTAGCGAATGCAACCCGCGTATATCCAAATAACTAATTTTTCATTTTTAACTTTAACCAGTGCATCATTATTTCATTAAGCAGTAAAAGGAAGATAAACCATAACACATGATAAACACAACAATCACATATGGACACTAGGATTTTAGGTGGAAACCCAATGAGGGAGAAAACCATGGTTGTTGTCGTCTCTGTCTTCTTTTATTATAAAGAAAATCTTCATTACATCTTGTATTGGCGCAGACTCTTACCATCATGCAGGCTCCTAACTACAAGAGGCTACAACCTCCACTCTTTCTCCAGCACCCACTGGAAGGGAGCTACAACCCCCTGATCTCATTTACAGACTCTTACTGGAAGGGAGACCCTACCACTTCAATGAAGGTTGCAACCCTCAATACTTCGTGGACCACGTTTCACAATCTTTCACATTGGATCCACCTGTCTCAAACAATCATCAAAACATGTAGGGCATCTTTCATCAATTTTTCAAACTACACCCACATCAACAATAAGCCCAAACCAATGTACCAATATGAAATACTGAATCACAAAATCTAAATCACTGAAGCATTGTAACCCATCTAAATTACTGAAACATCAAGCCACTGAATATTGAAGAAAACCAATCACTGAACTGAATCTCAACCAACCATTGATTAACCAAACTAATAAGCACACTGACAGATACCAAACATCCTTGACGAATAGTAGGAAAATAAAACAGAGTTAATCAACTTTCAAAGCCAAGCAACACTGCAATCCTTGATCAAATTCAACTTTGAATATACACGCCACCATCATAAGAAGGATCTGCGTATATATGCGCTTCTTGTGAATAAAAACTGTGTATAGGTTTCAACTCACAAAACACTAAATCTCTAAGCACAGAATCATTGAATATTGTAATCGAATCACTAAAGAAGATCAATCATTGAACCAAATCAAACCAGTATAAATAATCAACACTATTAATATTGTCCTGCCATACCAAGCCAAGTCACCAATCATTAATGAACACAGTGAGATATCAACTATTATGATCAAGACATCATTAATGAACAACAACAAATAAAACAGACTTCATCAAATGTCATCACCAAGCAACAATTGCAAACCCTAGATCATATATGCAACTTTCATAAAACAGATTTGCGTATGTATGTGATCATCATGTATAACACCCGTGTATAGATTTCAACATATTGAATAAATTATCATAGAATTTATATGCGACAATATTGAACCAAATTCGCATATGTACACGACAATACTGAAGAAAAACTTATGTATAGATCTCAAACTATTGAATTGAATATTCGCTGCAAATCACAACCTCTTTCAAATCGAAATCTCAACGTACATATTGTTAAAGTCACATATTCAGATCATACCATCACCATACATATCTAACAAACATAAACAGATTAAGCAAGTATATCCCTTAGTCTTCAATACACTTTCAGATCTATCAAATCTGAGTCTTCTCCTTGCTCCCTGGAGCACACCTGTTTCAGATAAGATCACACATGAATAATCTATTTCATTTCACACTTAACTCCTTGATCTCCATCTCCATATATAGCTTTTGCCTTTGCCAACACCACAAGCAATCCTTTGGTAAAGTTGATGGTATTTGCTTGACAAGATCAAATAGACGTTGTCGTCACAATACTATGGGCAACTACCATGGTAATTACCCCTGGTATCCAATTTTCCATGGTTCGGACTATGTACACGACTTTTGTTCACAAAATCTGCGTATGTATGCGACTTTTCTTCACAGGAACGCATATACTTCTCAAACTTTACATTTTTCATGCATTATGTTACAAAATTGCCAATTTCCTTTCACATCCTCTGTAATATTTGTACCATAAAACATGTCATCTGCAATAATTCCATAAACATCATATTATAACTAAGTTGACGTCAAGGACATCTTTGGAAAATGGGTTGTCATCAAGGACAACAAATTAGCCACAATCTCAACAATCTCCCCCTTTGGACTTGATGACAACCACTTTGGTGTTGGGAAACCACCTGCAAACACCAAGACTTCTCTCCCTCTTTGTCATCTATCCCCCTTTGTCATCAAGGGCAAAGGGCTGAACTAGGCTGAATGAAGTATTTTCTGGTATAGAGCTCATCACTGTAAGTCTGATCTACTAATATGAATCATAAAATCTGCATACTAAACATGCTTCCCCTAAGCATATGCTAGACGTTCTAAAAATATGCAACAAAAGTACAAAACTTTATGACCTCTACTAAATGGCTCTTATGATCAGTCACCCAACATAATGGGGTTACATATTTGACCCAAATTTTACATCAAACACCCAAAATAATGGGATTACATACATAGCATGACTTTATCCCAATAGTCCATACATGACTGAATTTTACAATGATTACAGCATGGTCTTTTCATGACCTTTACATCAAGAGACATACATGAAATCCATAACCATAAACAAGGATTTCAACAATGACAACAACAACAATAATAAGGCACCATCCATAACTTCATCACATGCAATTCAAGCATCATTAATATCCCATGACATAGAGACAACATCACATATATTTTGCTATAGTGAGCAAAGAAATAGGACTGATGACATTAGCAATAACCTGAACTCATCATAGACAACATCTGCAATAAGGAGTGTACACGAAACCATAATGCCAACAATGAACCATTAGAAGCATAGAAGATGCTCCCACTGAACCTGTGCGTATATATATATATATATATATATATATATATATATATATATTAAAAATTAAATATTTCTTACACATTCTCATTCATGATACAAATTCATTGATTCAAATATAGATCTTCATCTAGATGTAAGTTTTACAAAGTAACATTATGCATACAAAATTACAAATACAATTGTGACATAAATGATAAATGATAAATTATAAATTTATAATACATATCCAATTCATCAATGATCCAATAGGATAAAGACAAGTTAGTAAGATAAAGATATTGTATTTTTCTCATTAAGTCATCAAAATTAAAATGTGTTACTGTTTACATAGCTAGTGCAATGCCAATGGCAAATAGAAATAGCAAATACAAAACAACTACAACTACAAGTCTACAAGTATACAAGCCTCAAGGCAGTGGGTAGCTCATGATTCATGAATCATCAATCCTCATAGTCATCATCAAAATCAGCATCATTGTCCTCATCATCATGGTCACCACTCACCATTGCTCTTCTTTGTTGCATCCTCCTCCTTTGTATCCAAATTCATCTCTGCCTCTGTTGGTGTGGAGGATGACCCCTCTATAGTATCACCATCATCAAATCTGATAGGCTCTAGCACTTGTTGTTTGAATCTCTTTGAAAATGCTCCCACACCCTTTGTTCCTTGATCCCAAACACCCACAACAAACTAAACAAGTGAATGTGCAAATAGAATGCGGAAATACACCTTTATAATTTTGCACAGGTTCTTGATTTCCGGATTCATGTCCCAAAATCAGGACACGTTCCGGATTCTAAGAGTCTTGATCGGGACACATTCCAGATTTGAAGTGTCCCGATCGACACAATGTGTCTCGATTTTCAGACACGAATCCGCCCGAATCATGTCTGATTTTCAGAGACATAGGGCCTGGGGGACGAATCCAGCTTCATAGCATCATATCCTTCTCACCAACAACAAAGAGACAAATCAGCAGTAATAATAAAACTTTGCAACAATGCATCACTCATCATGAACCAATATTCTTTCATATGTTTCTAAGTAGCATATGAACATCTTCAGCATTCTGTAGCAAATCGATGTCAGAACCATAATGCCAATAATGAAGTGATGGAAGCATATGAGAAGCTCCCCCTCAATTTGTAGTACTCATTGATCACCACAGGAAACCATATGTGGCTATCTAAGTCAAAAACCACGTGCATACAAGACCGAAATTCATAAGAACCACGTACAGAATGTAAAGTATTGATTTTTCATAGCCGCAACTCCCCCTGAACATGTCATGTTTGTTCTTGAAATGTCAGAGGAATTAGCAAAGTGAAGAGGCAAGAATCATTCCTAACTTCCGTTTGAGATACTCAAAGGAATCGCGTGGAAGAGGCTTGGTGAATAAAGCAACAACTTGTTCCTTTGAAGGAATATATTCCAACTTGACTTTTTGTTCAAGAACTTGCTCTCTAAGAAAATGATATTTGATTGGAATGTGCTTAGTTTTTGAGTGCATGACAAGATTTTTAGAGATACTTATGGCACTAGTGTTGTCACAAAGAATAGGTACAGGTTGAGAACAAGTGACTTGAATGTCTTGTAATGTTTGGATCATCCATAGAAGTTGAGTACAACAAGCAGCAACAACAACATATTTTGCTTCAGTAGTTGATAAAGTAATAGAACTATGTTTCTTACTGAACCAAGAAACTAAGCGAGGTCCCAAATAAAATGCTCCTCCACTAGTACTTTTGCAATCATCAACATTACTTGCCCAGTCTACATCTGTGTAAGCATGAAGTAAAAAATCCATGTTTTTGGGATACCATAGTCCAAGATCGTGAGCTCCCTACACATACTTGAATTTCCTCTTGACTGCTTTGGGATGTGTTACTTAGGATTTGCTTGGAATTGTCCCACTATGCCAACTGCATGCATAATGTTTGGTCTTGTACCTGTAAGATAAATCAAGCTACCAATCATAGATCTGTATTCGGGTTGATTAATTGTAGGAGAGTCATCATTTTGGCTGAGATTGCATCTTGTTACCATTGGTGTGCATACAGGTTTGCAGTCTTCTAGTCCATATTTCTTCATAATCTGCTTGAGATACTTGGTTTGAGAAAGAAAGATACCATCCTTAGTTTGATGAACCTGAAGACCAAGAAAGTATGTTAGCTCACCAAGTAAAGACATTTCAAATTCTTGTTGCATGGCTAAAGCAAATCCTTGACTCATAGATTCAACATTGCTTCCAAATATGATGTCATTAACATAAATCACTACTACCAAAAGTTTGCCTTTGTCATATTTGATATATAGATAGCTATCTGCAAATCCTTTTTTGAATCCCTGTTGTTGAAGATACTTGTCAAGACGATAATACCATGCATGAGGAGCTTGTTTTAACCCATATAATGCCTTCTTAAGTTTGCAAACAAGATTTTTATCATTGCCAAGTATGAATCCTTCAAGTTGTTCAATATAAACTTCTTCTGTCCTTATTTAAAAATGCAGATTTAACATCCATTTGATATACCTTGAAGTTACAAAAGCTGGAAAATGCAAAAGACATTCTTATGGATTCAAGTCTAGCTACATCAGCAAATATTTCTTCAAAATTTATTCCTTCTTGTTGAGCATAGTCTTTGCATACAAGTCTTGCTTTGTTCCATATTACTTATCCATTTTCATTCAATTTGTCTTTAAATACCCATTTTGTCCCAATTACATCTTTATTATGAGGTTTGGTACAAACTCCCATATATGATTCTTTTCTATTTGATCAAGTTCTTCATTCATTGCCTTAACCCAACATTCATCTTTACTTGCTTGATTCAAATTTGAGGTTCAATTGTGGATAGTAAAGCTAAGTGACTAGATGATCAAATAAATGTTCTTCTGGTTTGTATTACAACTTCTTTATGACCTAGAATTTGAGATTCAGGATGATTTTTCTGAGCATACCTTGATGGACTCTTTTCTTGCACACTTACATTTTCATTTCCTTGGTTCTGATGCTTCTCTTTCTTCTCCTCCTACAATTTCTTTGATCTTAGTAGGGAGTTGTTCATCATCTAATTGTACTTTCTTTTAGTACTAGCAGATGCTTCATTAATCACAACATCTATATTTTCATCAATCTTTTGGAGTCTCTTATCATAACATTTATATCCTTTACTTCTGGAAGAATATCCAAGAAGTATTCCTTCATCATCTCTAGATTCAAATTTTCCAAGATTATCGTCGTTTTTCTTTATAAAACATTTGCTTCCAAACATTCTAAAGTGTTTGACAGTTGTAGGTTTGCCATACTAGAGTTCATACTGAGTTTTGTCATTGTTTACTCGAACATGGGCCTTGTTGAGTATATCGATGACTATATGTACTGCTTCTCCCCAGAAGGTGTGAGGTGTTCCTGACTCATCAATCATGGCACGAGCCATTTGTTGAACTGTTTTGTTTATTCTTTCTACCACTCCATTTTGTTCAGGAATTTTAGTTATGGAGAATTGTCTTTTGATGCCATGTTGCTCATAGAAATTGAAAAATTCATGTGAGGCATTTGATTTTTAATTCCAATTCACTTTTCACCATAGCCTTGAATATTTTAAACTTTTCAAATGCCTCATCTTTATCCTTTAGTAAATCGACCCAACACATTCTTGTAAAGTCGTCAATTAATAACATGAATAATTGTTGACCATGAGGAGACTTCTCATAGGTCCACATAAATCAGTATGAACAAGTTCAATGGGTTTAAACTTTACCTAAAGTGCATTCTTTAGCTTTGAACTGAACCCTAGATTTCTTACCAAATTGGCATGATTTGCAAATACTATTTTCAGGGGGAGAGATGTCTGGCAAGTCACGAACTGCTCCCTTCTTGCTTCATTTGTATAGTTGAGAAAAGTTGAGGTGTCCCAATCTTTTATGCCAGAGCCAACTTTCTTCAAATTTGCTCAAAAAGCAGTGCTCTTTGCCACCTTCTAGGATATAGACATTGCCTGGAGTTCTGGTTCCCTTGATTATAGTCTTACCTATATCCAAAATTCTTACCAAGCAATTCTTTGAATTTAAAGTTTAAAAGAACTTCGTGCCCCTGATTGCACATTTGGCTGACAACTAACAAGTTATGTTTTAACCCATCAACAAATAATACATTCTCAGCTTTGACCCTTTCTTTTAATACCACAGATCCTTTTCCTTTAATAGTAGTAGGTGAATTATTACCAAAAGTCACATTCTTTTCTTTCTTAATTTCATTAAAGGAAATAAACTTATCTCTGTCACTTGTCATATGCTTTGAACAACCGTTGTCAATGTACCATAGATTCTCTTGATCTCTTGCATACAATGCTAGACCACATTTTTCAGAGGAAGTAATTTTCTTTTTCCATACCTTGGGAGGTTTTGACTTTTGCTCATGTTGATAAGATGAATTTATCTTGCTTCTGCATTCAATTTCTTCATGACCAAAGTTATTGCAAATAGAACATTCAACTTCATTCTGAAGGGGGAGAAAGCATTATAAGAAGACTTTTTTGAACTATTTACATTATGTTGATTTTTTTCTTCTCTAGTCATAATCATTTTATAACCAACACAATGAAATGCTTTGTGACAAGTGAAGCATTGACCATTGAAGTAAGAATACATGGGAGTATAATACCTTCTTGAGTAGCTTGCCCTTTGTTCATGGGAAGGTTGTCTTGTTTGAGTATAGTTTGACCCTTCATTCTTTTGCCGAGTTCTGTTATTCTGATGATTGATTCCCCTTACAAAAACGGTGTAGCTTTTTGTACCTGTTTCAGAAGATTTCAAAGGAACTGATGTTTCACCATTTTGATTTGGATTGTATCCAAGACCTGTCTTGATTAGTTTAGAACGTTGAACCTTAATGATTTCCTCTAAGGTTTCAGATCTTTTAGCAAATCTAAGATTTAGATATTTTGTTTTCTCAAGTTCCTTTCTTAGACTCACAATTTCAAATTCTAAGTTCTCACGGTGTTTTTCCTTTTCTTGGACTTGGTTCTTCAAGGCTTCTTCTATTAATTTAGCCTCTTCTAGACAGATATTTAGTTGGTTTATTTCTTCAATTAGGTTGTTTTCTTTATACAGACTGATTTCATTTTCTTGATTCTTGTTTATGACCCTGAGTCTATCAATTTCTTCTAAAGCATCCATAAAGTCATCATTGTTATCAGACTCATTTGCACATTGTTCTTCAAATGCCATAAGTAATTGACAATCTTGATCTGATTCGTCATCCTCATCATTGGAACAACATTCACTGTCTTCACGTGTCTAAAAACATTTCTTGCTACTGAAACCAATTTTGACATTCTTCTTTGGAACATCCTTTCCTTTTTCATGGTTTTCTTTAGAAGGACACTTAGCAACATAGTGACCTACTCTTCCACAAGCAAAACATTTGAAAGGAAGTTTACCTTTGAACCTACGAGTTCCTATTTGCAGCTTCTTCAAAAAATTTGCTTCTTCCTACCTGAAATGTAGCTTGTCCCTTTAGGTTCTTCTTTTTCTTTCCCTTTGTTTGTGGCATTGAATGCAACTTCTCTGATCTCTAATGTATTTCCCTTTTTCCTCATCTCTTAAGCAGTCAAGATCCCATGAAGTTGTTCTCGAGTAAGGCTTTTCAAATCCTGCATTTCTTCAATGATAGATACTATGGCATCGAACTTTGCGATTAGTGATATCAAAATATTTTCAACAAAAACATCATCTTACATTTTATCACCGAGACCTCTCATTGTGTTAACAATCTTGTCTACTCTATGAAAAAAAATTTAAAAAGCTTTCATCATCATGCATTCTGAGATTCATATTAATGGTGCACCGTCCTAGTTCACGTTGTGGCACTTTCCTTCATGCAACTACTTATGCATGTCTCTAGGGTGTACCTCTCATGGAGCATTTTTTATCATTTTGCTTGGTCAACATTGTCCTATGGCATATGCACATTCATCCAAATTTGGTGTATTTCTGGAGGAGATGTAACTACTTTAGCACACTTATCAAGGGTGCACTTCCTCAAAGATTATGCTAATATATATTACTTGGTCAATGAGGTCCAATGACCTCCCTATGCACAAGGATCAAGGGAACTCCTCTAGAGGAGATTATTGTATTTCTTGGATAAAGACCTAATGGAGTGTGTCCCCCTATCGTTGTGGCACTTTCGTTCATGCAACTACTTATGCACGTCTCTAGGGTGTACCTCTCATGGAGCAATTTTTATCATTTTGCTTGGTCAACATTGTCCTATGGCATATGCACATTCATCCAAATTTGGTGTATTTCTGGAGGAGATGTAACTACTTTAGCACACTTATCAAGGGTGCACTTCCTCAAAGATTATGCTAATACATATTACTTGGTCAATGAGGTCCAATGACCTCCCTATGCACAAGGATCAAGGGAACTCCTCTAGAGGAGATTATTGTATTTCTTGGATAAAAACCTATTGGAGTGTGTCCCCCTATCCTTATGACTTGATAATTGTTACTTTTATTAGAAGAGATCTAGGAGAACACTTGCTATTATTATATATTTTACTCGATCCACCTTATTGAAAGTCCACATATCCTATTTTGAAGTAGTTGTTGCACAAATCCTAAAAATTCTTAATGGCACAACCCCACATGGAGAGGATTTGATGAGGATGTTAGAGCTCGCTGACATGATCAACCACATTGGAGAAAATGATGGATTTATGAATAAAATTAATATTTTATTGTAAAGGAGATGCAGTAAAACTATATATAAAGAGTAGCTCTCTCCATTTCTAGTTATGTTCCGATTTGTGGGAGAATTCCGCTATTGAGCTTCATTGAATATCTAATCGAAGTAATGCAAAGCTAAGGATTTTTATGTGTGGTTGTGCATCATTTCATTACTCCCTGGTAAAGAAAATTTAGGGGCTAATATTCATAGGTGGGCTATTTTTCCATGCTTTTCCAAAAATAAGATTCACCATTTTTCATTTTTTCTAAAAAAGATTTGCCCAAATTTTATACCATAAAATTCTTTTACCTTAAAAAACACCAAAATTTTATATAAAGTAATATAAAATCATTAGAAATCTAAATAGCTTTACAAAAATATTTCCAGACATTTTACATTTTGCATATTAGGGACTAGTAAGATTCTATGCAAATAAATTTGTCTCATCTGAAGTTTTTTGTATGCTTGTAAAATAATAACTACAACCATTTATCATCCATTTGCAAGCCTCTTGATTCTATAAATGAATCCATTTGCCCAACATGGATGAGCATAGCTCTCAGTGCTCCATCACCCTATTGTTACTATGCTATAATGTTAAAATTGGCAACTAGGGCCAAACTCCATGTGGGTCACTTTATTTATGACAGTTCATATTGTTCTTGGATTCCTCTCATCAAGAGGTGTAGGATTGATCTAACAATCATCCGATTCTGACATGTATTCATGGAGATATGAATTTATTTGTATTTCTTGACAATTTGTCAAGGTTGGCTAGCAAGCAAAACAGTTTTTTACACCCCCAGCTTATCCCCAACGTGGCATACAACAGGAGACCTTGTGGCGTTATCCCATCATCTCATCATCTCATTCTTCTCTCTCCTAGTCTGATTGGGTATGCGTAGGAGGAGCAGGTCACTCACACGTGGGAAGAAGGAAGGAAGTAGGTCTGATCTAGGGCAGCATTGACTTTGGGTTGACCGTGGAGCAGTAGGGCTGAACTTTGACTGCGTTGACCAGCAAGGAGGTATCTTTGACTGCAGATTAGTGTGGGGAGTCTCTTCCAAGCAAGCCGTAGTTCTGGATAGCAAGCGTTCACCCATGTTTGACCAACCATTGACTAGTGTCGACTGTCAAGGGTCAACCACAGACTTTGACTTTCGTTGACTATAGTTTGACCATCATTTTCGGATTGTTTTGGGCTACCTATCATTACTGTTGGAGGCCGAGCTGACTGAGGTTGACTTGAGGTCCTCTTTGACCTGTTTGACTAGATTTGACTTTGTTGGTTAGGGTTTACTTGCTACTGTGATAAAATTACAGAATTGTGTAATTGTACTATCTCTCTCTCTCTTGAATTATTGAAGAATATAAGAAGAATTGATCAAGGGTTTCCCCACATTGGGGTTTGTCCCTGGCTGGTGCCACATCTTGTGTCTCTTGTCTTGGCTTGTCTTCTACTGTTTACATTTTTGTTCTATCTGCATTTTGCTATCATCTTGATGTGATTGCAATTCTGGAAATTGATATTGGGCTAATAAGAAAACTTGAAGTAAATTGCTCTTAAGCATAGAACATACCATAATTTAACACGGTATTAGAGCTGAGGTGAAGACAAAGCCCAACCAAGAAGTGAAAAAGAAATCACCGAAGACAGTTGGAAAGATCAAAAAGCTTCATCGGTTCCTCATCTCACTTCCTAGCCAAAGACAAGCTCCGTGAGAAGTCTGACTATCACGGATGGAAGATGTCTCTTGATCTGACATTGGAAGATCAAGAAGTATTCCACTGTGTGAGGGGTAAAATTCTGGAGCCTCCATCAAATGCATCAGCTGCCACAAAGAACAAGTACACTAAGGGTGAAGTCAAAGTGAAGAAGATTATTCGAGACTCAATTGATAAGCATCTGGTGGCCTACATTTCCGAGTTGAACACCTCTGAGGAGATCTACGACAAACTGGTAAGCTTGTTTAATGTTAGTTATGCAAATCAAGTTTTGTTTCTCAAAAACAAGCTGAAGGATATTAAGAAGGGCAAGGACGAGGATATTCAATCCTACTTCTTAAGGATCACTGATATCAAGAATGATCTCCTATCGATTGGAGAAGTCATTCCTGACAAGGAACTAACTATCACCACCCTTGGAGGTCTCCCATCTAAATGGTATATATTTAGAACCACTCTTCTCAACAATGATCGACTTCCAGGATTTGAATAATTAATGTCGAGATGCATTCAAGAAGAGACAAGCATGGTAGAGCAAGAAATTCCTTAAAGCAAAGGCAACCCCACTTCTTTCTCCTCTCATGCCAAAACGAGAAATAATTATGTCTAAAGGTCATTTCAAAGGAAAGCTCGGATCGAAGGGTGGAAAGAAGGGAAGATGCTTCGTTTGCAATAAATTTGGCAACTATGCGAGGGAGTGTCCAAATAGAAAGAACACATCACATGGTGATGATCAAAATCACTCCAAGTGCAACTCCAACCACAATCAAAGGAATGGCAGGTTCAATGGCAAAGGAAAGAGGAATGCGGGAAATCAAGGAAGTGGTCAACCCTTGAAGAAATCAAGGAACTCCAGGTATGAATCAAATGTTGTTAACAATAAGCAAGATGAGTATTATCTGATATCGGCCCTCTCCACTACCTCTCCTCCGAACTCGTTGGGAAATTGGCTTATTGATAGTGGTGCCTCAAGGCACTTCACTGGTTACAAGGAAGCTCTCTCTAATCTGATAGAGAAGGAGACAAACTTGGAGATTATTCTTGGAGACAATTCCACCTATCTCGTAAAGGGTGTAGGGAATGTTACTCTTCAATTAAATCAAGGTAACACAATCCATTTGCAAGAAGTCTTATATGTACCTGATCTCAAGAAGAACCTGGTGTCCATTTCAGCAATGGAAGACAAAGGCTACAAGGTAGCATTCATCGATGGCAAGGTACGTGTTTGGAAAAAGAATTTTAAAGATGCTTTCACTCTTGGATTTCAAGTTGACTCTTTATATCAAGTCGGAGGAAGTCTATTGGAATTTGGGAGTCATGTCTTGCGACACATCTCTACAGTCTGAACTATGGCACCGGAGGTTTGCCCACCTTCATTATAATGCTCTACCCGATGTGACACAGATGGTGACAAGGATGCCTGAGTTCAAAGTAGAGCATGAACGTGTATGTTCGAGATGTGCCGAAGGAAAGCTCAAAAGGGGACCATTCCTTTCAAGCCATAGCAAGACCTCCGACATTTTGTAGTTGGTTCACTCCGACATATCTGGTATGATGCCCGTGAACTCTTTGGGAGGACATCTATATTATCTCACTTTTACAGATGATTATTCTCGCAAGACTTGGATATACTTCTTGAAAAAAAAAGGATGAAGTGTTCACCTGGCTCCGTCACTTCAAAGCCTTGATCGAGAAGAGAATCGAGATATTAAAGACTAATAATGGGACCGAGTATGAATTCAATGAGTTCCATGACTTTTGCAAAGAAGTTGGCATTAAGAGGGAGACCACAACGCCATACACTCCTGAGTAGAATGGTGTGGTTGAAAGAAAAAATCGTACGATTGTGGAAGTTGTTTGTGCCATGCTCCATGATCAAAGGCTTCCGAAGTTTCTATGGGCCGAAGCTGTGAATACTGCCGTATATGTTCAAAATCGATGCCCTCATCAAGCATTGGATTCCAAGACCCCCGAAGAAATGTTCACTGGTAACAAACTTGATGTCTCTCATTTCATAATATTTGGAAGTCCCGTATATTTTCATGTGTCGAAAGAGAAAAGAAGCAAATTGGGTGCATCTAGAAATAAGGGAATCTTTGTGGGCTATAGCGAAAATTCTAAGGGCTATAGAATCTATGTGGTTGGTCAAAGGGAAGTCGAAATAAGTCATGATGTCACCTTTGACGAAGATATGGCTCTTAGCAAGGTTGACAATCTTCCTATTCTAAGGAAAGATAAAGAAGCTAACACCAGGAAGTCGGATGAGAAGGAAGATGAAACGATGCCCGATGTTGAAGAACCTATGGATCCTATTGATCCCCCTCCGCAAGAGCCTTCCTCTTCTAGGAAGAGGCCCTCATGGCTTAGGGGGACCCTTGAAGATGCCGAGAGACATATTGCACCCACAGGAACTTTCTGGGAAAGAAAGAAGCCGACCAGGTACCAGAGATACTTGACCATTATGAGCACCATCATTCAAAATGAGCCTACATCGTTCGAAGAAGCCGTAAAGCATCAAGTATGGAAGGATGCTATGAATGAAGAATATGAGTCCATCATGAAGAATGATGTCTAGGATGTGGTCCCCAGACCCCAGGAAAAAACAGTTGTCACCTCGAAATGGCTTTACAAAATTAAGCATGGAGCTGATGGGGGTGCTAAAAAGTACAAGGCTCACTTTGTTGCTCAAGGCTTCTCTCAAAAGGAAGGTGTAGATTATGATGAGATATTTGCACCTGTTGCCCAATACACCACCATCCGCTCGATCATAGCCCTTGCTACTTCGCAAGGATGGAATCTAGATCAGATGGATGTCAAGACAACGTTCTTGCATGGTTCGATTAAAGAGGAAGTCTATGTGGAACAACCCGAGCGGTTTGAGATTCATAAGAATCTCATGTATGCAGGTTGGAGAGAGCTCTCTATGGGCTAAAGCAAGCACCCCAAGCTTGGTATGAGAAGATCGATAGCTATTTGATGAAGTTGGGATTCACTAGGAGTGAAGCCGATCTGAACATTTACTTTAAGGTTGAAGATGATAAGCCTCTCATACTAGTGTTGTAAGTTGACGACCTCTTACTGACAGGTGCAGACCCTCTCATTCACAAATGTAAGAGGGAGTTAACTTCCGAATTTGAGATGAAGGACCTAGGACTAATGCACTATTTCCTAGCACTGGAGGTCTGGCAAAAACCAAGAGAAATTTTCCTATCTCAAGGAAAATACATGGTGAAGATATTGGAGAGATTTGGTATGGTGGATTGCAAGCCCGTGACTACGCCGACAAAGCTTAACTTCAAGAAGTTATGCGATAGTGCTGTCGGACCTGTGTTGGGAAATGTTTCTGAGTATTTTCAACTCATAGGAGTATTGATGTTCTTAGTGAACTCCCATCTGGATATATGTTTTGTAGTCAACATATTGAGCCAATATATAGTTGAGCCTCATCACTCACATTGGATTGGTGCCAAGAAACTTCTGAGATATCTTCGGGGCACAATCACTCATGGATTGAGATACACTGTCGGAAATGTGAGGTTGCATGGTTATTTCGATGCTGATTAGGCAAGCAGTGTGGTGGACCAAAAAAGCACTTTTGGGTGTTGTTTCTCTTTGGGTTTTGCTTCGATATTCTAGATGTGGCCGAATACATTGTTGCGAGTATGACCTCCTGTGAAGTTGTCTGGTTGCGGAAGCTCTTTAGTGAGTTGTTTGGTCATACGCTGGACACTACCGTGATCCTCTGCGCCAACCAGAGTGGGATTCGTTTATTAGAGAATCTTGTATTTCATGATCGCTCCAAGCATATCGATATCAGGTACCACTTTATCTGGGATATGGTACAACTAGGAGCAATAAGGCTCCATCATATTGCAACTAATGAAGCCCCAGGGAAAGTTCAAATTCTTGACTTTCCGAGAACAACTAGGAGTCGTGGAGAGGCCCTCTTATGAGGGTCCTGTATGATATATACTTTGAGCTCTAGAAGCTCCAAGGGGTTTGAGGTACTTCTTGGAGTGATGAGAAACCATAGGGTGAGTGGTTCAGCCTTCCCCTAGTGGTTTGCTATGCACAGGGTGAGTGGTTCAGCCTTCCCCTGTGATACCTTGTGGCGACATGTAGGCCAAAAGAGTGGTTCATCCTTCTCCTGCTGAGACATCCTACCCATGTAGTCTGGGACTCATGGGAAGTACCTCTCATCTAGCCAATAAGTAGGGAAATGAGGATACGGACCATAGTAGTACCGATGGACGCATCGTGTATCTATCGCACTCCCTATGCTAGGATGACATTGATCTGGGATCAATTGGAACTGACTTCGGTTCAGTAAGAGTGATATAATTCACTCTCTTTTGGAACTGACTTCGGGTCAATAAGAGTGGTAGGACACACTCTCTTCATTGGGACTGACTTCGGGTCAATAAGAGTGCTATTAGACACTCTCTTTTATTTGGGACTGACTTCGGGTCAGTAGAGGATGGTATGATACATTCTCGATCACTTCTTCTTCTTCATAGTTCCGCAGAGCAGAACAGAGTAGAGTAGTGCAGAGCAGTGCATTGATGGCAGAGATAGTACCGACAAACAGATGGATTAGCAGATGGAGTTCTCCCTAGTTGAGAGGGAGTGTTAAAATTGGAAACTAGGGCCAAACTCCATGTGGGTCACCTTATTTATGGCAGCTGATATTTTTCTTGGATTCCTCTCATCGAGAGGTGTAGCATTGACCTAACGATCCTCTGATTCCGACATGTATTCATGGAGATATGAATTTATTTGTATTTCTTGACAATTTGTCAAGATCGGCCAACAAGCAAAACAGTGTTTTACACCCCCAACTTATCCTCAACGTGGCATATAAAAGGAGGAGACCTTGTGGCATTATCCCATCATCTCATCATCTCATTCTTCTCTCTCCTAGTCTGATTGGGTATGCGTAGGAGGAGCAGGTCACTCACATGTGGGAAGAAGGAAGGACACAGGTCTGATCTAGGGCAGCGTTGACTTTGGGTTGACCGTGGAGCAGTAGGGCTGAACTTTGACTGCGTTGACCAGCGAGGAGGTATCTTTGACTGCGGATTAGTGTGGGGAGTCTCTTCCAAGCAAGCCACAGTTCTGGACAGCAAGCATTGACCCCTGTTTGACCAACCATTGACCAGCGTTGACTGTCAAGGGTTGACTGCAGACTTTGACTTTCGTTGACTGCAGTTTGACCACCATTTTCGGACTGTTTTGGGTTGCTATCATTGCTGTTGGAGGCCGAGTTGACTGAGGTTGACTTGAGGTCATTGTTGACCTGTTTGACCAGCTTTGACTTTGCTGGTTAGGGTTTAGTTGTTGCTGTCATAAAATTACAGAATTGTGTAATTGTACTATCTCTCTCTCTGTTGAATTATTGAAGAATATAAGAAGAATTGATCAAGGGTTTCCCCGCATTGGGGTTTGTCCCTGGCTGGTGCCACATCTTGTGTCTCTTGTCTTGGCTTGTCTTCTACTGTTTACATTTATGTTCTATCTGCGTTTTACTATCATGTTGATGTGATTGCAATTCTGGAAATTGATATTGGGCTAATTTGAAAACTTGAAGTAAATTTCTCTTAAGCATAGAACATACCACAATTTAACATATAAGTTATGTTTTGCTAAAACTAACTCTTCATTTCACCTTGAGCCCCATTGCATAGCTTCACTGATCCTAATCTTACAAATTAACCACTTGTGTCCAACCAAAGCCCGCTTAAAGTGGAAATAGGGTAGTGTGCTTACATTGGTTCCCCTCTTGAGTTGCCATTTGGCTAGCACCTATCCTACATTATGATCTCAAGTGCCATCTGGATCCATAACATACCATACATAGGGTAATGTTATATGGGATTCAATATATAAAAGGTTTCTTAATAATTTGTTCGCTTGTTTTATCATTTCAAATTTTCCTTATAATTTGATATGCTTTCAAAAATAAAATCTATATTTTATTTTTCCCCTCCTTCCCTAGGATTTTTGGGGATCGTGTTTCCAAATTGTGCCATTTTAATAAACCACACCCATTGCTTGAATTTCAACTCTAAGAAAATCCATCATACCATAAAATTTCATACTAATAAGCTTAAAACCCGTCTTTACCTTAAACATAAACATCGTTGTTGAGAATAGCCCTTTTTGAACAAATGATGATCAAGAATACCACCATGTCTTTCGAGTAGCTTTGAAATCTTTTGCTTGCATTCAACATCTCCTTTCCATAATCCATTTTCAATGTCAAATGGAGAAAGACCCAAAACATCCTGCATTCAATGAAAGATTAGGCAAATGTTAGTCAAATTTAAATAGGAAATGTTAAATGCTAAATAAAGAGGTCAAAATTAAAAGTAAGGCCTTACATCTGTGCCAAAAGCTAGACTGTATTCAGCTCACCCACTACAAAGAATTCCCAAGAGAAAAACAACAAAATGCACAAAAGAAAATAATTGCAGATAGTTGAGATCCACTATATTGATTTATACAACAAGAATCTATATCATCAATATCCTAAGATAACCCACATATGGCCTTGCCCATCACATTAAGAAATAAACAAGAACACCGTGTACGCATTATGGAGTAAAACATGTATAAATACCTCTAAACATTGACCAATAGGTCCCACATCATCCTCGGAAGTAGTATATGACTCTGATATTGCCTGCATAAAGGAACAAGTTAAAACATCCCCCTTTTCCTTCCACGTAAGAAAGCATCTCAACAGCTACACCTTCAAACATCACAATACACAATAAATGTATGCTTCAAGAGTAAAACTTGATATCTGTTCCTCTTCAGACTCTAAGCTAGTATTTAAAGAAATTCAAGAACTAAAACATTGTAAAGAAAAATGTCTGTTCTCCATTACTCCAAAAAGAAAATTCCATTTGAGAAGGGGAATATTATACCCAATATGCATTATGTAATCACGGGGATTCAATGATGGATATACTAGCTAGACCTTGAGAAGAGAAGAATTACCAAGACCCAATCAACATTGAATCATGGAATGCAGTTAAAAGTCATCCAAACACAAAAGCTGTGATTCAGATGCTCCCAGTAGGACTAAAAATTATTGTGATGCTTCTACTACTTACCCACTAAAAAATTGCATTTAAGCATTTTTCTCTACGTCTTTTACAAGAGGCAACTCTATATTAAATGCTTCTGTGCACAGGGTACAACCCTAGGATTCACTTGACCTAATGTAGACATTAGGTACAAGTATAATATGTTGACTTTTATAATTATTTTCCAAACTGTGCACTTGAATATTTGTATTTTTTACCTCCTAATTTGTTTGCAGTCCATTTGTGTTGCCTTATTTGCTACTAGTATGGATGCATCCTCATTTTTTGTCAGTCCCCCAAGGGGGAAGAGAGCTCTTGTAATCACTATCATTCATTGTACTCTAATCTTTGTATTGCTTCGAGAAGTCATGTAGGCAGCAAGATGCTAGGGTTCACAAGGAAACCCTAGGAGTTAGATGTTGTCAAAAAGGAAACCCTAGGAGAAGACAATGACAGAGAGACATCACAGATGTTGATGGAAAGATTGCTCTTGTTGATGCTAGGGATTGTGATTTGCATGTAAATGCTAGACGGGAACATGACCTTGAAGATGATGTTTATCATGGCTCCTACTATAGCAGTAGGGCTTCTACCCTAGATGACATTGAAAGTGGAACTAATGCCTTACATGATTTTGGAGCCTTGTTCTTGTAAGATGTGAGGCTAGGGTAGGATCGTGCAAAGACTAGTTTGATAAGTCTAGAGCTTGGTGTGATCTCTTACTTGGAAGAATACTTGATTATTGTATACTTAATGTTCCATGAAGGTATTGCTGCTTTTGTAGATGCAAAAGTTGAATACCAGGATTTGTGGACTCACACCCAATGATGCACATGTAGAACTAGAGACTAGTGCTAAAGTTGTATATCCATGTACTTGTGTGATGCAAAAAGGCTAGGGTTTGCAAACCATACGGAAGACAACTATGTTAGTATGGAGAGCTTGTGTGATACAAGATTAGTGTATGCACCAAGGATGACTTAATATTGTTTATGCTAGCATGTTCAGGATCTTTGCAGAAGTGACAATCATCGTTTTAGGAGCTATTCTTACTCGGGAGGAGTTGATGGCTAGGGTCTTTTTTATGGTTTCACTAACTAGGATTTCAAGATCTCAGGATTGTACCAACCTATGATAAGTTGTGTACATGAACTTCATCTCTTATATATTAGTGAAGTGTTTCATCTGTCTGATTATTGTGTACTCATAGATTTCATGTTCAGCTTGCATTGTCTTCTTGTTTGGGTAAATTTCATCACTACTTGTTCATGTTGATTTGACATTACATATGGATGAAATTGTTATGAAGTTATTTCAGATCAGTTATAAGCATGAAAAAGTATGCCAAAAGCACTGTAACCTGTTGACATTGAAGTAAACTTGCTTGGTATCTTTTCACTTGAGCTACCTAGTAATTTGAAGTGAAGTATTGACTATTGTTCACTGTTGATTAAATACTTCAAATCAGCTCTAATATTGACAGTTCTGAGGGACTAGATACAGGAAACGTCAATATTGAAGTGAAATTTTGGAAGTTGCATTAATTACTTGATTCTCAAAATTTCGACATGGTATCAATGTTGATTGGATTGAAATTCCCTTCTTGACAGTTTGAAGAATGGATATATCTACTGTTAAAGCTAGCAAAGCGGGAGCATTGGGAGCACAATTTCTCAGAAAACCTCAAGAGTGGAGCATCCCTAGAGCATTTTTTTATACATAATAATGTATTCATGTTTAGAAGAAACATGTAGAATCCACAATTACTAATTAGTTGCAATATATATAAAAACATGAATATTTGTGTTGCTTGTAGATAAACACTACATTATTATGAAGTTAGAAACGTCATCAACAGTACATTCAATGTGATAAAAATCAGTTTGAGTTAACTCTGACTTGGTAAACTCGATTGAGTTGATCAACGACCATATTAACTTAGCCAAGTGCTAAATTCAAAGCGCTAGTTTAGTGCCAAACTATCTAACTCAGGGTTACTTGGGAGCGGGAGCGAAAGCAGGGAGCGGGGGCGAAAACAGGAGCGGGAACGAAAGCAGGGAGCGGGGGCAAAAACAGGAGCGGGAGCGACATTTTGAGAAGCTCCCCGTTTGGGAGCGAATCCTGGAGCATTTTTTACATAATATATATATTTTTTATATTTTAATGCATATATGTCAACAAAAACATGTAGAATGATGAATTAGATATAAAAAACAAAAAAAAAAACATAGATTGAACCATATAACAATGATCATCTAGAAGTTATAATCTTCATCAACCACATCCACAAGTTAGTAACATACAACATATTGAGTTTCATGAATCATGATTCATCAGTGTTAAAGTTTCAAGCTTTCAAAATTCAATATATAACATTTATCATCATTGATCACCAAAGTTGTACTTGTAAGCTAAGTTTAACCATTACAACAAATAATATCTAACATGAAATGAAATGTTATAAAATGAAATGAAATGAAACAATTTTCAACATTCACGAAGCATCATATTCATAATTCATTACCAATGAGTTATAATTGCCAACTTCAAACTTCAAACTTAAATTGTCATATATTGTTTACAAAAATATCATAATAAATATGAAAGAGTCAAGAGTTATAAAAACTACTAGAAACTAGAAAAGACAAGTAAATCTATCATCTACATCTTCCTCTTGCCACCACGAACAATGTCTAATTTCTGAGCAGGTCGTGGTGGTCTTCTAGTAGTCTCCTCCCACACAGACCCACGACTAGAACCAGAAGCAACGTGCCCCCCACGTGAGGATGTACAAGGAGCCAACAACAGAAAAGGAACAAAACTCAGAACTCAAGCACTGCTACTGGATGGTGGGGTGACATGGTTGTTGCTTCATCTTCCTCTCTCATAAGTTCTGCTTCCAGTTCTCATAAGTAGTGCCATCCTCCAAATTATTGTCCTCTAGGTGCTTGTCCCAAATTTTATAAGTTGGATCCTCATAAGACTGATCACAATGATGACTCAACAACCTCAAGTTGTAGTGCACATAAACCAAGCTTTCTGCCTAGTTTTCATTGATTCTGTTTCTTCTCACATTATGTATGAAGTTGTAGGTGCTCCAACACTTCTCTAAAGAAGAAGTATTTACAACCTGTGAGAGAACTTTTTTTTGCCAATTTTAGCAAAAGTCCCTGGCCACCATATGCTTCCCACCATGTGAGAGCATCAAATCTGTCTCTATCTTCCATTGCATGGAAGGAACCAAACAAACCAGTGCAACTGAAGTATTTGCCTAATTCAAGACGCAGATTAGCACATTCCTCCCTATCAAGTATCAACTTGTCTAATGTTTGCAATTATCCTGTAGATACCTTTTCATCTATATGGGGTTTGACCCTAACCCCACCCTCAGGTGCAGGTTGGCCCAACCATGATGCATAGTATTTTGGCGTAAGGATATACGACAAGGCATGTAGTGGAACATTAAGTTTATTCCACCGTGTACACACACAATTGTGAATCAATGTATACAAGTTGGGAACATCATTCTGAACAATATCTTTTATTTGCCCCAACATGGTATTCATCTGCTCATACACCTCCCCAATCATTGGTTTATCTATATCTACAAACTGAATCATGTGATAAATGGGCTTGGTGAATTCCAATACTTGCCTCATACATGCCCAAAACTGACCATCAAGAGTGGTCTCCTCCACCTGTTCAAAACCTTGCCTGTCAGTTGCATTTGTAGCCCTTTCCTTTAATACCTATCAGTGTGGACTTGATACCTGCTAGCCAACGACTCTCTTACCTTCAAAAGGCGCCTGAAGGTGAGGTAATAGCTAGCAAATCTAGTCTTCGCAATCTTCAACAACTCCAATCTTGAGTGACTACAGAAAACGCCATGGGTATTGCTATGGTTTGTAATGAATTTTATCATTTCTTTGCCTCTGTTGTACAAATCACCAATCCATTTGTATTGTTGGTTTTTGTTCTTAATAATATCATGCATCAGAAGGTTCATTATGCGAACCAAACACCCAAACCAAAATATGTTGGGTATTTATCCTCAATAGTTGCTCTCGTCGCCTTATAATTAGGAGCATTATCAATGATGACTTGGATGACATTGTATGGCCCAATACATTTAATTGTTTCAAGTAATGGTTCTGCAATGTTGATGTTAGTCTTGAACTTGTCTGAGTAATCATATGCTGAAAGAAAGATGGCACCACTAACAGACATAGCAAGAACACTTATCAATGGCTTGCCTTTTACATTTGTCCATCCATTAAATACAATGGACACCCTGTTGATTTGGGGTAGCATCGGATGTGCTCTATCCACGAAACTTGGTGGAGAGGCTAAGGCACATGAGATCTCCAATACCCAGAAAGGGTTTGGCCAGATTCTAAAAAGTTTGGGAGATATTAAAATAATTAATATTTTTAATGTAATCCTAAGTCTAAACTTAGGGAAAATAAAATATTAATGTGAATTAATATGAAATTGTGTTAAAATGGTCCAAAAGTCATGGATCAAGCCATATCTGATCTTAGCCATTGATTAGGGACTTAATCTCGGTCGTTGATTCGTCAACAAGAAAAGTATAAGAGGAGGCTTGAGGGTCACTTGGAGGATAGACTGAGGGAGACTAGTAAGTTCAATTTCTAGAGCGGGGTTCGCTGAGAGATTGAACCAGCGGTCCGGTGAGCAATTATCCTGTAGATACCTCCTCATCTATATGGGGTTTGACCCTAACCCCTCCCCGAGGTGCAGGTTGGCCCAACCAAGATGCATAGTATTTTGGCGTAAGGATATACGACAAGGCATGTAGTGGAACATTAAGTTTATTCCACCGTGTACACACACAATTGTGAATCAGTGTATACAAGTTGGGAACATCTTTCTGAACAATATCTTTTATTTGCCCCAACATGGTATCCATCTACTCATACACCTCCCCAATCACTGGTTTATCTGTATCTACAAACTGAATCATGTGATAAATGGGCTTGGTGAATTCCAATACTTGCCTCACACATGCCCAAAACTAACCATCAAGAGTGGTCTCCTCCACCTGTTCAAAACCTTGCCTGTCAGATGCATTTGTAGCCCTTTCCTTTAATACCTATCAGTGTGGACTTGATACCTGCTAGCCAATGACTCTCTTACCTTCAAAAGGCCCCTGAAGGTGAGATAATAGCTAGCAAATCTAGTCTTCACAATCTTCAACAACTCCAATCTTGAGTGACTACAGAAAATGCCATGGGTATTGCTATGGTTTGTAATGAATTTTATCATTTCTTTGCCTCTGTTGTACAAATCACCAATCCATTTGTATTGTTGGCTTTTTTTCTTAATAATATCATGCATCAGAAGGTTCATTATGTGAACCAAACACCCAAACCAAAATATGTTGCGGTATTTATCCTCAATAGTTGCTCCCGCTGCCTTATAATTAGGAGCATTATCAGTGATGACTTGGATGACATTGTATGGCCCAATACGTTCAATTGTTTCAAGTAATGGTTCTGCAATGTTGATGTCAGTCTTGAACTTGTCTGAGTAATCATATGTTGAAAGAAAGATGGCACCACTGACAGACACAGCAAGAACTCTTATCAATGGCTTGCCTTTTACATTTGTCCATCCATCAAATACAATGGACACCCTGTTGATTTGGGGTAGCATCAGATGTGCTCTAGCCACGAAACTTGGTGGAGAGGCTAAGGCACATGAGATCTCCAATACCCAGAAAGGGTTTGGGCAAATTCTAAACAGATTGGGAGATATTAAAATAATTAAAATTTTTAATGTAATCCCTAAGTCTAAACTTAGGGAAAATAAAATATTAATGTGAATTAATATGAAACTGTGTTAGAATGGTCCAAAAGTCATGGATCAAGCCAGATCTAATCTTAGTCGTTGATTAGGGACTTAATCTCGGTCCTTGATTTGTCAACAAGAAAAGTATAAGAGGAGGCTTGAGGGTCACTTGGAGGATAGACTGAGGAAGACCAGTAAGTTCAATTTCTAGAGCGGGGTTAGCTGAGAAATTGAACCAGTGGTCTGGTGAGTAGTCAGGATGCAACAAGTACAGAACAGAGAGACAGGAGATCAGTGCAGAGACAGAAAAGGCAGACGCAGGGCCAGAGGGAGCCACGCAGAGGCAGCAGAGACTTCACAGAGCCAGCAAGGCCTGCGTCATCCACGCAAAGGCTGCATGAGTGACGGAGAAGGCCAAAGAGGCTGTGCAGAGTCTCAACAAGCTGACGCAGAGGGTTTCAAGCCACACAAAGTCAGCAAGTCTGACTCTGGGTTCAGAAGAAGTGCTAAAGAATTTGTCTATCTGTGGGTAAGCCAGTTTGGCACCCTGTTGTACTAGAAAATTGCTAAATAATAAAATCTTCCCTTGCTGCACTAATTTTCCCACATCGGGTTTTTCCGGAGACATTAGTCCAAAATATCTGTGTCAATGTGTTGATTCTTGTGCGTATGTTTGTTTCTGTATTACGGTGTGATATCTGCAATAGTATTTATTTTAATATTTATTGAAGTGATTTCATGAATAACTTATGGTGGAATAAGTAGGAAAAGTAAATCGGTTACTGCAATGATAGAATCAAACATATGCCCATACAAGTCTTTCTTCAGTCTGCACACATGAGACTTCTTCTCATGAGTTTCAAAGCCCTCTGGTTGTTCAATGTATACCTCCTCTTCTATTACCCCGTTCAGAAATGTCGTCTTGACATCCATCTAATGGATCTCCCATCCCATCTAGGCTACAAGAGATATCACGGTCTCAGGTATTTACAGGGAACAGTTGATTATGGGCTCTTATACACCAAGGGGAAGGATATCAAGTTGAGTGGATTTACTGATGCAGATTGGGAAAGAAGTGCAGTGGATCGGAAAAGTACCTCTAGGTACTGTTTCAACATTGGATCAGGAATGACCTCCTAGTGCAGTAGGAAACAGAAGTCCGTGGCTCTAAGCTCATCTGAGGCAGAATATATGGCAGCAAGCACAGCTTTGTGTGAGGCCATATGGCTTAGAAAACTGTTGGTGAACCTATTCAGAAGAAATATGGAGGTCCCCAGGATCATGTGTGATAATCAGAGTTGCATCAAACTCTTTGAGAATCCAGTGTTTCATGATAGGTCGAAGCATATTGATATCCGGTGTCACTTTGTCAGACACTGTGTCGAACGAGGAGCTGTACAGTTGAACTACACACCTACAAGAAAACAGGTGGCAGATATTCTCACGAAGGCCCTTGGAAAGTCAAAATTTGACTACTTCAGGGAAAAGATGGGGATGGTAAAGAACCCCTTTTAGAAGGAGAAATGAGTGTGTTGACAGCAAGAACGAAGAGGGAGTTGCAATGCAAATGCAGAGTGGGGAGAAAGTACCAGCAATAGTATAGATGCAGAGGGAGTTGTCGTACAGATGCAGTAGTGGCAGTAGCATTGGTAGCGCCATGGCCAGCAGTACAAGATACAACAGTGCAGAGGATGTTGGGCAGGAAGGCTTAGCATCAGCACAGGAACCGATGTCGGATGATCAGGGTGATGCTCAGTGAGGAGTATTGCCAGAGCACAGTCCTCGCTAAGAGGGAGTGTTGATTTTGGGTAGCATCGTATGTGCTCTAGCCACAAAACTTGGTGGAGAGGCTAAGGCACATGAGATCTCCAATACCCAGAAAGGGTTTGGGTAGATTCTAAACAGTTTGGGAGATATTAAAATAATTAATATTTTTAATGTAATCCCTAAGTCTAAACTTAGGGAAAATAAAATATTAATGTGAATTAATATGAAACTGTGTTAGAATGGTTCAAAAGTCATGGATCAAGCCAAATCTAATTTTAGTCGTTGATTAGGGACTTAATCTCGGCCGTTGATTTGTCAACAAGAAAAGTATAAGAGGAGGCTTGAGGGTCACTTGGAGGATACACTGAGGGAGACCAATCAGTTCAATTTCTGAAGCAAGGTTAGCTGAGAAATTGAACCAGTGGTCTGGTGAGCAGTCAGGAGGCAGCAAGTACGGAACAAAGAGACGGGAGATCAATGCAGAGACAGAAAAGACAGACGCAGGGCCAGAGGGAGCCACGCAGAGGCAGCAAAGACTGCACAGAGCCAGCAAGGCCTGCGTCATCCACACAGAGGCTGCAAGAGTGACACAAAAGGCTAGAGAGGCTGCACAGAGTCTCAACAAGCTGACGCAGAGGGTTTCAAGCCACGTAAAGTTCAACAGGGCTGACATTGGGTTCAGAAGAAGTGCTGAAGAATTTGTCTATCTGTGGGTAAGCCAGATTGGCACCTTGTTGTACTAGAAAATTGCTAAATAATAAAATCCTCCCTTGTTGCGCCAGTTTTCCCACATTGGGTTTTTCCAGGGACATTAGTTCAAAATATCTGTGTCAATGTGTTTATTCTTGTGCATATGTTTATTTCTGTATTACGGTGTGATATATGCAGCAGTATTTATTTTAATGTTTATTGAAGTGATTTCATGAATAACTTGTGATGAAATAAGTAGGAAAAGTAAATCAGTTACTATAGTGATAGAATTTTCACACACCCCATGCTCAGTCCAAGAATTTTTCATTCTACTTAAAGAATGTGATATTTTTGCTTTTTCATGATCAAGTCCAACGGTTCTAGCCTTGTCATACCCAGGGCTCTTGTATCCTTTAGGGGCATCATTTATGGCAGAAACCATTTCATGCCAATAATGTAAGCGAAGAACATCAAATGGTACCCACATGCATAGAGAAATCAGTAAACTTTTGAATCCACATCATTCCTACAGCATTCATTAAGGAAAACTGATATGGTCTATGCCTTAGAGAGATGTTTGGTGACCCTGTGCCCCCATATCCACTACCATGGGAGGATGCTGAAGGAGTTATTTATGCATGTGATTGTGAGCTTGGTTCAAAGAAACCCTTTGATTTTTTAGATTTATATTGGGCTTCCTCCTCTTCCCTTATGTATTTGGCTCTATCTGCTGCTGACACACCTGTACAGGTTTTGATTCCTATTTGTTTATCTCCATCCCATGGTCTTTTCCCACAGAGGTGCTTTTTGTCATGGGTGTATGAACCTGTGTAATTATTGTTGCAATGGGGGCAGTGAAATTTAGTGGTTCCACCCCCTTTCCCTGCTTCAGGGCTATTAACATATTTCCACAATGGGGTTTGGTCTTGTTTAGTTTTTTGAGCTGACTCATGTTCACTCTCCTCTAGCTCCTCCTCACCAAGGTACTCCTCTCTGAGGTTTTCATCAAATCCACTATAACCCACTTCTTCATCCCCTTCTTCATTTTCAACCCTCCTTTTTCTACTCTCCAACACCATAATAACAAAAAAAGGAACCAAGAAGAAGAAAATGCAAAGCAATATAACCATGATGTTTGAAATTTGAAGTTTTGAATCTACAAAAAAAAATGGAATGGGAAATAGAGAAAAAAATTATTTATTTATTTGGCAATGAACATAAAAAAAATAAAAAAATAAATAAATAAAATTTGCTAGATTAGAGTGTAGATCCTACCTCTTTGGCCTCCAATCTCCCCTTGCAAGCTCTTCAAACACCTCCAAGCTCCTCTCCTTGCTCTCCAAACTCTCTTGCTCTCTCTCACTTAGGATGAAGTGAATAATGAGAGGGGAGAGGGTTTATTTATCCCCCCACCTTCCCTCTCTCCCTGTTTCCCTCCCCTTCCCTCCCTCTCCAGGCCGACGTTGCCCCTCTCTTAGTCGCACAGGGGTTCCTCTCTGCCAATCGTGAGCGATTTTTCCAACTGGGGAGCATTCGGGAGCGATTTGCGGGGGAGCACCCCCCTCGATCTTGCTCCCAATTCGCACTCCCGACCACTCCCCAGTTGGAAAAATCGCTCCCAGAGCGACGGGAGTGACGCTCCCTCCATCGCTCCCAAAAAAACTAGGGAGCACATTTTTTAGGTCGGGAGAGCGAATTGGGAGCAAGATGGAGGGGGCGGGGGGGGCGCGCTCCCCCGCAACCCTGATCTAACTCAAAACATGACTGAGTCAATTGCATACCAACTAGCCCTACTCAACGGTGTCCAACCTCGACTTCATTGGAGAAGACTCAACAGGGAGAATTAAATTTCAAAAAAGAAAAACAAAATCCTATTTATTTGCCTCACACCTCCCTCATTGAGAATTTGTGACCATTTGGAGTTTTGGAGCAGTGTTAAAGTATTGAAAAGCAGTGATTTAGAGTGAGCTTGGAAAAACATATTTCGTCTCCAATGGTTTGGAATCCTTAAAATAATTTTTGTTAATTAAAAATTAATTTTTTATGTATTTTTTTACTACACTGAGTCATTGAAATCAAATAGGTCCAAGTTGAACCGAGACTGAGTCCAAGTTAACCCTCAACCAATTCTGAATCTAATTCCAAGTTGACCGTCAACCGATTCCGAGTCTCAGTTCAAGTTTTAAAACATTGATTATATTCAAGCATCAAACATCTAGTAATTACAAACATACAAATTTTTCAAGCATGGGAAGTAGACCATTAATTTATGGAATGAAATAAGCTATTTTCCAATCGTCAACATGACCAAAGAATTATGTTGACAAAGTAGGCCATAGATCATAAGTTCTAAAATGATAATTAAGAATGGAGACTGGAAGGTCCAAGGGGCATAACATTAAACTAGGTTACTTTCTATGACATATAAAGCAGTGACAAAGGAGGAAAAAATATTCTAATTTCTATCTACATTCCTTGCAACTTTGCACCGCGAGGTCCACCATGATCTCCCCATGAGCCTCCATGTGGTAGTGAAACCAAAGCCGGAGCCTAAGTCAAAATTGGAAGTAATTGTGTACATGGAAGTGGAATTAAACATGAATCCCCTGCTACTAGAGTCCCAATGAAGGTAACTATGGTAGTAGATGGGGGTGGCACCTCACCGTGATCATCATCATCATAAAGAGCACTCTCCAACTATTGTCAAACCAATGCTCCAACCTCCAATTATCCTCGCCCTCTGGATTGTTATCTCAAGTCTTACATGCTTTATCCATCTTTCACTCCTCACTAATGTGACAACAATCACAAGTTGTAATGCACATTAGCCAAGCTCTTTGAGCGATTTACAATCAACGTATTTCTTTTGACACTGCAGATGAAACAGTAGGTGCTCCAACACCTCTCTATGTAAGAAGTGTTTACCACCTGTAAAAGCATCGGTGTAGTTGTGAGGAAGAACTTCCATTTAAGAGAAGACAAATTCCCTTAATCTCTAATTGTATGGTTGGTCCCAAATGCATGATTACCATTGATGTACTGGTTCAATTGCTTACATATGATATCACATTCCTCATCAAGGACAAGTTTGTCTAATGCTTCCATATGACCAACCTAAACCCCTAGATCTTGGTGTGGCTTTCTCTTCACCCCACCACCAAGTGTTGGTGCTTGGAACCATGACGTACAATAGTATTCTGCTATAAGCACATATGTGAAGGCATGTAGTGGAATATTTAACCTTTCCCTCCATTTTTCCACCTTTATACAAATATGATTATACAAGTTTACATCTCGGACCTAAACTATTAGTTTTGTAGCACTGGATAGGTGTTCTAGTCTTGACTTTGGTCAGAGAGGCTAAGGAACACTAGACGTCCAAAAACCATAAAATGTTTTAGGAGAAAACACCTAGAGATGGCTCAATTAATTTAATTGATCAACAATTAAATATTTCCTACGTATAACTTACAAAAAGTGATTAATTAACAGCTATTAACTGAGATAGGTGAGAATTCTCTAGAAACTCACATGGATCGACTCAGAAATGATCTTAGCCATTGAAGAGGATCTAAACATCGTCGTTGGTTCTCCAACGAGAGATTATAAGAGCAGGGCAATGGGGTTGAGTAGGACACACTTGAGAGGTCGATTTCCTTGGCAGATTGAGCATCCAGCAATTGAGCAGAGAGAGTTCGAATTAGAAGGGAAGCAGAGACAATGAGTCTAGAGGAAGATTTCCAGTTTCGGAGAACCAACAACAAGAGACTGAGTTAATACAATAGACGTTGCGCATGCAGCTTCAAAGTCGCAAATCGATTGGTTGAGTAGGGGATCGATTCAGCTTCCAGAGGCCAGGAAAATTTCCCAAAGGGTCAGAGGATCACTTCCAGCAGCGGCAGCAGGCATGACGCCTAACTTAGAGGTAGATTCCAGGAGTGCAAGTTACATGTTGCGCATCATCTGTGCAGAGTCTTGGGCAGGGGTTTTGGACGACCAATTTTCCTAAGTGGTGTTGTGTTGGGATCAATGTTTTAAAACTCCGACTCCCAAATCGAACGAGGGTCAACTCCGACTCCGACTCCGACTCGATATCAACTCGGTCGGCTCGATTTCAATGACTCAGTCATTGTAATACATATATTAAATATTTATTTTTTATAAAAACACATAATTTTAAAGATTTTCGTTCATGTTTCCAAACACACAGCATTAGAATATAGATAGAAGACAACATATGATCAAAGTAGGCTCATGAATATATCCATTATATCAAAATGGCACCCAGTGCACTGTCCAATACATACACGATGATGATATAGAGATCAAAACAAAAACACATAACCAAGGAGGCTAGAAATGGCCTCTACAACAAAAATCTGTGACTAGTACTACTGGCTACTGCTAGAGTTGCCAACATCATCATCTGGCTTAGTGTTACTTGGGAGCGGGAGCAAAAGCGGGGAGCAGGAGCAAAAACGGGATCGAGAGCGACATTTTGAGAAGCTCCCGACTTGGGAGTGAATCCCGAAGGAGTTTGACAACCAATGTCACTAACATCAAGGTACATAGAGGGATTGGTGATCTTGATTAAATACGAGTTCCATACCCTAATACATGACAAAATTCAATGGAAACATTGCAATCCCCCAATCCTGAAATCCTAAAAAACTGATAAGTCTGCTGGATTTTGAATGAAATCTAAAATTCTACTTTCTCCATATGAAATCTAATGAGGCCGGAACCACTCTCAAACATCCTGAGTCATTTCATGGTAATGTTAAAAATTTAAGTAAAAGGATGAAAATGAAGATTAAGGAGAATGTCACTTTTACTTTAAGAATTTAACATTACCATGAATAGCATATCAATACTAGGGATCAGAGTCAGACAGGGAAACCCATGAGTCAGACAGGGAAGCCTAGGGATTCCCCAAAAATAAAACAAATAAAAAGTAAAAATCGTTTTTTTGGGTTCACTGGCCGTTGTACGTAACCCAGCTAGGTTGATACGGACTCGGCCGAGCCGGTCGGGTTATTACCAAGCTCGGCCGGCCGAACTGATTCAATGGGCAGGTCACAAAATCCAAGGCTGCCTCGGACCAACTCAGCCAAGTCGGTTCCTAGCCAGCCGTTTTTTAAAACATTGGTTGGGATTGCCTATGGAGGAGGGAGAAATTCCCTCAATAATTTTGCCAACTCTTCTTGCTAAGGATTGCTAGTTTTCGGCATCCAAATTCTACTCAGATTATTCACTGCTGCATAATAATAAAACCCTCATATGTTGCACTGATTTTCCCACATTGGGTTTTTCTAGGGACAACTATCCAAAAATAACTGTGTCAATTTCATTGTGTGTGCTATATCATTTTCTCAGTTCCTACTTTTGCTTCTGCGATATTTTTTATGGTGAAGAAATTGTAGCGTGAATTATTCGTTGTTTGTAGTAGCAAATAAATTGCTTAATAATTAATCAATTAGAAGAATAATTTCGAGTGGCTGCAATTTAAGGAAATTTCACATGGTTTCAGAGCAGTGTTGAAGACAAATCATTGGCTCAGTGATGAGGAGAAATTTTACAGCTTCAGAGGGACTCTCTGAGCAAAATTTCTAGATATGTGCTGAGGGCCATCTAAGCAGTGTGAATTGTTGGGAAGAGGTCGATATTTAGTTGCAGATGGAAGAAAACTTTAATTTTGTCTAGTAGCAGTTCCAACAGGTAGTGGTGTTGTCAGGAAGTTATTCCAGTGAGCAGAACAAAGAATTCGTTGAGCAAATATGGGCATAGTTGGTTTGCAATAACAAATCAATGCTAGTTGGAAGAGAAAAGCACACACGGGGGGATTTTCTCAGAGGATTTCAAAATTCAGTTTTCTAGAGGAAATTTGTGATTTCCGGTTGCAGGTGGTAGTAGCAGCATGCAAAACTGCGCATTCTAGGAGGGAATGCAAGTACATCCAAAACTATTCAACTTGTTTTCATATATTTGAGATCATGCTTCTCTACAAGGTTTGCATCTGATCGAACCAAAATGTCTATGTTCACAAGATCCCACAAACCATTCATTTTCAAAATCATGGTAATTTTCTCCTTCCAGGGACTGGAATTACCAACCCCATCCAAAATGTCTTTATATCGCAAACTACTCAGTGCTACCATCTTCACAAATCAACAATGAACACGAAACCCGACTGCAAAATTTAAAAATAATTGTATTGTTGTAAAAAAGATAAACTCATTTCTGCAAACCCTAGTGATTTTTGATCTCTCTCCCAAAGTTATATAGAAAGCTTTGATACCATGTTAAATGTCCTAATACTATCCTAGATTTATTTTCTTACAACAATTTATTCCTAGCAATTTATTTAATTAACAAAAGAAATCCTGAATCACTGAAAAATAAAATCATTGGTATTTTAACATCTAGAGATATATGTAGCGGAAATAAACTTAAGAGATCAATCACACATTGCAATAGAAATAATACACCCACAACCATTCTCCATCATTTATTAATCTAGAAAATCAACGTTTCAACCCACAGAGAATTTACAAAGAAAAATTTAGTGATTGGAACTTGCAACTCGATCCAAATGGAATAATTCGACCCAAGGAAAATTGACCAAAAGGAAATCGACCTATGAAGAAATTCGTCCTAAAGAAAATCAGCCCACCTCACACCAAAAAATCGACCTCTACACCTAACTCTCACCTGGCCTCTGCGTACTCACAACTCAGCCCTAAAAATCAGCCTCCCCAGCATCTGCACATCCTTCTCACTTCAGCAATTCGACCTCTCCAAATCCCAACAAATCGACCTCCTGGAAACACCCCAAAATCATCCTTGTATTCTTCATATTTCTCCACAGTCGAACTGAACCTCACGCTTTAGAGAATTCACTGACTCATTCATGAGAAAATCGCTTTCCCAAGAATGTGTTAGTTGCCTCTCTCTCTTGTGTTCCAGTGTCTTCACCTCTTCGCTAGGCTTTAGAGAATTCACTGACTCATTCATGAGAAAATCGCTTTCCCAAGAATGTGTTAGTTGCCTCTCTCTCTTGTGTTCCAAATCCATAACCATAATCTCCCTTCTAGAAGATCTTGAAGATCAATGTTTGAGATTATTTCCAGGTCACTTAAATAATTAAATTTTTTATCCTTAGAAAAGGACTTAATAGTCCACATAATTAATTGACTTTGATTATTTTACCTTTCCTAAGTTAGACATAAGAAAGAAGCCATAAATCACTTACTCCACCATGCAAGCACCTAAAGAGGCAAAAAATCATCTTTCACATGCTAAGACACCAAGCCTATGTAGAAGACCATCTGAAGCTACCACAAGCTTTAAAACGATTGAAGGTTGGTCATAGGATATGCGGCAAAATCCATAACTCGAGATGAGGCCAATTGTGCTAGTAAAGGTCACGTGGGGTAGCAGAGGTCATTGAGGCCACAGAATAAACCGCAAGAACCCACATAGAGAGACTAGCCTATGGTGGCCAACAAGGGTTGTCAAACCAACAACAACCAACACGGAAAAAAATGTAGTATTAGCCGAAGGTGTAGGATAGGACAGTGAATAGCAGGTCTAGTTGGCCAAGTAGAGAATGGATTGGGAGGCAGGAAATCAACACTCAAACATAAAAGAAGAGGACAGACATCGCGAGTGAGTGGAGATCCATTGTTGTGGTTTGAGGTAGTAGTCATTGTAGAGTGATCGTTGTGTAATAGGTCTACAAAGTTGTGACAAGCATCGAGTTGTGACAGACAGTAAAAGCTTGCAGGCACAAGTAAGTGCAAAGGAATAATTAGCTGATGGCAGCGAGGGGATGTTGAGTGAAAGTAAGCCAGCGACGTAGCAGCGAGGGGATGTTGAGTGAAAGTAAGCCAGCGACGCAGCAACTTGGAAAAACCAGCGTTTTAAAATTTAGCTAAGCCGACCGAGCTGGACCCTTGCTCGGGTCGACTCGACACAAAACCAATGCATTAGCCAGTCTATTATCGAACCGGCTGAATCGAGTTTGGCTCGACCGGGTCCGACTTAAATCAACCGAGCCAGTCAAACTCGGTTAGTGGCGCATTTTGGAGGGAATGCAGACTCCAAACTCACTTATTTTTTGGTTTTATGTTTTCTGTTTGCCCATCTAACCTCTCCCAAGCCTATAAAAGCTACCCAGCCCCCTCACATTTCCTCACAGCTATCTCATCGCATTTGTGTGAGAACTTATGAGGATTTTGTGAAGAGTTGTGAAGTTGGTTTTTGGAGCAGCAGCGACGAGTCTTAGGCAATCATTGGAGCAACAGTGAAGAGCTTCTTACACAACCATTGGAGCAACATTGAAGAGTTGGTTTGTTGGAGCAGCATTGTTGAGGTTAGAGCCTAAAGGTTTTTTTTTCACTTCTCAATTCTGCCTTTGCTTGTGTTTTTTTTTTTTTTTTTGCAAATCTGAAAATTTAAAAGAGTAATTTTTGTTAAAAAAATGAAAATTGAAGAGTTGTTTTTTTTTCTTTTCATTTTTAGATCTGTTTCCTTTCATTTCCAAGTCCAAATATTAGAAAATGACTCCTAGAATGAAAGGTGTTGCTTGGGCCTATGCTAAGATGATTGATAATCAAATGCATTGCAAATTTTTTCATGGAAAAATGAAGGGAGGTGGAGGGGGCATTCATACGCTGAAACAACACTTGGCTGGTATTAAAGGCCAAATTGCTCCATGTGCAACACCAGCAAAATAAACTCGGGATATTAGGAAGCAGTTGATAGAAAATTTTGAGAAGCTTGAGCAAGAAAAAGCTAGGCAAAAAGAAATAGAGGTTGAAATTGGGAGGAAGAGGAGTACAAAACACATGATAGCTACCAACCCCAATTTTGATTACGAGGGCTCTTCATCTATCCCTTGCACTGATGCATCCAACCCCTTTCACTATGTTCCTCCCTCTTTGGAGCCTAATCAAAAAAGGGTAAAGGTAAAATGAAAAAGAAGGGTGATATCAAAAGTTATTTCACACCTTCTTCTCCCTCTGATAGTGCACATGATCCTCAAGCTAATAGAGATCAAATGCAGCCCACTTTAGATGACCATTGGAAGAAAGAATTGAGAGAAACTGCTTGTGATTACATAGCTAGATGGTGGTATGATGTTGATATCCCCTTCAATGCTTCTCGTTCACCATATTATGGACCTATGTTCCATGCCATATTTGCTGCTGGAAAGGGCTTCAAAGGCCCTACTATGCATGAGTTAAGGGGATCTCTTTTGCAAAAAGAGGTTTTGTCCATTGATGAATATTTGAAATATTTCAAAAGCTCATGGGCAAAAATAGGTTGTACCATCATGTCAGATGGATGGATTGATCAAAGGAACCGTACCATTATAAACTTTCTCATATTTTGCCCATAGGGAACCATGTTTCTAAAAGCAGTGGATGCATCTGATAGGGTGAAAGATGCACACTTATTGTTTCAGCGTTTGGATGAAATTGTTGAAGAGGAGAGGGTGGCTAATGTTGTTCAAATCATCACAAATAATGCCTCTAACTATGTTCTTGCTGGTAAAATGTTAGAGGAAAAACACAAAACCATCTTTTGGACCCCATGTGTTGCACTGGCACATTGCATAGACCTCATGGTTGAGGATATTGGTAAAATAGATTGGATCACGAACACTATAGAGCATGCCAAAAGTGTAACAAAATATATCTACAATCACTCATGGATTTTGAACTTGATGAGGAAACACACAGGGGGCAGGGATATGATTAGGCCTGCCATCACTAGATTTGCAACTCATTTTTTGACATTGCAATCTATGCTTTCCCAACATAGAAACTTGCAAAGGGTGTTTTCTAGTGATGAATGGAATGAATGTCAATGGTGTGGGAAACAAAGTTGATGAAGAGATATTTTGGAAAAAAGCAGCAGAGATTGTGAAGGTTGTTGAGCCACTGGTTAAGGTGTTGCGGTTGGTAGATGGGGAAAGATTCGCTATGGGCTTCATTTATGAAGATATGGATCAAGCAAAGGAGAAAATAAAGGCAGCATACAACACTAGAGTGGCTAAGTATGGGCCCATTTAGGAAATCATTGATCAAAGATGGAACAATCAACTCCATTGCCCTATACATGCAACTGGGTATTTTCTGAACCCAAGGTATCATTATAAAGCTCTGGAGGCAAAAGCTTTGACTAGGGAAGTTAAGGATTGTTAATTTTAGGTATGTTCTATGCTTAGAGCAATTTACTTCAATTTTTCATATTAGCCCAATGACAATATTCACATTAGCAATCACATTAACATGATAGTAAAGTGCAGATAGAACATAAACATAAATAGCATAAGACAAGCCAAGACAAGAGGACACAAGATGTGGCACCAACCAAGGACAAACCCCAATGTGGGGAAACCCTTGATCAATTCTTTTTATATTATTCAATAGTTCAACAGAGAGAGAGAAATAGAGTACAATGATTTGAAGTCAATACTTGACTTGACAA
Organism: Pinus tabuliformis; assembly: GCA_031772625.1. Lineage (NCBI taxonomy): Eukaryota > Viridiplantae > Streptophyta > Pinopsida > Pinales > Pinaceae > Pinus > Pinus tabuliformis. The sequence goes on along the minus strand of CM062806.1, from coordinate 967,575,109 downwards.
ATAGGAGATCAAACATCAGAGATCTTCACCATGAAGATGATACAATGAGGATGGAATTCTGGAACCAAGGACTGAAGATATGCAGCAGATGATATGCATAAAACAACTCAACCAATTACCCAAAATGCTGAAGCTTTCCTTCCATAAAACTCTTCTTCCTTTGTTACTTCACTGATCATCTCAAGGTTGCCCATTTAGCATCTTATATATCTTGTAAGGACTGAAGCATATCTTGGCAAACCTGATCACTGGTTAGGGCACAAGCTCTGAGTACCACAACAACCTAAACATATCCAATGGTCGACCTATTGACTGCGGTTAGCCTTCATACAGTTCCTCCTTCTGTACACTGCCTTGAGGGGATGTTATACTTCTGAACGCAACACTTAAATGCCTCCAACTATTGGCTATGGCCTGCGGCCTAGCCTAGCAGTGGACTGAGACTTAGGTCTCCTTAATTAGTGCCTCAATCAGCCCTTAAGCAACCAGACTTAGGCTCCTCGATACAACGGATTCTTATGTCCAGCAACTTGAGATCAAGAACAGCTTTATCATGCCCAACACAATCCATGCTGTCACCTACAACAATATGGATTTATCATTCATCATGACAGTGGCTAGGTGACTGTAGTTAGGTTGCGTATTAGGCCTCCTTCTGGACTGCAACTAAGCCTTCTTATGACTGTTGTTAGGACTGCCTTTGACCAGCGGATTATGTCTCCTCCTGTAGCTACGTATTAGGGTCAAGTTGTTGTGGAATAGGATCACTCTCTAGCTGTGAATTAGGGCTCAATAGACTGCGGATTTAGGGCACCCTAGTACAGCGTATAAGGGCCTCTTTGAATAACGAATAAGCGTCACCCTTTACTACGGATTTAGGGCACCTCTTGACCTGTGGTTAGGTCACTTTCGAATAGCAGAGAGGACTCTTTAGAACTGCAGATAGGAGCCTCTTTACAATAGTAGCTAGCTCCATCCTTGACTGCATATGGGAGCCTTCTCTTAACTGCGTCTAGGGCTAGGGTTAGATCTCCTTTAGGGCAACGTATAGGTCTCTCCTTGGGTCTGCAATTAGGGCTTCTTCCTTCACTGCATCTAGGGCTTCTCCCTCTTGATCTTTCTAGCCACCAAAACCCAAACGAGTGGAGAGAGATCTTAGGAGAAGTGTGTGTGAAAATGACTTGAAGACCTCTTCTATTTATAATAAAACGTTGAGGAGTTGGGGAAATTTGATTGTTGGCCGACCTTGACAAATTGTCAAATAACATAAATAAATTCATATCTCCATGAATACATATCGGAATTGGATGATCGTTAGATCAATCCTACACCTCCCAATGAGAGGAGTCCAAGAAAAATATCAGTTGCCATAAATAAGAACACCCACATGGAGTTTGGCCCTAGTTGCCAATTTTAACAGAGATGGATTGATTGACTGCATTGATCACATGGTCCCTAAGGAGAGTGACCGGTTGGATATACACCGACAGATCACTTGTTTTAGCAGAGCCACAGGTACCTTTGGTAAGAATCGAGCAAGCATTGCAAGGGAAGCAAATGAGCCAAGTGAACAAACAATTTCAATTTTCAAATTCTTATTTTGTTAAATTGTTTATAATTTGAAAGTTGGATATAATTTGTTGAGCTAACTCATTACACAACTATGTCTTTTGCAGCAAAATGGTGGGAGGCATTTGGTAGCCATTGTCCTCAATTGTAGAAGTTTGCAATCCGTATTTTGAGTCAAACTTGCAGTTATACTGGGTGTGAGCACAATTGGTCTATCTTCGGGAGGATTTACATGAAGAGAAATAGTTTGGAACAAAAATGGTTAAATGATCTAGTCTATGTCCAATACAACCTCCAGCTAAGACGCAACTAATTGCTGAACAAAAGACCTAGTACAAATCCCACTGTGTTGGAAGATATTGATCCAACATCAGATTGGGTAGTGGAGAGTCATCCAGCAGAGTTTGATTCTAATGAGGATATTGATATTGATTTGGATTTACAAATGGAGGCAGTAGTTGAACATCATGTTCAGTTAAAGGAAGATCTACACCTAGATTAGCCATTTAGATTAAAAATAACCAAGATAATTGCATCGAACTTTAGTTTAGGTGCATTTCATATTAACACATCTCATTGTTTTACTTGCAAATAGTCATTAAACTTGTCATTTATGAATATTTATTGAATTGGATACTTTGGGAAAGTATTATCTCATTGTGCAAGTAGAATTATAATCGGTTTCATTTGCAAGACATTATTTCCTTGTATGCCTTGGATTAATAAGTGATCATATATCTTGAAAGTATTTTAATATCTTGTATTGATTTTGCTAACATCTTTTGTTTCATTTTCAAGATTACTTGTGTTTCAATTTGAAGCACCTTATTTTATTTTGAGCAAGTATCATTCATTTTGAGCAATATTTTGAAGGCATTGGTTTTACATATGCTTATTATTATCTCATGTATTGATGGTTATTGAAGTTGATTTTAGCTCATATTGCTCATATTATATTTGTTTGTAATCTCAAAAAAGTAATCCATTTCACTCTAACATCTCCTAGAAACCTCACATCTTTTAACTTAGTTTTCCATTTAGGGACCACCCCCCTTAGCTAACCTAGAAGATAGCTTAAATAGAGAGAGTCGGGAATAGGTGACAACCCCTTCTCTTAGTTCTTGCCACCAACCACACCTTGTGGGGTTAAAGGCTTTTCTCACTAATGGGTAGGTGTAGGAAGCAAGCGATAATAGGTCTACTTAGATATTTAAAGGTGATCACGATTTGAAGTATTGTTATGCCCTTAATAGTTAAGTATGGTCCACTTTGATGCATCCATGGTTATTTTTTCTAATGAATGGTTTGTTTCTCTTGAGTTTAAGATGGTTTTTCCAAGTGGCCTTACACAGAGCAGTTGAGGCCTTGAGGGAATACTATTCCACTCCTACTCCACATGATGCCCAAGCCATGCTACACTTCTAAAGAGCGTGATGATGTAGATGCAGTGTTGCCCTTCTACAACAAAGCATTGGGCATTTTGATGATCTTGGCTATTGATGGACACCCCAGAGTACCCTCAGATGCCAGAACACTAAGCTCATATTTCTTGGCATTGAGGATTATTCATGATGTACCTAGCGCACCAACCATGCCCCCAAGTTGGCCTTTACACTACTTGATGGGTATGGCATGATTTGGAGCCCAGATGCAAATGACAATCACTAGGATGACTAGGGAGGACTTGTTGTACCTTATGTAGCCCAAACGCTGGAGAGAGTACACCATGTTCTCTAGATGGCACCAATGTAGATGACGCAAGGCACCCAGAGCTAGCCTTTGAACACATGTAAATGTTTCGCAACTTCATTTGAGGACCCTTCCTCAAATTGATGTTGATCATGATGCTATTGCTAAGTGACACATCTAGCCCTTCCATTGCATTTTTGCAACATTTTGAGCCCTAAAAGTGCATGACATCCTACTTAAAAAGACCTTATGGCTCACATGTGTGGGAAAATGTTTGCATATCTATGTTGTTTCGCTTTGGGTTGGCTTGTAACCCATTTACTTTGTGTCTACATAAAATTAAACGTGTTTAGGGGCTTTCAAATGAATTAATGGAAGTGATAGACCTCCCATAAAAAGAGGATCACTCCATTCATTTTGTCATCATCAGCTTTGTGGGTTTCGACCTCTTTAAAAGAACATGACTTAGCCTTTTGTATTTCACTACTTGTGGAGATGTGATCTTTTGTGGAGCTTTTCTATTGGAGACTAGTTTGTGTATTGGAGACATCTTTTTGGGATTGAAAGAAGGCATTTTCTTGGAAAATTTGTGAGTATTTATTGCATATCTTTTATGGTTTTACATGTAATGGAATATTGCTAGGGTTTTCTATTGTTCCTTGTCTAAATGCAATTTTTTATTGGAAAGTCTTGGTGAATTATTGCATGTTTAATTTATTTTCCTTGAAATCCCTAGAAGACCTCCTAGTGAGCTTTTTTTCTAGTTAATTTCTCCCCTCATAAAAAGATCCCTAGGGTATGGACGAGAAAAATGGGTTTTCCACCTTACTCCTTGCATGAATTTGATATCTCTATAGTTTAAATCACTAAGACTCCATCACCCAAGTAAGGAAAGGCATTAGGATCCTAGTGATGTTCAAAACTCCTTAAATTTTCTACCTTTTCCTCCTTGTTTTATTTGTTCGGCCCTTTAAGGCAAGCCATTAGGACTAGGCATAGGACCGAATTCAACTAGGGCTTGAGCAAATGCAACATTGCAGCTGATTTGGCTATTTTTCACTTTAATTGAACCCTTGCATTCAAAATCTAGCTTATCTCATGGTAAAAAGGGCCTTATTGGAGTTGACATCATCAACCCTGGGCAATTTAGTAACCTAATAAATGTTAGTTCTACGCAAGGCTTCAACCTAGGGCTTATTTGAAGGTTTACCATCTCCTATTATTGTTCATACCGTTAAGTAAACTTGTTCCTTATGTGTGCATGCCTAATTGTACCTTTCTCAAGCTATTATTTATTGAAGCCCCAAGTATCAAACACTCATTGCTAGGCTTTTCTAGCAATACGTTAATCATTTATTTCATAATTGTGCCCTATTCCATAGAACAAGTACCTTGTTTAGCCATTCACAAACATGACCTTGAACAAATCAAATTAGAGTGTCCTTTAGGCAATAAACTGGGAAGCGTCCTGTGCGTTGAAATTCCACTAAGAACTATGAGGAGGAGTGCTAAGGTGACAGTGGTAGCCACCTCTTTACCACATCTTAGTCTAGCTCTTGCCTTGTGAGGCCTCTAACAAGGCCTACTATATTTCGAGGCAATAAGACCATAGCCAAATGTCGACAGAGCAGCCAACTAGTTGCCAAGCTCGACTACCAGCAACCCACCAAGGGATACCTGGTGGGAGGAACCAAACGTAGTGAGCGAAGGCAAGTAGAGACGCAGAACTAGAAGGTGTTACGAGCAAGTCAAGGTAGAAGCGGTGGCGTTGAGCATAGGAGACTATCAAGGAAACTACAACACAAGAACGCAACGAAGACAATTCGCAAGACGCACAAGCTGAGAAGTCTACCAATCTGAGGTGGAGGAAATGACACATAAGCATGCACCGAAAAAATAAAAATTATCTGACTAGATCTAAAGGCAACAGTTGTGGAATAAGACGAGTCTACGTTTGTCACAGGTCTCGTGGTATCAACGGAGTTGTACAGATGATTGGATTGGCAACATAAGAGCCTTGAACCGAGTATAGAAGCCAGCAAACAGTCAAGGGTCAATGTGAGAGAATACACAGCTAAAGCATAGGTCAACCCCAAATCAGTTGTCAAGAGTTGGGCTGATAGCACAATTGCTACGTGAGCGAGAACAAAAGATATCCCATCAGGGGAGTGACACAAGGTCAACAATCGAGTGCTAGGAGATTGTCGCAGCACAATAGGAGGAGGTCGTTGAGAGTTGAGAGACTAACGTAGTGCAGGTCACGACAGGGTTGTTGGGCGAAGCAGGGTTAGATCTATGCATCAATAATCCAATCAGAAGATGAGTAAATAAGTGACCAATACATGGCTACAGATCCTTCAGCCCCAAGAAAGAAAGACCTAGGGATTGGTGTAGATCATCCCTCAAAGAGAGACCGTACGAATCAGGGCATGGTCAAAATCTTCAGTGATTTGCTGATGGAATCAGCTCCTTTGAGGTTTAATCACATGCTAGATGGGGCCTATTGCACCTATTTTGTCACAAGTCCAAGGAAACAATTGCACAAAAAATTTCAAAATTATGAAATCATCAGCGATCGGTTTCTTATGTCATTGTAAACCGAATTTCTGCAAATTATAATGTAAATGATGCTGTACAACCATGTAATTTACGAAACAACCTAGGTAAGCCTATGATTTTGGCGACGAATTTCATCCTAGGAGGTTTTTTGTCTCCCCGCATTACGTGTGCTTCTAAACACGAGTAATCGGCAGAGTTTTTCCCTCTAACTTAAACCCCCAAAGCTAGGGTTGAATTTATTGGAAAACTCTTAGGTGAGTCCTAATGTTCTTAGTCGAGTCTATTATAAAAGTGATTTGGCAATAATTTAAACTATTTGGCTAAATTATTTTATTACAAATCACTTAGTCTACTAGAACATACTGTGTCGCTGAATTGGGTAATTATTTGAGGGTCTATAACGAATGGATATTCCCCATTTAAGGGTTGAATTTGTAATTATCTTATGTAAAAATATTTTAGTGCATGGTCCCTCACAATCAGACACCAACCACAGTATTTAAGGGTGTAAAAATAATTAATCCCCTCAAGTCTCAATTAGTTATTTTTCTAGCAAAAATTGAAAATTAAAATCCGAAGCCAAAAAATTAATTAAGTAAAAAAATAAATTTTAGAGAAATTAATTTCTCCAAGTGGAAAATGGCCAAAAAAATTTGTGGGTCAAAAAGAAGATAATTTTTGGAGGTCCCCAAGAAAGGCAAAAACCGATATCTTAAGAAAAATTGACAACTTCGACCTTGGTGGTTAAGTCAAAGTAAAAATTTTGAGGAAATTAAACACTAAAAAATGGTTTTTATGAGAAATTAGAAAATTCCTGAAAACTAAATATATTCGACAATAGAGATTACAGGATGATCAAATATATACCAACGGTCAAGACTATTTTGACGATGATCAAGCCAACTAGCTGTTATTTTCCACTTGGAGGATTTATCTATAAATTAGAAGCCATTTTGCTTATAAGGCATGATGAAAACTCTGACTTTGGTCGATGTAATTTTGTAACGTTAGTGTTGTTCCACTGATCTACTGGAAACTTATGAAATATCATAATAAAAGGCTTTGGGGTTCAGTTCATGGAATTCTTTGTCCAATGATTTGTGGTGTGTGTTGGGTATGTGCTTTCCTATATTGTACTTAAAATTTTATAAGCATGCATATTCATTAGATGGTAATAACAACATTCTATCTGCAGATTTTGGGTCTATCTTAGGTGATCTAACTCCCCATATGTCTAACAAGTTATCTTGAAGAAATATATACAGTTTGCAAGTTCCCCAACCCTTGGGCTCTAAGTTCACAGATTTTGGAGGAAAGCCAACCTTGTTTGGGCTCCGAGAATTTTGTTTGATTTTCTTACTTCGTAAAGGTTGTGGGAAGCACCATAACTTTTGGAACACATTTGATCTGTGGTCGTTGCTCATCATTTAAAATAAAAATTATTTGTCTAAAATTTTCAAGCATTGTATATTTGTATATAAATTGTAAATTATTTTTTGTAGAATATTTTTTATAAAATAATTTTTGTAAAATAATTTTTTTCTAACCCTTCTTTGCAACTACTAGGGTTTGGGGTCTATTATTTGAATTTTGTATATATTGTGGTTTTGGGTATTTTTATTCTCATTTGTGCAGGTGAGATCCGAACCATTTAAGAAGATTTGTGGGGTTTCGAGCTAGACCTACGCCCTTGAGGATAAGATCTAGTCTCTAAGAATTTTTGCAGTGCCAACATCCACAAATTTTGCAGTAATTGTACAAAGTTGAAGATTTGAAGTGGAACAAAAATTTTGCAAGGGTTTTCAATTTTTTAGAGCATCTAGGGTTAGCGTCCAACCCTCTATGGCCTTGTTGTGAGCCCTTTTTCCCTCGTCGTAAGCATTTCCAGGCCCCTTAGGCCTGGCCCTTGGCCAAAGATCCTTTCCCCTTAGCCGCCTCCCCCTAATTTCCCCTGTGGCACCCTTATTTCTCCTCCTCCCCTCACTTTCCCTTTCTCCTCCTCCATTTAGTTGTTGTCTCCCTTGGCAGCCTCCATCTCTCCTAGCTGCAGCCCCTTTAGGGCTTGCAGTAGGCCTTTAAAGGCTTAGAACCCTAAATCGTAGGCCTTGGTGCTTACTATAGCCCCTCGGCCCGTCCTTTAGCCAAGTGCCAGCCCCTCCAAGGCTTTTCGTGGGCATTCGTTGGCCTCTTGAACCTAGCCACACGTCTGTAAGACCTTGGCAGCCCTAATGCAGGCCTATTTTCCTGGTGTCCCTTCTTCCCTAGCCCTAACCTTGCCTCATTTTCCCTCTCTTTGTCTCTATGGGTGATTATTCAATTTCTGAGCTAATCTATTGATGTTTACAATGGTTTTCAAGTGAATTTTTAGGCTAACATTGGTCGATGTAGGTAGCCTAACCATTCGGAGAAGTTGGGCAAGTTTCTCCAAGGCATCAAGGCCTAACGGTTTGATCCCTAAACCCTATTCTCTTCACTGTTTGCTACAGCAAGTAATTACTTCATAACAGTGACATTTAATTCATTTAATTGACATAAAATTAACTCACACATTGTCTAATGCATTGATAAATCAATTGGATAAGTTGGGCACTCATAATTTGGCTTATTTCATGAAAAGTAGGTGACTGTCATAAGTTCATTGAAGTCTGATCTATAACAGTGGCATTTGCATCATAAAAGGGCCTAACTCATTTAAAATCTTGTGTTTGGCAAAGTGGTTTGGCATTTGGGCTTCCATCGCTTGCATTTTGCATACATATGCATCTCACATTTTGCATCTAAAGTGCTCTAAAGTAATCTAACTCACTGCTGTCATAAAGCTCACTTATTGCTCATTTGGATAACATTGGAACATAAGTAACATAAGGCTTCTATTGTTCATGCTCTAATAGTTCATTGTGGAAAAGATTTGTTTCATTTTTTAAAGTGTTATTGTTGTCTAGCATTGGTAATATTGGATAAGAATACTAATATTCTCTTGTCTCTTGTGAGTTTCTCATGGTCTCTAAAATCATAAGTTTGCACTAATAAGTTCACTCTTTAAAGCACTTTAATCTCAAGTGGCATCATGTTGAATGGTTTAAATTATTTGGGGAACTTGTGTTACATCACTTGTCTAATTGACATTAAAGTAACTTGTTGAATGTTTCTTGAGCAATTTATGATCTATAAGTATCAAAGAGCCTTGGTTAATTGAGAATCTAATTGGTAATGATCATGATCTAGTTACAATATTGGCATTACCTTGTTGACATATCTTGAAAGGCTTCTAATTGCATAAGAGCGTTGATTGTCTAATCATCGACATCTTGTTTTGTCTCATTGGCTAATTGCTCTAAGTAGATAAGTGCTCTAATTCTCATTAGATTTATACTTTATATCTATTGTGGATCTCTGGCATATTGGTGATCTTTTCTTTTAAGAGCATATATCTTGTGATTATTAACCAATTGTATTGTGGTTATCTCTTGTATCTTTTTAGCACTTGTTAAATTGGCAAACTATCTTGCGTATAAGATTGTCTCTTAATTCATTGTTAAATACTCTTGTCATAAGGCTAACCATAACTAATTACCTAAAGTCATAAAACAATCTTAAACTCAAGAAGCACTCAACAATTTACATCTCATCCTAGGACTAGCCTTGCATTAATAACTTACCTCCAAGCATAAGTTTGGTTGATAGAGAAATAGGAACACCCTTTCAATCTTTGCTGAAGAAGTCTGGCCCTATAGTATTTAAAACGGTGACCTTGCAGCCGTCAACGCCACAGTCTCTGCAGCACCAGAGACACCGGGTATGTTAGATTTCAAGGAAAGGGATCATTAACCAAGCCGTTGTTTGCTTCACCTTGACTTCTCTCTGCCACTTACTTTAGAGTTTAGGCTCAATATAGATAAATATCAAGGGATACACTTAGCTACGCATTTAATTAAAATAAACCAAGATCTTGCATTTCACTTAAGTCATAGGATTTGCATTTCATCTAGGATAGTGAATAATTCATTTAGCAGTGCTTGTTCATCCGGTTACTTGGTCTCTAATTGATCCAAAGCAAGTAGTTGACCCCATAAGGCACTGGTCTCACATTTAAATCTAATCAAACCTTTCACAAATTGCTAAATCAACCAAGTAGTTGGGCCATTCAACCATGTCTCTTAGACTTGTTGGTTGCCAACAAGTCTTGCATTTTCTCATTTCGTAGGGACTGTGAAAATTCCTAGTCCAAAGAACCCCTACTGCAACAAAACTGAATTTACTTCACCTACTTGATTTTAATATACATTATCAAGTTGTTTTTTGAATAACACTGAAGTAAATTACTTGCGCAGCCTGCACTAATTTAATATTTGATTACATGAAACAGAAAACTGAGCAAAGAACTAGATACATAGGACAGCTCTTTTTAGACAAAATAGTCCCCAGAAAAACCCAATGCGGGAAAACCAGTACAACAGCTTTGAAGGTTTTCTATTATTAAGTTGTAAGTTTGAATACAAATGTTGGTTGCACCCCCGGCAAACCAGTGATAGAGAAAATACAATGGCATAAAACTGAGTGAGTTTTACCTCACTTCACCTGGCAGATTTCGGCTGATACGCCAGTAAACCTGGCTAACCCCGTCTACCTCTGCACTAGCCCTGCGTAGGCCCTGCGTCAGCTCTGCGCTATCTCTTCTGCCCACTACTTCAACCATCCCAGTTGTTCTGGTAATTCTGGCTTTCTGTGTGAAGAACAACTTTTGCTTCTGTGCTGGTCCTTTTGGCTCTGCATCAGGCCTGTGTGAGCCTAGATTGGCCCATCGTCAATCCTCTTAGCTGCTGCGCTACCTCCAGTAGCTTCTCTTTGCCTCTTTGTCAGTACTCCCAAACTATCCCTGCCCCTCTACTGCAGAATGATCACCTAGTTCGAATTTCTCAGCTTCCTAGCCCCATAAATCGAACTCCAGATCAATTCATTCTCTCCGTGTGTGTTTCTAAATGAACCCCAAGCCTCCTTCTTATACTTTTCTCATTGAGACTTCAATGACTGAGAATAAGTCTCTAATCAACAGCTAAGATTAAAACATGACTTGATCAGCCTTCTAGATCATTCTCACCCATCTTTTGATTAATACCCATTAATATTTTAATTTTCCTAAGTTTAGACTTAGGAACCTGTTGTAGCGGCTACAACCACCCTCCAAAATTTTGCCTTAGCTTCGTTTTGGAGCCTCCCCCCTTCCAACCTTCACAGCAGCTTGCCTTGCTTCATCAATTTCACAAGCTTTAGTGTCTTTGTTGCACAAAGGCAACCTATCGATCATAACTTGATCCATTCCCCTCTAGCGATGAAGTGACGGCGCGACATGAAGATCGCGCAAAGGCAAAAGATGGAACAAAGAAGGAGTTGCATGTGCTGAAGCAAAAACTCAGGAAGAACATGAAGCTGCACAGACAAATGAATGAGTTGCAACAGGAACAGGAACAGCAGTGGGCGCAACATGCACTCACAGATGAAACTACGCCCGTACAAGTTAAGGATCCATCCCAACAGCTGACACAGAGCAGACATGGTGAGCAGTGTTGTTGATCGCATGCAAGGGATTCAGTAGCATGCATGTCGTTGAGCGCACGCATGCAATCCAACCCATTCAACACACTCACCAAGGTGAAGACAAGAAGCAAGTCCAACTGGGGCTGAACATGTACTTCAGCAAGTTGATGCGCATGACCACCTGCACACACTTGAAGATCATCATAGACATTATGCATCAGTGTGTTGCCGATTAAACCATACCCAAGAAGACCATGCACATTTTAGCAGACGAGTTGGATGAAGGGGCCGAACTAATGCACCGGTTGCAACGGAGGCAATAGTTCGCTTCAGCAAGATGTCACCATGAGGTGCATGCACACCATCACGGACAACCAAGCTTGGCATCAGCTCACCACCTTCACTATCACAAGCATGTGAAAGAGTTGGTCTCATCACAACGGACAGAGTGTCAATGATGTCTTGCAAGGCTTGCTCAAGCCATGTTGCCTCACATCAGTACATGTGCATTGTGATGTTGAGTCATGTCAAGTGTAACTCAAGTGTCAATGGTTGGATGTAACAATCATAGAGTATGTGAAGAGTCATGAGGGTAGTTGAACTGTCACAAAGGGGAATGTCAAGGGTCACCCCGCCCTTTGCTATAAATAGTCTCTCATAACTCATTGTATAGGCTTTTGGTCAGCCAAGCTTCTGATAAGACTATCTTGTAGAGAGGATGGACAATATTGTAACACACCTTGGCTTCTCCACTGCACGGAGCTAGTTCATCTATTTGGAGGAGCAGGCGGATGTGGCTGTAATGTTCCACTAATGGGGTTAGCAGGTTTACTTGGATGTATTGTATGATTGTAACTTACACTTCTTTATATAATAAGAGCCAGTACATTTTCATGCATATGCTGTTATTATAGTTGGACTGTTCCGGTTGCCTTAATGATATATGTTGTTTAACTTAGGTATTTGTGTATGAACTTATATGAATCTTGTTGTTAATGTGTTGTATATGTTGTTAATGTTGTCACCGTCCGTGTTGACTGCTCTGTCGGACATTAGACAGACCTCTCACATGAACCTTGCTGTAACAACCGTCTCACTCGTCTTGGACTGATCTGTGAGTGTTGTACGTGTTATCTTACCTTGTATGATGTGACTGCCGCGTTCAAGTGGACTGCTCTGCCGTAAGTTGTGCATGTCTTTTTGTGTTGTGTGTTCCTAGCCGAGTTGGGACTGATCCCCTTCAACCTGGAACTCGCCTTCACCTTCATCTCCCTTCAAAGTGTTAGAACCTCTCATACACCTTTCTCGACTCACTGCATCAGTCACACCTGTTAGCGCTTGAAATTTCACCTCAGGCTAAGAAAGGTAAACTCCAAGGCAACATCAAACCACTTAGCCTCGTAGCTAGCCCTACGGGGCAGGAGAGGGCTCTCTCCGGTCTATCTCGGTAGAGATCTTCAACGGGCGAGATAACCAATAGAGAACACTGATTTTAGGTTAGCAAACTGATAAAAAAGGTTTGATTTGGGATTTTTAGGGTTTTGGTGGAAAATTGGGGAGAGGCAATTTTGGGTGCGGGAATTGGACACAGTTTTCGCAGGGGGTTCTTTGGGGCGAGGTAGGAGACTGTATTGATGCCTTTGAAAGATTTGGATGGATGAGAATGACTGGTGAGGAGCTAAGGAGAGCAAGCAATCACCTTGAATTCTCCTTAAACAGCTGAAAACATTGATATTAAGCAACCTTAAAGGCAGAGCATAGCAACCATGAATTCTACCTTAACACTTCATTTGCCTAATTTGCAGAAGAAAAAGTAAGAAGATGATTCACATAACAAACTTACAAGTACAAAGAGAAACACACCATCAATACATGTAACCACAGGAATCCCAAAAAGGACTGCAAAACCCTGGTCTTTCTTCCTTTGCCAAAAATGCAAAGATACAATGAGTAATACAATAGAAGCTTTCTCCCTCAAGAGTCCAACCATGAAAATGACCAAGAAAGTACATAATATAGGCAATCTAACATCTTTCCTTGCCTCTAGGGGTCAAGCTCACTATCCTAGGAGCTGTTTCAACCAATTCTAAACTAAGCACTGAAAACTAGGCAGTCAAAACAACTTTCCTCTATAAGCTAGGAAACCAATTCATTCATTAAATTTTTGCCTATCTCATGAATGAATCTTCTAGAAGAGATAAATAAGTGTCAAAATATCATAAAATTACATCATTTACAACAAGGAAGATCAAAATCTACTCCAAAAAGTCAAATCCAGCCAAAACTTCGTTTTGCTGAGCTGTAGGTGAATTTCTGTGAAAACTGCCTAACACGTCGTGCCCTGATCCTGAACGCGTCGCGTGCCTTTGGAGCTGCTTTTGAGGCACTTCCAGGTGTCCAAATGAGGCAAAAGTGAGCTTCTTGGAAAGGTCTGGATGTCTACTTTCCAACCCAAGTGGAATTTCTAAATTTGGTGGCCATTTGCCCCTCCAAAATTGCAATCTCCCAAGACTACTTCCTGTGTGTCAAAAAGGTGGCAGAAAGTCATTTTTTGCTTGTTTCTTGACTTTCTGGAGGCCCAAAACTTGGTGAAATTTTTTGGCAATTGCTGAGCAAGTGTATCTTTGCATGACAAATCCAAAAATGCTGAGTTTTCTTGAAAAGGAGTTGCCCATCGAAAGGGTCGTGCGCGGTGCGCGACGTGTTGGTGGAGAAAACCTGTGTTTGGCACAAAAAATTCACAATTGACAAAATTTTCTCCAAATTTCTTGAAATTTGGGTTGGGGGTGTCTCATCAAGTACCATGCTCCTTCCAAGAGGCTTCGGCCAAAATTTGGAGTGGATCGGGCCTTTTTCTCCGTTTTAGTGCTTTGCTCAACCTCCTTGGATCTAGCGATTGTATTTTTGACATTTCTCTAAAACCATGACACCTGTGTAAAAAGTGAAGGAGGTTTTTCTTCCTTGGCATGTTGTGGACAAAAACCTCTCTCAGTTTTCCCAAATTCATCTTTGATTGCTCTGAAACATCTTTTGAGTGAAACTAATCCCGATGTGTGAAACAAGGAATTTCGTGGAAATGAAGCGAAATGAAGGGGATAGGGGGCTTCTAAATTCTTGGGGAAATTTTTGGAAGTGGGGAGGCATGTTAGGAAGCAGGGGAAAGTGGAATCTCAGAGATTGAGCAAGGGGAAGGGGTCCAAAAGGGCAAAACACAGGCCAAACCTAGAAAATTGCCAGGTTGTAGCTAGAAACTAGGGTTTGTGCAAAAATGAGGAATTTGGGGAATCTCAGTGATGGGAAGAATTTGGTAAGGTACTTTAAGGATAGGGGAAGGTGTATGAACATCTAGATATAAGTTTTGCTAATGATTTGACCATTCAAGAGAAATTAGCTTTCAAAACCCTAGGAGAGGAAATGACCTTGCCTAGGTGCAATTGAAGCATGAACAAGGTGTAACATGACCCAATGGAACCTAATATGATGATGACAACCCTCTGAATGATGATACACTCAGCTGAATGATGACATGGACCGACATTTGGACAACTTTAGAAGGAGTTAAAGCAAACCCTAGACCTAATGCCTAGTGACCAAATTTTGCTTGAAAACTCTTTGAAATGACAAAATTTGACCTTGACACTCTGAGACCACTTTGTAAAAGCATATTTGATCACTGGAGGAAGGCTGGAAAGACTGACACTAACATTGGCTCCAATGGAGATGGTAGCTCCTTGGAGGTGCCAAGAACGGCAGATCTTTGGTAGAGCAGACCAGCGCCTTATCCATTGGGCAATGGAGTCAAAAACTCAAACTAAAATGCATGACTGAAAACCGACACAAACTAACTTAACAACAAGACTGAAAATTGACTCACAAAGGACTCATGACTCAACTAAAAACTGACTTGATAGTTAAACACAATCGACCAACTGAAAATGATGCTCAAAGTGGAGCTTATTCATCACAACCTACTCTAACAGTTTCATTCATCACCTGATCAAGTGAAATGAAACAACCAGTGCAACCAAGTAAGTATCCCGTCTGTTGTTTGAATTCTCCGCAAGTGCTCGCTTATGATCAACAAGAGAGAACTACTGAAAGGCAACTCCCATGACAACTTAGAAACAGATCCATTGAATGATATGAATTCTCTATCCGCCTCCAAAAACACTGCATAAGGATCTTGAAATTCAAGCACACTGGAACTTAGCTCATCCAATGGATTACTTCTCGTTTCCTCATACCATGAATGCAAACTTTGATCTGAGCCTTGTGACGAGACCTCTGCTAAAAATGAGAAAGAAACCGACTGCCGGATCAAATTCATATCAGCACATGTTTCAAGCTCACATGTAGTCAATGGAGAAAGACTTTGACTGCAAACCTCATCCAAAACATCAGCTATTGGATCATGAAAAACTTGAAAAGACTGTTGTAATGTATCCATTGAAAATGTATGACATCCTTCTAGTTGTTCATCTTTTTCTTGAGAGATTTTACGAAGATTCTTCCTTATAAACTGAAATGCTTCGAAACAAAATGGTATAGAATCTTCCTGCATCATCGAATCATGTATTTCATCTTCCACAGCTTCATCTATAATCTGCCCTTCAATTCCATTTGGTGGCTGCAAATCTGATGCTACAGGTTGCTCAAGAATTTTGTTATCTGTCTCATCCTCAACATTAACACTGAGAGATTGCTGATTTGTTATAGGCTGTTCATTTGAAGATTTACTATGCAATCTACCCTTCAAAAACGGAAATGATTCAAAACAGAATGATACGGATTCACCTTGAATCATTAAATCATGTGTGTCCACTTCCAAGTCTTCATCTGCAACTTGACAATCAATGGCTTTTGGGGGCTAGATATCTAAATATGAGAACTCTTGAACAAAATTTTCATTGCTCTCAAGATGATTCAAATCAAGACTTGTTGACATTTGATTTCTGATTGCATGGTAGTTATCTCTGATGAACTGAAACGAATCAAAACAAAAAGGCAAAGATCCTCCACTTACTTCAAACTTTGCTGCACTTTCCTCATCAATGTCATAGCTGATATGTGATGACTGAACATTGTATTCAAGCTGTTGTAAGTGAACTTCTTCCTCCTCCCACAAACTAGTTGTTGATTTGTCTGTAAGATTAGCTTCTTTTTGGAGAACATAATCATCATCATACTGATCAAACTGAGGCAAATCATCAATATAAAAGACATCATCAAGCATGCAGGTCATATCAACAGTGCTTTCTTCGCCAAGGTGACCTACAAAACAATCATTATCAGATCTATGACAACTAGGATAAGAAACAAAATGTTTTGGATCAGCAACTTTTTCTTCTTCAATCAATGAGCCATGAGTTTGAACATCATAATCATTCCTTGTGGTGATCCTGTCCATCATCTTTTCCACTACACTTACCAAAATGTCAAGCTTCACCTCTAGAGATGTTGATTCGATCGGATCTATGTTTTTCATCTCTTCTTCTTTCAACCTTGCCCTTCGGATCAGCAGATGAGCCTCTACATTTACTGCACTGTTTTGCATCTCGTGAAGTGTTGCAATATTCCTTTCTCTCAGCTGAAACTCCATCTCCAGATCAAAGGCACCCGGATAGTGCAAGAGAGCCGATCTAGGAGTAGGCCTTATCTCAACTGGCATTGAATAATAAACTTGATTAAATCTGGCCGAAAACTGTTGTACTGTCTCCCCTGGTAGTCTTTTCAGCTAGTTATACTCTTCTACAATCAAGAAAAGGTTCTGCCCGATCATCCACCTGTCGAGAAAAACTTTGACGAATTGCTGGAAATCTGAGATGCTCGCATCAGGCAGGGTTTTGAACCAACTCTTCACTTTAGCTTGCAAAGAAAGGGCAAAAAGCCTAATACTAACATCTTCATCATCAACTTCAAAAAGATCTAGAAAAGTCTCAACATTCTACACATGTTGCTCAGCATTGACATTCTTACATTCACCGTCAAACCTCGGCAAGTATAGATCATAGTTTTTGGGGAAAGGATGGAGAACAGAAGGTAAAACAAGAGGTTTATACCGATCTAGAATTTTACAAGGTGTAGGGGTATGTACAGCAGGTATAGAATCAGTCTTGGTCTCTTGAAGCTCATCAATTCGAAGATGGTCATCACAAAATTCGGAAAACGGAACCTGATCAAGCTCAAAGGCATGCAAATCTTTGGTTTTCACACTTTTCAAAGGGAAGGAGTCAAGTGCAGGCCTGGGATCTTTTCTCAAGCATAGTATACTTTGCAAAGCCTTCTTGACATTCTTGGGAAAAGAGAAGAAATAATTTATGACAAAGAACAAAATGTCTTGGATGAAATTCCAACTTGAGTACCTGATCTGTCCACATTGTCCTTTCATGTTTTTGTTGGTCGGGATCATCCTCCAGTGGAATATTTGGATCTGATCTCGAAAATGATTTAGAGTCGCCAGGTGAATGATTTCAGCCTTCCAAGTGTCTGATCGTTGTCCACCGTCAACAATCAGATCTGAACTTGATACATGTACTGGGGTAATTAACAAGTTAAATGTCACGTTTACAAGCTAGACCGGAGATTGACTGAAGCAGCGTTTATCTACTTCCGCTAATGCAAAGCAAAAGCGTTTCGAAGGCTACTTGGCACAACTTCAGGCTCCGTCTAAGACTTATGAGACAAACACATCAACCCACAAACAAGTTTGTTCTCCCCAGTATGGTCGCCAATATGTTAGCGCTTGAAATTTCACCTCACGCTGAGAAAGGTAAACTCCAAGGCAACATCAAACCACTTAGCCTCGTAGCTAGCCCTACGGGGCAGGAGAGGGCTCTCTCCGGTCTATCTCGGTAGAGATCTTCAACGGGCGAGATAACCAATAAAGAACACTGATTTTAGGCTAGTAAACTGATAAAAAAGGTTTGATTTGGGATTTTTAGGGTTTTGGTGGAAAATTGGGGAAAGGCAATTTTGGGTGCGAGGATTGGACACAGTTTTCGCAGGGGGTTTTTGGGGTGAGGTAGGAGACTGTATTGATGCCTTTGAAAGATTTGGATGGATGAGAATGACTGGTGAGGAGCTAAGGAGAGCAAGCAATCACCTTGAATTCTCCTTAAACAGCTGAAAACATTGATATTAAGCAAACTTAAAGGCAGAGCATAGCAACCATGAATTCTACCTTAACACTTCATTTGCCTAATTTGCAGAAGAAAAAGTAAGAAGATGATTCACATAACAAACTTACAAGTACAAAGAGAAACACACCATCAATACATGTAACCACAGGAATCCCAAAAAGGACTGCAAAACCCTGGTCTTTCTTCCTTTGCCAAAAATGCAGAGATACAATGAGTAATACAATAGAAGCTTTCTCCCTCAAGAGTCCAACCATGAAAATGACCAAGAAAGTACATAATATAGGCAATCTAACATCTTTCCTTGCCTCTAGGGGTCGAGCTCACTATCCTAGGAGCTGTTTCAACCAATTCTAAACTGAGCACTGAAAACTAGGCAATCAAAACAACTTGCCTCTATAAGCTAGGAAACCAATTCATTCATTAAATTTTTGCCTATCTCATGAATGAATCTTCTAGAAGAGATAAATAAGTGTCAAAATATCATAAAATTACATCATTTACAACAAGGAAGATCAAAATCTACTCCAAAAAGTCAAATCCAGTCAAAACTGCGTTTTGCTGAGCTGTAGGTGAATTTCTGTGAAAACTGCCCAACACGTCGCGCCCTGATCCTGAACGCATCGCGCGCCTTTGGAGCTGCTTTTGAGGCACTTCCAGGTGTCCAAATGAGGCAAAAGTGGGCTTGTTGGAAAGGTCTGGATGTCTACTTTCCAACCTAAGTGGAATTTCTGAATTTCGTGGCCATTTGCCCCTCCAAAATTGCAATCTCCCAAGACTGCTTCCTGTGTGTCAAAAAGGTGGCAGAAAGTCATTTTTTGCTTGTTTTTTGACTTTCTGGAGGCCCAAAACTTGGTGAAATTTCTTGGCAATTTCTGAGCAAGTGTATCTTTGCATGACAAATCCAAAAATGTTGAGTTTTCTTGAAAAGGAGTTGCCCATCGAAAGGGTCGCGCGCGGCGCGCGACGTGTTGGTGGAGAAAACCTGTGTTTGGCACAAAAAATTCACAATTGACAAAATTTTCTCCAAATTTCTTGAAATTTGGGTTGGGGGTGTCTCATCAAGTACCATGCTCCTTCCAAGAGGCTTCGGCCAAAATTTGGAGTGGATCGGGCCTTTTTCTCCATTTTAGTGCTTTGCTCAACCTCCTTGGATCTAGCGATTGTATTTTTGACATTTCTCTAAAACCATGACACCTGTGTAAAAAGTGAAGGAGGTTTTTCTTCCTTGGCATGTTGTGGACAAAACCTCTCTCAGTTTTCCCAAATTCATCTTTGATTGCTCTGAAACATCTTTTGAGTGAAACTGATCCCGATGTGTGAAACAAGGAATTTCGTGGAAATGAAGCGAAATGAAGGGGATAGGGGGCTTCTAAATTCTTGGAGAAATTTTTGGAAGTGGGGAGGCATGTTAGGAAGCAGGGGAAAGTGGAATCTCAGAGATTGAGCGAGGGGAAGGGGTCCAAAAGGGCAAAACACAGGCCAAACCTAGAAAATTGTCAGGTTGTAGCTAGAAACTAGGGTTTGTGCAAAAATGAAAAATTTGGGGAATCTCAGTGATGGGAAGCATTTGGTAAGGTACTTTAAGGATAGGGAAAGGTGTATGAACATCTGGATACAAGTTTTGCTAATGATTTGACCATTCAAGAGAAATTAGCTTTCAAAACCCTAGGAGAGGGAAATGACCTTGCCTAGGTGCAACTGAAGCATGAACAAGGTGTAACATGACCCAATGGAACCTAATATGATGATGACAACCCTCTGAATGATGATACACTCAGCTGAATGATGACATGGACCGACATTTGGACAACTTTAGAAGGAGTTAAAGCAAACCCTAGACCTAATGCCTAGTGACCAAATTTTGCTTGAAAACTCTTTGAAATGACAAAATTTGACCTTGACACTCTGAGACCACTTTGTAAGAGCATATTTGATCACTGGAGGAAGGCTGGAAACACTGACACTAACAACACCCTTGCTACTCACAGAGTTATCTTACTTGCCTCTGTGCGACATCACGGTCAACGCATTACCTTACGACCCACTGCTGGGACTCCTACACCAAATGGTTTGAGGTCTAATTGGGACTTCTTACTGGGGATATCCCCTTGACATGTTGGCAGGTCCAGCACCGTCAACAGAACCCCATTAAAAATATTAATTATTTTAATAAAATACAATCTGGGTGGAATTTCACCAAACATTTTCTAGATTCTTTAGAACTCATGTGTTTTAGCCTCTCCACCAATTTTCATGGCTAGAACACATATGATGCTACCAAAAAATAACACTCCCTCTTAGTGAGGAAAGTGCTCTAGCAACAATGTCCAACTGCATGTTACTTTGTCTCTGAAGCACCTCCTTTCTGCACTGTTGCTGCCACCAACACTGTGTTGTTGTTTCTACTGTACTACTGCCCATGACACTACTACTGCCACTGTTGCATCTGTATTATAGCTCCCTCTCAAATGTTGCATTTGCTATGTTGCTAGCACTGCCACTGCTAACACTGCATTCGTACTACAACTCAGTTGTTGAGAGAAGCAACTAAAAAACATCCAAAATTACTGAACTTAACTGTGTTCAGCATAATACCATGAATGTTGGAATCTAATTGCTACTAGTCTCTAACTCTCTAAATCTTCTGCATTGCTGCTGACTTCTGCACTGTGCCATCTGCATTGTTGCCAACCTTCCTCTGCACTGATCAGTTCCTCGTCTCAGGCTACTACATATGTCTCTCCAAATAATCCACTGCATCATCTGATACTAATTCCATCTCGCTACCGCTGAATCTCGAGCTCCCACAGCAAGGAATTGATCTAAGAGGTGGACTCCTCAAGGATCCTACCCACATGTAGTCCTTCCAACTACAGCTCAATATCGGCCCATTTCCCTCCTTGAGATGCGTGGGCACTCATGGCAAACTCATCTTCATCAATTTTTGTTGGAGCAACCTTAGGACCATGTTTCTCATCCTTATCCTTTTGTTTCAAAAGACACCAGGATGCAAAGTGGCTCATCTCGCCACATTTGAAACATTTCACCTTCGAAATGTCTTTCTTCCACTTCTGCTTATGTTGTCCCTTTAATACGAGAGTTGCGTTCTCCTACTCCTCCTTGGTCTTTGTGCCACTGCCACTGCCACTGTTGCCATTGAGGTTGACCTTAACCAGATCCATCCTTAATTCCTCCTGTTGAAGGGCTTCCCACATCTCCTCCCATGAAGGTAGTGTTTCCCTGCCCAATATACTTTGGACGAATACATGCCATTCATCTGAGACACCATTCATGGTCGTCCTTACCATCGCAATAGACTGAGGACTAGACCCCATTGTAGCAAGTTGGTCTCTGGTGTCATGAAGACGCTAAAGATAGGAGTTAACTCCTTCTCCCTTCTGCATCAATGTCCGCTATGACTTTTGTTCAAGGTACATCTTTCAGTGTTTGGAAGAGCCTTCATATAATGAAGACAAAGCTTCCCACATCTCTCGGGTTGTATCTTTGCCCTGCAAATGTGAGACCACACGATCTCGAATTCCATCAAGTATGAACCTCTTCGCCTTCCCCTACTCGGCCTTGTACTTCTTCTTTTGATCATTGTCAATGGAAACAGCCACAACACTCTTGACATAGGCTTCGAGATCGTACTCCTCCTGAACAGATAAAATTCTAGTCTTCCATATGACACAGTTGGAAGCTCCTTCCAACCTGACCTGATCTCTGAGGCCATGCGATTCCATCTCACCCAAACTTTAGAATTTACTCCTCTAGTCAATCCTTCTGCTGCGCTGACCTCCCTCCTTTGTGTTGCCTCCAGATTCGTCTTACACTCTCAGACTATGCTAATTTCCTCTCTCTCCCACCTGCAAATCACTCTTTGACTCGACTTTCTCTTGTCAAACTTCAGCCACTGAGAAAACCGATCTACTTGAGCAACTGAGTAGTTGCTCTGGTGTTTTCTCCATCTACCCATCGACTTCTTATAATCTTCTATTGGAGCACCAACAGCGAATATTAAAACATAATCAATGGCTAAAATTAACTAGAAGTCAATCCATGTCTTCTTCTAGACAATTCTCACCGTGACTTAATTAATACCCTCTAATTAACCAGATTTCCTAAGTTTAGGATTATGGAATCATTTAAAAAAGTTAATTATTTTAATTAAGTCGTCTCTAGGTGAAATTTCATAAACGATTTCTAGGTTTTGGAGAATACATGTATTCTAGCCTCTCCACAAAATTTTGTGGCTAGAACACATCCAATGCTACAAAAATCAACACTGCCTCTTAGCGAGGAATGTATTCTAGCGCTGAAAACCACTGAAGCAACACCCTGTCGATGCTTTACCTCCTGCTGCACTGCTGATGTTTGCTTGCTCTGCCCATCACAACTGCACAACTCTAGTATGAGTTGCATCTATGCTACTACTGACCCTGTTGAACTGTTGTCAATTATTGCCTTTGCACTGCAACTCCCTCTCATCTGCTGTTGCCGACTCTGAGAATCCATCTGCTACTGAAACAGGTTCTCCACCATACACATTTGTTCCCTGAACAAGATGAACTTAGTTCTCCCTAGAGCTTTCGTGAGTATGTCTGCCACCTGATCTCCTATGGGGACATATTGCAGCTGGACTGCCCCACCTTGAACACAATCCTTGATGAAATGACATTTGATATCAATGTGCTTCAACCTATCATGAAATATTGGATTCTCAAAAACTTTTATGCAACTCTGATTATCATAGTAAACATTGGTCGCTCCCATTTTCTTCCTGAATAAACTCCCCAGCAACTTCCTCAGCCATATGGCTTCGCAAGTAATTGTGCTAGCTGCCATATATTTTGCTTCTGCCGAGCTCAAAGCTACTGACTTCTACTTCCTGTTGCACCAAGAGATCATCCCTGATCCAATGTTGAAGCAGTACCCGGAGGTACTTTTCCTGTCCACTGAACTACCTTCCCAATCCGCATCTGTGAATCCGCTCAACTTGACGTCATCTCCTCGAGTATATTTCAATCAGAGTCTCCCTGCTCCATGCACATATTTGAGAATGTGCCTAGTTGCTGTCCAATGTAACATTTTCAGTTCCACCATGAACTGACTAAGGGTATTGACAGCGAAACAAATGTCTAACCTAGTGTTGACCAGATGCATGAGTGACCCAATCAGCTGTCTATACAAGGTAGGGTCGACTTCCCTGTCCCCCGAGGCATCTATCTTCTTCCAGTTGGTATCATGGGTGTTGCCATGGGTCTACAATCTCGCATTCTGAATCTCTTCTGAATTTTTGTAGCATATCTCCCTTGACCAAGGAAGATTTCCCCATTCCTTTATCGTACTTCTAACCCCAAAAAATAGTGCATCAACCCCATATCCTTCATGTCGAATTCTGCTTCAAGGTTACTTTTGCAGTGCTCTATGAGCCTCGATGATCCCGTCAAAGACAGAGCATCTACATATAAAACCAGAATGAGAGCCTCATTTTGCACCATCAGATAGTAGAAATTGGGATCTCTATCACTCTTGATGAATCCCAACTGTTGCAAGTAATTGTCAATCAGACTGTACCATGCCCTGCGTGCCTACGTGAGCCCATATAGGGATTTCTTCAATCTGCATACATGAGTGTGCTTCTTATGAGTCTCGAAGCCATCAAGTTGCTCTATGTACACCTCTTCTTCTATCACCTCGTTCAAGAATGTTGTCTTGACATCCATCTAGTGAATTTCCCATCCCAACTGCATTGCTAGGGATATGACAAATCTGATAGAGGTATATCTGGCAACTGGGGCGAAGGGCTCCTCATAGTCTATTCCTTCTTTTTGTGCATACCCCTTTGCCACGAATCTAGCCTTATACTTCTCTACACTGCCATCTGCAACATCTTTGACCTTGTAGATCCACCTCCCAAACATCATTTGTCATGATAAACCGTACTCTTCTACCATGGCATCCACCCTCACCTGATGTTGTGCAACTTCCTGAAAACTTGAGGGTTCTACAACCTGAGCCATCAAGGCCTGGTATCTGTCAGGTTGTTTGCGCTGCCTCTTGTCGGTTCTAGGAGCTCTGACAAACTCTTTTGCACCCTTCAAGGTCTGACACACTTCCTTACTGGTCCTACCACTCCTAGTGGGAGGTTCAATTTGTTCCTCTACCTATACCTACAGCGCTGTCTGTCGAAAACTTCCTAGATCTCTTGCTCCCGAGGAGATGTTGGTGCTGGTCACTGTACTCGAATCCTGTGACTGTCCCCCTACTTGTTCTACCTGCGGTCCTTGCTGCTACTAGACTAAAGGAACATCTGATGACTAATCTCCTACAGGAATCTCTCGAGATCTTCTGAAAGCTCTGCCTTCCATGAACTTTACATCTCGCCTCATTACAAACTTTATGCTGCCAAGAACGTAGATTTTGTATGCCTTTTGAGGTCTCGCTATATCCTACGAGATACCCCCTTTCTGCAGTTTGATCCAACTTACTACACTTCTCATCTAGAATGTGACAATAGGCCACACTCCCAAATATCCTCAAATGACTTACTTCGGGTTTCTTCCCAGAGAAGACTCCCTCTGGAATCATTTAAAAAAAGTTAATTATTTTAATTAAGTCGTCTCTAGGTGGAATTTCCAGAAATGATTTATGTTGTGGCACACTTATTTCTCCTCCTCCGTTTAGCCCCCCTCTCCCTCAACAACCTCAATCTCTCCTAGTCGTAGCCCCTTTAGGACATGTGGCAAGCCTTTAAGGCCTTTGAACCCTAGGTCGTAGGCCTTGGGATTTACTCCAGCCCCTTGGCCTTTCCTTTAGCCAAGCAACAACCCCTCCAGGGCTTGTCATCAGCCTCTATTGGCCTCTCGACCCTAGACGCAAGCCTGTAAGACCTTGGCAGCCCTAAAGTAGGCTTATTTGGCCTGGTGTCCCCTCTTCCCTAGCCCTAACCTTCCCTCATTTTCCTTCTCTGTCTCTATGGTTGATTATTCAATATTTGAGCTAATCTATTGATGTTTACAATGGTTTTCAAGTGAATTTTTAAGCTAACATTGGTGGGATGTAGGTACCCTAACTATTGGGAGAGGTTGTGCAAGTTTTTTCATGGCATCAAGGCCTAAGGGTTTGATCTCTAAAGCCCTTTTCTCCTCACCGTTTATTATAGAAAAATAATCACTTCATATCAATGACATTTAATTCATTTAATTGACATAAAATTGACTCACACATTGTTTAATGCATTGATAAATCGACTAAATTGGGCACTCATAATTTGGCTTATTTCATGAAAATAGGTGACTGTCATAAGTTCATTGAACTCTAATCTATAACAATGGCATTTGCATCATAAAAGGACCTAATTTAAAATATTGTGTTTGGCAAAGTGGTTTGGTGTTTGGGCTTCCATCACTTGCATTTTGCATACATATGCATCCTAAGTTGCACGAAATGGGGAAACGGAAACGAGTTTCCGAAACGGGAAGCGAAACGAAACGCGACCTCCCCAAATTTTGGAAACGGGGAAACGCGAATATATAATATATATATATATATATATATATATTAAAAATATTTAAAAATTATTAATATATATATGTGCAATCATAAAGCATTAATGATACATTTACTTAAACATTAAGATTAAATTTGCATATCTTTCTTTCTCCTGCTGCTGAAATCTACTTTGCTCACTGCTCAAAACACCCTAGCTGAAACAACTGCCAATCTCCAAGAGAAACGACTTGCTGAATAGTGTGATGAGAGAATGAGAGAAACTGCTCTTTTATAACTTTAGAAATGGTTTCTAGAACATCCTGGAAACCCTAAAAAAATTTAAAAACAAATTAGAAAAAAAAAAATTAAAAAACAAATGTTTTTTTTGGGGAAACGGGGCCCGTACGGCCTGGAAACGCATTTCCGGCCGTACGGCCACGTTTCCGTTTCGAGAAACGTGGCCGTACGCCGGAAACGCGTTTCCAGGCCGTACGGTACGGGGAAACGCGTTTCGTTTCGTTTCCCCTGGTGAAACGCCCCCTAGGGCCACGTTTCCTGCAACTTAGTATGCATCTCACATTTTGCCAACAGTCCCTACACTACAAACTATTGTTGCTGCTATCGAAACGAATTTTCAACAATACCCATCTACTCTATGAACTGAGTGAACTTAGCTCTTCTGAGGGTCTTTGTGAGTATATTGGCCACCTGCTCTCCTGTGGGGACATAATGTAGTTGCATTGCCCCACGCTGAACACAATCTCTGATAAAGTGACAATGGATATCTATATGTTTTGACCAATCATGAAATACTAGATTCTCGAAGAGTTTGATACAACTTTGATTATCGCAGTAAACCTTGGTCGCTTCCATCATTTTCTTGAATAAGCTCACAAGCAATTTTCTGAGCCATATGGCTTCGCACATAGTTGTGTTGGCTGCCATATATTCTGCTTTTGCTAAGCTCAATGCTACCAATTTCTACTTCTTATTGCACCAAGATATCATCCCTGATCCAACACTGAAGCAGTACCCTAAGGTACTTTTTTGGTCTACTGAATTATCAGCCCAATCTGCATCAGTGAACCCATTCAAACAGACGTCCTCCCCTCGGGAGTACTTCAACCCATATCCAACTATTCCACGTACATACCTGAGAATGTGTCTTGTCGTTGCCCAATGCACCCTTTTTGGTCCTGTTGACCCCTACTGGTCAACTGCCCATGCAGTACACCTCCTTTCTGTTGGCAGAGAGGGGTAGCTCCTGAGCGACATGTCCGTGCCAGCCTACAGTCATCGACAGCTTGATCATTTTTGTTGTAAACCCAGTCTGCATGTATAAGTTGTAAATAATCTAAGCAGATCAGAGTCATGTATGTAAAGTTGCCTAGGTGGACCTAACTTTCTAACGATGATCTGCGTCCCGGGAGGTTTTTCGTCTCACCGATCCATGGATCGGCAGAGTTTTCCTTCAAACCTGACCCCAAAGCCGGGATGGATTTTGTCATTAGAACTTTAGGAGAATCCTAGTGAGTTAATCTGCTAGATTATAGTTGTGTCGCAGAACTGGGTGTTTTGTGAGGGTCTGTATTAAATGGGTTTGTCCCTTAAGATGTAATTTTGTAAAAGTCATGATGTAATGTGTCCTGAGGGTCGAGAAATGTTTTAAATCCCCTCATGAGTCCTAAGTCCTAGGTCCTAGGTGATGTTTCCGAAGGCTTAGTTCAGTGATCCATTTTAAAATGAATTAAAAAAAAAAAAGATTTAAAAAAAAAAAAAAAAAAAAAATTGTGGAAAATCATTTTTACCAGTCTCAGTTGCTTTCACGTTATATCTTTATTGCTGAGATCTAAAGTTTTCAAGCCGAGATGCGAAATTGATATTTGGTTAATGGTTTATGATTCTCGTGGTGATTAAAAGCATTCATCTTTTCAAATTTTCAGTTGCCGGGTATCATTTTGGTCATGTGATTTAGCTGATTGCTGTTCATGGTCCATGTTTCTATATCATTTAAAAAGTAATCATTTAAACATTAACTCCACAAGGCACTGGTCTGCTAAGTTAATCAAATCATCGCGTGCTTTTTTTACATCGTATCTCGTGTCTCCCAACCAACTGGTCGACAGTTGGTCACATCATCTCACAGGGTCTACCCCCCTTAGCCGCGGGAGACAGGCTTAAACGGAGGGATCGGGGATCAGAGTGACAGCCCCCGGTCTGAGCGTTGTCGTGTCAATCTGCGCGACAACAGGTCCCACCATGAACTGACTAAGAGTGTTAACAACAAAACAAATGTCTAACCTAGTGTTCACCAGATACATAAGTGACCCAATGAGCTGCCTATACAAGGTAGGATCTATTTCTTTGTCTTCTTATGCATCTATTTTCTTCCAGTTGGTGATCATGGGAGTAGCCATGGGTCGCCAATCTTGCATGTTGAATCTCTTCAGAATTTATGTAGTGTACATTCCTTGTCCAAGGAAGATCTCCCCATTCTTCTGCCAAACTTCCAACCCCAAAAAATGACGCATCAATCCCAATTCCTTCATGTCAAATTCGTCTTCAAGATTCTTCTTGCAATCCTGGATGAGCCTGGATGACCCAGTTAGGAACATGTCATCTACATACAATACCAGAATAAGTGGCTCATTCTCTACCAACAAATAGTAGAGATTGGAATTAGCATCACTCTTGACAAATTCCAACTACTGCAAGTAACTATCAATCCGACCATACCATGATCTAGGTTCCTGCTTGAGCCCGTACATGACTTTCTTTAACCTGCAAACATGATTTTTCTTCTCATTAGTTTCGAAGCCTTCGGGTTGTTCTATATACACCTCCTCTTCTATCACTCCATTCAAGAATGTTGGCTTGACATCCATCTAGTGAATCTCCCATCACATTTGAGCTACTAGGGACATAACAGACCTGATAGACGTGTATCGAGCAACTGGGGCGAAGGTCTCTTCATAGTCTATTCCTTCTTTCTGAGCACACCCCTTTGCCGCGAACCTTGCCTTGTACTTCTCTACACTGTCATTTGCAGCATACTTGATCTTGTAGATCCATCATGATCCTACAGTTGATCTATCTTCTGGTCTAAGTACTACTTCCCAGACATTATTCGTCATGACGGAGTTGTATTCTTCCACAATGGCATCCACCCATACTTGGTGTTGAACAACTTCCTGACAGCTAGAGGGTTCTTCAACCTGAGCTATCAATGCATGGTATCTATCTTGTTGTTTACACTGCCTCTTCTCGGCTCTCGGAGCTCCAACAAACTCCTTTGCATCCCTCAGTGTCTGTTGTGCTTCTTTGCTTGTTCTATCGCTAGTGGTGGGAGGCTCAACCAACTCTTCCTCCTGATCCTGTTGTTCCATCTGTTGAGAACCATCTGCATTTCCTCCTTCTAAGGAGAAACTGGTGTTGGTCACTATACACGATCCAGGTGTATGTCCTCCTGCCTATCCTCCTTGTTGCCCCTGCTGCGCTTGGACTAACGGAACATCTCCTGATTGATCTTCTGCAGGCATCTCACGAGATTTCCTAAAAGCTCTATCCTCCATGAACTTTGCATCCCGTCTTACTACAATTTCCCTGCTACCAGGAACATAGATTCTATATGCCTTTGAGGTCTTGTTGTATCCTATCAGATACCCCTTTTCTACAGTCTGATCTAGTTTACTATACTTCTTGTCTGGAATGTGAGAATAAGCCACGCTTTCGAATATCCTGAGATGACTGACTTCCGGCTTCTTCCCTGTGAAAAATCCTTCAAGCGTTCTCTTCCCCAATTCTCTATGAGGAGTTCTATTTTGGATATATACTGTTGTGTTGCAACCTTCTGCCTATAGATACCTAGGTAGATCCTGATCATACAACATAGCTTTGGCTGCCCCAACAATAGTTATGTTTTTCCATTCTGGTACTCCATTTTGCTCCGGATTATATGGAGTTGTCCACTCTCTTTTGATCAACGTTTTAAAACTCTGACTCCGACTCCGACTCGGTCGAGGGTCGATTCCGACTCTATATTGACTCGGCCAGCTCGATTTCAATGACTCGGTCATTGTAAAAAAATACATTAAATATTTATTTTTTATAAAAACACATAATTTTAATGATTTTCATTCATGTTTCCAAACACACGGCATTAGAATATAGATAGAAGACAACATATGATCAAAGTAGGCTTATGAATACATCTATTATATCAAAATGGCACCCAGTGCACTGTCCAATACATACACGATGATGATATAGAGATCAAAACAAAAACACATAACCAAGGAGGCTAGAAATGGCCTCTACAACAAAAGTCTGTGACCAGTACTACTGGCTACTGCTAGAGTTGCCAACATCATCTGGCTCAGTGTTACTTGGGAGCGGGAGCGACATTTTCAGAAGCTCCCGGTTTGGGAGCGAACCCCGAAGGAGTCCTACAACTAATAACACTAACATCAAGGTACATAGAGGGATTGGTGCTCTTGATTAAATACGAGTTCCATACCCTAATACATGACAAAATTCAATGGAAACATTGCAATCCCCCAATCCTGAAATCCTGAAAAACTGATAAGTTTGTTGGATTTTGAATGAAATCTAAAATTATACTTTCTCCATATGGAATCCAATGAAGCCAGAACCACTCTCAAACATCCTGATTCATTTCATCGTAATGTTAAAAATTTAAGTAAAAGGATGAAAATGGAGATTAAGGACAATGTCATTTTTACTTTAAGGCATATCAATACTAGGGATCAGAGTCAGACAGGGAAACCCATGAGTCAGACAGGGAAGCCCAGGGAGTCCCCAAAAATGAAATTTCAAAAAAAAAAATGCCGTTGAAGTGACTTGACAGGCCGCTGTTACCGA
Organism: Pinus tabuliformis; assembly: GCA_031772625.1. NCBI lineage: Eukaryota > Viridiplantae > Streptophyta > Pinopsida > Pinales > Pinaceae > Pinus > Pinus tabuliformis. The sequence goes on along the minus strand of CM062806.1, from coordinate 967,544,243 downwards.
GTCGGCCGAGTTGGCTCGGACTCGGCCGAGCCGGCCGGGTTGTTACCGAGCCGGCCGAGTCGTTAACCAACTCAGCCGGTTCGATAACAACCCGACCGGCTGGTCCGGTTCAAAGGCCGAGTCGACCCTGTTGGGCTATGACTCTGACCAACTCAGCCGAATCGGAGTTGAAACAGTTGGTTTTTAAAACAGAGCTTTTGATGCCCTCCTTTGCACAGAAGCCTTTGAAGTCTTTGTCTGTATATTCTCCACCATTATCTGAACGTAATACCTTTATCTTTTTCCCTGTCATATTTTCAACAAGAGCTTTAAACTCTCAGGAAACGAGCAAAGACCTTATCCTTGTCTTTAAGAAATAGATCTAGGTTTTTCTGGAGTGATCATCGATAAAGGTGACTAAGTATTCGCCACCACTAATAGCTCTTGTGGATATAGGATGGCAAATATTGAGTGTATTAATTCTAATACACATTCTACTGTATTGTTACTTCTGGAAAAAGTTGCTTTAGCATACTTTCCTAGCACACATCCTCTGCATAAGTCATCATGTTCACTACTAAGGACTGGTACCCCTGTCACAGTGTCTTTGAGCATTTTCAGTGCTCCATGGTGTAAGTGTCCCATTCGCCTGTGCCATAATTCATTTCACTCCTTCTCACCATTACAATTGTTGCCTATTAGTGCAATTGTTGATTCAAGCTGCAACCTATACAGCTTGTTGCTTTGAATCCCAATTTGCATTTCTTCTTCCAGCTTGGATGCTTAACGTATACTTTGTTTCCCATGAAGTATACATCATATCCCTTGTCCTGTAACTGGGACACTGAAATCAAGTTCATTCCTAATCCTAGCACATGCAAAACATTGGTGGCTTGGATGTTGATCCCTGGTTCCGTCTGAAATGCTACGGTGCCTCTCCATACTGGAGTACATTTCATTATGTTTCCCATAGTTATTTGGAAGTCCATTTGTTCTTCTTGATAGCTCAAGAAATGTTCCCATACTCCAGTCATATGAGCTAAAGCCCCACTACCAATGTACCAAATATCCGTTGATGTTGAATTTGCTAGGTATGTGAATTCTTCATCTAACCTGGTAAATAAATCTGAGACACTTTGAGTATCCATATTGTGCCAACTTCCGATGCTAACTTGTCCTAGCAACTGCTGTAGAAAAAAATTGCGTCCTGTTGACAACTTGACCCTACCGCCTACACCTACCTACAAGTCAGTGAGAAAAGTCTTCAACTCCACAAGGTGTGGTTAGTGGCAGGGAACTCAGAGAAGGGGTTGTCACACTAATCCCGACTCTCTCCATTTGAGTTATCTCCTAGATTAGCTAACGGGGGTGGTCCGTAATGAAAAGTTAACTTAAAAAGGATGTGAGTTTCTAGGAGAATTGTTAGATTTAAATAGATTATCTCTTTAACATAAGCATGAAATACATAAACAACCAATGCCTTCCAAGTATTTGCTCTTTAAGAAATGAAATTGTATTTTGCTTAAAATGAATTGAAATGCTTTCAAATGCAAAGCCAAAATAACCCTGAAAAGTGAAACACTAAATTGTTAGCACAAGATATTATAAATGCTTTCAAGAAGAATAAGTCTACAAATCAAAGCATGGAAACTATTTTGCTCAAAAGGATACAAAAATAACTCTATTAGACCAAGATGACAGCAAACTCTGTTACAAAAATAATCTACAAGAGGCTAGCCCAAAGAGTATGAGCAAGCTCTGCTCTTTGACTAGCCATGACTTAGCTCTTTGAAATAGCCAGATATTGATAAATGAGGTACAATACGTAAAAAATAAATTTTTCCAAGTTTGATATTTTGATGCAAGAAATAAAAGCTTTAAGAAACTTGAAAGAATCCCTGCAAGGCACAAATAAGATATAGATAAGACTTTTGAATTCAAAACATGTAAGTTATCCTTGAATATTTTTCAAGAATGGGTTGATTCCTTCGAGAATTTCGCCACACTTGAAAAGTTTGACCAAATAATGATTCATCTACAAAACTTCACCACAAATCATTAAATCGACATGAAATTAAATAAGTGCAGTGGAAAGAATTCCTAGACACATCTATTATCCACTAGAAGAGTTATTTTCCTAAAGCAAATAATTAATTCTTATGCTAATATGAGATAGTTGCATACTAACATAACTTGAAACAAGCATGAAAGAAATAATGACATGAGGAAATAAATAGAAGCATAACAACAAGCCAAGAATTTACCACATATGCAAGGAGAAGAACACCCTCACATTTTACCCCAAAGACTGTTGTATTATATTGCAAGTAGTGAATACAATCCCACAGAGTCTCCTCAAGCACAATAGCTCATATTACATGATACAATATGAGAGCCCACGGTTCTATTATATAGAGAGTTAAGAGCAAATTCCAATGAAGAATGACAATGACAAATGGAATTGGAGCCAATCCCAATGTAGAAGTGATTAAACAAGTGGTATGAGGTGACAATCCCAAAGAGAAATTCGAATTTGTTGAATGGAGCTCCAATGCCAAGAGTAAAAATCGAATTCTGGCAAGTAGACACCATTTTCTTCTAACCTTATGTGCCAAATTCGAATTTTATGATAGAATGATAAGTGGATATGGGTGGTAACCCATGTGGGGACAATTTCCCACAAAAATCGCCACCAAATATTCTCCCAAATCCTCCCAAATGTGCACTAACTTCACAAATTCGAATTTCCAAGTAAGCAATTTTCTCCTTTAATGCCAAAAATTCAATTTTATTTGAGCACATGTCCTTTCTTTGATTTTAGGAGTCCACATCACCTTGGGACTTCACTTTAACTCCCTCATAATTTTCTACCTCATTTCCACAACATTTAGCATGTGTGGATATTTATTTTTCTCCATTTATTTAATTTTTGGCTTAATTAATTGCCAGATCTTTCACTAAACTTAGAAAAATGGATTTTGAGGGTTCAAAACACATTTTTAACCCATCAAAGTGTGTCATAGTAGAAAGTTGGGGGTGAGAGATGCAAATTTCATTACTCATACCCCATACAACTTCTCTAGACATCACTTATTACATTACAAGTATAATTTTATTAGCAATTTCTGTAGTGCGAAAAATCTAAAAAATTAAAAAATAACTACCTAGACCTAACCAAATTCCACGAAATTTTTTGTGTGATCTAGTATGGTAATATACATCGACTCTAGACACTAAGATGTGTTAGGGGCTCAACCTTCAAACTGTCACCCCGACTTTGGGGTAAAACGTGAGTGAAAAACCCAGAAAATTATCCACCTCTAAAAAGGAAGAGATAATTAACTAGATTAAAAAAAAACACTCCAAAGTGTACTCGTTTGTTGATCGAGTCCCAACATCCTAGGCCTGTTACAGACTCAAAAACTCATCATTACTAGTATCACTTATTACAATTCCCCGCAGGGTGTGGAATCTGGGTACAAGAAAGATGATGAGAAGATAGAAGTAGAGTTAAAAAACTCTGTTGACTGATGATATTTGATGGTACAAGTGTCCTCTGGATCATCCTTAGGCATGGAGTCTTCATATAATCATCAGGTGTCACTCCAGTGGTCAACACGTCCCACTTGAGACAACCCTCCTAGTTGAATCTTCTGTTGCGTTGTTCCTTCTTTCACTAACAAATTTCGATTGGATGGACTTATCTCTGTGTTGACTCACTCAGAGAGAGTCTTCCCACGAGATCCAATCTTCTTGGCTTGAACTACGCAATCCTCTGAGAGATTTGAATTTCTACCCCTGCAGGAATTTTGAATTCCCTTCTGCTTTCAACGTTGGGTCCTCCGGCTTCTTTCTTCTGCTTCCCTTTAGCTCTGATACCATGTGAAAAATTCTAAATAGAAATCCTACTACAGTGATTAATATTATTTCTTCTACTTATCATCTCAAAAATAAGTTATCCACAGTATTCTTACGGCAAATATCGAAATAAATTCTATTGTAGCCTTCACAATTAAAACATTGCAGAAAATAAATGTAAGGAAAAATACTAGCACAAATACAATCACAATGACACAGTTATTTTTGGACAATCGTCCCCAGAAAAACCCAATGTGGGAAAATCGGTGCAGCAGATGAGGGTTTTATTATTCTTTAGCAAATTCTCATGTACAAACTACAGCTAGCAAAATAGGAATGAGAGATTTTACAGACACTTATTGACAAAGTTCTACCCCAAGTGAAGCACTTCTTCCCCAAAATCCTTATGATCCTCTCAGCATCAAACTGCCTCTGCTCTGCCTCTTTCTGCGTCACCCTGTCCCTTCTCTGCGTCTTGCTGCCTTGCACTCTCTGAATATGTTGATGCCCTCTTTTCCTTTCTCACCTGCAACTCTCCCTTTGTTTCAATTTTCTCTTGCCGAACCTCGACCAGTGAGAAAATCGATCTTACTCGGGTAACTGAGTACCTGTCTCTAGTGTGTTCTCCAAGTGCCCATCAAGTCTCCTTTTATAATCCTCTTGCTGATCAATCAACGGCCCAGATTAGATTCTAATCAATGGTTAGGATCATTTGACTTGATCTCTGCCTTCTTCTAGAAGTTCCATCCAGAGTTTAGATGAATACCCATTAATTATTTTAATTTCCTAAGTTTAGACTTATGGTCCCATTAAAAATAATTAATTATTTTAATAAAATTGTTTCCCGGTGGAATTTCCCAGAATGATTTATGGGTATTAGAGAATGCATGTGTCTAGAGGCCTAGAGAAAATCCGATGTTACCCCAAATCAAGATAAAGCTCACTTATTGCTCATTTGGATAACATTCGAACATAAGTAACATAAGGCTTCTATTGTTTATATTGTGGAAAAGATTTGTTTCATTGTTTAAAGTGCTATTGTTGTCTAGCATTGGTAATATTGGATAAGAATACTAGTATTCTCTAGTCTCTTTTGAGTTTCTCATGATCTCTAAAGTCATAAGTTTACACTAATAAGCTCACTCTCTAAAGCACTTTAATCTCAAGTGACATTGTATTGAATGGTTAAAATTATTTGGGCATATTGTGTTACATCACTTGTCTAATTGAAATTAAAGTAACTTGTTGAATGCTTCTTGAGAAATTTATGATTTATAAGTCTCAAAGAGCCTTGGTTAATTGAGAATCTAATTGGTAATGATCGTGATCTAGTTACACTATTGGGATTATCTTGTTGACATATCTTGAAATTCTTCTAATCGCACAATAGCGTTGATTTTCAAATCATCATTGGCATCTTATATTGTCTTATTGGCTAATTGCCGTAAGTAGATAAGTGCTCTAATTGTCATTAGATTTAAAGTTGATATCTATTGTGGATCTTTGGCATATTGGTGATCTTTTCTTTTAAGAGCATATATCTTGTGATTATTAATCAATTGTATCATGGTTATCTATTGTATCTTTTGAGCACTTGTTAAATTGGCACACTACGTTGCTTATAAGATTATCTCTTAATTCATTGTTAAGTACTCTTGTCATAAGGCTAACCATAACTAAGTACTTAAAGTCATCAAACAATCTTAAACTCTAGAAGCACTCAACATTTTGCATCTCATCCTAAGACTAGTCGTGCATTGATAACTTACCTCCAAGCATAAACTTGGTTGATAGAGAAATAGGAACACTCTTTCAATCTTTGCTTGAGAAGTTTGGCCCTATAATATTTAAAACAGCGACCTTGCAGTGGTCAAAGCCACAGTCTCTGTTGAAAATACTGAGAGGGCAGTGTATCAGTATTTTTTTTCAATTGTTACTTTTACCAGTTAGATCATTTATATTTTAGAACACAAAATGAACAATAAAAATAAAATTTAAATGCCTTTATTAATTTCCTTTTCACAATAAATCAAGTACAATGTATATAGGGCTCCAAACCTAAATGAAGACGCTGATCTTCAATCTCCCAGGCTCCAACCTGTTGCCAAGCACCAACTTGGACTTTTCTGAGGCTCCGACCTCTAGGGCACCAATCCTATCTTCTCAAGGCACCGACCTTGTCAATTCTGAGGCACTAACCGCAAGGGCTCCAACCCTATAGCTTCACTTTGTCAACGTATGTTTGGTTGTACTTCACGGCTCCCAAGGTCTTCTTCATCGAGCCCTGTCAATCTTCAGCTTCATTGTAGTCTTCACGCTACATCATCAATGACAACCTTAACTTAGAAGGTGTCATCACTGTTCTTCATGGTACCTAATCAAAATCTCCAAGGTCACCTCATGATGACATCAGTGATGCATCATTATCTCAAGGATGCCTTCAAGAATCTTCAATATGTTGCTTCACAAAGTTGTTCAATAATGATTCTAGATGACTCTCCAAGGTATGCTCAAGAATATCCCCAAGGCATCTCTAGTTCTTCAACACTCCAATAATCAGACTCAACAAGCTCTTCAAGAGTAGCTTCAAGAGATGTTCAATAGACTGCTCCAAGGTATACTTCAGGGTCTTCTGACCTTAATCGTCCAAAAATTTTGTTATATATCTTCACAAGCAATTCAAGTGTAGCTACAAGGCAACTCCAAAAGGGTTCATAAAATTGTCTTGAGGTGATGTCAAATACTCCCTTAAAAAACCTTCAAATGATGTTCAAAGGATTGCTTTTTAATAGGTGCCCTAACTGCCAACCAAATGTCACTAGAGACTTGTCAATAGTCCCGAGTTGTTTTGTCTGAGCCTTCAAGGATAACTCCGCATGTTAATCTTCTCTAGCCTTAAGTCTGAGCTTCAATAAAAAAACCGATCCTTCCACAGTAGAATGTCTTCACACTGGTCCAAGCCTTAAATGATCTCAAGAGGTGACTGTCTGATCTTCAAAAATGCAAGAACTGTTTATTGTTCTATTCTTAATAGCCCGAGATTATAAACACAAGTTTCAAGCCTTAAATAACAACTTGTTGTAGGTCCGAGATTCTACAAACAAATTTCAGGCCTGAGGTAATGGAAGGTATCCGAACTCTGTTGTCCTGTAGTCTTTCCACAGATTATCTCTGCAATCCGCAGGAAGATGCCATACAAAAAACGCAGAGAGATATGTCACTGATCCGAGTTCAGCAAGGTCTTCTTGATAGACAAGTGTCTGAGCTTCACAATAGTCTGCAATCCGAGCTGCTGAAGGTGACAGTCCACCGTTTAATGCATTCAAATTATGATGTCGTAAGCTACCAAAACAACAGTTATGTCCATAATTTTGTGATTTGAACTGCTTCAGAGGTCTGTTCACGTAAGGCCGAGGTCACTAAAATAATAACTCAACCATCATATTTAACTCATCTAGAAATTCTTCAACTCCTTCTCGGCCTCCTTAGTACTTTTGTACTTCTTCTGCGAATAGACCACCGAATTGAATGCTAGAAAATGATTTTCACACCTGTATTTATATAGAATTTCAACTAGGAACGAAGGGACACGACTTTAGGATGGAGGCCGACATGAGTAGGCTTGTTCAGGTCGACCTACTAGGCAGAAAAATAACTCTAACTTGTAAAATCAATAACTTTCAAACTACTTGGAGTTTCAGGCCAAGTAATAGCTCATTGGAAAGCTAAAAATATGTTGTAAAGGATGGTGAAGGTCTCATAGAGAAATTCTACCTCTAAGATAGTAAAAAATATTTTTTAATGTGACTAGTCATTTATTGGTACAGAATTAGAGACAGGGTCATTTGCCTTCTTCAACATGTCCTTGCCTTCTTCATCATAGGGGCACCATATCATAAATGTTATGTCATCAAACATATGCTACATCATGTATTCTTCCATTATTAGGATCACCACAGGTAAGGTCGTCAAGGATTATGCTTCACATTATCAGAGGTTTGTCATGTCATCATGTGTTTTTCATCAAGATCATCAGAGGTAGGACATGTCATCATGTGCAGCCATTTTCCTCAATTGAAGAAGTTTGCAATCTGTATTTTGAGTCAAACTTGCAGTGCTTCTAGATGTGAGCCCAATTGGTCTATCTTTGAGAGGACTCACACGAAGAAGAGAAATTGCTTAGAACAAAAACAGATAAATGATCTAGTCTTCGTTTAATACAACCTTCGACTAAGATGCAACCAATTTCCAAACAAAAAACCTAATACAGATCCCATTGTGTTGGAAGATATTGATCCATCCTCAAATTAGGTAGTGGAGACTAAACCAACAGAGTTTGACCCTGATGAGGATATTAGTGTTGATTTTGATTTGGAGATGGATGCATTACAGTCTATTCAGTTAAATGCAGATCCACTAGTACCAGCACCAAGCCCTCCAACTGCAAGCACTTTCTCTACTCAGCCACGATGCAAGCGCATAGCTCGTCTATCTCAGCGTGCAGCTAGTGCTAGTGCTACTACTTCTATAGTTGTAGTTGGAGATTTTGATGAACCCTGTCTAACTCTGATTCAGAGCCTGAGGCAGATGATGTTGCCTTGTCTGGCGGTAGTGACTAGTGATGTTTTGTTGTAGAGGCCATTTAGATCATCCTTGGTTATGTGTTTCTGTTTGGATCTTTATATATTAAATGTATTGAACAGTGCATTGGGAACCATTTTGATATAATACATATATTCATGAGAATACTTTGATCATATGTTGTCTTCTCTTTATATTCTAATGCTTTGAGTTTGGAAACATGAATGAAAATCTTTAAAAATATGTTTTTTCATAAAAAAATAAATATTTAATGTATCTTTTACAAAGATCAAGTCCTTGAAATCAACTAGGCCGAATCGATACCAAGTCGGAGTCTGAGTTGGAGTCGACCCTCGGCCGGTTCTGAATCTGAGTACGAGTTTTAAAACTATGACCTAGACCTATGGTCAAACCTGGTCAACCCCTCCAAGTCAAGCCTCCCAATCTGATCTAGAATTTCGCTCTACCTAATCTGACCTAGAATTTCGGCCCTCCTGCAACTGCCACTTACCCCATAATTTCAGCCCCTACAACTGGCCAAAATTTCATCCCCTTGCAACAGAACTGCCCAGAAAAACTATGAACCAAAAAAAGAAGAGACCATCCACACATGCGAGAATGAGAGAGAGAGAGAGAGAGAGCTATTCATGTTCTTTTTCATCCTCCTTGTCCTTCTTGATCTTCGCTAGGATGCCCAGAAATTGTCTTCACAAGAGAGTGTGAATTGGTGCCAAGAGAATAAGGTTGAGCTGCCTTTATATAGTGATTTGTTGGGTCGAATGGGTGTGTCCTATGCACTGGGCCGACTTGACTTGGAGGGAGGCTGCCTTGAAAACTTTGGAGCTAAAAATTTCAAATTCAAAATTCAATTTTGCTTCTTTTAAAAGTCACAATGGGACTTTGACTCAAAATATATTTTTCTTTTGACTCTACCATTAAAAATATGTTTTATAATAATCAATACAAATACATCAAGTGGCCAAATATACATTATGAAGACCAACCATAGTTACAAATTCAATAATGGGCATGGTAATTCCTTGTGGGTAATAGTCAATGAGTTGGATTCTTAATGTGCCACCTCTCTAATACTCATGATATTGTAGGAAAATTTGACTAGCTAGCAGCCCACTTAGTTTCAAGTTCTTGCCAAGGATTAATGCCCAAACCCCATCATAACATGAACTTATATATATATATATATATAAGTTCATGTTATGATGAGGTTTGGGAGGCTGCCTTCAAAACTTTGGAGCAAAAATTTCAAATTCAAAATTCAATTTTGCTTCTTTTAAAAGTCACAATGGGACTTTGACTCAAAATATATTTTTCTTTTGACTCTACCATTAAAAATATGTTTTATAATAATCAATACAAATACATCAAGTGGCCAAATATACATTATGAAGACCAACCATAGTTACAAATTCAATAATGGGCATGGTAATTCCTTGTGGGTAATAGTCAATGAGTTGGATTCTTAATGTGCCACCTCTCTAATACTCATGATATTGTAGGAAAATTTGACTAGCTAGCAGCCCACTTAGTTTCAAGTTCTTGCCAAGGATTAATGCCCAAACCCCATCATAACATGAACTTAGATATATATATATATATATATGTAATGCCCAAACCTCATTATATATATATATATATATATATATATATATATATATATATATATATATATGTAATGCCCAAACCTCATCATATATATATATATATGTAATGCCCAAACCTCATCATATATATATATATATATATATATATATATATATATATATATATATGTAATGCCCAAACCTCATCATAACATGAACTTATATATATATATATATATATAAAAGCTGAAACATTTAGGCTACCTCTACAGTTTCTCTTTACAGCTGATACAATGAAGAAAATAGCAAGTGCACACACATTAAATAGACATAGTGAACACAGTTATTTTAGGTCAACATGACCCCAGAAAAACCCACAAGGGGAAAACCATTCAAGGAGGATTTCATTTGCTTTTAATGAAAATATTACACAGCAAAAATAAAACTACTTATCTACCTTTTGTTTGGAGATGTCACTGCTTAGGTAGAGATACAAATTTGAGCCCTCTCTCTCTCTGTCATAAACTCAAACAGACTTGGCTTAGTTTTGTAAAATTTTCTGTTTCCCACCCCGGTTTTCAGTTTCACCTTATTTCTCCCATATAGTTAAATGCCCATTCCCATAGCCATACATTTAACAGACTGAAAAAATAAATATTGCTGAAAACACAAATTCTGGAAATTTTTCAGAGTGCTGGAAATTGCAGAAATAAAAAATCAGCAATTAAAACAGCCATAAAAACACATTTAAACTCAGTGATTTTTGGTCAACTTGACCCTGGAAAAACCCCCTACAACTCTTGGGGAAAACCAGTTTGAGAGCTCTTCTTTATTTCTGGAAAATGCCTTTTACAGAGAAAATATTTTCAGCAAAAATCAGCAAAACAGAAATTTTCCAGCAAGCAAAACTTATCTGTTTTCAGCCCAAACGACAATCTGAAAACTGCTGGAAGAGCTGTACGGACCGTACGGATGTACGGACTGTACGGACGTACGGATGTACGGACCGTACGGATGTACGGACTGTACGGACGGCCGTACGGACTTGTACGGACAGCCCTCGGGAAAAGTGCAGAAAATCGCCTCCTCGATATTCGTGCTGAAAAATAATTTTTTCCACTATTTTGCTCACAAAAACTGCCTTTTTCTGCTTGTTCTTTATGCTGTTCAGATTTGCTGAAATGCTGCCTTGGTGTGTGTGCCAAACTGCTGCCTCTTTCTCCTCCCTGTCCAGAAATCTCCCTTGCTCTCTTGCTCTCCTTCTCCCAATCTGCTCATGAAAGAATGAATGATCTTTTGCTCCTTTTCCTCCCTTAACCCAACCCTAAATGACTTTTGGGTGATCCCTAAATCCAATGGCTGAAATAGATTTAGATCAATGGCTGAGATTAAATGCTCATTTAAATCTCACTTTCTATTTTTTAATTCACCCCACTTTAATAAAGACCCACTTAGTCATTTATTTCCAAAGTCACTTTTCCTTTCTAATTTTTCATTGACTTTATAAAGTCACTTTAAAATTAGACTTAGTAACTTTATCACTTAAAGTCACTTTCAAATTAGATTTAACTTTATAAAAATTATAAAGTTACTTTAGGAGAAAAATTAAATTCTTTTGGACACTTTTCCCTAGGCCAAAGATCAAAGCCTTAGGGAACCACCTGTCCTCCGGTACCAAATTTCAACACTCCCTCTTACCGAGGAAGGTGTTCCTCACCACACCCATCTTGTCTCTGAAGTAGACATGCTTGCCCCGTGGTAAGGCTTTGGTAAGAATATCTGCAACCTGCTCATCAGTGGAAATATACTCAAGCTTTACAGCTCCCTTCTGAACATGGTCTCTGATGAAATGATATCTGATCCCGATATGCTTTGACCTGTCATGAAATACTGGATTCTCCGTGAGTTTAATGCAACTCTGATTATCACAGTAAATCACTGAAGGTCTCAACGGCTGACCAAATAAGCCAAACAACATCTTGCGAAGCCAGAGGGCCTCACAACTAGCTAGACTGGCTGCCATATACTCTGCTTCCGCTGAACTCAGTGCTACTGACTGCTGCTTCCGGCTGAACCATGACACTACTGCTGAACCCAACCCAAAACAACACCCTGAAGTGCTCTTCCTATCAGAAGCACAACCTGCCCAATCAGAATCAGTGTATCCTGCCAATCTCACTCCATCTCCCTGCCTGTAGTCCAGACCATAATCCACTGTCCCCTGCAAGTACCGCAAAATGTGTTTCGCAGCCACCCAGTGAACCTTCCTAGGCTCACACATAAACTGACTCATCGTGTTGACTGCAAAACAGATATCTGGTCTGGTGTTGACCAAATACATCAAGGAACCAATCAGCTGCCTGTACAATGTGGGATCCACCAACTCGGAATCCGAAGCATGAAGCTTCTTCCAGTTGGTGATCATCGGTGTCGACATGGGTCTACAATCCTCCATGTGGAATCTGCTAAGGATGTCCACAATATACTTCCCCTGCCCCAGGAAGAAATGCCCCTCCTCCTGCCACACCTCCAAACCCAAAAAGTAATGCATCAAGCCGATGTCCTTCATCTCAAACTCCGCTGCAAGATCTCTCTTGCAGTGCTCTATGAGTCTCTCTGCACCTGTAATGATCAAGTCATCCACATACAGCACCAGAATGAGAGGCTCCTCACCAATCACAATAAAGTAAAGGTTCGGATCTGCCTCACTCTTTGTGAAACCCATCCCCTGCAAGTATGCATCTATCCTGGAGTACCAAGCTCTGGGAGCTTGCTTCAGGCCATAAAGGGCCTTCTTCAATCTGCACACATGGGACTTCTTCCCATGCACCTCAAAGCCCTGTGGCTGCTCAATGTACACCTCCTCCTGTATGAAGCCATTGAGAAATGCGGTCTTCACATCCATCTGGTGGATCTTCCAACCCATCTCTGCTGCTATCGATATAATGGAGCGGATCGAAGTATATCGAGCCACGGGAGCGAAGGTCTCCTCATAATCAACTCCCTCTACCTGTGAGAACCCTCTAGCCACAAACCTTGCTTTGAATTTCTCAATGCTGCCATCTGCAGCATGCTTTACCTTGTAAAGCCATCTGGAAGTAACCACGGATTTGCCCTCAGGCCTCGGCACCACCTCCCAAACATCATTCTTCATGATAGAAGAATACTCCTCCTGCATGGCCTCTCTCCAGACCTGCTGGCTAGCTGCCTCCTCATAGCTAGAAGGCTCAGAGTCAAGGATGCTGGTAACCATCGCCATATAGCTACAAAATCTCTCAGGTGGTCTACTCTCTCTGACCGGCCTCTTCGGCTCAGCAACAGATGTGGCATCTCTCAAGGTGTCCTGAAGCCACTTGGGCTTCCTCTTCCCTGAGCATGCTTCTCCCATAGGAGAATGAAACTCCTCCTCCTCATCCCCATCAGTAGCCTGAACTCCTGACTGTCTGTCTGCTGTCCTCCTGCCTGCACCTGAACCTGTAGAAGCTGAGGTACCGTGTGAACTGTCCATCAGTGGACTCCCTAGTGAACTGCTCTGTGAACTGCTCTGTATGCTGCCCGGAGCACCACCCCTCTGGCTCGGCGAGCCACTGCTCACTGATGGACCTGACATCCTCATAGATGTACCTCCGGATCCTCCTGATCCCTGCCCACTGGATCCCTGCGACTGACTCAACTGCTGCTGAGGGTCTGGCTGATCCAGATACTTTAACTCCCGTGACCTCCTAAAGGCCCTGTCCTCCTCGAACTTCACATCCCGTCTGACAACAACTTTCCTCTGTGCAGGAATGTAAATCCGAAAGGCCTTTGAGGTCTCACTGTAGCCCACAAAGATACCCTTCTCTGCGGTGGGCTCTAGTTTGGTCCTCTCCTCCTTGGGTATATAGGAGTATGTAATGCATCCAAGGATATGAAGATGACCAAGATCAGGCTTCTTCCCAAAGAAAGCCTCCTCCGGAGTCATGTGCCCCAAGGCACGATGCGGACTCCTGTTCTGCAAGTAAACAGCTGTGTTGCAGGCCTCTGCCCACAAGAACAATGGCAATCCCTGATCATATAACATGGCTTTGGCAGCCCCTATGATGGATCTGTTCTTCCTCTCCGCAACCCCGTTCTGCTGGGGGTTGTAAGGAACAGTGAACTCCCTCCTAATGCCTGCCTCTGCACAATAGTCAACAAACTCTCCAAGGGTGTACTCTCCTCCATTGTCCGACCTCAGGGACTTGATCTTTCGACCTGTCTGAGTCTCCACAAGAGCTCTGAACTCCTGAAACCGCTTGAAGACCTCACTCTTGGTCTTCAAGAAATAAATCCAGGTCCTCCTGGAGTGATCATCAATGAATAAGACATAGTACTCATATCCACTCAAGGAAACATGAGACATCCGACCGCTCACATCGGAATGAATCAAATCAAGTATCCCCGTCGCTCTGCTGTCACTGCTGGGAAAAGGGGATTTGGCAAACTTGCCCATCGCACAACCTCTGCAAGTATCATGGTGATCAGTACTGAAATCTGGCACACCTGTAGTGATCTCCCGCAATGTCCTCAAGGCTCCATGAGACATGTGCCCCATCCTGCGGTGCCAAATCTCACATAGCTCAGAACTGCTAGCTCTGCTGTCGGTACTACAGCTCAATGCCAAAGGGGGCTGGAATGCAAACTTGTACACCTTTGCATGGCGTACACCTATCACTCTAGCTGAATCAGCTGGAGAGCCCCTGGGATACATCAACACCTGTCCTTCCCTGAACAGTACCTCATATCCTCTGTCCTCCAACGCTGAGACGGATATGAGGTTCTTCCTCATCCCTGGCACATAAAGAACCTCTGACACCTTCAAGGGAGGTTTGGACTCCCTCTGAAATGTCACTGTCCCCACCCCGACTGCTCTAACAACTCTGTCATCACCGAGTACTACCTCAATATCAGTGCCACTCTCTGAAAGCTCTGAGAAGTACTCCCGGACTCCTGTCATGTGACGTGAAGCCCCACTGTCCACATACCAGATACCTGTAGATGCTCCGCTAATCGAGGGAAAAGCATGCTCCCTCTGAACCTGTGTGGCAGGTGATCCTGCACTAGAGGACTCACATGTAGTGAACGCAAACTCCCGGTCAAAACGACCTGCAAAGTCCTCAATCTCAGCTGACGCTGCCACATCCTGGGTCTTCCCCTTCTTCTTCTTCTTCTCCGGACACACAACTGCATAGTGTCCCATCTTCTGACAATTCCAACACTTCACTTTGGAATAGTCCTTTTGTGAGTTACCCTGTTTACCTTTACCTTTGCCTTTGCCTCCACCACCGCTTGTGGAAGCCTGCTTCTTCCCTTTGCCTTTCTTGCCTCCTGCCACTAGTGCTACGTCCTCATCCTGCTCAACTGGCTTGGCTGCCCCAAGCTGTCCTTTCCTGATCTCTGTCTGTATACAATCATCCCAAAACCTCTCCCATGTGGGAAGGGTCTCACGTGCACAAACCCCATCAGCAAAGTTCAACCATGAACGGGGGAGGCCATTCACTGCAATACGCACCAACTCAGTGGATGGAATGGCCTCTCCAATCGCTGCCAACTCATCTCTCACATTGGTGATCTTTGTGAGATATCCAGCTGCACTATCATTCCCCATCTTAATGTTCTTCAGCTTCTCCTTCAGGACCATCTTCCGGTTCTCATTGGTACTCTGGTAGAGATTGGACAATGCTGTCCACATCTCATGGGCATTGCTCTTTCCTCTCACATGAGGAATGCAATGGTCTTTGATTCCGTCTAGAATCAGCCTCTTACCCTTGTTGTTCTTTCTATTATAAGCTGCCAACTGAGTAGCATCAGTAGGCACAACAACAGGGTGCTGTGCTGTATGCACCATGATATCCCAGACTTCTGCCTCCTCAAAGATACTCTGCATTCTCTCCTTCCAAACGCTGTAATTTGTATGCCCATCCAACCTATCCTCCACCCTCAATCCCAATGACATCTTGCTGTCCTAAAACTGAAAAATAGCACTGCTGTTGTAAAGATAAAACTGCTGTTTATGAAAAATCAGCTTGCTGGAATTTTCTGAGTGAAAAATCAGCAGCTGTATTTTTTTTCTTTTGCTGTCCCAAACTGCCCTTCAGCACTCAAGCTCTGATACCATGTAAAATTTTCTGTTTCCCACCCCGGTTTTCAGTTTCACCTTATTTCTCCCATATAGTTAAATGCCCATTCCCATAGCCATACATTTAACAGACTGAAAAAATAAATATTGCTGAAAACACAAATTCTGGAAATTTTTCAGAGTGCTGGAAATTGCAGAAATAAAAAATCAGCAATTAAAACAGCCATAAAAACACATTTAAACTCAGTGATTTTTGGTCAACTTGACCCTGGAAAAACCCCCTACAACTCTTGGGGAAAACCAGTTTGAGAGCTCTTCTTTATTTCTGGAAAATGCCTTTTACAGAGAAAATATTTTCAGCAAAAATCAGCAAAACAGAAATTTTCCAGCAAGCAAAACTTATCTGTTTTCAGCCCAAACGACAATCTGAAAACTGCTGGAAGAGCTGTACGGACCGTACGGATGTACGGACTGTACGGACGTACGGATGTACGGACCGTACGGACTGTACGGACTGTACGGACGGCCGTACGGACTTGTACGGACAGCCCTCGGGAAAAGTGCAGAAAATCGCCTCCTCGATATTCGTGCTGAAAAATAATTTTTTCCACTATTTTGCTCACAAAAACTGCCTTTTTCTGCTTGTTCTTTATGCTGTTCAGATTTGCTGAAATGCTGCCTTGGTGTGTGTGCCAAACTGCTGCCTCTTTCTCCTCCCTGTCCAGAAATCTCCCTTGCTCTCTTGCTCTCCTTCTCCCAATCTGCTCATGAAAGAATGAATGATCTTTTGCTCCTTTTCCTCCCTTAACCCAACCCTAAATGACTTTTGGGTGATCCCTAAATCCAATGGCTGAAATAGATTTAGATCAATGGCTGAGATTAAATGCTCATTTAAATCTCACTTTCTATTTTTTAATTCACCCCACTTTAATAAAGACCCACTTAGTCATTTATTTCCAAAGTCACTTTTCCTTTCTAATTTTTCATTGACTTTATAAAGTCACTTTAAAATTAGACTTAGTAACTTTATCACTTAAAGTCACTTTCAAATTAGATTTAACTTTATAAAAATTATAAAGTTACTTTAGGAGAAAAATTAAATTCTTTTGGACACTTTTCCCTAGGCCAAAGATCAAAGCCTTAGGGAACCACCTGTCCTCCGGTACCAAATTTCAACAAGTTTTCTGTGCAACTGACAGTGGCTTGATTCGCTGCCAAACTGAGTAGAACTGTCCTTGGAATTTCTGCTCCATGTCTGCTCTTCTTCAACCAAAAATTCAGACCTCTGTCTGCTCCTTAAACATAGGAGATTTGGACTCTTGTCTGCTCCCTAACACAGGAGATTCAGAACTCTTTCTGCTCCCTAACATAGGAAATCAGGCCTCTGTTCAGTCAATAACTCTGACTGTAAAATGGTCCTTCTCAGCTGAATAAACACCCTCAAAGGTTTTCTGTTATGGACCTGCATACCCAGGATATTTCTGCCCAGATTTCTCCTGTAGATTGGACCTGAACTCAGCCTATATGGAGCGCAAATCTCGGCCTGGAAGGTAAACTTATACCCAGTGAAGGTTAAGGCTTCAACTCAACCTGTATAACCCCTGCAAAAATGCCTTAAACAGCAGCCTGAAAATTTCTGGACTCGGCCCTAGAAACTCAAGATATGTACATGACTGTTAGCTGAGAGCCCTTAGCTCCTCCTCTTGCTGTTCAGTCTTCTCATTCAGCTGCAAACATGCCTCCTTGGTCTCCTCTTGTAGGCTGCTCATTGTTCTCCTGCACTCTTCTCATTTCCTTGAGAGAAGAATGAATGAATCTACTTTTTCCTTTTCCTCCCTTTTGTCATCCTTTAGTGAGGATAACCTTAAACCTAATGATCAAGGGCTGAGATTAAATCTCAGCCTATGAGATCAAGCCCCCACTTGACCCCTTTCTCATGTTGACCCCCCCCCTAAAACACTTCCTAGTACTTTTTAATGTTTTAGTACCATGGTCAATTTTTCTCTCATAAAATGATTTTTAAAATATAAAAGTTACTTTAATAACATAAAGTGAACTTAGTACTTTACACATAAAGTCACTTTAATACCCATGTGACTTTAATAAATTAAAATACAAAGTACTCTACTCATAAAAATACTTTAGCTCCTTGACATTAATAAAACACATAATGTCCCTAGACAAAAGCATGATTAATGTGTCCCCTAGACCAAAACGATAAATGCCTAGGAAACACTTGCTTGGTACCACTTTCTCAAAATATATTGTTCCCGATCTTTTGAGCTAAGGTCGAGTTTATTGATTCCACTTCAAGGTGAAGATGTTGTCTATATTAATGCCTGTGTGGTCAACTTTAAACCTTTAAAATTTTGAATATTTCAAGAACTCAATTTGTTTTGCTTGCAACAAGATTTGGTATATCTTCAATTTTTAGCGTAGTAATCGTTGTTTCAAATTTTAACAAAAAATGGTCAACAGTCATTATCTTGTCAAAGATTAAGATGTTACAGAATCTTTGAAAGATAGCCTTGATGAGTTAGCTAACAATCAGGTTCCAAAGAAACTTTAAAAAAATGATGTGTGGTCGAAGACTCGCAGATCTAAGGTAACAATTTTCTTGACCACAAGTCTAGTGGTCAAGGGCTCAGATCAGACGTAGCTCTGATACCAAATGAGACAGGGAAAGTTTGTTCTCACACAAAATATTCAAATTGTCAGGAATACAAGGAAATCCATATGGACAATATATAAATTGTATATAAGTAATTTGATAGTAGAAAACATGATGATTGATTGTACAAGGAGGCCCTATATGTATACCTATGCGAAATGTCCTTTCTTGAATAGTCATTTCCCTTGAGACATGCCCTTTCGTTATACCAATCATTATTATATTATTAATCATAAATTATTTCATTATATTATATTATATATTTATGTTCATAAATATTATTATTTTAATACATTGGTCCACCCTCTTCATTACTCCACTCATACAACAGCATAGCTACCTTTGATGACAAAGTAGCTTAGTCTATGCAATGGCACATAAGTGGAGTTCAAACATATTATTATATTGCTTGGTGAGCTGCTTCCTTTTATTCCACGAGTTGACAAAATCGAGGGCTGGCCTGTTGCAAAATTGAGCCCACAAATTTGTGAGTGGCATTATGGTCGGAGCCTATAATTTTATGCAGCATATTATATGGAGCTGGACGTGGTAATTTAATTAATCCTGGTGTTTCTTTTACTATATCAATTGGTCGATTAGATGGGTTTGTCCCATGACACGCATAAGATACAAAGCTATAGCCATTCTTAAATAATGACAAGCTAAGCTGTCTTTTTATTTTTCATGTAGCCATAATTATTGTTGGACTCATTTGTTATGGCCACGCTTGCATTTGAAAAGGTTGATCTACAATTAGTTATTGTACATTTTTCAGGTTGGTCAATGGATCAATTGCTTTGAGGTTGTTACATTCGTTGCTATTTTTGGAGGTTATTCCACACAAATTCATCTTTTGTATGATTGTTAAAATGTTTTATGGAGTTAGTTAAATGTGAGCACAAATATATTGTTTGTGTCATGGAGAATGTTATTTTATTGTTTTTTTCTAGGAAAGGAAAATGGATTTGAATAACTCACTTCCACTTCTAGTAAGATGTTTGTTCGGGAGGTTACAAATGTAATATTTTATTGTGTTCCCTCAAGATCAAACGAATCTTGGAAAACAATCAATAGTTTATTGTATAAGTTGAGTTCAAACCTATATTAGGGTTTTCTCTCTCCATTTGGGAGGATGGTTGGATTTGCGTACTTTGAGGAGATATCCAACTTAAATTGACAGAACAAAACCCTTTTGGTAAATCTTCAATAGAAAATGATATGCAAACATAATTGAACATTTTAAGTCATGTTTTTGTTTCAAAAAACATGATGCAAAACGTTTCTCGAGTTTATGCCACACTTGGAACACATTTCAAATTCTCAAATGTTTTCATGCTATTGCCCTCCTTAGACCCTCCTATTGCAGTTAGGAATTTTTCATCTAAGCAAGAGTTTGAGCAGTAACACCTAGAAAGACAAGACCGAAAAACATAGTATAACATGATATAATGAAGATTAAGACAATATTGCAAGAAACGATGCCCAAAGATTGGATATTGTTTAATGTAAAAGCCTTAGTATACATCTTCAATCTGTCCACAATCAGCAAAACTAGAATTCACACATGTCTCACATAGCCACAAACAACTAGTCAGCCATGGTACATATCTTCAACCTGTTCACAATCAACAATACTAGAACTTACACACATGTTTCACCTAGACAGAACACGTTTGAGCACAAACAAGACACTAACTGCTCCCCACAGTCATGGTGTATGTAACCAATGTTCCAACTCTGCTCATTCTAAAAATTGACCAATCCATTGAACTTACAATATGTTTTAAACTGTGTAAAATTTTAGGTGGATAAAAAAGCTAATCATACACAAATATTCTAGTATTGAAACATCCAGAAGCAACCAATCCAAGTTGACAAGAAAACAAAATCGTAAATCATTCACAGGACAAAGCATCTGAATAACAAACAAAAAGGAAATACCTTTGTTTCTTCTATATCGTTGGCACCATTTTTGCTTGTTGTTTCCACAACATCCTCCACTTTCTCCTTCACCAATAAAGAAGCCAACATTCGACCCTTTTTAAGATTTGTTGTTCCTCCTATAAAACATGAACTTCAATAAGATTGATGTATGGCAACAATAATTTCTCATAAGTACAAAATCATAAACTATCAATACATGTGGCATTTGCATAAAATGATTTAATTAAATATTGAACATAATGACCAAAAGACTATAGATATAACTATCATTATGTACAGTTTCAATAACTTTCTTTCAGATGAAATCAAGGTATTACAGCGAGCTAAACAAACTGAAATGCAAGAAGAAGGGAGGGTTTTCTTATCAATTATTTTCTTTCCACATTTCTTCTTTCACCATGGTTAGGGCATACTAAAGGCACAGGATTTTTTCATGTCATGCATTATAATAACTGTACACATCAAAAAATATTTGATTCAATTATTCTACAATCCATCGATCTTGAGTCTAACTAGCCACAAAAACAGGAAGAAAAGAACAACTAACAAAGCAAATGAATTTTCATAATTAATTTATAGATACAAAATGGCAGATAATGTTCTTATGGATAATTACGAAGTATAATTGCCAAAAAGATCCAAATACTGTTCCAAAAATGATGAAGCCTCAATTCTTGTCCTAGCTCTCACATTCATTCTTTCAGTTGAGTAGAACACTTTACATCCATCATCAAAATAAGAAAAAAAAGAAAACTGGATTGCCACTAAATTCAAAAACTGGAATCCCCTCTTTTCTAGTGACTCACAGCAGGTGAGGGACAGACCTTGATCAAAAACTCCAGACATATAACGTTGCTGAAATCCATTACATGCTTCTGCATCAGCAAATTTTGTACTTTTCGAAGTTTCCATGTGTTCTTTCTTGTTACTTTCAACAACTCTAATTGTTTCCCCTGTGGACATCCAGATAGAACATCAGTGACAGATCATGCATGCCAAAGCTATCACATGAACCATTAACTCTTCAACACATGTATGCTGAAAAGCGTTATCTTCCCCTGTAAACATGGTTATCATTAAGCAAATGAACAATCTGGCTCTAGACTCACTGATATCAAAAACAGATTACGAATCAAAACAGCCAGCTAACACAACTATCGACAAAAAATCCATGCATGGAATTTTCAAAAATAATGGTAAACTATCCATTTCTTAATATGAGTGACTACCAATACTTATTTATAGATGTGTACGGCTAACCTATTTGGGAAACTATACACAATCTGCAACCTTGTAAAACTAACTAATTGTAAGCTAATGCATAGCTTCCTTTCTAACCTAAACTGAGTTCAGATGCATCTGACAGTATGTTGGGTAACTTGCATTGAGAAGAAAATGTCTAGAAAAGTTAATTTCTTAATTAATTTTGATGGTACTGTTACCCACCAAAAGTCAGTGACCCCTAGAAGAAACTTTTCTCATATTCTGTTATGAGCAAAAACATATAAAATAATACAAATAACGTAAAACTATAATAATAATAATAAATAATGATTAATTAGTAGCTAGTTAATGAAAAGGTATGTCCCTAAGGACATAACCATTGGTGAAAAGGTACCTGCCTAGGGTATATAAGCACACCCTCACTCTCATTGTAATAAAAGCATATCAATTCTTTTATACAGTATTCAATATACAGCTACTTGTCCTATAATGGATGTTTACGTCTTCAAAGTATTCTAAAGATTATTCCGCTGCGTATATGGACCTTGTTCGTTACATACCTTTTCATTAACTAGTTATTAATTAATCATTATTTTTTATTATTATAGTTTTACATTATTTCTATTATTTTATATATATTTTTATTCATAACATATTCCTCTCATCCAGCCAGCAGCTCCTGAGAGCCACCTTAGCCAATGTGACGTGCCATTCATATCTCTGCCACCTGCATCAGTCATATGTCCCCTTGCCCATTTGTCAGGATCACATGTTCGAAGGTGTGCTTCCGTTCATAAGGTATTTTATTCATTTTGCATTTGGGTGCTTATGCTTGTTTGTATTTTGGGTACTTGGCATGGAATGTGGGGTGACTTAGAAGAAAGAAGGGTCTTGAACGTAGTCTTGTTCCCTCACCTTAAATGGGGGAATAATTTTTTATCCTACTCTAGCGTGACTGCCTTAAATGGGGGAATAATTTTCTATCCTAGTCTAGCGGGACCGCCTCTAATGGCTTATTGCTTTAAGAAGGCACATTACTTGGGAATCCATGATTGAGATAGTGTGTTCCATCTATCCCTTTTCCATATTTATCACTCCCCTCTGTACATAATGATCCCTTATTCCACCTTCCTTCTCCAGGTCCACTTGACCATGGGTCCATTGGGATTTAGCACACTACCTTCCCTTTTCCACATCTCTGTGTCAGGCCTAGAAATGTTGACCCAGGAGGTTGATGCAGCTAAAAGGAAAGAAAGAGCACATAATAGACACAAGCAAGAAACGAAAAGAAAATGATAAAATGCATAAGATGGTTGGGACATTAACATTAGCACGTGGGCAAAAGCCAAGCATGAGCTCTACCCCATATCACTATGCATGGCCATCACCTAGTTGTTGGGGCCAATGTTGCCCTATCACATCATAGAAAGGAACCCATGCATGTCCCAACCCCTGGTGGGAGATGAACTGCCCCACCACTAAGTGGGTAACCAGTGCTATACATCATTCAAAGCATGCTCTCATTTCCTAGAGCTTCACGCAGTAATATGAAGAAAAATCAAGAAAAAGCAAAAGGCAATAAGATAGGTGTAAAACAAAGGTCAGGGTAACTCATGCATCCATGATTGCTCCCTCCTCACATCCATATGCCCAAAATGTGGATTTCCTCATTATTGCTACCCCTTTGACCCAATGTTCCACCAAGACTCTGGGACAAGGAGACACACAAGGGGGACATGTGGGAGTACCCTCAAATTTTTTGGGAAATTTAGGGGGGGCAGGGGGACGTAGGGGTATATATTTTTTTTCTTTTTTCATATATATATATATATATATATATATATATATATATTTCAAATTCATATTCAATAATGAAAGCATAAATACAATGATCCATACATAATTGAATTAAATAATGAAATACATTGATCCATACTCATCATCCTTACTAATACATATATGATTCATCCATACACCACGAGATTCAATAAAGAAATACTTTGATCCATATTCATTATTCATTATTCACCATTCTAGAATCTACATTGATTTAAAAATTAAATTCATCATGCATCACTCTATATTCTAAATTGACTTAAAATTAAAATTATCAATCATCATTCTAGAATATAATTAGTACTAAGAAAAATAGACTATAATAAATATTCAAATATGAAAACTAGAAGAGTAAATTGATATAACTAAAACTCAAAAACAATAGAGTGATCAGTCTAAAAGTCACTTTAAAGTACATAGCGGGCTTGGTGCTCTTGATTAAATACTAACCGAAGAAATTTCAACCCCCACTCTAGTTATCAGTTTTCCTTATCACTCCATGCATTTAGTTTTAAATCCAAGCATGATAAAAATTCTAAAATCTGGAAATGACAATATTTTTCTGAAAACACAAATTTAGAGATTTCACAACTACTGAAATTGCAAAAATAAAACACAACAAAATTATGACAGCCACACACAGAAAATAACACAGTGATTTTTGGTCAATGTGACCTTGGAAAAACCCCCTACAACTCTTGGGGAAAACCAGTCTGAGATCTCTTTTTTATTTCTGAAAATGCTTTTACAGAGGAACTGAAATACACAGTAAAAATTCCAGCGACCACAAATTACAACTTCTCTCGATTTTTGTGCTTGCACTCAGCCTAGAAAATCTTGCCAATCAGCAAACAGCCAAAACAGAAATTTTCCAACAATAAAACATCATTAAATTATGTACAACCTGCCTCGAAAAATGTGCCTAGAACTTGTTTTACAGACTATACGGACCATACGGATTTTAATAGTACTTCTACCTCGAAATTTGTGCCCTTGTTGTTGTCCCTATTCCTCGATTTTTGTGTTATCCCTCTTCCTCGATTTCTATGCCTTTTTCCTGCTGTACGGTTTTCACTTGGATGTGTGCCAATAAATGTTGCTACCCAAATTTGCTGAAATGTTTTCTTGCTGCGCTCCTTCACTTCCTCACTACTTAGAAATTTTCTTCTTTCTCTCTCTTCTCTTTCTCTCAAATGCTCATGAAAGAATGAATTGATATTTTCCTCTTCTCTTCTCCTTTTATTCTCTAAATGACCTTTTGGGTTACCCTAACATCTAATGGCTGAAATTCATTTAGATATAGGGATGAGAATAAATGTGCATTTAATTTTCACTTTATATTTTTTAACTCACCCACTTAAATAAAGACCCACTTAGCCTTTTATTTCCATAGTCACTTTTTCACTTTCTAATTCTTCATTGACTTTAATAAAGTCACCTTTAAATTAGAATGTAACTTTACCACTTATAAAGTCACTTTTAAATTAGAATGTAACTTTACCACTTATAAAGACAGTTTTAAATTAAATTGACTTTACCACTTCTAAAGTCACTTTAGGAGAAAAGTAAAAAAAATAAATTTGGACACTTTTCCCTAGGCCAAAGATCAAAGCCTTAGGGAACCACTTGTCCTCTGGTACCCAAATTTTAACACTCCCTCTTACCGAGGAAACTGCTCCTCACCACTCCCATCTTGTCTCTGAAGTAGACATGCTTGCCCTGTGGTAAGGCTTTGGTGAAAATGTCCACTACCTGCTCATTTGTGGAGATGTACTCAAGCTTGACAACTCCCTTTTGGACATAGTCTCTAATGAAGTGATACTTGATCTCAATATGCTTTGACCTGTCATGGAAAACTGGATTCTCCGTGCGTTTTATGCAACTATGATTATCACAGTAAATTATACAAGGTCTCAATGCCTGATCAAATAGACCAAACAACATCTTGCGAAGCCATATGGCCTAACGACTAGCCAAACTAGCAGCCATATACTCTACCTCAGTTGAGCTCGATGCAACTGATTGTTGTTTCCAGCTGATCCACGACACAACTGCCAAACCCAACCCAAAACAACACGCGGAAGTACTCTTCCTATCTGAAGCACAACCTGCCCAATCTGAATCCATGTACCCTGCCAGTCTCACTCCATCACCCTGTCTATAATCCAGACCAAAATCCACAGTCCCCTGCAAGTAACGAAGAATGAGTTTTGCAGCCACCCAGCGCACTCTCCTGGGCTCACACATGAACTAACTCATAGCGTTAACTGCAAATCATATATCTGGTCGAGTGTTGACCAAATACATCAAACAACCAATCAACTGTCTGTATAGAGTAGGATCCACCAACTCAGAATCAGAAGCGTGAAGCTTCTTCTAGTTAGTGATCATATGTGTAGACATGGGTTTGCAGTCCTCCATGTGAAATCTGATAAGAACATCCACAATGTATTTCCCTTGTCCCAGGAAGAAACGCCCCTCCTCCTGCCACACCTCCAATCCTAGAAAATAATGCGTCAAGCCGATATCCTTCATCTCAAGCTCTGAAGCAAGATCTCCCTTGCAGCCCTCAATGAGTCTCTCTACACCAGTGATGATCAAGTCATCAACATACAACACCAAAATAAGATGCTCCTCACCCACCACAATGAAGTATAGGTTTGAATCAGCCTCACTCTTTGTGAAACCCAACTGCTGCAAGTATGTATCAATCCTCGGGTACCAAGCTCTGGAGCTTTCTTCAGAGCATAGAGTGCC
Source organism: Pinus tabuliformis (assembly GCA_031772625.1). NCBI lineage: Eukaryota > Viridiplantae > Streptophyta > Pinopsida > Pinales > Pinaceae > Pinus > Pinus tabuliformis. The sequence continues at coordinate 967,517,695 of CM062806.1, read as the reverse complement.
TTTTTCAATCTGCATACATGGGACTCCTTCCCATGCACTTCAAAGCCCTGCGGCTGCTCAATATAAACCTTCTCTTGAATGAAGCCATTGAGAAATGTGATCTTCACATCCATCTGGTGAATCTTCCAACCCATCTCTGCTATAATCGATATAATGAAGCGAATAGATGTATACCGAGCTACGGGAGCGAAGGTCTCCTCATAGTCAACTCCCTCTAATTGTGAGAACCCTCTCGCCACAAATCGAGCTTTGAACTTCTCAATGTTGCCATCTGTAGTATGCTTTATCTTGTAGAGCGATCTGGAAGTAACAATTGATTTACCTTCAGACCTTGGCACTACCTCCCAAACATCGTTCTTCATAATAGAAGAATACTCCTCCATCATGGCCTCTCTCCAGACTTGCTGGCTAGTTGCCTCCTCATAACTAGAAGGCTCGAAGTCAACAATGCTTGTTACCAATGCCATGTAACTACAGAACCGCTTAGGTGGTTTACTCTCTCTAACCTGTCTCTTTGGCCCAGCAATTAATATGGCCTCGCGCAAGGTATCTTGAAGCCACTTGGGCCTCCTCTTCCCTGAGCATACTTCTCCCACTGGACTGAAAGAATCCTCATCATCGTCAGAAACCTGAACTCCTAAAGGCCTGCCAACTGACCTCATGTCTGAATCTCTGCTTGTAGATGCTAAAGTATCGTGTGAACTGTCCATTAGTGGACTACCCTGTGAACTGCCTTGCGGAATGCCCTGCATGCTGCTCGAAAAACCACCCACCTGAATCTGAGAGCCATTGCTCATTGATGGACTTCACACTGTAATCGATGTACCTCTTGATCCCTAACCACTGGATCCCTGTGACTGACTGAGTTTCTCTTGAGGGTTTAGTGACTCTGGATACTCTAACTCCCGTGACCTCCTAAAATCTCTCTCCTCCTCGAACTTCACATCCTGCCTGACAACCACTTTCCTCTGCGCAAGAATATAAATCTGATAAGCTTTCGAGGTCTCACTATAACCCACAAAGATGCCCTTGTCTGCAGTGGGCTCTAGCTTGGTCCTGTTCTCCTTGGGGACATAGGAATATGTAAGGCACCCAAAGATACGAAAGTGCCCAACATCGGGCTTCTTCCCAGAAAAAGCCTCCTCCAGAGTCACATTCCCCAAGGCATGATGTGGACTCCTGTTCTGCAAGTACACAACACTGTTGCAGGCCTCTGCCCACAAAAATAAAGGTAGACCCTGATCATGAAGCATGGCTTTGGCAACCCCTGCAATGGATCTGTTCTTCCTCTCTACAACCCCATTCTGCTGGGGGTAGTAAGGAACTGTGAACTCCCTTCTAATGCCTGCCTCAACACAAAAATCAACAAACTCACCAAGGGTATACTCCCCTCCATTGTCCGACCTGAGGACCTTGATCTTCCTAACTATCTGGCTCTCCACAAGCGTTTTGAACTCTTGAAACCGCTTGAAGACTTAACTCTTGGTCTTCAAGAAGTAAATCCAGGTCTTCCTAGAGTGGTCATCCATGAATAAAACATAGTACTCATCAATGTGGAAAAAGTTGAAGTCGGGATTAATTCGGCAAGGGTCCAAAAGTTGAAAAACTCGTTAAAGTCGGGAGTTTTTTTAAAAAGTCGGCAAAATTAAATAAAAAACACAAAATTATTCCTTTTTTTTTAACATCCAGAATATCCACAACATCAAATAAATGCATTTCCACATAAACATGTAAAGAAAGCTAACATATAATATGTATATGAAGTCTAGTGCTACATCACATATCAAAATAGTGAATCAACTCCTGAATCTTGAGTCCTATTTGAGTCTCAACTCTCAAGAGTCAAAATATCAACAAAAAATATAATAAATGTATATCATGAGTCATCTAAAAGTCATCAAGTAATCAGTGACTGAGATCCTCTTCCCCTTTTGTGGGAATACGGAATGGCTTTGCCTTTTCCTCTGGAGAAAGAAGGCCCTGCCCTTGGGATACAAATGGACTCAATCGTCCTCTAGAAGCTGATGGAAGAGATAGCCTCTATCCTATGCTGTTGCTGCCCATCCTAGATGGTGTCACCTCCTCCTCATCATCCTCAACCAACTCTGCCTCCTGACCCTAATGTTGCTCCTCCTCCTCTACCTCTGGCTCTCCCTCCCCTACAACTGCTACATCCTCTAGATCCACACCTAACCAATCCGGGATCGAGTCCATGATCGGCCTCTCAGTCTCGACCCTCCATGCAGCGGTGGTATCAATATTGTCCAATGAGATGGCTTCCACATCAGTAGGTGTCTGAAGTTGTCTCACCCACAATCGAAGATTGTAGTAGACGTAGACCATGTCATTGAAGCGTTGGGACTCCAATCTACATTAGGGTCATAGATTGTAAATTAGTACTTAGAAAATTTAAATATTAAAAATAATCAAATGAATTCAAAAAAAATTAATTCGAAATGTTTTTACCTGTTGCACTTTTTGCTGTGTATTTTGTCAAATACACTCCAGTTGCGCTCACACCCAGAGGAATTGCATGTTTGGCTGAGCACTCGAATGGCAAGCTTTTGGAGATGGGGTACTCTAGCACCATAGCTTGTCCACCAAGCATCCAAAAGTTAAAAGAAAAATGAGAAACATAAAATAAAAACAATGAAATTCTAAACTTGAAAGTTTGAAACAAATTGAAGCTTACTTGGCATTTTGGTCGTCCTATTCTTAATAGCCATGGTTAAACCAAATGTGCCGCCTCCCATCCTATAGACCTCGATTTCTTTAGAAATATCTTCACGTTCTTGCTCAAATGACACCATCCTCTCAACACAAGTGAAGAATCCATCCATCACCTCGGCATCAAATCTGAAACCACAGGCGTAAGAAAATGTGGGGTTGAGGTAGATACCTGCAGCATGAATGGGGCGATGGAGGGTATTGTTCCATCGCTCATCAATCACTCTCCATATGACTTGTTGTTTCTCTAACCCCTCGTCTCCCTTATCTTCATAATAAGCACGAATGGCTTCTTTGGCCCTATCCATGGCCTCATACAAGTAGCCCATTGCGGGCTTGTCTCCATCAACCAACCAAAGAACCCTTACCAAAGGTTTTGAAATGGCACACACGTCCTCTACTCCCACCCAAAAGCTCTGATCATATGAAACTAGTTTGCATATGCCCTCTCCCTTTGGTTTGCGGCTAATAGATAAAGCACACCAATCCGCTGAAAGAAACATGCTCTTCACATCCCACATAGAATTCAACAGAGACTGAAGAGATATGAAAGCAATGGCAAATCGTGTAATGGCAGGAAGCACCAACTCTTTGTTTTTGGTGTATTTTCTCATCAAGCTAAGCACAGATGCATGATTATATATAAATTTTGTTATGCACCTGGATGATTCAATAATATCCCTCATAATAGGAATCTTACCTATATCCTCCAACATCAAGTCAATGCAATGAGCAGCACAAGGTGTCCAAAAAAAGTTAGGATACCTCTCCATAAGCAACTTGCCAACTGCAACATAATTTGCAGCGTTGTCTGTTATGACTTGGACAACATTGCTTGGGCCTACTTCCTGAATGAAGATGTCCAACAACTCACATAATGTACGTGCATCTTTAATGTGTGCAGATCCATCAACAAATTTCATAAACATTGTCCCCTTGGGACAACTAACCAATAAGTTAAGAAGGGTCCTACCCTTCTGGTTAGTCCAACCATCTGACATGATTGTGCATCCAGTTTGTTCCCATGATGCCTTAAACTCCTCCAATCTAGAAGTGCAATCAGTCTTTTCATCTTGAAGAAGAGGCCCTCTCAATTCTGCAAAGGTGGGGGCTTTGTACCCCGAGCCAACGACAACAACAAAATCAAACATAGGTTGGTAGAATGGGTTTGTCTTGGCAATGTTAAAAGGAACATCACTCCGTAGAAGACACTTACTAACCAACCTGTCAGCTTTTGTCTTTTCCTTTTTTTTAAGTGATGATTTGATACCAGGTTGTGCACCAACTATGGTTCTAGGAACAAAAAAAGATGAGATAGATGAGGGGTTGGGACATATGGGTGAGGAAGGTGATGTTGAAGAAGCACTGCCACTCTCAATTCCCCCCACTCTTGAGGCCCCTACAAGTTGGAATTTTAGTGTTGCCCTGGTGTCTTTTCCCTCCTCTTTATCCATCAATGATTGAATGGCCCGTCGGATGATTTCTGGAGTTGTATTTGGGCAAAGGTCAACATTTTGCCTTGGAATTTGCCCCAAATTGAATTTTAATCTGTTGATACCTCTTGACATATGCTTTCCACACAACTTGCAAGTCAAATACATTCTATTGATCCCCCCAGATTCGTGTATAGTATCAGGTTCACCATATTCCCACATAGCGTCCAAAAGCCTTGGCATTTTGTTTTAAACTTTGAACTTGAATTTAAACCTGGGCACAAATAAAAAATTGAAACAAATTAAAAATTTCCCATCACATAAAAAGCAAACACAAATGCAAAAGTTGATTTTGGATTTTAAATGCCTCTTCTTAGTCACTTGAAAACACTCAAATTCAGTGAACAAGGGTTTAAATTTTTGTCATTTTATTCTTGAAAGTTGAAGTTTTGCTTCAATCTAGATTTTAAATAATGTTTCCCTTTCAAAATTCTAGGCAAAAATAAGACATAAACAAACTAATAGAATTTTAGAGAAGTATAGAAAGATTTAAGAAATCATTTGTGTAAAAAAAACTAAAGAGAAATTAAAATACATACCTGGCAGCAACAATTCAGCGCTTTGAATCTCCCACGATGAGCAGTGGACAAATCTCCAAATCCCCACCACAAAACTCACAAATATTCTCCGCTAGGGCAATGGCAAACCCCTATGAATCTCCACAGCGCCGAATGGAAGAGAAAACAGCAAAAAATTATATCATTTTCACCTTTGCGGCCTCTTTATCCGCGGCCTAGGAGGGAGGCCGACATTTTGGGTCGACTCCCGATTAAATCGAGAGTATAACAATTAAATCGCGATTTTTTCATTTTTGAAAAAGTCGCCAAGAAGTCGGGGGATTAAATCATTTAGTTGAAAAAACGCATTTTTAGGATTAAGTCGCGATTTTTTGCAGACATTTTCCACACTGGTACTCATAGCCACTCCAAGATACATGAGACATCCGAGCACTCATATCGGTATGAATCAAGTCAAGGATCCCAATCACTTTGTTGTCACTACTGGGAAAAGGGAATCTAGCAAACTTCCCCATAGCACATCCTCTACATACATCAAGGTGATCAGAACTGAAATCTGGCACACCAGTGGTGATCTCCCGCAGTGTACTCAAGGCCCCATGATACATGTGCCTCATCCTGCAGTGCCAAATCTCACACAACTTTGAACTACTAGATCTGTTGTTGGTCATGTCTCGGGTGCTGCTACTCAATGCCATCACGGGCTGGAATGAGAACTTGTACACCTTGGCATGGCGCACACCAATATCTCTAGCTGAAGAAGTTGGAGTTCCCCTGAGATATATAAGCACCTTCCCTCTCCTGAACAACACATCATACCCTCTATCCTCAACTGTTAAGATGGATATTAGGTTCTTCTACATTCCAGGCACATATAGAACATCTGACACTTTCAAGGGAGGTTTGGGTCCCCTATCAAATGTCAATGTCCAGACACTGACTGCTCTAACAATGTTGTCATCACCAAATACAACCTCCATATTAGTATCACCCTCTGAAAGCTTTGAGAAGTACTCTCTGACTCCTGTCATGTGGCGAGAAGCGCCACTATCAACATACCAAATGCTAGAAGATGCTCTGCTACCAGCGGGGAATGCACATTCCCTCTGAACCTGTATAGCAGGTGATCCTGCACTAGTGGCCTCACAAGCAATGAACCCAAACTCCCGATCAAAGCTCTCTGAAAAGCTCTCTATCTCTGCAGAAGCTGTCATGGGTGTGTCTTTCCCTTTCTTGTTCTTCTTCTCCAGACACACAACAGCACAATGTCCCAACTTTTGACAGTTCCAACATTTGACTTTGGAATAGTGCTTCTCCTTGTTTTGTTGCTTGCCTTTACCTTTGCCTTTGCCTCCACTGTTGGAAGCTTGCTTCTTTGCCCTGCCCTTCTTGCCTCTTGCTAACAATGCCACATTGTCATCCTCCTCCACCTGTTTGGCTACCCCAAGATGATACTTTCTGATCTCATTCTGAATGCAATCATCCCACAACCTCTCCCAAGTCTTGGAAAGACCATTCAAAGCAATCCTCACCAACTCAATGGTTGCAATGATCTCACCTATGGTTACCAACCCATCTCTCACTGAAGTGATATTTGTGAGGTATGTTGTAGCACTATCAGTCCTAGCCATTTTAATGGCCTTCAATTTCTCCTTTAGGACCATTTTTCTGTTTTCATTTGAGCTCTGGTAAAGACTAGTCAAGGTTGTCCACATCTCATGTGCATAAGTCTTTCCTCTCACATGAGGAATGACATGGTCTTTGATTCCTTCCAGAATCAATCTTTTTGCCTTAGCATTCTTTTTGTTAAACTCTGCCAACTTGTTGTACTATGAAACAACCCCCCCCCCCATTTATAAAGGACAATAGCCAAGGTTAGAGTTATAAATGGGGACCCTTTTAAATTTTTAGGCTTAAGATAATAATACCTAACTCTAAGAAAATACCTAGCAAAACCTTGCAAAACGAACTAAGGATGAAATCCGCATCGCAAATCACACCTTTCCGCGTGATTATCTTAAAACATCTTCAAAAAATTGCGATCTGCGATTAAATCTCCCGCTGCAATAACCCAATAAATAGCACCTTGTCATTTTGCAATTGGATTTCGCACTTCGCAAACTTCGCAAGAAACTTAGCTATGCCATTAGAATGTCCATTAGTGATTTGCAAAATGCGATATTACAATATTCGCAATCGCATTTCACTTTATGCATCTGGTAGCACTATACTGTATGCATTTAAAGATTGCGATGTGCGTTTAAGAGCAGTAAAACATGTGAAATAATTACGTTTTAAATATCAAAATGAACAAATTGACAGGTTAATAAATATTTAGCAGCCCAAGGAAGGATAATCATTTTCCAAGTTATGGGTAGTTAACATCAAGTATCTCATTAAACCTTTCTCACGATCCAAAATCATTTCAGAGAAGCATTCAGTCTTAATTAGCCGATACCGTTTGCGCTAATATATCTTGTCTATTTCAGGCAAGCTACAAAAGACATGTCACTAAGGAAGGTGATGAAAAAACAGAGCAAGCAAACCATTGGTGAATCTGAGTTTACAAAGATGGCTCCTATTTTCTCTGATACAGTTTGCGACGCTGCCAGAGGCGCAACAGCTTGGGAGGTCATATATGATAGCCTTGAGGACGAACATCCTAAAATCACTGTCACGAGAGCAACGGCTGACTCAACAAGGCCTTCAGGACTTCAATGCAGAGATGCTTCTTGTTTTTTCCTTCATAGGATAGGAGCAAGAGCTAAAATCCTCCCATACAGGGATATGATCAGGTGGGTGATCAAAAACCTCATCATTGAAGATAGGCAATTCAAGAATTCAATAATGGAGCTCATAGGGTCGTTCAAAGCAGAGGACCTGAAGAAAATGTACCACATACCTGACCCTCAGGATATCGACGACAGCACATTTGTGGCAAACTTCGCAAAGAAGAACCCAGGCCCTTTCAAGATAATTCAGGGTTGGAGAGTGTTGGACAACAAATTCAAATATGAAAAGTCGGGTATGTGTGCTACAGCCTCTTTGGCAAACCCCTACGACTATGCAGCAACTATGTTATGTAGATTATATGGGTTACCCAATAATACTAAGTTTTCCATAAAATGGGTTCCTCTAATTCATGCCTGTGTTAATTCCCACATCATGAATTGGTCCTCCATCCTATCTAATAACCTAGCCACCACCATTACAGAATATCGACAGAAGAGAGCCTCCTCTCCAAATAACCTCCCTCAGTTCTATTTTAGGGCCTACATTAATGATGCAATCTATTTTTGCATGACATTTCCAACCACGGGTTGGAAATGGACCTTACAAGACCCCTACCCAATCCATCTCAGCCATAAACAAATATGGAAATCGCATTATATACCTCACTTCTATAAGATAATTCATGTTGTTGTGTTGCCCCTACATCAAATAATTTTCAATAAGAAAGCCCCAAGGTTTTCCCAAAAAGCCGCAACAGACCTGTTTACTGTTGGCAAATATTTCATTGAAGAATGGTTCACGAACATTAGGGTTTTTGGTAGCACAGTCGACCCACATGTCCTTCCTTTATATATTTCTAATAAATTATTAGCAAGAGAGATTGCCTATCCCTAACTAAAGTTCTCAAAGATGGAAAGAAGTCATTATGGCCCTCTTTCCCTGTCAAGTGCAGTTCTTTTGCTTTAGCAAATTTTGTTCATGCCACTAAAGAGTCAGCACATATTGAAGCCCTCAGGCTTCATACATTGCCTAAGAGGCAATTTGATCCAGACAAAGTGGCTTATAATGTCACCACTGGAGTAAAGCTCAAGCCATACAACCATGAGGATAACTATTTTGAAGACTTGTTACAGTCGGCTGAATCCTTCGAACAAGTGTTCGAATGGGCAAAGGTGAATCTGAAACCTAAAGATTTTCAAAGCTTTCAGGAATTCAGAAATGAAAGGCTCGAAGTCATCCCAATGCATTTGTTAAAGCCCGAGGATAAGGCTACACCAAGTGTCACTATTGATAGTGAAGGTCCTAGTTCTCAAACAAATTCTCAGGTAAATACTGAGAAGACACCAGACACAGGGAAACCCCAAGACGTAGATAACACAGCTGATTCTAGCAGGAAGTCAGCTGAGAAATAAGTAATGAGCACCCCGACTACAGAAATCAGTTTAGAGGTCAAAGGCAATAGTTTGGAGCAGGAGTGGGATCAGTTTAATCAGAAATTGCAAGGCACTCCCAAAGCGACAAATACCCAAGAAACAGTGGAATATAAAACTCCTTTGCATGTTCATAAGGATACAGAGCCCAAGTCTATCGGTGAGCAGTCCAAGCCTATGGAGGAACAAGCGACAACATCCCAGCATACTGAAATTATCCCTGCTCTACCCACATCATAAATTGTTTTGAAAATAACTGAAATACCTCCACTTGATGTGTTCTATAGCCCTCTCCACAAGGCTGTAGTAAGAAGGTAGAGAAAAAGGAAAAGGGTAGACACACCCGAATTCCCACCTGGAAACGAGCCGATGGATGTTGTTTGGAAGGACATTCCTTTCAATCCAGCCGAGAACTTGACTAAACTATCATATTTCACAGGAGCATATGCATCGGCCACTATGGACAAGGAAACTGAAGTCTCTACTTTGTTAAGGGAAAAAGAGGAGAGGATTGCAAAGCTCGAGCAACAGCTCGAAGTAGAGAAAGCAAGTGTAAATAGGCAAGCGGCTGAGCAACTCGCACAATTGCAGCAAGACATGGAGGTCCTGAAAATAAGCCATGAAGCCGATATATCAACCAAAAACATGCAACTCCAAGAAATGGAACAAGCAATGGAAAGATACAAGGATGTTCCCACTACAGATGAGTTTATTAAAGAGGCACTGGAATTAAATTCCCTTCTGGTGAAACAGCAAGAGTATTTCTGCTAGAAGATGTCACACATTACTCCATATCTGACTACTAGCGACCCGCTGACAGATAAGGCAATTGACCAAAAAACCGAGTTTCACGATTTAAACACCAGGGTCTCTGAGTTCATCAAATGACATGGTACAGAAGACGGAAGGAAAGCCAATCTACCCGAGATTGAGGAAACTCATAAAGACATTCTCTTCACGGATTGGGATACGAGAATCAAACAGGCCGAGCTAGCAGTCGCAAGGGCAGCTGGGGTATCAAAGAATATCATTAAGGCAGTGAATCACACCCTGTTTGCCACCAACCTGATTAAAGAAGGCAATCTGAAAGAAATGCCCGATTTAAATGCTCTGTATAAAAGCTGGCAAGAAAAGGCGGAGACTCAAAGGGAGGCAATTACAAAATTGACCAGGACCAACTAGGAGTCGTATTAGCAGTATCTCGTCAAGCCACACAGCCAGGTTATGACTCTCAATTGTTCCCTTCATACGACTCAGCGGATGCTGCCACCTCTCACCGATGCGATTTTCACAGGACAGCTCAGGACACATTTTGGGGCACCTCCTCAAATTCAACCGATGACCAATATATGTGATTTGAAGGACAAAATGGCAGACAGCAAGTCATCCTCTTAATTCTGTTCATTTAGCCACTATTTATTTTTGGAGTTAGTTGCCCAGTTAGGAGGAAAGTTGTTTGAAACCCCCTCAAATTTTGTATAATCTATTTTTGCACATTAGTTAGAATAGTATTTATACCCTTCTCATGCATTTAGAGAAGGGTCCAGAATTTTATCAAAAACATTTGCAAAGAATGCACTATTGTAAGTTTGTGAATGCTTTGGAAAAATTAAGGAACATGACCGTTTCTTTTAGATATCATACTACTTTCCTTTGTTGATGCACTATTGTATTCTTGGGAGACAATTTGATTTGAAGAAAGAAGTTGGTCTATGTCATTTGTAAAATGAGCAGGACTTCGCACATATGATACTATTATCTTGTATGATTGATTCTGTTTACATTTAATTAGTGGCAAAACTTTACTTTCATGAATTGTGTGTAAGATTTATTGTTTCTATTAAGCGTTAATTGCACTTTTGTATGATGCCTAGCTGAGATTGTGATTTTCATATATAACTCATCATATATTCGATATATTTTATAAATTTCTTTGACTAACTATTTAGTCAAAGAAATTATCTTTATACGTTATCATCTCTATTTAATTGTGATCAATCTTTATTATCACACGTTAAGTAGTATCTTTGTAGATTGCATACCACAAAGGAATACCCGAGTTTATATTAGAATCTATGTTGCAGGAAACATGGTATAGAGGTCCGTTTCTGTACGGAAATGAGTACGAAACGCGGAAACGCGTTTCAGGGCCGTACGACCCACATTTCCTCATTAACTTGTGTTTTTTTTTTATTTTTTTTTTAATTTGTTTTTTAATTTACTTTTAGGGTATGTTAGTGACTTCTTGTTGCTTCTAGATGCGTGTCTAAAGTTATAAAAATGAATTTTTGCCCTCGTGTTGATATGCAGTTCATCAGGAAGTTTGAGGGATATGCAGTTCATGGTAATGTTAAATTTTCAAAGTAAAAGTGATATTCTCCTTTATTTTTCATTTTCATCCTTTTACTTAAATTTTTAACATTACCATGAAATGACTCAGGATGTTTGAGAGTGGTTTCGCCCTCATTGGATTTCATATGGAGAAAGTAAAATTTTAGATCTCACTCAAAATCCAGCAGACTTATTTGTTTTTCAGGATTTCAGGATTGGAGGGATTGCAATGTTTCCATAGGATTTTATCATGTACTAGGGTATGGAACTTGTATTTAATCAAGAGAACCAAGCCCTCTATGCAAGGGAAACTCCCAATAATCAAGATCATGTAAGGCACTAGGGTATGAAACTTGTATTTAATCAAGAGCACTAAGGTCGTTCGACTATGTAGGAGGAGACTCCCAATACAACAGTGGTCCTTCTAAAGAATGGGATGTGGATGCAGAAAATCCTAATTTGGATCTCTTTCTTGCAGCCTTATAGTCTTTATTGTACTTGCAGCCTCATATATTAATATAAATAAACGCTGATTTTGAGATTTGGATATATAATAAAGGTTGCTTTTGGATATTCCGATATTTTTATTTTCATTATGTGATCATTCATGAGTAAATGTGATGTAAATTAAATCTTAATGTTTAAGTGTAATAGATTATAATGTATCATTTATGCTTTATGATTGCACATATATATATTTAAATATTTTCAATATATATATATATATATATATTCGTGTTTCCCCGTTTCCAAAATTTGGGTAGGTCACGTTTCGTATCGCTTCCCGTTTCGGAAACTCGTACCCGTTTCCCCGTTTCGTGCAACTTAGATTAGAATAAGTTAGTTAGGGAACTACATCATAGAATAAGTCATTTAGATTATCATTATTCTATCGCAAACACTCATGAACCACCCACTCTCATCTTAAAACCGACACTGGGAAACTCGTCCCATTATCACCAGTCGAGGCCACCACTTTACATGGAAAAGGAATTGTGTTAAGGTCCGAACCATGTGGTTATCCCCCATGTTTCAACAGCAGAATTCTGAGGCCACAACACAACTGTACAGGGTCAGCAGGTACTACTACTGAGTTATGTGTGGTATTTACCATAATGCCCCAAACTTTTGTGTTAAAATTGGCAACTAGGGCCAAACTTCATGTGGGTCATCTTATTCATGGCTAATAATATTTTTATTAAATTCCTCTCATCGAGAGGTGTAAGATTGATATAAAGATCATCTGATTCCGATAAGTATTCATGGAGATATGAATTTATTTTGATTATGGAATTATTATCAAGCCAACCTACAACTCATGTAGGCTCAGAAGCCCAACAGTCGCATCTATTCAAACATCATCATTTGTGTATAAATACAGGAGGACTTTTCCTCATTTGCACTCACTCATATCATCACATCTCTCTCTCTCTCTACTGCGCAGAAAAGAGTCTCTTCTATACTGCGCAAAAAAGGGTCTCTCTCACACATGTGAAGCCGGAAGCTGCTGAAACTGACGCTGCAACTGCAGAAGTAAAGTTTGACCTGTGGACCAAAAGATCTCTTCATCTGAACTGCGTTGTAGGTTCATCTGAACCTCCTCTGAAAGCCGCAACTTTTGGTGGTGGAATCAAGTCAATCTGACAGACAGTTTGCAAGATATCGACTGCCCTAGTTTAAAGGAAGCTGCTGAAATTGAAGCTGCAACTGCAGAAGTGAAGTTTGACTTGTGTGGACCAGAAGATCTCCTCATCTGAACTGCGTTGTAGGTTCTTTTGAACCTCCTCTGGAAGCCACAAATTTTGGTGGTGGAATCAAGCCGATCTGACAATTAGTTTGTGAGATATCGTCTACCCTAGTTTGACGATGAAGCCGCTAATGCTGCTATTCTAGGGTTTGCTACTGCTGATATAAATTAGATTTATTGTACTATTTCTCTCTGTCGAATTATTGAAGATAAAAGAAGATTTGATCAAAGGGTTTCCCCACACATTGTTGGGTTTGTCCCTAGCTAGCCACCACATCTTGTGTTTCTTGTCTTGGCTTGTTTTCTGACCATCGTTTAATGTTCTATCTGCACTTTACTTTATGTACATGTGATTGCTAATCTATGGAATATAATAGGAAAAAGAAGTAAATTGTTATGAGCATAGAACATACCATAACTTAACATAGTACCAAAGTTGAGGTGAAGACAAAGCCCGAGTAAGAGCAAGAGCAATCACCGAAGAGAAAATTGGCAAGGCTATCCTAAAGGAACTATGGGGTCCTCAACACCCTTTCCTGCCGAAGACAAGCTGCGTGAGAAAGCTGACTATCACGGATGGAAGATGTCTATCGATCTAACCCTAGAAGATCAAGGAGTGTTGGACCATGTAAGAGGCAAAAATGTAGAGCCTCCATCAAATGCATACGCTGCTGCCTGGAACAAATGAAAAACGGAAAAGTCAAAACAAAGAAGATCATCTGGGACTATATCGACAAGCACTTGGAGGCCTACATCTCTAAACTGGACACCTCCAAGGAAATCTACGATAGATTGGTGAGTTTATTTAAAGTTAATGATGCAAATCAAATATTGTTTCTTAGAAATAAACTGAGGAAAATCAAGAAGGGTAAAAATGAGAGTATGCAAGCATACTTCTTAAGAATCACCGAGATCAAGAACGATCTCCTATATATTAGGGAGACTATTACTGACAGAGAAATGGCACTCACGACTCTTGGAGGATTACTGTAAGAGCCCTAAATTCAGAATTTAAAAAGGTCTAACAAATTCATGTTCAGAAAAACTGTGAAGCCATTCAATTCGATATTTAACAGAGTTTAACAATATTTCTACTCACAAATATGAAATTTTAATACAAATTATCTATTCTTCTATTGAGTATTGAGTACCAACCTGTCTGCTCTGTCGCGACTCCTGCTCCTGCTGCGTTACCAAAAGACCGAAACCACCTAGCCAAACTGAGCATAACCTCGATACTCAGTCCAGTAAGCTTCTCAATTGAAGCAGACTGTTCCCCTGTGCCCAAAAACCTCAGAACAAGTAAGGCTCCTTCCCACTGTGCTTCTTCCCACTGTCCTCCGATTCTTCGTTCTTCCTCCTTTCTTCCTTTTCTTTTGGTTTTTCCCGGTTCAGCTCCCTCTAAAAACTCTTTCTACCTCTATATGTAGCTTTCCTTGGCGGTGACCGCTCTCTTCACCAGCGATCCCACCGTTTCCAATCGTAGTGACACCTTTTTCCTTTATGAACGTGAGTCATAATTCTTTACAGGTGTATTTATCTTATATTTAGGGTTTTTTTTGTTTAATTTAAATGCCTTAGGTTCATATTAAATTCTTTTATTTTGATTTACTTTATCATTTTAATAATTTATTAATATTGTAGGATATATAATTATATAACCATATATAAAAATTAACTTAATTTTTACATCTATTTCTTTATAACCCTTTTAACTTTATACTTTTTTTTAAATTTATATCATTGGTATTTGCTCATTAATTATGATGCATTAAGCAATATGCGTGTTAATGGGTGAAGGTAACTTCTATTTGAAAGTGTGTCATGATATTCAACATTTATAGTTAATTTTAGAATATAAATACTAGTGCAATGCATGCGATACATGCATATGTAGCTATCATATGCATGCGTCGTATGCACGCTAATATTCTTGTGCTCTCTATATTAAAAATGGGTCATTACAATTACCATCAGAATGGTACATGTTGAGGACTACTCTTCTGAACAATAATATAATTCCTGGTTTCGAGGAATTAATGGCTAGATGCATTCAAGAAGAAACAAGGGTAGAAGAGCAAGAAATGCCCATGCCTAAAGGTCCTCCTGCTGCCTTTTCTTCTCATGCTAAGAAAAGAAATAATTCCGGGACTAAATCAAAAGGAAAGGCTGGACCTAAAGGTGGAAGAAAAGGACGATGTTACATCTGCGATAAAGTAGGTCACTATGCAAGGGAGTGCCCTGATAAAAAGGACTCACACTGGGATGATGATCAAAATCCCTCTGATGGCAATCAAAGGAATGACAAATTCAATAGCAAAGGTAAGAGGAGAGCTAGGAATCAAGGAAGAGGACAAGCATTCAAGAAGGCTAGAAATTCCAGGATGTATTAAATGCACCTAACCTCCGAAAGAACCTGGTGTCCATCTCGGCAATGGAAGACAAAGGCTACAAGGTAACCTTCAGCAATGGCAAGGTACGTGTATCGAAAAATAATGTTAAAGATGCCTTTACTCTTGGGTTTCGTGTTGATTCATTATATCAAGTCGATGGAAGTCCGCTAGGTGTCATGTCTTATGACACATCTCTTTAGTCCGAACTTTGGCATCGGAGGTTTGCCCACCTTCATTATAAAGCTCTACTCGGTGTAAGACAAATGGTGACAGGGATGCCCGAATTCCGAGTAGAGAAAGAAGGTGTATGTCCAAGATGTGCCGAAGGAAAGCTCAAAAGGGGACCATTCCCCTCAAGCCAAAGCAAGACCTATGATATATTACAGTTGGTTCACTCAGGCATATCTAAGGCTGGCATTAAGAGGGAGACTACTACACCACATACTCTTGAGCAGAATGGTGTGGCGGAAAGGAAGAACTGTACGATTGTGGAAGTTGTCTCTATGGGTAGATGATGTAACAATGCCTGATTTGGAGGAACCCATGGATCCTATTTATCCACCTGAGCCTTCCTCTTCTAGGAAGAGGTCTTCATGGCTTAGGGGGATACTTGATGATGCTGAAGGACACGCTGCACCCCGAGGAACCTTCCGTCAAAGTAAGAAACCTAACAAGTATCAGGGATACCTGACCATCATGAGCATGATATACAAAATGAGCCTTCATCATTCTCAAATGCCGTCAAGCATCAAGTATGGTCATACTCTATGACCATAGAATATGAGTCTATTATGGAGAATGATATCTAGGAAGTAGTTCCCAGACCCCAAGACAAGACAATTGTCACTTCTAAATGGCTTTACAAGATAAAGCATGCAGCAGATGGAAGTACGAAAAAGTATAAGGCTCGTTTTGTTGCTCGTGGTTTCTCCTAAAAGGAGGGTATAGACTATGATATTTGCACTTGTTGCCAGATATACGACCATCCGCTTGATCATAGCCCTTGTGGCTTCACAAGGATGGAACCTACATCAGATGGATGTCAAGACCGCGTTCTTGCAGGTTCGATCAAAGAAGAGGTCTATGTGGAGCAACCTGAAGGATTTGAGATTTATGATTGAAAATGTCATGTATGCAGGTTGAAGAAGGCTCTTTATGGGCTGAAGCAAGCACCCTGAGCATGGTATGAGAGGATCGATAGCTACTTGATGAAGCTAGGATTCACTAGGAGTGAAGCCGGTCCTAACCTTTAAGGTTGAAGATGACAAACCTCTCAAACTGGTGTTATACATGGATGACCTCTTTCTAACAGGTGCATACCCTCTCATTCACAAATGTAAGAGGGAGTTAGCTTCTGAATTTGAAATGAAGAACCAAGGACTTGAAGTGTGGCAGCAGCCAAGGTAAATTTTCGTATCTCAAGGAAAATATGTGGTGAAGATTCTGAAAAGATTTGGTATGATGGACTGCAAGCCTGTGACTACCTCGAGGATCTTAACTTTCAAAAGTTATATGGTAGTGATGTCGGACCAGATTTGGGAAATGCCTCTGAGTTTCAAAAACTCATTGGCGTTGATGTTTTTGGTGAACCTCCATCCGAACATATGGTTTGCAGTTAGCATTGTGAGCTCATATTTGGTTGAGCCTCACTAGATTGGTGCCAAGAATCTTCTGAGATGTCTTCAGGACACAATCTCTCATGGATTGAGATACACTGTCAGAAATATGAAACTGCATGATTATTCGAATGCTAATTAGGCAGGTAGTGTGGAGGATCACTGGATCACTTTTAGTGTTGTTTCTCTTTGGATTCTGCTTCGATATAATGGATGAGCGGGAAGCAGAAGTCGATTGCCATAAGCATCGCCGAGACCAGATACATATCTATGAGTATGATCTCGTATGAAGCTTCTTGGTTGGGAAAACTCTTCGATGAGCTGTTTGAACACATACCACTGTGATACTCTGTAACAACCAAAGGTGGGATTCGATTACTGAGGAATCCCCTATTTGTCGATTGCTCCAGCAGATAGACATCATCTGGGATATGGTAAGTCGATGAGCAAGGAGGCTCCATCGCATTAAAATGATGTACAAGTCGATACACCTTGTCAAAGCCCCCAAGAAAGATCTAATCTGTGATTTTCCCAAACGACTTGGAGTTGTCGAGAAACCCTTGTACAAGGGTCCTGCATGCTGCATATATTGAGCTCTGGGAGCTCTGAGGGCTTGCGGTTCTTACTAGAGCAACATACGACCACAGGGTGACTCACCCTCCCCTGGTGGTGCGCACTGGTACAAGATGATTCGCTCTCTTGTGGAACAGGATGATTTTCTCTCCTGTGTAGCAAGATTATTAGTTCTCTTGTGAGGCCTGGATTGATGTGTTCTCCATGGCGATTGTAGCAAGATTGATGTGTTCTCCTGTGAGGCCTCGATTGATTTGTTCTCCATGGCGATTGTAGCAGGCTTGATGTGTTCTCTTGTGAGGCCTGGATTGATGTGTTCTCCATGGTGATTGTAGCAGGATTCATGTGTTCTCCTGTGAGGCCTGGATTGATGTGTTCTCCTGTGAGGCCTGGATTGATGTGTTCTCCATGGCGATTGTAGCAAGATTGATGTGTTCTCCTGTGAGGCCTGGATTGATGTGTTCTCCATGGTGGCCTGGATTGATGTGTTCTCCATGGCAATTGTAGCAGGATTGATGTGTTCTCTTGTGAGGACAGGATTGATTAGTTCTCCTATCGAGCCATCCTACCCATGCAGTCTGGGACTCATGGGAAGTACCTCTGATCTGATCAATGAGCATGGAAATGAAGTTAGGGACCATAGTAGTACCGATGGACGCATCGTTGTATCTACTGTACTCCCTACGCTAGGATGACCGCCATTGATCTGGGATCAATGATACTGGTCTAGGACCAGTGGTAGGAGTGGTACATTCTATGACATTGACTTCGAGTCGATTGAGACTGGTCTGGGACCAGTGGTACGCACTCTGAAACTAACTTTGAGTCAGTGGAGGATGTTACTAGTCTGGGACCAGTGGTACGCACTCTGAAACTGACTTTGAGTCAGTGGAGGATGTTACTGGTATGGGACCAGTGGTAGGAGTTGTACATATTATGACGCTGAATTTGGGTCGGTTGAGACTGCTCTGGGACCAGTGGTACATACTCTGAGACTGACTTTGAGTCAGTATGATACATCCTTGATCATTTCTTCTTCTTCATAATTCGGATAAACGCAGAGCAGAACAGAACAATGCAAGAGCAGAGCAAAACAATACAGATCAGTACAGGGCAGAACAAGACAAAGCAAAACAGGCAGAATAGAGCAGAGCAGGGCAAGGGTCAGGCTGTACAGGGCAGTGCATTTGATGGATGAAAAGTAACGACTGATAGCCAGATTGCAGATGAAGTTCTCCCTAGTTGAGAGGATGTGTTAAAATTGGCAACTAGGGCCAAACTTCATGTGGGTCATCTTATTCATGGCTGATAATATTTTTATTAGATTCCTCTCATAGAGAGGTGTAAGATTGACATATAGATCATCCGATTCCGATAAGTATTCATGGAGATATGAATTTATTTTGATTATGGAATTATTATCACGCCGACCTACAACTCATGTAGGCTCAGGAGCCCAACAGTTGCATCTATTCAAACATCATCGTTTGTGTATAAATACAAGAGGCCTTTTCCTCATTTGCACTCACTCATATCATCGCATCTCTCTCTCTACTGCGCAGAAAAGAGTCTCTTCTCTACTGTGCAGAAAAGAGTCTCTCTCTCACACATGTGAAGCCAGACGCTGCTAAAACTAAAGTTGCAACTGCAGAAGTAAACTTTGACCTGTGTGGACCAGAAGATATCATATGAACTGCGTTGTTGGTTGATCTGAACCTCCTCTGAAAGTTGCAACTTTTGGTGGTGGAATCAAGTCAATCTGACGGACGGTTTGCAAGATATTGACTGCCCTAGTTTGAAGAAAGTTGTTGAAACTGAAGCTGCAACTGCAGAAGTGAAGTTTGACCTACGTGGACCGTAAGATCTCCTCATCTGAACTGTGTTGTAGGTTCATCTGAACCTCCTTTGGAAGCTGCAACTTTTGGTGGTGGAATCAAGCCGATTCGACAGTCGGTTTGTGAGATACTGTCTGCCCTAGTTTGACAATGAAGTTGCTAATGCTAATGCTGCTGATCTAGGGTTTGCTACTGCTGGTATAAATCATATTTATTGTACTATTTCTCTTTGCTGAATTATTGAAGATAAAAGAAGATTTGATCAAAAGGTTTCCCCACGCATTGTGGGGTTTGTCCCTAGCTAGCCGCCACATCTTGTGTCTCTTGTCTTGGCTTGTTTTCTGTCAATCGGGGGAGCCTTCGAACAGGCACCTGATGAACTGGAACTGGGACATCGGAACAAGATTCATTGAGTTACATCATGGAGGTAAGGGAAGCAAGTTTAATGTTCTATCTGCACTTTACTTTATGCACATGTGATTGCTAATCTATGGAATATAATAAGAAAAAGAAGTAAATTGTTATAAGCATAGAACATACCATAACTTAACATTTTGCTTCCCCAAAGATGCTCTGGATTCTCTCCTTCCATGCACTGTAGTTTGTCTGCCCATCCAACCTGTCTTCATCTCTCAAACTCAAAGACATATTTCACTGTCCTAACAAACTGAAATTTTCAAATCTGTGGTAAAGGTTTCTGTTTTCTGTGTAAAAATCAGCTTGCTGTAATTTTCACTTTGCTGTCCCAAACTGCACTTTTCAGCCAACCAAGCTCTGATACCATGAAAAAATTTCAACCCCCACTCCAGTTATCATTTTTCTTTATCACTCCATGCATTTAGTTTCAATTCCAAGCATGATAAAAATTCTAAAATCTGGAAATGACAATATTTTTCTGAAAACACAAATTTAGAGATTTCACAACTGCTGAAATTGTAGAAATAAAACACAGCAAAATTATGACATCCACACACAAAAAATAACACAGTGATTTTTTGTCAATGTGACCCTCGAAAACCCCCTACAACTCTTGGGGAAAACCAATTTGAGAGCTCTTCTTTATTTCTGAAAATGGTTTTACAAAGAAACTGAAATACACAGTAAAAATTCCAGCAACCACAAATTACAACTTATCTCAATTTTTGTGCTTGCACTCTGCCTCGAAAATCATGCCAATCAACAAACAGCCAAAGTAGAAATTTTCCAACAATAAAACAGCGTTAAATGTTGTACGGCCAGCCTTGAAAAACGTGTTGAGAACTTGTTGTACAGACCGTAAGAATTTTAGTAGTATTGTTGCCTCAAAATTTGTGCCCAAATCTACCTCGAAATTTGTGCCCTTGCTATTTTCCCTCTTCCTCGATTTCTGTGTCTTTCTCCTGCTATACGGGTTTTCCTTGGGATGCGTGCCAATAAATCTTGCTGCCCAAATATGCTGAAATGTCTTCTTGCTGCTCGACTTCACTTCCTCACTGCTCAGAAATCTTCTCCTTTCTCTCTCTTCTCTTTCTCTAAAATGCTCATGAAAGAATGAATTGATCTTTTCCTCTTCTCTTCTCCTTTTATTCTCTAAATGACCTTTTGGATTACCCTAAGATCTAATGGTTGAGACTCATTTAAATCTAGGGATGAGAATAAATGTGCATTTAATTCTCACTTTCTATTTTTTAACTCACCCACTTAAATAAAGACCCACTTAGCTTTTTATTTCCATAGTCATTTTTTTACTTTCTAATTCTTTATTGACTTTAATAAAGTCACATTTAAATAGAATGTAACTTTACCACTTATAAAGTCACTTTTAAATTAGAATGTAACTTTACCACTTATATAGTCACTTTTAAATTAAATTGACTTTACCACTTACAAAGTCACTTTAGGAGAAAAGTAAAAAATAAATTTGGACACTTTTCCCTAAGCCAAAGATCAAAGCCTTAGGGAACCACTTGTCCTCTGGTACCCAAATTTTAACATTCCATACCCTTGTACATGAAAAAATGCAATGGAAACATTGCAATCCATCGAATCTTCAATTCTTGAAAAATTGTTAAGTCTTTTAGTATTTTCACTCGGATATTCCACAGTTTTCATTTTTGCTTTGTCGACGTTTCGAGTCTACAATCCATCAACTGTTAAGTCTGCTGGATTTTAAGTGAGATCTAAAATTCTACTTTCTCCATATGAAATCCAATGAGGTCAGAACCACTCTCAAACATCTTAAGTCATTTCATGGTAATGTTAAAAATTTAAGTAAAATGATGAAAATGAAAGATAAGGAAAATGTCACTTTTACTTAAGAATTTAACATTACCATCAATTGATAGCATTAGTAGGGCAATATGGTCAAATACTAGGTTTCCCTTGTCATAAATCATTATTTACAAGCAAATTTAATGGGGGACGCAGAGCCCATTTTGAGGGGGGGTGCCCAAGCATCTCCCTTTTGGGGAAACGTCCCCCCTGCGTCTCCCCAAAAGGGCGACGTGGGTAAACATTTCCCCAAACGTCCCCTTGTCCCGGGTGCGTGGGGTGCACGCACCCGACCCTGGGGGACCTGTCCCCGTGGAACACTGCTTTGACCAAGGCATTTGGCCTTGAGACCTCTTCTTCCCCTCCATTCCATCATCGCTCATATGACACCTATCAATTGAAGGGAGGGCTTAGGATACGTCACTTCCCTTTAGGGGTTAGAGATGCTTAATAAGGTCATCTATTGGCTAATCCTACCTAGGGAGGTAACACCATTACATGAATAAGGCCCCCATTTTAGGAAAGGAATGTGGTATGAAGTGTCATATTGCCCACTATTTGCAAGCTTGGTTCACATAGATGCAAAAATGATTAAATGTACCTAATGTCATAAGTTGCAGCACTAGATATTGTGTGTGATTGGCAGGTGGTTTCATTATGGGTTGGACAACTTGATTGGGGCCCAAGTCCATCAAAAATCATATTGACACCCTACAAGTGCAACATTGAGATCCATGGGTCTTTTATCACTTGCAGAGCATCACTGCATTCCATGGGCACCTACAGCACCCCAGCAATCTACACTACACCCCATATCCTTGGACTACTATGCCCTAGCTAACGTAGCAATGATCACATGATTTGGCAGTTGATGCGAGACCCAGATGAGGTTTGTCTCACCCCTTGAAACATGGGAGGGTTAGCACCATCCTCAAAGCCCTCAACATTGGAGTAGAACCAAACTATTTCATCACTTAGAGACCCATGAGACCAGCTTTTGTGCCCCAAACTCAAAATAGGGGTCCATGGGATGATTTACATGGAGCTCTAGGGACCAACCCCTAGGTCGTGACTTTTGGGGCCTTCTACACTCATTTTGGCACTAGAGGAGCCCAACACATGCCCTAGAAGGGCCTATGCATGCACGATGCCAACATTTTGAACTCTTTATGGGCTAATTATTATGATTTTACATTGGTTACTATGTCAACCTGTGACCTAGGGGTCTCTCTTGCCCATCACTTTATGATTTTAGGGGCTTATAGGCTAAATTCGAGTTAAGAAGGCATGTATAAATAACATATCACTCGTTTGTGATCAATCATCATCATCACATGGGATTTCGATCTCCTTAGAGAGACCCACACTTGTTCTTTTCTTGGATTCTTGGATGATTAGATGCATTTTGATATTTGGAGCTGAATTTTGGACATCTTTTGGAGCTATTTTTGGCATAATGGATGGAATTTCTTACTAAAATGTCTTGTAAGAGCTTTAGTCTTGAAGATCTTTCTTTTCATGTCTAATGTATGGAATGAGTAGTTCTAATCTATGCTAAATTTGTGCCCTAAATTTTGATAAGTATCTATTGAATGCTAATTAGTGTTGAAAATGTAACTAGTGTCAGTCTTCAAAATGTAACAAAATGTAAAATGTATCATTGATTATATTTATTATTATTATTACTAGTCAAAGCATGTTCTACATGCTTATAGGGTCAATTGAGTCAAAAAGAGTCAAAATAATTTATTGTGAGTCAAAAGAATTTGTAATTGAGTCAAAGTCCCATTTGGACTTTTGAAAGAAAAAGAAAATACTTTTTTATGGAGTCAAAAAGTCAAAATGTTAACAGAAAGAACAAGTCGGCCCTAGGGGAAGCTATTTGACCCTCTTGGATGTGTACATATAGAGGACAATTCGACCACTTGAGGAGCTAATCAATTGAACCATTATCATCAATGATTTATGTGCTAAGATAAGAACAACAACAAAGTCAAATGAGAGAGAAGGAGGTCAAAAAAGTGAGAAAATGAATTGATATCTACTCTTATTTTATCCACACGTGCGAGATTTTTATGCGGTTTTCTAAGGCTATCTCAGGGGCCAAAATTTCAAGGGTTGACTAGATTTCAGAGTTAACCAACATTGACTTATTTATTTTGACTTGGTTGGATGTGACACGAAGGAGGGATGACTTGGGTCTTTGTGGCAGTCTTGGTCTTCATCTTCGTCTTGGGTTTTGGATATCTCACTTTGAACTGATTCTATAAGAAGAGGATTTCCTTGGGTTTTCCCCCTTGTGGGGTTTTGCTTTAGCTTGGAGCCTAATTTCTTGTGTTCCTTTGTTTCTTTGTGATCTTCATGTATTGTATTTTTGGTAATCGCTTGATGAAGAAGATAATATAAATAATAAGAAGTCAACAAATACTCACAAGTAATTATCAAGTTAAGAGGAATCAACCCTAATCTACAAGCTTCTTGGTATCTCAAGAACTCGAAAAAAATTGCATGCATTATTCATACATGATGTTAGAATTTCTAAGTCTATTTGTTAGAAATCCTTCATGTACTTTTTGATTTATTTCTTCCTACTTGTTTTGTTAATTAACAAGTTATTTACCATGTAAATACTGAGAATAAATACAAGTACATGCTCAACACATACAGATCATCAACTAAAGGAAAAAACAAGAACACAAGTGACACTGTGATTTTTGGACTAATGTCCCCAAAAAAACCCAATGTGGGAAAACCGGTGCAGTTATCTGAGGGTTTTATTATTAAGCAGTTTCATAATACAATCTGGGTGCCAAAAATGGCTCACCCAACAAAGAATGCCCTTGGAAGTAGTACCTCTCAGTTGGAGACAGATATTTCGGCTAAAAACCTCGGATGAACAATCCCACAGCTCTCAGCTCCAAACTGCCCCACGAAATCTCCCAGCGTCAGCCTCTAGGGACTGCGTCAGCTTGTCTAGCCCAGCGTTAGCCCAACTAGCCCTGCGTCAGCCTCTGGTGTCCCTGCGTCAGCCTCGTTGGCTCTCCTCAGGCATTGCGCAACTCCTGGCTGCCTCTGCGTGGCCTCTAGCTGCCTCTGTGTGGCCTCTAGCTAGCTCTGCATCCCTCTCTCCCGGCTTTTGTGCTGATGCTCCCGGTACCCTCTCTGCCTCTCTACTTCTGTATTCACTACCCCTCAGTTGCAAGTCTGATCACTCCTTCGATTTCCTCAGCAAGCCCTGCCCTAGAAATTCGAATTCTTGATCAACTCGGTGTATTCTCCAAGTGACCCTAAAGCCTCCTCTTATACTTTTCACGTTGACAATTCAACGGTCTAGATTAAGTCCCTAGTCAACGGCTAAAATTAGATCTGGCTTGATCCATGACTTTTGGACAATTCTAACTCAATTTTATATTAATTCACATTAATATTTCATTTTCCCTAAGTTTAGACTTAGGGACTCCATTAAAAATATTAATTATTTTAGTGTCTCCCAAATCGTTTAGATTCTGCCCAAACCGTTTCTGGGTATTGGAGATCTCATGTGCTTTAGCCTCTCCACCAATTTTCGTGGCTAGAGCACATCCAATGCTACCCCAAATCAACACATGACATCATAAGAATTATCCTAGTGGTGAAATTCTTTGAAGCTCTTCCAATTGTTGAGAAATCTAGGGCATGAATAGTTAAAAGGTTTCTCTGCTTGATAATTGCTTGTGATATACTTTTACTTCTTAGCTTATAGTCTTTCCTTCGTTATGTTATTATTGTGTTCCTTTCATCAAGACAATTACCAATATGCACAATAAAAGACAAGTGATACAGTAAGTAGACTTGTTAGCTAGGGCCAAAACCTCTCACCTCTTGAGAGGAAAACCCAATCAAAATTCTTCTTCTAGATCTTCAATTGATGAGTACCAATACCATGGCAAAGACCCTTGACTCTAGTATCCTCCCAAGAACCTTGTCACTGACCTTGATGTTCTGCCTCTTCCCTTCCTTGACTTTCTTCTTGATCTCGAACTGCTCTCCTCGGCTCCTTCTAGAGAAAATCGGTCTTTATCCTTCACACCGGCTTCTCCTCGAATTCCTATAGAGAAACTCAATCTCTATGATCTTACTGGCTTCTTCTAGAGAATCTAGGTCTTTAGATCTCTATCTTAGTCACCCAGAACATGTATCCCAGAAGAATCCTTCCTTCATTGACCCCAGAAGAAAACTAAGCTTCGCTGACCCAGAAGAAACTTCCTTCGCTGCCCCAAAAGAGTCCTCCTTTACTATGCCCAGAAGAATCCTCTTTCTCCCTTCTTTGCACTTCTCTTTGTAGCCTCTTTCTTCGCACTTCTCTTCACCGAATGTATGTCGAGTTGCTTGCTTCTATGTGAGTCGTGTGTGTCTATATATACACCCTTCCTCATGTCCTATAGGCCGACATGATGACTAGAGGTTAGGCCAAATTCTTCTAGCAAGTTCTCCCATTGTTGTAGGCCGACTTGAAGAGGATAAGTGACAAGGTCTTAGAGGATACTTTACATAGACAAGTTTGAACTTTTACAAAGTGTAACATGACTTCATTACATGACAATGACTAACATTTTATGATTAGATGACAAATCATTCCTAAAGACTCTCAATGGGAGTCTTGACTCAAAAATAAAATCTCTTCCTCATGAAACCCGTGAAGCAAGCAATACAATAATTTTATTTTTCTTCTTTATATGTCATTTACATAAAATCATAATTACATGTCATTATGTAGACCGAACCTAGCTACACTTTTCAACACTCCCTCTTAACTAGGGAGGTATTCATAATGGTACTTGGACATTCTCAATTTGAAGAATTTCTCATAATAAGAATTTCGGATAGGTAACTCATTTGTATAGCATCATATCAACCAGCATTGTTACATGGCAAGGCCTTGACTAACTACTCCATCTCTCCACAAGATCTGAGCTCAATGCTGGCGAGACCAATGATTTATAGACAATCCCATCATTGTCTCTCCCAGAGTACCCTACCCGGGTACTCAGGGTGTGTTCCATGAGGACTATTCTTATCTTGGACTCCCCAGCCCCCAAAGAAAATCTGTCCTCCATGACCACTCTTCTATTGGATGCCCCATCTCATCCTCAAAGTATCAGATGCCAAATAATTACCCAATCCTCCATTACGTCTTCCCTAAGTTGCACGAAAAGCCGAAACGTTTCAGAGTTTCTGAAACGGGTACATTTAGAAACATCACCTCCCAAGAATGGAAACGTCAGCTGAAACGCCAACTGAAACATCATATATGTATATATATAAAAGAAAAACACTATAAGCAAGTGAATAACAAATTATCTTGCAAGTAAAAAGGGAATAAGACCCATAGATGACAATCTAGAAGGAAAACCAAGTCTATAATAACTCTCATAGATGATTACATGATGGTCGAGTTTCAGTCGAGTTTCAGAGTTTCGAGTACAGGTACAGCGCGAAGCGTCAGGTTCCTAGAAGTTTCGTGCAACGTAGGTCTTCCCAGGTGAAGACCAAAATGACATGTCTATCTCTCCCTCTCAAATAGGGAGGACATATTTCAATAAAGGAATGTACTCATTCCTACAAAAGGAATGTACCTAAGCTCCCACTTGGCTTAGGAATTCCAAGTTTCTTCCAACTTCCAAGTAAGAAACTTATTTTCAAGCTCCCTCTTAACTAGGGACCTACAACAACTCCTCATGTGGAGATCATGGAATAACCAGCTGCTTGAAGAACTGCTCTTTTCCTTGATGTCATAAATTTCTTTTGTCATGGAGTCTTCATCTTTTGGGTCTCCTTCATAGGGCACAAACCATCCATCACTTTCATCCATGAGTTAGTCATGTCCTCATTTCATCAGAAAGTGAACCATTAGTTTTCCATCTGGCTTTGCTTCATGTCATGTTGCATTCTTTATGCCATATTTTCTAGAGGGATCTTACATCCTTCAATATGGTCTCCCTATAAGTCATCTACGGATCTTCCCTTTGACAGTCCTATATAAGCACATCCAGATGTTAGTTCAAAAGTAAAAATGAACTCTTAAATCAAAAATTACCTTTGTGATGAACTTTCATCATCACATCTTCCTGTAGGTATCAGCATCCTGCATGCAAATTGACACATCTCCTAAGGATATTCATTGTCAAGGGCCTCCATCTTTTTCCGTTCTTATCAGAGTCTTCATATCTTTCTGGGAGATATTATAGTCAACTATTTTTGGTCTTGAATGTTGAATGCCTTTTACTTTTGTTGCATATTTTACTATCTCTTCCCTTTTGACACACTTCATTCCCAGGAGCTTCCAATCAAAGTTTCCTCAGTTGTAGTCAGCTTCCTTCATGATTCATATCAGAACATATTACGTTGATTTCATCTAGTGTGACTTATGTCTTTCTGCAATCATTCAGAGGAGGAGATCCCTTCTTATTTTGATCATGTTTCCCAAGATGAAAATAGTGATCCATATTATCTGCAACCATATGACATGACTTTCATAATAACCTACGTAAGCATACATACCTCATATTTCCTTTCAGTCATCCAGACTTCCTCTACCAGCTTTATTTGAACAAAAGAACTTTATCTTTTAGACCTTCTTCATTGTTATGTCATCATACCATCATTCCTTGAATCCCACGAGTTGGAATTCCTGATGAAACACTTGCTTTCTTTTTAGATCAGTGAATCCTTTGATAAGGATTCTATGAGAGAAACTTGAGGATCTTTCATATCCTCACCTGGTAGATGTTTCCTCCTTGATGATTGTACGATGATCCCAGTCGATGATGACCTATACTTCTTTCTATAAGTATCACTTGAGGTTTCAATGAGGTTTCCAAGAGCTCCCATTCTTTGTAATTAATAGAATTTATTCCAGACATCCTTTCTGCTTCCCATGTCAAGAGCTCTTACTTCTAATGCTTCTATCACAATGTTATTTTCTAATCTGATGCATCCTATCTTATTTACACTACCTCCTATCTATAAATTACAAGTGGAAAGTACCTGAGGTTCTTTCATCTCAGTCATAGTAGAGATCTTTTGTTTCTTCCTTCTTAAGCTTCTTTGTCTCAGGTTCTTTCACTTCCTCTGCAATATGGGCTTCTTCCCTATCCCTCTTGTCCTTCTTATGTTTAGGACTATGATGCAGGAAACATGGGGGGAGGTCTGTTTCCGGCCGGAAACTGGGACGAAACGTGGAAACGCGTTTGGTACGGCCGTGAAACGCGTTTCCGGCCGTACTGCCACATTTCCCGAAACGGAAACGTGGCCAGTACAGCCGGAAACGCGTTTCACAGCCGTACAACCCACATTTCCCAAATAACTTGTGTTTTTTTTTTTATTTTTTTTAGGTTATCTAGTGAATTCTAGAAGCCTATCTAAACTTATAAAAGAGAAGTTTGTCTTATTCTCTCATCACACTATTCAGCAAGTCGTTTCTCTTGGAGACTGGCAGTTGTTTAAGCTAGGGTGTTTTGAGCAGTGAGCAAAGTAGATTTCAGCAGCAGGAGAAAGAGATTTCAGCAGCAAGAGAGAGATTTCAGCAGCAGATTTGGCTCAGCTACAGCCATATTTCTCTT
Organism: Pinus tabuliformis; assembly: GCA_031772625.1. Classification (NCBI taxonomy): domain Eukaryota; kingdom Viridiplantae; phylum Streptophyta; class Pinopsida; order Pinales; family Pinaceae; genus Pinus; species Pinus tabuliformis. The sequence goes on along the minus strand of CM062806.1, from coordinate 967,488,448 downwards.
CTCTTTTCTGGCATTTTGGGGTAGTTTCAGCCACAGAAAATTAATTTGGGTAAGCCACATTCATTTTGTTAGTTTTTTCTTACTATTTCTTCAATTTTTCTAGGGTTTATGCAGCCAGAAATATGAAAAACGTTTTTTATTTATAGATTTGTTTTTTAAATTTATTTTTGCAGCAGATTTGGCTCAGCTACAGCCATATTTCTCCTCTTTTCTGGCATTTTAGGGTAGTTTCAGCCACAGAAAATTAATTTGGGTAAGCCACATTCATTTTGTTAGTTTTTTCTTACTATTTCTTCAATTTTTCTAGGGTTTATGCAGCCAGAAATATGAAAAACGTTTTTTATTTATAGATTTGTTTTTTAAATTTATTTTTGCAGCAATGGCTTCCAGCCAAAGTGCAGCTGCAAGTTCAAGCCCTAGGGCCAACCCAAGGGCTGAATATTATCCTCTTTGGAGGCATGTGATGAAGCTTCAAAGATGTGGAGGTGGTGGCTCATGGGAATGGCGATGCAATCTTTGCAATAATACGTACAAGGGCTCCTACCCAAGAGTGAAGGCACATCTATTGCATGGAGGAGGACAGGGGGTTTCAGGTTGCACAAAAACAGCAGATCCATTGGCAAGGAGGGCATATCAAAGAGAGCAAGATGAGGCGGATGGTACTAAGAGAAGGCATGATGACCTTACTCAAGCTCCATCTAACATTGAGCCAAGGATTGTAGCTGAAGCAAGAAAGAGGAGAGTTGGTCACACTCAACAACATGAACAACTAGCACCCAAAAATACCAGAGGCCCAGGGGCATCCCCTTCAGTTCAGGATAGCAAAATTGCTAGATTGGTGAATGTGCAAGCAAGAGAAGAAACTGATTCCAGAGTGGCTAGGTGCATTTATGCATGTGGTATCCCATTCAATGTTGTTCGCTCTCCTTACTAGCAAGATATGATAAGGGCAGTTAACAAAGCTCCTCAAGGGTACAAGGGGCCCAACTATGAGAAAGTCAGAACCCAGCTTCTCAAAAATGAGAAGGACCTTGTCAAGGAAATTTTAGCTCCAATTCGTTCTTCCTGGAGTAGCTCTGGGGTTACCATAGTCTCAGATGGTTGGACAAATATAAGGCGCAGACCATTGATAAATATCATTGCGACTTCCCCCAAACGAGCAATGTTTATCAAGGCAGAAGACTGCTCAGGAGAGGTGAAAGATGTGCAGTTCATTACTGATGTTATTATAAAAGCTATTGAACAAATAATGCCTAACAAGGTAGTGCAAGTTATCACGGATAATGCACCAGTTTGCAAAGCTGCAGGTTTAATTATTGAGGGGAGGTATGACCACATATTTTGGACACCATGCATTATCCATAATCTGAATCTGATCTTAGAGGAGATCGACAACAAAGTTTCCTAGATAAAGGAACTCACAGGGGAAGCAATGGAGATTATCAAATTCATCACCAACCACCACCAGTCTCAGCCCATATTTCGAGAGTACTCCAAATTGAAGTTGTTAAAAGTTGTTGAGACAAGATATGCCTCAAACTTCTTGATGTTGCGCCGCCTTGTTGAGGTTAAGCATGCATTAGTTTCTATGGTGGTGAGTCAACTTTGGATTGAGTGGAGACAAGCAGATTCAGAGCGGGGATCTATGGTGCATAGATTGTGCCTTGATGAGGATTGGTGGAGCAAGGTAGATTTCTTGCTAAAGTTCACAACACCTGCATTTGAGCTTCTCCGGAGTGCTGACACTGACCAACCTTTCTTGGGAGAGGTATATGATGGCATGGATTCCATGGTTGAGAAAACTATGGAAATCATTTCGCAAGAGTCTCCACAACTTTTGTTTGTTGATGATCATTTTGCTGGTTTGATCAAGAAAATCATTGTTGATAGGTGGAACAATTTCAATACTCCATTGCACACTTTAGCACATGCTTTGAACCCCATTTTTTATGAGGAGGAGCTTATTGCTCAAAGCAATGGGAAGAGGAAGGCACGCCATAAGGATAGAGAGGTGGCTAATGGGGTGAAAAAAGCCCTTATGAGAATGTTTCCTTCTCATCTACATAGGGAGGTAAAGGAGGAATTTGCCAGTTTTGTTGCAGGAATAGATGATTATGCAGATATATCAGCTTTGGAGGAAAGAAGCACCATGAATCCAGTTAGGTGGTGGATTTGTCATGGAGCAAATGGTGTACATTTGCAAAACCTTGCCATTCGTATTCTTTCACAAGTGGCAAGCTCTTCATCAGCAGAAAGGAATTGGAGCACTTATGTTTTTATTCATTCTGTGAAGCACAATAGGTTGGGCTCACAGAAAGCAGAGGATCTTGTTTATGTGCACTCCAACCTTCGCCTTGCATCTCGTAGGGGTCCAGAATACAACAGTGATCCTTCTAAAGAATGGGATGTGGATGCACAAAATCCTGATTTGGAGCTCTCTCTTGCTGCCTTGAATATTGAGGCCGAGTCTAGAAGTGGAATTGGTGCATTATCTTCTTCAACACCACCATCCAATGTTGAGCATTGTGTTGCTTCTATTTTTGATGAGGATTGTTATGATGAGGATTAGTCTTTTGTCTCTATAGTTCTTGCAGCCTTATAGTCTTTATTGTACTTGCATCTTCGTATACTAATATAAATAAAGGTTGATTTTGAGATTTTGCCCTTGGATATATAATAAAGGTTGCTTTTGGATTTTCCTATATTTTTATTTTCATTATGTGATCATTCATGACTCATGAGTAAATGTGATGTAAATTTAATCTTCATGTTTAAATGTAATAAATTATAATGTATCATTAATGCTTTATGATTGCACATATATATAATAATTTTTAAATATTTTTAATATATATCTATATATATATATATATATATATATATATATATATATATATATATATATATATTCGTGTTTCCCCATTTCCAAAATTTGGGGAGGTCGCATTTCGTATCGCTTCCCGTTTCGGAAACTTGTTTCCGTTTCCCCGTTTCGTGCAACTTAGGTTTAGGACAATCTCTTCTATAGTGCCCAAGTTCCTGACATCCATAGCATCTTATCTTAGCCATGTTCTTCTTTTTCTTTGGAGGACCAAAATTTCCAAATTTCCCTTTTCTTCTTGTCACTAATTGATCCCTTCTATCTGATCTTTTGTTACTTTCTTTCTTCAATCTTTCTTCTTTTTCCTTGCAGAGAGACCATAATTTGATGAATGGGATAACTTCCTCTTCCTTAGTAGATATGAGGTTACCTTGTTCATCAGTCAATGCATTTAGAATAACGGAGATCATTTCTTTATCAGATACCATCTCTCCTAGATCCTGCAATTGACCTTTTATTTGAGATGCTTTTGAAAGGCATGATGATATCCCTTCATCCTTTGACACCTTCAATTTATATAGATTAGATCTAAGTGATATGGTCTTTTATATTGTGATTTCAGAGAAAAGTTCTACCTTTTTATCATATATTTCTTTAGATGTCTCCAATTCAGCTACATTGGAAATGAGAGGATCTTTGATGGATTCCTTAAGAATATTTTGAGCCTTTAGATCCCTTTCCATGTATTCAGATAATGCTTGTTCTTCGGATGGCTTGGAGACTTTTCCATGGACATGATCAATGACTTCATTTACTTCAAGGACTATGTCCATCCTTATTTTACATTCAAGGAAGTTTGATATCCCAACCAGCTTATGGTTCTCCTTGAAACATGATGTCAGTTTTCCTAGATTAGATTATAATTAAAAGGTACTTACTTGTGAAGGTAGAATCTTCAACATGAAGATGAACTTGTTGCTTCAAAGGATCCTTTTAAGAAGGTTCTTACTTCAATGAGGGAACGTTGCCTTCTTTAGGATGATTTTCTTCCAAATGAGATCCTTGCGTCAATAAAGAGAAGATTGCCTTTCGATCTAGCCTTCCTTAGTTTGAAGAGCTTCTACTCCTTTGATGATGTATGAGTGATGATCTCAAAAGTGCTTCTTAGGTTTCGGTCTTTCTTCCTGCTTCCTTCTTGAAGATAATTTCAAGACTCTTGCTAGAGTATATTTCTTCAATCTAGGGTTTTGGTAGATCTTGATCTCTTGCTTGGTGTTCTTTGACTTGCATAGATCCTTCTTTGAAGCTTGATTCTCATGTGTCTACTTGCTTGAATGCCCCTTCTTGACTTTAGCACCTTAGCTCTGATTCCATGTTGAGAAATCTAGGGCATGAATAGTTAAAAGAATTCTCTACTTAATAATTGCTTGTGATATACTTTTACTTCTTAACTTATAGTCTTTTCTTCGTTATGATATTATTGTGTATGAAAATTTATGAATCTAACAAATCATAAATCCCACTGCAGTAAACTGATTTGCATTACCTACTTGTGTTCTTCATTTTAACAAGTTATTTTCAAAAATATTTAGAAAATATTAATGCAAATACACTGCAACCTACACCAATATACAGATCAAGTACTGAAAAAAATAAATGAGACAGCCACACAAAGGACACACTTATTTTTGGACTAAACGTCCCCAGAAAAACCCAGCGTGGGAAAAATGGTGAAGCAAATATGGGGGTTTTATTATTAAGAAGATTTTTTAATACAACTAGGGTGCCAAATCCGGCTCACCCAACAGAGAATAAACCCAGCATAAGTACCTATATCCGGGGACAGAAATTTTGGCAAATCCAGCAACTGGATGAACAAACCCCACAAGTGATTGCGTTGTCCCCAGTGTTGTGCAGTGATGGCTACTCCCAGCTCTGCGTTGGAGCTGCGTCACCTCCTCTAGGAGCTGCGCCGCCCTCCCAGGGAGCCTTCCCGGCTCAAAAATCGATCTGCCAAACTGATGCCTGATCTGCCTCACAGAAAACCCATCACTGCCTCTAAGAGACTGCGTCAGCTCTCTAGCCTCTACGTCACCCTCCTGAAGCTGCGGTGTCTCTCTCTGGTGCTGCACTGTCTCTCTGTTATGTATTTTGGGCCTTGGACGAAAGTCCCACTGTCAAACTGCCCCCCTTTGCACTAGAAGCTTAATCTGAAATTCTTAGCAAACCATGCCCCAAAATTTTGATTTATACTTTTCCTGTTGAGAAATCAACAGTCGTGATCTAATCTCTAATCAATGGCCAAGATTAAATTAGACTTGATCCTCATCACTTAGAAGCTTCTCACCCATATTTGCATTAATTCACTTTAATTATTTTAATTTCCTAAGCTTTAACTTAGGCACCATTAAAAATAGTTAATTATTTGAATAACATGCACTTCGGGTGGAATTTCTCCAAACGATTTCTAGGTCTTGGAGATCCCATGTGTTCTAGCCGCTCCACTAAATTTCGGAGCTAGAATACATCCGATGCTACCCAAAAAATCAACATGTCCTTCATCAAGACAATTACCAATATGCACAATAAAAGACAAGTGACACAGTATGTAGGCTTGTCAGCCAGAGCCAAAACCTCTCACCTCTTGAGAGGAAAACCTTATCAAAATTCTTCTTCTAGATCTTCAATTGATGAGTACCAAGATCATGACAAATATCCTTAACTCTAGTATCCTCCCAAGAACCTTGTCACAAATCTTATGTTCTGCCTCTTCCCTTTCTCGACTTTCTTCTTGATCTCGAACTGCTCTCCTCAGCTCCTTCTAGAGAAACTCGGTCTCTATCCTTCACACTGGCTTCTCCTTGACTTCCTATAGAGGAAATCGATCTCTATGATATTACTGGCTTCCTCTAGAGAATCTTGGTCTCTAGATCTCTATCTCGATCACCCATAACAAGTATCCCGAAAGAATACTTCCTTTGCTAACCCCAAAAGCAAACTCTCCTTCGCTAACCCATAAGAAACTTCCTTCACTACCCCAGAAGAGTCCTCCTTTGCTATGCCCAGAAGAATCCTCTTTCTCCCTTCTTCGCGTTTCTCTTTGTAGCCTCTTTCTTCGCACTTCTCTTCACCGAATGTATGTTGAGTCGCTTGCCTCCAAGTGAAGCCGAGTGTGGCTATATATACACACTTCCTCATGTCCTTTAGGCCGACATGATCACTAGAGATTAGGCCGACTTCTTCTAGCAAGTTCTTCCATCGTTGTAGGCCGACTTGAAGAGGATAAGTGACAAGGTCTTGGAAGATACTTTACATAGACAAGTTTGACCTTTTACAAAGTGTAACATGACTTCATTACATGACAATGACTCTAACATTTTATGACTAGATGACCAATAATTCCTAAAGACTCTCAATGGGAGTCTCCACTCAAAAGTAAAATTTCTTGCTCATGAAACCGTGAACCAAGCAATACAATAATTCTATTTTTATTCTTTACATCTCATTTACATAAAATCATAATTACATGTCATTATGAAGACGGAACCTAGTTACACTTTTCAACACCAATTGACTCGATTATTCCTTGAGTAGGTAAATGCTTGAAATTTGAGCTAGGGCATCAAATTTCAGCCTCCCTAAAAGCAATATTGGCTTATATTTGACATCCATGACTCCATATACCCAAGGGGCAAGGCACTAGTCCACGTCTTTGGTGATCAACCTAAATTTTAATCCATTTTCTCTCACTAAAAATTTGCTCCTTTCAAACATAGAGAAGAAACTACGGCTTAGTTTGAATTTCTAGGGAGAAGGGTTTTTCAAAATTTGTGAGCCTAAACATCAATTTGACTTGGTTTGCCACAAAATCTCTCAATTTGGTGGGCATTATTGGGTAGAAACTGTTGGGTAGCGCAAGCCCCACGGAACGGGTATGGGGTGTGAAGCCCAGAATTTTGGGTAATATTAGGGTAAAAGACTCCGCAGAAAGCGCGGAGCGTGAACTATAGTAGGTTGAGTCAAAGGGTAGTCTGCCCAAAAATAATGTAAAGAAATAGTAATAGAGTCGGCCCACGGAGGGATCGCGGGCCAAGGGAGAGTATAAATAGAGCGTGGTTCTATGAGGGAAAGGGAGTTCTTTGAAAAAATGGAATGTAATGGGTTCTGAAAGGCAATAGCTTGAAAGCATCTGTAAGTCTAAGTCAAGGGAGTAGGGTAGAAGGTAGAGGCTCTACAGCTGTGTGCGCAGAGGCCTGGTAAGTCCGTAGTTGTGTGCGCAGACCCCTGCAGCTGAGTGCGCAGGGTAGATCTGGATGTATTGGTGAAAATTGAAAATAAAGATAAGTTTCTTCTTAATACGGTGCTAATTGCGACTTCATTGTTTTATGATAAATGAACTATTGTGATTTCTGCATTTGCTACGATTGAATACAGGTGAGCTGGGTTAATCTTGATGCGGAAAGTAACCAAAAGTAATAAATGTTTGCTTAAAGACCGCTTTGACTAGACCAAACCAACTGACTCAATTTGTAATAAGGGCGATTAGGATATTCTAATCTGCGCGGATCTGGCGCAGCGCGAGGCTGCAGAACAGCGCGCGAGCCCCAACCCACATCCAAGACATCCCCAGGGTGTGGAAACCTGGTTCCAGCACCCTCCCCTTCTACCTCAGGTGAGACCTCAGTCCGCGCTTCGCGGGCCGTTGCCGAAAGCGCCGGTAGCTGCGGGATTTGTTTGGCTAAAAAATTCTTCTGAACCTGGGTCAGGCCCAAATAAGCCAACAGGCATCCACTCAAATTTCGTCCATAAATTCTCTTTCCCTAGATGTTTTCCCTAAGAGGGAAACCCTAGTCTTTATTCTCTAAACTTAAAGACTTGTTTGAGGGTTTCATGATCCTTGGAGTAGCCGATTTTCATTGTAAGAAACCCTTTCCCTCTAATCTTGACCTTGAGAACACTTATTATCATTGAAAACCTTGAAGCCCCAGGCCTGAACCTTGTTTTTTAGGGCTTTTCTTTGAGAGCAATTTGCTTATTCGAAGCCTTGAACCATTACTGAATCTCTCTCTTGAATGAACTCTAGTAGGGTCATTGTGTACATCATCATTAACATATCTATTTTAAGTGATTCCTCTATCACTGAGACTCCTCCCATCAATGAAAATCTGTAAGGAGCAGGGGGTTTTGGCTGAGGTGACATTGGGCCTTTACCCCGTTGTTGTCTCATTGTCTACTTTATACCTTGTAGGGTTTCCCTCTCCAAGGCCTGCTATTTTGCGGCAACAAGTACAATTTTGTTTTTCAAAAACAAATAAAGTGCTATTGTATCACATGACATTGCCCTTACTTAAAAAACAAAATAGGTAAAACAGATGATATTACCCACCCAAGACATTCCTATCAATTACAAAGACAATTGATCATAAAACACATAAATCAAACCTACCAATGCAACTGTACAAATAAACCACACTGTCCTTGGGAACTACTTTACATCTCCAGCAGGAATGTACTGCTAGTAATCTACCTTTAGATCAGACAAATCTCATGTTTCTATCAGCATTTTTGGGCTCCAATCTTAGAATACGTTTGCAAAAATCTAAACCCTGTCAACGGTGGCAATACTGAGCATTCATGCAATTGTGTTATGCACTCAAAGGAAAGGAAGCATGGACTACACCCATCAAATTTCCCATGGAAAATCACAGAATGATCAAATAAGGAAGTACATTTGGTGATACTAACTGCAATACACTGAAAAATGTTGTCTTAATATAGGGAACAGAGTGATAGAGAGATGTAAGAGACAATGGGGAGACCATTTGTTTGGACTTTGAGGCAGTGGTACTATAAACTTTAAAGACTACGCATGCAAAATGTTTTATATACAATATACTCACAAGATCAAGTCTCATGCTAAATGCAGTAAGAATAATTTGTGTTACAGTTATGTGCTATAATATGTAACTGCTATAGGAAAAAAAAAAGGCTATGAGCCCAAACCTGAGAAACAAGCTTGATCTTCACATGGTGGAATGCACTTTTCTGTCTCTGAAGTGCCACATTCAGCATTTACAAAGCAACCAACACTGGAATCTCCCAATGTCAACATGTCTGAAGAATTTTCTTCATTTATTAGGGCATCTGTTTGAATGGAAGAATCCTTATTGCACTCGGTAAATTGCTTTTCCTGAACCTTTACAGCAAACTGCTCCTTCTCCCCAGGATGATTAACTTCCCTTGCAGCCTAAAACTACTTTTATTATTTTCTCATTTTATAATCAGAACATAAACAAATATGCATGTGCTTTTGGCACCAATTAAGAAAAGCAAGCAAAAAGCATTACAGAAGGTCTGGGCCAATACATCTTCAAAACTAGATATAGTGCCAAAAGAAAAAATATTATAGCTCACCAATATTGGGTCGTCATTGCATTCAGTGATAAAGATATCTTTATTGCTTGCATTGCCACTTGAAGAAGCATAACATTGTAATATATTCATATTAGATCCATCCACGCCCTTGCATTTTGATTGAGCATCTGCCAAAATATTCCGTGTTATATTGTACATGTAACTACACATTCTTGAGATAATTGAACAACTATCCCCATAACATAAAAGATCACTACTTTCTGTACATCATAACTGCCTGAAAATAAGAGAGAACTACATCCTTACCTATAAAACATACTTCACATTCACATGCCTGAACCTTGTTTCTGTTTGGAGATTCAACATTTTCACCAGTTTCAACGAAGCAACCAGTTGAACTTTCCAAAGCAGTAATCCCTTGCATACTGCTGTCATTGTGTTTCTCATCATAAGCTTGTGATAAATTATACAAATTCTCTTGGACAATTCCTTCGGCTTCATCCCTTATACAGCTCTGCTTCTCTTTTACAACCGAAGAGCATCCTTCCCTTGATGCCTGAAATTCATTCAGATTTTCCGCATTCAGTTCCCTAATCTATGAAGCAGTGACAATTATATTGTATGCTTCTGAGCTACCAAAGCAAAATCTTATTGCGAAAGCAAGACATAGAAGAAGAATTGACCATAAATATCTCATCATAAAATATAGAAGCTCACCAACAATGAGCTGACATCATTTTCACCTATCCGCTCATCTCCATCACTTGCATGAATATTCTGATTTTTGCTACCTTCCAAAATAACTGATGCTTTTATTTCTTCACAATTTGATACAGTACCTGTTTTATACTTTAGGAGTTATATCACCGCAAGATATGCAATGACGGTACCTTACTCTACATATCAAGAAAGGAAACCATATGCCATAAAGAAAAATGTGCTTTTGAATCAGAAGATCATTAAACCCAGCATGAAATGCAAACATTGTGTTTACATGAAAAAGCCTCAATTTCCATTTCTAGAAAATTACCTGGAACAGTTTCCATGCCATCAACATGCACAACTGCAACTCCAGAACTCAAATGCTCCTCTAAATTTTGTATGCTTAATTTTTCATCAACTGGAAAAACAGTATGGGAATTGCATGCCAGAGAACTGTCTGCAATAATTTCTTTTTCATGTTCCATCACCTAAGACAAATGAAGGAAAGAAAAATAAGGATATGCAGCATCCTGCAGAAATTTAAAAAAAAAAAAAAAAAACCCACATTCTACACCACATAACCTTCAAAGAAATAGGAAAAGGAAAATAAGTTTGTTGTAGATAGTTCCTTCTTTCTTACCAGAAAGGTGTTGTTATTGTCATCTCTAGCCAAATCTTCATTGTTTATGTCATTCTGAGAATCAACCGCATGCATCACTAAAGATACATTACACTTATCACATTCCAATTCAGCATCACTTCTTAAATTCTCGGACTCATGCCTCAGCCGTATTTTCATATTTTCATGTTCCAAACAAGCACAGCGCTCCTTCAAGGTTTCTACTTCACTTGATAATTCCAAACAATGTTCCTTCTCCTTCTTCAGCTTTAGTTCAAGCTCTTGAGCATGATCTTCCATCATCTGGTCCACAAAGCAAGCACAGGATTGAAAAATAAGAACAAAATCTGAAATCATAAACATCATGTGATGCATAAAAATTACAAGAAGGATTTTCGTCGTGAAAAATACTAACAGATATGATCCATGATTATTAAATCATGTACAAAATAGACTTGAACAAACGATAAATATAATTAGTACACTGCTTTGACTATGAATACAGACAAGAAACCATTGTCACAGAAAATATAACAAAACCAGCTAGGCATCAAAAGTCACTGGCAAGTCTAAACAGTGACAGATATAGTAATAATGGCATCTAAAAGTGTACCTTAACTTTTGCTTCATGGTCCTTCAGCACACTGGCTAATGCTTCTGTATAGACGGCCATTAGTTGTTCACGGTTTTCAAGCTCTTTCTGATTCAATGCACGTTCAATCTCAATGGATATTCTCTCTTTGAGTTCCTCTTCAGTGAACACTAAAACTGAAGAAGAATCCCTGATACATGGTTTCTCTTCCCCTTTATCAGGTGCACTCTCAGACGAAAGACTACCAGATGAACTTCTGTCCTTGACCAAAGCTAATTCCACAAAAAGGCCTCATTAGAAGCCACAAAATATGTCACTAGCACTTAAAATGATCTAACAAAGAAACTGTTAAATATTCCAACTGACAACTTAGTTGCGCTTCCAAGAAATAAATTCACAAGTAACCAAAGCCTCACCAATGGAATCTTCATTCTTTTCTTTGTCATCCACTTCTGTCTTGCTGTGCAAACTTTGGGCACTGAATTGTTCCTTACTATGGCCAAACTGCGACAACTAGAATACAACAGTGAGACATAAATCACAATAACGCTGGAAGCATGAACAAAATTTCAATTTGTGTAACTCAAAAGCCTGTGATAAGATAATTTTACGTGTACAATTGACCAAGGTATAGGTCAATGGGAATAGAAAGTGCAGTGTCCATAGAACCCTCAATATGCTTTCGTGGAAAATTCAATATTGGTTCATTTGGAATAAATGAAATAAATGCATATAAATATGGAAATTTTTATTGACATTCACAAACATGTGCAAGACTTATGTCTAAGCCCTCTAGTCCTGCGCATAAAGATGTGAATAGAAGCACAAAAAACAAAAAAGAGGTCCATTAACAATAAGAAAAACAACATTCTCCATTTGGTTCTGATCTTTTTTCCAATGTCTGTGAACACCAAAGGTGCTTCTCTCTATATATTCAAGCAAGTCACATTTGCAAGTCATTCAGGAGTTCCTATATGTGCCTAGTTAAAGAGAATACCATCAGGGCCTCAACATTTACGTCAAAAGCTGCAGCAAATAATTGAGAAGAAAATTTGAATCAACTACTGATGAATCAAATTTGAACCAACTTCTAACATAAAAGGATTATCTGCAGTTACATTCATTATTGATTTCTATGTGTATCTTCTCTGTTCTTAATCCTCTTAGTCACATAATGTCTAGCAGCATACAGCATGCCAATAAAGGATAAGAAAACAATGCATTGAGCAAGAAAGCAAGAGCACCAATATAATGGCTACACCGATAACAGGTGCGGAGTTTCTGTTACATGTTCTCCTAAAACAAGTATACCATTATAGGAACTCACTGAATAGTCAAATCAGTTCATCGATGTGCATCCACACTACTCTTAGAATTAATGTAAATAAATTCAACTCAGTTCATCTCTGAACATCCCTACTACTCTTAAAAGTAGTAACCAATCTCATTAAAAAATAACACTAAATTTCTTAGTCCTAAACGATGCCTACCAAAAGCACAAGGGATAAAATCTCACCTCTTGACTACTCGAGTGGCAAAACTTCCTCCTCTTTGGCAACAGTCCTTTAGGAAATATGCTTGAAACTCTTTTAGCTCGAGGCAACGCAGTCGATTCTTCAGAAGGGCAGTTGAACCTGGAAAAATTGCAATCATTGAAAACGAATTTATTAAATAAGTGTTTATCAACAAGTCATTTCATCTTAACATAAATTTAAGATGTCCAACAAGATTAAAAAGAATGACCCAACAACTATGTGAGCACAATAACAAAGAATATTCTGAAAGTGGGTACAGGTGCCCAAGACAGCGGAAATTTTTCCCAAATTTGCAACAAACAAGAAGTTGGAAGCAACAAAATATATATACAAGTTGGAAGCGAAAATATATTCTCACAATCTAGTTGTTGGTACAATGCAAAGCTTTTAGAATCCAAGAAGATGTAACAAACCATCACTTAAGTAACAGACACCCTTCTGAGGACTGTTTGGAAAACCATCCTATAAAATGGCCATAGAACTAACAAAAGACAAAGATGATTGTACTGTAGAAGCCCACCATGAAATATAATCCAATGCAAATGGACTATTCCTGAAATCATCCAAGTCATGTTTCATGCTCACTCCCCATATCTTAACATCATTTTCAAACTAGACTCTTTTCTTCACAAGCTCTAGCCCTTTCTTAGCTCAGCCTTAAGGCAACAGAGGCTCTTGTACATAACCCTACAATCCTTAGATGATATCATTTCCATGTTGTCATAAGACGAAGGAGATGACAATTTTTTGAGGTTTCTTTGCTACTTTACACTATTTGTATCTCCAATATTTAAAATAATAAAAAGGTTGATCTATTGTCATGTCCCTTCCTAAATTATTTTGGAGCAGTATTAATTTCTACATTTTTGGGGCCAATTTTGGAGGTGACGGGGGGCCATTCGATTTTATTAGGAGGCTAGGCCTAGGAGAAGTTATTTCGATATGGTTAAGTATATGTGGGGGCCACCCATACTAGGGGAATACACATTCCCTAGTTCGATTTGCATGGAGGGGAAATCGATGGTTAGGTGAGGGACCCATGATGGAGGGAAAATGGAGGGAAAAGTGCTCCACAAAATCTATATAAGGAAGGCAACTCTCCTCATTTGGATATCTTATCTTTTGACATATTGAACTCAATCTTAGTTGCTTGAGCTGCTTAGTCAGGTTACTGTGTTGTTTAGCACACGAGTGTCTCCGAGCAGAGATCTCAACCCTTGCTTCGGTGGACTTCGAGTGCCAGCCCTAGGAGGGAGTTCTTCTTCATCTCAGTTCGTAGCAGCAGCAGGGAGACGAGTTACAGCAGTTGTAAGTCGAGTACCAGCAGCAAGGGGAGTAACAACAGCGCAGGGATTGCGCAGTCATAGTGTGAGGCACTCCGAGAAGTTGGAAAGACAAGAGCATCCTTCATCATTTTCAAGAGTATAGAGGGTAGCTACAGACAAGAGAGTCATCCTACACACAACTCTCATTTCATCACACGCAAGACTGAGTCATTTGCTCCATGATTGCGCAGTCATTAGAATGAGACTCTTTGGGGCAGCACCATCTGGGGGAGTTTGGAGATAGAAGGTTGGGAGATCATTTGGAGGGCCATTTGAGGAGGATTGCTAGAGTTGAGAGAGCAAACATTGACAGGATCAGTCATAGCAACAAAATTCGAAATTGGAGGAGGGGCACGCTTTGAAGGGTCAATTTTTGAAGGTTGGAACCAAGGGAAGCCCTTTCGGGGTTTTTCTAGGTTTTGGGCAAGGATCACACTCCTAATTTTATAGAAATTTCTAGGCAGATCTAAGGGGTCAAACAAGGATCCCAACTCAACCAGCAACTAGAGGAGCTAAGGGGAATTTGGGCCAAAATTCTAAGGTCAACATTTGGCGAATTCCTTCATGGGTTATTGTAGGTTTCTTGCGTAAAGGCTGGGATTAAATTCCCATAATTTTCTGAGCAACAGGGAAGGCTCTAACAGCAGATCATTTCAAGCAACAGAACCATTCTAGGCGGTGACAACGCAACTCTTGGGTCGGATTACCAGCAGATTTGAGGAGGGTGTTCCATTGTTCATTTTGGGTTTTTTCTAGCTTGCCATTGTGGCAAGCCCAGGTGCACCACTTCCACATTATTGTACCTTTCTGCCTGATTATAATAAAATGGCTCAGTCATTGGCTATCCCTAGACTTTTATGGGTGTGCACTGAATGTTTCAATTTTATGGTGTTGTTTTTATTGTCTGCTTTGCATAGCACTATTTTTCCTAGTTTGGAACATTACAATGGTATTAGAGCATGATCTTGGCCTAGTTGTGGGAAATTAGCCAGAAGATCATGGAAGCTTTGGGTATGAGTGTGCAGTGAAATCCACTATGAAGAAATTCTGGGGTAGAATTCATTGGGACGATGAGAGGTTGGCCCAGTTGAGGAGGGTGATAGACCAAACCCATCCTCACCCTTACAACAGAGACATTAGAGGTGAGCAAGTCGTGGGGGTGCATCCATCCACATCATGTGGGGAAAGTTGACTAGATTAGAGCACCAAATCTCCTGAAAAGGAGCAGGCAGGAAAAAGATGGTTAGAGGGTGAGACCAGGGGGCGCTTTTGTTGGTGGAGACCTGGCTTTAGATATCAGAAGCCTAAGGAGGAGGTTGAGCATGATGCTGAGAGCCCACAAGATGGTGAGGAGCACATCGATATACCCAGTGTGGTGCAGGAGTCACCTTTATTAGAGACCTCTTTGATAGCCATAGTTGACACCTTGGTGGAGAGAGCCTACACACATAGAGCCATCTATTGAGGGGGTGCCACCCATGGACGAGATGCCAACAATTGCTAAGGTACCTGGAGTCGTGACTAAGTTTTCAGGTGATAGATACCCATGACGATTCCATCAGTTTCAAGTCAACCTCCTAGCATTAAAAAGGAAGGTCGCATTAGTGCGAGAGGCTATTATGCAGCAGAACGAGGAGCTAGAGGGCATGAGAGAAGTTTTTGCTGAGTCCACGACCAAACTAACTCACTTTGGGGAGTGGTTGGATTCCCTACTAGTGCAACTAGACTGCACGTTGGGGCGTAAGAGCAACCCTCTTCGAGCATACATAGATGGGGCTGGCAGCACTGTGAGGCTACCTTTAACCATTGAACAGAGAGAGACAAAGCGACCTAGTAAGATTTCATGTGTTGACCAGGCTAGCAAGATGAGACAACCTAAGTTGCCCAAGGTGCAGCATCAGCATCTTCGGGTTGTTCTATGTGCGGGAGTTCGTGCATTTGATCCCTCTCTTGGGGTTGGATGGCGAGAGATTCTAAGTTGGTACCCTGTGGAGTGGGCTATGGAGATGGTGGTGGACCTGGGTGTAGCTCAGCAGGAGCTTCCAAGCACTAGGGATACCGACAACCCAGACTGGCATTGGGTTCCGAGTGGGACTACCTATCATTTCCCAGGTATGCCGGTTGAGTACGGCCGAGATGGTACAGTTGACCTAGTAGTTGAGCATGCACAATCGCTAGGGGAGGCACAGTCAGCACCAATGATCAACCAATTTATGGAAAGACTCTTTTGGTTTTCTTGGTATGGAATTTGTGTTAAATTATGGTATGTTCTATGCTTAGAGTAGTTTACTTCTTTTCTTCTTATTAGCCACAAATTAGCAATCACATATACATTAAGTAAAGTGCAGATAGAACATTAAATGATCAATAGAAAACAAGCCAACACAAGAGACACAAGATGTGGCGGCTAGCCAGGGACAAACCCCAATGCGAGGAAACCCTTTGATCAAATCTTCTTTTATCTTCAATAGTTCAGCAGAGAGAAATAGTACAAAATCAGAATTCTGTAATTTTATATCAGCAGTAGCAAACCCTAGATCAGCAAAGTCAAACTTGGTCAAACGAGTTGAAATTGACCTCCAATATGCTTGGTCAATTTCTGGTCAACTAGCCCTCGAACAGCCTGAAGAAACAGCCCTTGAACAGCCCCAAAAACACAGTCAAACTACTGTTGACTGAAGTCAACCTACTGCCCAAAACTAGGGCAGTCAATGCTGGTCAAACCTATGGACGGATTGCCTCGATTTTTGTGCCAAAATCTGTGGCCTGCCTAGGAGAGGCAGCCACACCAAAACCGCACCCTTGATGAGTCAATGCTTGGTCAACATAGGTCAAAGAGACCTTCAGCAGCTTCTGCATCCTCCTTGCCCTAATGCATCCTCCTTCTTCCCACGTGTAAGTTGCTCCTTCTATAACCCAAAGCTAAGGAGAGAGAGAGAAGAATGAGTGAGATGAGATGATGAGAAAATGAATCAACCTTTCTCGTATTTATATGATTCACTAGGCATGTGTGCCACACATTTAACTACTGGCCGACCTTAACAATTTGTCAAGTAAATACAAATAAATTCTTATCTCCATAAATACTTGTCGGAATCGAATGATCTTTAGATGAATCCTACACCTCTCGATAAGAGGAATCTAGGAAAAATATCAGTTTTCATAAATGAGGTGACCCACATGGAGTTTGGCCCTAGTTGCCAATTTTAACACTCCCTCTCAACTAGGGAGAACTCCATCTGCAATCCGTTTGACCGTCGCTACTATCCCAGCCATCAAATGCACTGCCCTGTTCTGCTTGGCCTTGCTCTACTCTACTCTGCTCTACTCGAACTATGAAGAAGAAGAAATGATCGAGGATGTATCATACCATCCTCCACTGACCCGAAGTTAGACTCAGAGTGTGTCATACCACTCTCACTGATTCCAGATCAACGGAGGTCATCCTAGCATAGGGAGTATGGTAGATACAATGATGCGTCCATCGTTTGTACTACTAATGGTCCCTAACACCATTTCCTACTCATTAATCAGATGAGAGGTACTTCCCATGTGTCCCAAACTGCATGGGTAGGATGCCTCGACAGGAGAACTAATCATCCTATCCACAAGAGAACGAATCATCTTGTCCAACAGTTTCCACAGGAGAACTAATCATCCTGGCCCACGGGAGAACTAATCATCTTGTTCCACAATCGCCATAGAGAACTAATCATCCTGGCCCACAAGAGAACTAATCATCCTATTCCACAGTCACCACAGAGAACTAATCATCCTGGCCCACAGGAGAACTAATCATCCTATCCTACAGTCGCCACGGGGTGTCACAGGGGAAGGTTGAACCTTTCACCCTGTACATAGTGCACCACCAGGAGATGGTGAGTCGCCCTGTGATCGCATGCTGCTCCAAGAAGTACCCCACGCCCCCAGGGGCTCCCAGAGCTCAATACATCATACTCGACCCTCATAAGAGGGTCTCTGAACGACACCAAGTCGTTCTCGAAAAGTCAAGAATTTGACCTTTCCCATGGGCTTTGTCAAAATGTCGGCGACCTGTTCATCTGTACCGATATTTTGGAGCCTTATTGCTCCCCGTTGCACCATATCCCGAATATACCGGTACCTGATATCGATATGCTTGGAGCGATCATGAAATATGGGATTCTCTGATAAACGAACACGCTCTGGTTGTCACACAGGATCATGGTGGTATCCAATGCAAATCCAAACAGCTCACTGAAGAGCTTTCGCAACTAGACCGCCTCACAAGAGGCCATACTAGCAGCAATGTACTCTGCCTCGGTGGTGCTCAAAGCCACCAACTTCTGCTTCCTGCTCATCCAGGATATAGAGGCAAATCCCAAAGAGAAGCAGCACCCAGAAGTGCTCTTTCGTTCCACCACATTGCTTGTCCAATCAGCATCGGTATATCCATGTAGTCTCACATCTCTGGCAATGTATCTCAACCCATGAGTGATTGTGCCACACAGATATCTCAATAGATTCTTGGCACCAGTCCAATGTGAGTGGTGAGGCTCAACCATATGTTGACTCAACGTGTTGACTGCAAAACACATATCCGGACAAGAGTTCACCAAGAACATCAATGCTCCGATGAGTTGACGATACTCGGTAGTATTTCGTAAAACGAGTCCGGCAACACTACTGCTTAACTTCTTGAAGTCAAGCTTCATCGGGGTACTCACAGGCTTGCAGTCCACCATACCGAATCTCTCCAATATCTTCACCACATATTTTCCTTGAGATAGGAAAATCTCCCCTAGCTTTTACCAGACTTCTAGTCCTAGGAAATAGTGCATTAGTCCTAGGTCCTTCATCTCAAATTCAGAAGCCAACTCCCTCTTACATTTGTGAATGAGAGGGTCTGCACCTATTAGAAAGAGGTCATCAACGTACAGCACCAGTATGAGAGGATTGTTATCTTCAACCTTAAAGTAAAGGTTAGGGTCGGCTTCACTCCTAGTGAATCCCAGCTTCATCAAGTAGCTATCGATCCTCTCATACCACGCTCAAGGTGCTTGCTTCAGCCCATAGAGGGCCTTCTTCAACCTGCACACATGAGATTCTCGATCATGAATCTCAAATCCTTCGGGTTTCTCCACATAGACCTCTTCTTTGATCGAACCATGCAAGAACGCGGTCTTGACATCCATCTGATGTAGGTTCCATCCTTGCGAAGCAGCAAGGGCTATGATTGAGCAGATGGTGGTATATCGAGCAGCAGGTGCAAATATCTAGTCATAGTCTATACCTTCCTTCTGAGAGAAGCCACAAGCAACAAAACGAGCCTTCTACTTTTCCGCACTTCCATCAGCTGCATGCTTTATCTTGTAAAGCCATTTCGAAGTCACAACTGCTTTGTCCTGGGGTCTGCGGACCACATCCCAAACATCGTTTTTCGTAATGTACTCATATTCTTCTGTCATAGCATCCTTCCATACTTGATGCTTGACAGCTTTTGCAAATGACGAAGGCTCATTTTGGATGATCGTGCTCATGATGGTCAAGTATCCCTAATACCTGGTTGGCTTCTTACTTTCCCGGAAGGTTCCCCTAGGTGCAACATGCCCTTTAGCATCATCAAGTGTCCCCTTAAGTCATGAAGGCATCGTCCTAGAAGAGGAAGGCTCTTGCGAAGGGGGATCAATAGGATCCATAGGTTCTTCCACATCGGGCATCGTCTCATCTTCCTTTTCCTTTGGTTCCCTGGTGTCAGCTTCTTTAGATCCCCTTTGAGTAGGAAGATTGTCAACTTTGCTAAGAGCCATATCTTCATCAAAGGTGACATCATGGCTAATCTCGATTTCCCTTTGACCAGCCACATAGATTCTATAGCCCTTAGTGTTTTCGCTATAGCCCACGAAGATTCCTTTCTTTCCAGATGCACCCAATTTATTCTTCTCCTTCGGCACATGAAAATATAACGGACTTCCAAAAATTCTAAAATGAGATACGTTAGGTTTCTTACCAGTGAACATCTCTTTCGAAGTCTTGGAACCCAATTCTTGATGAGGGCATCGGTTTTGCACATATACGGTGGTATTCGCAGCTTCGGCCCATAGAAACTTCAGAAGTCTTTGATCATGGAGCATAGCAAGGACAGCTTCCACAACCGTACGTTTCTTCCCTTCCGCCACACCATTCTGCTCAGGAGTATATGGTGTTGTAGTCTCCCTCTTAATGCCAGCCTCTTTGCAAAAGTCATGGAACTCATTGGATTCATACTCCGTCCCATTATCAGTCCTTAATATCTTGATCTTCTTTTTGGTTTGATTCTAGATCAAGGCTTTGAAGTGGCGAAGTGACGAAACCAAGCGAACACTTCATCCTTATTTTTCAAGAAGTATATCCAGGTCTTGCGAGAATAATCATCTGTAAAAGTGAGGTAATATAAATATCCTCCCAAAGAGTTCACAAGCATCATTCCAGATATGTCTGAGTGAACCAACTGCAATATATCAAAGGTCTTGCTTTGGATTGAAGGGAATGGTCCCCTTTTGAGCTTCCCTTCGGCACATCCAGGACATACACCTTCTTGCTCTACTTGGAAATCGGGCATCCCTGTCACTATTTATCTTGCATTGGGTAGAGCTTTATAATGAAGGTGAGCAAACGTCCGATGCCATAGTTCGAAGTGAAGTGATGTGTCACAAGACATGACACCCAACAGACTTCCTCCGACCTGATATAATGAATCGACTCGAAACCCAAGAGTGAAAGCTTCCTTAAAATTCTCTTTCCATACACGTACCTTGCCATCAATGAAGGTTACTTTGTAGCCTTTGTCCTCCATTGCCGAAACAAACATCGGGTTCTTTTTGAGATCAGGTACATATAGGACTTCTTGCAAATGATTTGTATTACACTGATTCAATTGAAGAATGACATTTCCTACGCCTTTCACAGGATATTTTGCGTTGTCCCCAAGAACAATTTCCAAGTTGATCTCCTTTTCTATCAGATTGGAGAGAGCTTCTTTGTAGCCAGTGAAGTGCCTTGAGGCACCACTATCAATAAGCCAATTTCCCAGCGAGTCCGGGGGAGCAGTAGTAGAGAGGACCATTGGTAGACAATATTCATCTTGCTTATTGTTGACAACATTAGATTCATACCTGGAGTTTCCTACATTCTTGAAGGGTTGTCCTCTTCCATGATTTCCAGCATTTCTTTTACAGCTGCCATTGGCCCTGCCATTCCTTTGATTGCCTTGAGAGTGATTTTGGTCATTGTCATGGTGTGAGTCCCTTTTATCAGGACACTCCCTCACATAGTGGCCCATTTTGTTGCAATTGTAACATCGACCTTTTCTTCCACCCTTTGGTCCAACCTTTCCTTTGGATTTAGCCCCAGAATTGTTTCTTCTCTTAGCATGACAAGAAAAGGCAGAGGGATGGCCTTTAAGTGTAGGCATTTCTTGCTCTTCCATCCGTGTCTCTTCTTGAATACATCTAGCCATCAATTCCTCAAATCTTGGGATGACATTATTGTTGAGAAGAGTAGTCCTGAATATATACCATTTAGGTGGCATTCCTCCAAGAGTTGTGATAGTCATTTCCCTGTCAGAAACTACTTCCCCAATAGATAGGAGGTCATTCTTGATCTCAGTGATCCTTAAGAAATATGCTTGCATACTCTCATCTTTGCCCTTCTTAATTTCCTTCAGTTTATTTCTAAGGAACAGAACTTGATTTGCATCATTAACTTTAAATAAAATCACCAGTCTATCGTAGATATCCTTGGAGGTTGTCAGCTCGGAAACATAGGCCACCAGGCGCTTGTCGATAGAGTCTCGGATGATCTTCCTTGCTTTGACTTCTCCCTTGGACCACTTGCTTTTGGCAGCAGCGGATGCATTTAATGGAGGCGCAACAATATTGCCTCTCACATGGTCCAACACTTCCTGATCTTCTAAAGTTAGATCGAGAGACATAGGAGGTAGACCACGTCCTCTATTGGTGGCAGGGGTAGCCCGGGCAAGTGGTGTCACCTGGAAACATTACAATCTCCCAATCTTGAAATCCTGAAAAACTGATAAGTCTGCTGGATTTTGAATGAAATCTAAAATTCTACTTTCTCCATATGAAATCCAATGAGAGCGAAACCACTCTCAAACATCCTGAGTCATTTCATGGTAATGTTAAAAATTTAAGTAAAAGGATGAAAATGAAGATTAAGGAGAATGTCACTTTTACTTTAAGAATTTAACATTACCATGAATAGCATATCAGTACTAGGGCCTAGACATGATCATTAAGTTGCCCCACTCAAAAATTATTTGTTTCTTTCAAAAAAAAATTGCATTTCGAACATTTAGCATCCCTTATAAAACCTCGCTGCCCCGACTACCCGTGATAATTTCCGATTTTATCGCGATTTTTTGGAAAAAATCACGATAATTTGAAAAACTCGCGATAATTTCAAAAAAATCGGGCAAAAAAAAATACCAGCGATAATTTCAAATAAAACTCGCGATATTTTCGTTCTACTGAAAAACTTGCGTTAAAACGATAATATCGCGATTATCACAACACTGGTTTTCAGGATAGCCTTTCCAACCTTCTCTTCAGTGATTTCTCTTGTTCTTGCTCTTGCTTGGGCTTTGTCTTCACCTCACCTCTGATACCATGTTAAATTATGGTATGTTCTATGCTTAGAGCAGTTTACTTCTTTTCTTTTTATTAGCCACAGATTAGCAATCACATATACATTAAATAAAGTGCAGATAGAACATTAAATGATCAACATAAAACAAGCCAAGACAAAAGACACAAGATGTGGTGGCTAGCCAGGGACAAACCCCAATGCGGGGAAACCCTTTGATCAAATCTTCTTTTATCTTCAATAGTTCATCAGAGAGAAATAGTACAAAATTAGAATTGTGTAATTTTATATCAGCAGCAGCAAACCGTAGATCAGCAAAGTCAAACTTGGTCAAACGAGTTGAAATTGACCTCCAATATGCTTGGTCAATTTCCAGTCAACTAGCCTTCAAAAATCCTAAAGAAACAGCCCTTGGACAATCCCAAAAACACATTCAAACTGTTGTTCACTGAAGTCAACCTACTGCCCAAAATTAGGGCAGTCAATGCTGGTCAAACTTGTGGACAGATTGCCTCGATTTTTGTGACAAAATCCATGGCCTGCCTAAGAGAGGCAGCCACACCAAAACCGCACCCTTGATGAGTCAATGCTTGGTCAACGCAGGTCAAAGAGACCTTCAGCAGCTTCTGCGTCCTCCTTTCAGCGTCCTCCTTGCCCTAATGTGTCCTCCTTCTTCCCACGTGTGAGTTGCTCCTTGTATAACCCAAAGCTATGGAGAAAGAGAGAAGAATGAGTGAGATGAGATGATGAGAAAATGATTCAACCTTTCTTTTATTTATATGATTCACTTGGCATGTGTGCCACACATTTAACTGTTGGCCGACCTTGACAATTTGTCAAGTAAATACAAATAAATTCATATCTCCATAAATACTTGTCGGAATCAGATGATCTTTAGATCAATCCTACACCTCTCAACAAGAAGAATCTAGGAAAAATATCAACTGCCATAAATGAGGTGACCCACATGGAGTTTGGCCCTAGTAATTTTAACAACTTGTACATGAGATCACTGGGTGATCAGCATACTCTGACAGGAGTTTGTCGGAGGAGGTGGCATTGGCAGGCCACCAGACGGTGCCTTGTATGGAGTTGGGGGCTCTTCAATTTTGTGTGGGGCACAGAGTACGCAGAAGAGCGAAGCAGTGGTGGCATCACTGCTGACACATAGGGAGAGTCACTTCTCGGATCCCTCAAGTTGGATTTGGAGGGAAGATCCATTCATCAACGTGGATAATGATGCGATGGTGGAGGTGATGATACTAATCGAGTGTGGCCTGACATGTAGAGACATAGCTCTAGGCCATCACATCCAGGGATGTGTGGGAGCATCTAGCGTTGAGCAGTGGTCTAACGGTGGGCATGGAGATGCATGGTGGTGTGTTGTAGTGTGTTGGACTACATTGTGGAGTGGGAGTGCCTGACATCGCATTGAGTACATGCAAGGAGTGACAGGTGCAGTGACACGGGCAGGAAGCAGGACGGTACAGGATGGCATAGTTGTAGCTGAGGGTATCCAGCAGTGTACAAGGTAGGTCGCGGTGTATAGTGGCATGTCCAGGAGTACTGGGATGATCGGTGGTATGCAGAGGTGTATGGTGATGCACAGCGAGGTCTTGGACTGTTGCCTCTAGGGACACCCATGGATGGAGATACTGGGCATACCTTTGGGTGTAGTTCACCCAAGATCGATGGGGACACCGACAAGCAATACTTGATGGTATCTGTGAGGACTCACACACCTGACCCTCTTGTACATCACTTACAGGAATGGGCGACCTGCTTGTTGTCCTTTGACACTCTGGGCACGAGGAAAATAGCATAAAGAAGGATGGAAAATCAAGATGTCTCTGGATTATTTTCTAGATTAGAAGAAGAATTTGCATGCTTGGCAAGTTCAGCATCAGTAGATGTTTGGTACATTGATAGTGGTGCTTCAACCCATATGACTGGAGTACGACAATATTTCTCAAGCTATCAAGAAGAGAAAATGGACTTCCAGATTACTATGGGAAACAGAACGAAGTGTACTCCGGTAGGGAGAGCCACCATAGCATTTCAGACAGAAGCAGGAACCAGCATCCGAGCCACTAATGTTTTGCATGTGCCCGGATTAGGAATGAATTTGATTTCAATGTCCCAATTACATGACAACGGATACGATGTATACTTCATTGGAAAGAAAGTATATGTCAAACATCCTAGTTGGAAGAAGAAGAGACAAATTGGAGCTTGAAGCAACAGACTGTATAGGTTGCAGCTCAAGTCTCCAATGGCACTAATAGGCAGCAATCTTAATGGTGAAAAGGAACTGAATGAGCTATGGCACAGGCGAATGGGACACTTACACCATGGAGCACTGAGGATGCTCAGAGAGACTGTTACAGGAGTTCCAGTTCTTAGTACTGAGCATGATGATATATGCAGAGGATGCGTACTAGGGAAGTACGCTAAAGCAGCTTTTTCCAGGAGTAAAAACAGAGCAGAGGGTGTATTGGGATTGATACACTCAGATATCTGTGGTCCAATGTCCACAAGAGCTCTTAGTGGTGGCAAATGCTTCATCACCTTTATTGATGATCACTCTAGAAAAACCTGGATCTATTTCCTAAAGGCCAAGGATGAAGTCTTCGATCGGTTCAGAGAGTTTAAGGCTCTTGTTGAGAACATGACAGGGAAAAAGATTAAGGTATTGTGTTCAGATAACGGTGGAGAATATACGAACAAAGACTTCACAAATTTCTGTGCAAAAGAGGGCATCAAAAGAGAATGGACAGCTCCATATAATCCAGAGCCTAATGGAGTAGCAAGGCATAAGAATAGAACTATTGTTGGGGCGGCAAAGGCTATGTTGTATGATAAAGATTTGTCTAAATTCTTATGGGCAAAAGCCTGCAACACAACAGTGTATATCCAGAATAGAATTCCTTATAGAGCTTTGGGGAAGAAAACGCCCGAAGGTGTCTTCACAAGGAAGAAGTCGGAAGCCATCATCTCAGAATATTCAGAAGTGTGGCATATTGTCACATTCCAGACGAGAAGCGCAGTAAATTGGATCAGACTGCAGAAAAGCGGTACCTCGTAGGATATAGCGAGACCTCAAAGGCATATAGAATCTACATTCCTAGCAGCAGGGAGATTGTAGTAAGATGGGATGTGAAGTTCATGGACGATAGAGCTTTCAGGAAATCACGAGAGATGCTAGCAAAAGATCAGTTAGTAGATATTTCGTTAGTCCAGCAGCAGCAGGGGCAGCAAGGAGGACAAGCAGGAGGACAGACACCTAGAACTAGCACAGTCACTAGTACTAGTATTTCCTCATAGGAAGGAAATCCAAGTACTTCTCAATAGGTGGAACGGCAAGAACAGGAGGGGGATTTGATCGAGCCTCCCACCACCAGTGGCAAAACCAGTAGAGAAGTACGACAGACATTGAGGGATGTAGAGGAGTTTGTCGGAGCTCCCAGAACCAAGAAGAGGCAGCGTAAATAGTCTAACAGGTACCAAGCCTCAGTAGCACAGGCTGAAGAACCCTCTAGCTTTCAAAAATTCGTACAACACCAAGTATGGGTCGATACCATGGTAGAAGAGTATAGTTCTATCATGACAAATGATGTTTGGGAAGTGATACCGAGGCCAGAGGATAGAACAGTTGTAGGATCAAGATGGATCTACAAGATCAAGCATGTGGCAGATGGCAGTATAGAGAAGTACAAGGCTAGGTTCGTAGCAAAGGAGTATGCACAAAAAGAAGGAATAGACTATCAAGAGACCTTCGCCCAAGTAGCCAAATATACCTCTATCAGATCCGTTATATCCCTAATAGCTCAAATGGGATGGGAGATTCACCAGATGGATGTCAAGACAGCATTCTTGAACAGAGTGATAGAAGAAGAGGTGTATATAGAACAGCCTGGAGGCTTCGAAACTCATGAGAAGAGAACTCATGTATGTAGGTTAAAGAAAGCCCCGTATGGGCTCAAGCATGCATCCAAAGCAGGGAATGGTCGGATTGATAGTTACTTGCAATAGTTGGGATTCATCAAGAGTGGTGCAGATCCCAATCTCTACTATCTAATGGTGGAGAATGAGCCACTTATTCGGGTATTATATGTGGATGACTGGTTTCTAACAGGGTCATCTAGGGCCTACGCTCATAAAGGACTGCAAAAAGAATCTTAAAGCAGAATTTGACATGAAGGATATGGGGTTGATGCATTATTTTCTAGGTTGGAAGTGTGGCAGAAGGATGGGAAAATCTTCCTTGGACAAGGAAGACATGCTACGGAGATTTTGAGGAGATTTGGAATGTAGGATTGTCGGCCCATGGCTATTCCCATGATCACCAACTGGAAGAAAATAGATGCATCAGTTGACAAGGAGATAGACCCCACCTTGTATAGAAACTCAATGGGTCGCTCATGTATCTGGTCAACACTAGGCCAGACATTTGCTTTGCTGACAACACCCTTAGTCAGTTCATGGTGAAACCAAAAAGGGTCCATTGCGCAATAGCTAGGCACATTCTTAGATGTGCATGGAACAGTAAGATATGGGTTGAAATACACCCGAGAAGATAACGTCAGATTGAATGGATTCACAGATGCAGATTGGGTAGGTAATTCGGTACACCGGAAAAGTACCTCCGGGTATTGCTTCAGTGTTGGATCAGGAATGATCACTTGGTGCAATAGGAAGCAGAAGTCGATAGCTCTAAGCTCAGCAAAAGCAGATAATATGGCGGCTAGCACAAGTACGTGCAAAGCTATGTGGCTTAGAAAACTGCTTGTGAGTTTGTTGAGAAAAAGGATGGAGGTGACCAGTAATTTTTGGGATAATCAGAGTTGTAATAAACTATATGAGAATCTAGTATTTCATGATCGGTTGAAACACATTGATATCAGATGTCACTTTATCAGAGATTGTGTTCAGCGTGGGGCAGTACAGTTGCAGTATGTCTCCACAACAAAATAGGTAGCAGACGTACTCACAAAAGCTCTAGGAAGAGTTAAGTTCATCCAATTCAAGGAGTAGATGGGTATGGTAGATAATCCGTTTTAATCGCAGAAACAAATGGTTTCTCAGTTGAGTACGGATGCAGTGTTCGCAGTGGCAGGGTCAGTTGCAATACGGATGCAGCGTTTGCGCAGTAGTTGGTGGGCAGTGATGTCAGACATCAGCAGCGCAGAGGGAGATGTTACAAAACAGGGTGATGCTTCAGCAAGGTGCATTGCTAGAGCACATTCCTCGCTAAGAGGGAGTGTTGATTTCTGGTAGCATCGAATGTGCTCTAAGTCTCAAAATTTGCAGGGAGGCTTGGACACATGTATTCCACAATACCCAGAAATCATTTTGGGAAATTCCACCCAGAGATAGTTTTATTAAAATAATTAATTATTTTTAATGGGATCCTAAGTCTAAACTTAGGAAATTAAAATAATTAAAGGGTATTAATCTAACTGTGGGTGAAACTTCTAGAAGAAGACGAAGATCGAGTCCAAATGATCTGAGCCATTGATTAAAATCTAATATGGGTCGTTGGTTCTCAATTGGAGGATTATAAGGAGGACTTTGATGGGCATTTGGAAAACACAACAGGCAGATACTCAGTTACTAGAGTAAAATTGATTTTCTCACTGGTAAAAGTTCGCCAAGAGGAAATTGATTCAGAGGGAGAGTTGCAAGTTATGAGGACAGAGAGGGTAGCAGCATCAGTTGGGAGTGCAAGAGCAGAAGATGCAGAGCAGAGAAGGGACAACGCAGAGGTTGTGAAGCATAGGCTGACGTTGGGATTGCGCAGTCCTCACGCAAAAGCTAGCACAGTGAGACGCAGAGGGGGCAACATGTCCTCTCATAAATCAGAATCTCGTCGAGACGTGTGAGAGAACTGTCAGTAAATTTCTCATAGAGATTCCTCTTCTATTATGTTGGTTGTATCTTGTACGTGAAATTTCTGCTGAAGATTAATAAAGAAACCCTCATTTGTTGCACCAATTTTCCCGCATTGGGTTTTTCCGTCGACAATTGTCCAAAAATAACTGTGTTATTGTGATTATACTTGTGCTAGTATTTTTCTTTGCATTTACTTTCCACGGTATTTTAATTATGAAGACTGAAATAGAATTTATTTCAATATTTGTCGTAGAAACATTGTGAATAACTTATTTCTGAATCAATAAGTAGAAGAAATAATATCAGTTACTGCAGTTGGATTTCTATCTAGAAATTTTCACACTCTCCACATGACATCATCCTTTAAAAGTAAGCATCTTCAACAAGCAACAAAATGGGTCTGAGAGTGGCCAAACGTTGATCTCTAGAAGGGAAACACTAGCTTTGCAAAGTCTCAAGTGCTCTCATATCAGTGTTGCACATCCTCCTCAATGTGTTGGAACGGTGACAAGCCATCCCTCAAGGGATGCCCATTAAATCTACGTGAAACCACCCAAAATACACTCTCAAGATCAAGTGAGATCAACATCATTATAGCCAAAAACCATTAAAGAATCATAGTGGACCACATCCAATCCTAGGGGCACAAACTACTTCACACAGATCTTGCCTTCAAATGTCTTTCTAGTTGATGATTTATAAACAAGTTATAAAACTTATGTCACCGATGATTATGCAATTAACCCTATTAAGTGCTTCAAGCCCCTAAAGGGGAGGGGGGGTGTACATTTCACAAGTACACCCATCAATCCACAAATGTATATGACAAATATAGTCATGGAATACAAAAGACTTCAAGGAATATGGCCATAGTCATGGTACTAATTGAAAGAAGTCCAACATCTCGAGTATTATGATGAGAAGAGGGAGCAATCATGGAGGGATGAGATACTCCTTTCCTCACCTTGCTTTTTCCACCCTTTGGTAAACCTTTTACTTAAATGGCTCGTCCTTCTTCCTTGCATGGCATATCTGACTTAGTTTTCTTTATGCTTTTCCAACACCTCTTCAAGATGTAGTAGTATATCACTCATTGAAGTTGGGAGATGTTAGTACTTGTAGCATTGGATGTGTTCTAGCCTTGAAATTTTGTGGAGAGGCTAGAATACATGAGATCTGCCAGAATTGGTTGTCTTTTGCTCTCATTGTTCGTTCAGATGAAAATCTCACCATCTAGGGGCCCGTTTCCCTAGAGGCATACCGAAAAAACGATAGAGAAACCCTCTCCTGGACAGTCGAGTGTGCTTACGCACCCTCACCATATGAATAGTGAGTGACTCCGTCCCTTCTTTATTTCGAAGTTGATATTAGTTGGCTTCTCATGAAATATCGTTCGTTGCTTCTCATGAAATATTGCTTGATGTATCACTAAATATCTCAATCAATCTAGCTATATTTACACGTTGAGGGTAGTAGTAGTTGTAGTAGTAGTTATACGTGTATGTTTCATTAGCTTATTCTATAGCTGATTCTATTAAGTTTGTAGTGTATTTCAATGTTGACCATAACGCTAAAGGGCATAGTTAGTTGCTCATCCTTGCCAGCTATGTGGATTCAAAACCCAGAAATCGTTTCTCGAAATTACCCCTAGAAAATACTTAATTAATTTATTAACCAGTTTTTAAATATTTCCTAAGTCTGAACTTAGGGAATATGGCTAATTAATCAGAATTAATTCAATCAAGGTGAGAATGATCTAGAAACTCACACGAATCGACTTCAAGATGATCCTAGCCATCGATTAAGACTTAATCTTGGTCATTGGAGTCCCAACAAAGGATTATAAGAAGAAGTCGATGGGACCTTGGCTATGTTACCAGATCCATCAGCCTTGGGGGATGGATTCGCGGATCCCCAGATCTGATCCGGATCCGGATCCAGATTCGCTTGGATCCGCCTAGGGACCCATATGAAAATGTTTTCTTCACCATAATGTGCACCCCGAAATTCAGATTCATGCCATTTCGGATTTTTACAATACAAAAATACCTACATTCACTGAATTAATTTTCTGTTAATATTCGTTGAATTAATTCCCAACTTTGGGTCCCTTTGGTCACGGGAGAAGTTCAGATTCGTTGAATTAATACTCTATTAATATTTGTTGAATTAGCACACCATTAATATTCGATGAATAAATACCTAGCTTCGGGTCCATTTGCTCACGGAAGAGGTTATTTCCCAAATAATACTTAGCTTAATACCTGGCTGGTAAAATGCATTCAGTGGGTTGCTTGTAGCCACCATGGCGGGCACCCTCGCTGGGTAATCCTGTCACCAATGGAACATATCAGTAATGTTAGAAATACTATGGTATCGGAAACCAAGGGCTGAGCATTCATTGGAGCGTGGGGACATTTGGGGACACTTACGCAAAATTTATTAATGTTCTAGAGATTATTCACGTTCAGATGTCGGAGCTCAACTAATAACTTATTAATATTAATAACTATATAATTTATAACATATAATAATAATAATAATACAAATAATACTATAAAACTTTAAATTTAGAATATCGTAAGCTCATATATTAATGAACTCAACTTATAACTTATTAATATTAATAACTATGTAATTTATAACATATAATAATAATAATAACACAGATATATTATACAAATTTATTTTTATAATATTGTAAGCTCATATATATTAATTAAATTTTAAAATTTGGTATTTTAAAGTTAAGTTTTATATTTATATTTTAATTTCTAAATTAAGATTATATATATGATTCAAACTTAGACTTCAAAAAAATTATAATTTAAAATTAAGTTCTATATTTATATTATAATTTATATATTGCACTATAAATAGAAATATTAAAATTTATGTATATCTATTAAATTAAATATATTAGTTTATTATATCATATATTGAAAATATATATTTATTATTAAATATCTCATAAAATGTAATTATATATTTAAAATTTTGTATATTTACAAATTATAATTGCTAATGTTTCTCTTCTTTGAAAGTAAGGAAACATATTAATGGCTCAAGACCTAAAAGTATCTTGCGAGGGTGGAAGTCACCCCTATTACATACCACATACAAGTTATTTTTAGATGGCCAATTTTGTCTACACATAATGATGTAGTTGCATGCTGAGATCTTCAGATTGTATCAACAAACGTTAGACCAATAACCATGAATATTGTATCCTTTTCCATACTATGGAAAATATTTATTACTATATACATGTCGTTTCCCCACCATATCTGGATCTTGGCTTTCAAAAAATCTGACGGATTTGTATCCGTATCCGTATCCGCATCCGCATCCGAATCCGAATCTTGGTAACTTAGGCCCTTGGAGAACACACTAGAGAAGTTCAATTTCTGAGCAGATCAATTACCAGAGTAGCGGTCGTCAGTTGCCAGAGAGAGCTAGAGATCGAAGCAGTGTGAGAGGGGAAGGGACAGTGATCCGGAGGAAAGATTTCTAGAGTGATCTTGGTCGTTGGAGTCCCAACAGAGGATTATAAGAAGTTGATGGGCAGTTGGAGAACACACTTGAGAGGTTCGATTTCCAGAGTAGCAGGAGTCAGTGGCCGAAGAGAGAGCTAGAGATCGAAGCAGTGTGAGAGGGGCAGGGACAGTGATCCGGAGGAAAGATTTCTAGATCCGGAGAGGCAGCAACAAGAGGGTCAAGTTATCCTAGAGAGGCAACGCAGAGGCTCTACGCAATAGCTTCAACCAAGCAGATCAATTTGCTGGTGAGAAAAATCATTCTTAGTTCCAGAGGTTGGGCAAAAGTTCCAGAAGGTTGAAGAGATGATTTCTTCAGCAGCTGGAGGAAGAACAACTTCATCATAGGCAGTTTTGAGACACATGTGTGGCAGATAACACAGAGGCAGCGCAGAAGAGGCTCATGCTAGCATTTGGACGGCCAATTTTTTTAAGGCAATTCGTTTCAGAGATTGCCTATGGGAGAATGGAAATTCCCTTCAATATGCCCAGCTTTTCTTGTTGTGGATTGCCAGTTACAGGCATCCGAATTGTACTCAAATTTTTCACTACTACATAATATTAAAACCCTCATATACTGCATCGATTTTCCTAAGTTGGGTTTTTTTTAGGACTTTTGTCAAAAAATAACTGTGTTATTTTTATGTGTGTGTGCTAGCATTTCTTCCAGCGTTTATTCTTCAGCAGTTTTATTTGTGTAGATTGCAGTGTGATTTATTCAATGTTTGTTGTAGCAAACAGTAAATAAATTGTCAAATTAAAATTAACATTTAGGAGAATAATTTCGAGTTGTTGCAATAGCATTCCAGTTTGGAATTTTCATAGGACAGTCATAAGTTCGTTATTTAGATAGAGCATGAAATGCTTACAAACTGGGTGATGGCTAATGAGAAGGGTAAAGTTCATGCTAAGATTTATCCCACGTGCTTATTGTGTCCCAATCATCTTTTGCATTTTTTAATTTATTTCATTTGTGGCTTCATATGCTTTTATCTTTCTTTCATCCACATGAACGTCTTAGGGAAAATTCAAATCCCTGACTCAGAGATGATGATATAGGATGCAAACACCTATGACCAATGAGAATCAACCCAAAGAAAGGAAGAGGATATAAGGGAGAAGTGTAACATGGTAAGTATGGATTACCTTGGGCACACTATATCAGTGAGTACCTTCTATTAGTGCCCCTCCTAAACAATGGAAGAAAAGGGTCTCAAGGGAGGTCACACTAGAATAGGGGGAAAACATAATCTCCCAGACGAATTATGGGAACAAGGATAAATCAAGAGTGGTTAATCATTCAGCTTTGCATGTGATCCATATTAGTATGCTCCAAACATTACATGAAAGTACATGATTATAGAAATGGTTGGTGTACCTTTTCGATAAATGACCCACCTTCCCTTGAGAACTATTCCAGATGGGATAGAGCATTGATTGGAGCGTAGTTGGAGAGCTCTAAAATAAAGATATATGTGGATAATCATAGGTATACTAGTTGGCTGGCTGACCAATTCGGAGAAATATTTTCTCCTAGCGGTTGCCCACTTTTCGTTGGTAACAGTCCAATTTTTTTGATGCAACAAATATTCAAAATGAT
Organism: Pinus tabuliformis; assembly: GCA_031772625.1. NCBI lineage: Eukaryota > Viridiplantae > Streptophyta > Pinopsida > Pinales > Pinaceae > Pinus > Pinus tabuliformis. Next base: position 967,454,829 of record CM062806.1, on the reverse strand, counting down.
AATTATAAATTATGAAAGAGATAGGAATTGAGACAACAATCCAAAAGAGACTAATTTGGAGGATGGAGCCATGAATTTAGAGCACTTGGAAGCTAAACATTTGTATGATCATGATGGTGATCATATTCATGAAGTGAACATGCCAGCCCATCCCACTAGTAGGTTTCCAAATAAAACATTTTTTCCTTTATCTTCACAACATCCAACATTATGTGGAGGCCATGCAGTTGTTGGTTGTGTTTCATGAATACTTCCACTTAATCCTCTTGTTTATAGATCATAGTTAAAGAAATTAAATGTTTCTTATAGAAAGAAAAAAGCTTCGTAGATACAATATCTCTTTTTCTTTATACTTTGTCTTCATTACAGCTTATTTTGTAAACATTGTTGAGAGTTTTAGTTTGAATTTTGAACCTACCTTTGAACTATTGACTCAATATTTTGTTGAAGAATGTGTAACTAAGTTCGGTCTTCATTAGTATGAAATGTACTGTTGTATAAATAAAATGAAAAAGAAATTGTTTTATAATATTAAGCTTGGGTTTCTTGCCTAAGGAATTTATTTTATAGGTCAAGCACTCATTAAAGTGCTTCTAGGGTTGGTCCTAGGTATAGGAGTCATTCTCATATATCAAAGACCCTATGGGCACATTATAAATTGCAAAAGAAAATTTATTGTCTTGAAAAATGTTAAAACTACCTCCAAGATCAAGTCGGCCTAGGAGTTGTCAAGTCAGCCTACGTGAAAAGCAACGTCCACCCGCGAAGAAGCCTATATATAAGAGGAACTCATCCTCCATTTGGATCATTCACTCACTCATCTCTCATGCGAAGGATGAAGCAGCTGGAGCACGAAGAAGGAAGTGCGAAGAAGAGAAGGACAAAGAAAGTCGAAGTGTTTGGGTCTCTCTACATTCTTTTGGGAATGTGGAGTTAGGGTTTCTGCATTGGGGAAGTCTGAAGTTCGATTTGGGAACCAGGAAGATCAAGAAGGCAAGTGAAGGTCTCTTAGGGCTTCCTACTAGCCATAGAATCCATATCAAGGCAAGCGAAGTCAAGGGAAGAGCAATTAGAGGGGGATCGAATTCTCGTAGAGAAAAAGCAACATTTGCAGCAGTTGTTGGGCAGCAGAATTTCGGATTTACTGGGAGGTCAAAGATATTGCAATTGGAGGCCGAGGAAGACTTGATCTTGGAGGGTATTTGTCTGAGTCTAGGTCATGGTATTCGTCAATTGAAAGATCTGAAAGATAAGAAGAGATTTTCGGGTTTTCCCCTCAACAGGAGGGGTTTTGGCCCTGGCTTACAACCTATATACTATGTCATTGTTCTTACTATTTTGGTAGTTGTTTGATGTATTGCACATTGGAATAATAAAGATCAAAGCTAATAAGTAAAAAGGTAACACAAACAGTTATCAAGTTAAAAGAATTAACATATACATTGCCCTATTGAATTCTCAACATGGTATCAAAGCTAAGGTTCTCTAAGGGCATCATGAAGATCTCCTCTACAATGAAGAAGGTCATCAAAAGGATTGCAAGCCATCTCAAGAGAGGTATCAAAGAAGTATGGAGTCTCCTCTTTTCTTGAAAGAAGGTATCACTCAAAGAAAAGGATGAAGGGCTCTTCTCGCCTCTCTCTGGGACATTCCAATACAAAGATATCTGGGTGATTGATAGTGATGCATCAAGAAACATGACTGGTCACTCCCACCAATTGAAGACCTTGTCAAAAGGAAAATCTGCATAATCTGTCATACTTGGAGACAACAAAAGCTATCCAATGAAAGGCATTGGATCATCATCTATAAAGCCTTTAGATGGAAGCAACATCCACCTCAACAACATCCTATTCTTTCCAGGTTTGCACAAAAATCTACTTTCTATTTCAACCTTAGAAGATAAAGGAGATAGAGTAGCTTTCATTGATGGAAAAGTAGTTGTATAGGGTAAAGGCACAAGCATAGAACAAGCAAAAGTAATTGGCATCCGAGAAGGAAGGATTTACAGATTAATATCTCTTGTAGATCATGCCCTAGTCCACACTAAGATTAGTCCATGTGAACTTTGGCACCGAAGGTTCAGTCATTTACATTTCAAGATTCTACCAACTCTAAATTCCATAGTAGATGGAATAGCAAATCTAAAGGAGGATCACGAGGGTGTTTGCAAAGGATGTGCATTAGGCAAGAATACCAAGAGACCATTTGGAAGCAGTGCTTCACGGTCAAAAGAAATCTTGGATCTTATTCACTCTGATGTATGTGGCCCTATGACTCCCAAATCACTTGGAGGTCATCTTTATTATGTCACATTCATAGATGATCATTCAAGAAAGACCTAGGTTTATTTAATGAAAACCAAGGATGAAGTATTTACTAAATTTCAAGAATTCAAAGCAAAAGTGGAGAACCTTACAGAAAGAAGAATCAAGATACTAAGATCTGATAATGGAGGAGAATATACATCCAAAGAGATTATAGCATTCTGCAATGAATCTGTGATTAAGAGGGAACTGATAGTTCCATATAATCCCGAACAAAATGGATTTGCAGAAAGAAAGAACCAATCCATTGAAGAAAGTGTAAAAGCAATGTTACGCAGTCAATATCAACCAAAGTTTCTGTGGGGTGAGGCAACAAAGACAGCAATCTACATACAAAATCAATGTCTCACAGATCTCTAGACAACAAGACTCCGAAAGAAGTGTTCACTGGGAAGACGCCATCTATAGATCATCTCTGAATTTCTGGGTGTCCTGAGTATAAACATATACCTAAAGACAAAAGAAAGAAGTTGGATCCTTCCGGTGTGAAAGGTATATTTTCTGGATATAGTAACTCATCTAAAGCCTATAGAATCTACATGAAAGATGGACATCACATTGAAGTCAGTCTTGATGTCATATTTGATGAAAGGATAGCATTCAAGAAATCAAAAGAACTTTCTATAGATTTTGATGATGAAGAACTTCCTGTATTTGACGAAGAAGCTGACAAGGAAGAAGGATCTCACCATGAGGAAGAAGGACCTAGTGAGCCTGTTCAACCTGTAGTCATTCAAGAAACAAGGAAAAGACCTAACTAGTTGAAGTCTACGCTAATTGATGCAGAAGGTCATGGGGCAGTTGAAGGATCATTTAGAGAAAGTAAAAGACCCAAGAGATATTATGGGTATGCCGCATACATGATGAAGTTAATAGAAGCAGAACCATCAACATTTCAGGAGGCTATAAAACATCAAGAATGGAAAGATGCCATGAATGAAGAATATAAAGCTATAATGAAGAATGGAGTCTGGGAGATCGTACCTAGGCCTGAAGACAAGTTTGTGGTTACTTCCAAATGGATCTATAAGATCAAGCATGCAGCCGATGGAAGTATAGATAAATATAAAGCAAGATTTGTGGCCAGAGGTTTCTCTCAACTAGAAGGCATCGACTATGAAGAAACATTTGCTCCAACAGCAAGATATACTACAATTCGATCATTAGTCTCTCTGGTAGCATCAATGGGATGGAACATCCACCAAATGGATGTCAAGACTGCATTTTTGAATGGCACAATAGATGAAGAAGTCTATATAGAACAACCCTTGGGATTTGAAGCAAAGGACAGGAAGGCATATGTTTGCAGATTGAAGAAGGCACTATATGGCCTCAAGCAAGCACCAAGGGTGTGGTATGCTAGGATGGATGCATACCTACAAAGATTAGGCTTCACGAAAAGCTCTGCTGACTCAAACCTCTATATCAAGGTTGTAAACAATGAACCTGTAATCATTCTTTTGTATGTAGATGATCTTCTCTTAACAAGTGTAGAAGGTCAAATTGAAGAATGTAAGAAGCAATTGGTAGCAGAATTTGACATGAAGGACCTTGGGCTAATGCATTACTATTTGGGACTGGAAGTTTGGCAAGAACCTAATGAAGTCTACTTAGGTCAAGGAAAGTATGTGATCGAGATATTGAAGAAGTTCGACATGATGGACTGTAAACCAATGACCACTCCAATGATCACTAACTTGAAGAAACTAAGAAGTTCTGAATCAAGCCCTGTGGATCCTTCCAAATATAGACAACTCATTGGTTCACTAATGTATTTAGTGAATACCAGACCAGACATATGTTTTGCAGTGAATGTACTCAGTCAGTTCCAAGTGGAGTCGAAGCATGATCATTGGATAACAGCAAAACATATTCTGAGATATCTAAGAGGAACCATCAACTACTGCCTAAAGAATGATAGAAGGAAAAATGTGCAACTAACTAGTTATACAAATTTCGACTGGGGAGGCAGTGAACAAGATGGAAGAAGCACTACAAGAGGATGTTTCAGCTTAGGATCCTCTATGGTCTCATGGATGAGCAGAAAAAAAACATTGTTGCATTAAGTAGTGTTGAAGCTAAGTATGTTGCAGCATGCAAAGTCAGCAGGGAAGTAGTTTGGTTAAGGAAGTTGTTGTCTGACTTGTTTGAAGAACCAATCAACCCTATAGTGATACATTGTGATAACATCAGTTGTATTCATTTGTCTGAGGACCCAGTGTTTCATGGGAAGACAAAGCATATCAACAAGAAGTATCAAAAATATACGAGAGCTAGTACAAAATGCTGTGGTGCAGCTACAGTATATCTTTGTTGATCTAGATTGTCATTGATGTCAATGTGGAAATATTCTAGATAGTAAATAATGATGTGAAGCCAAGTAGAGCAGATCTGTGAAGCAACAGGAGCAGGAAGAGTTCATCGGAAGCCATCAAAGAAGAGTTATCAGAGCAGAGAAGAGCTAATCGAAAGAAGAGTTATCGATGTAGTGTATCGGAAGTCATAGGAGTAAAGAGAAACCACAGGAGCAACGAGCCAAGACAATGCAGATCTATCGCATATGCCAAGAGTAAGAGCCATATCGGAGGAAGTAATAAACCATGGGAACCCTTTCGACAATATATAATATCAGCAGAAATCTTATTATAATAATTTATGTAAACATTGCTAAAACACTTGATTGTGATATGAGTTAGGGACCTGATGCTCCCATTACAACACGCCCTAAAAAATATCACATCTGCCATATCGTTAACCTTAAAACCTTGTCACATACAAATTTGTCAATTGCGATGTAATACGCGAACCCGATAGCTCCATAGAATATACCTTTATGTAATATCGCGTCTAGGTATTGGGGAAGTTACGCAAATCATAAGGGTTGTCACTATCGGACTAGCAATTGAGATAAGTCTTATGAACCTGACCGCTGATTGCGATATTAGTTGTGGACCCGAAGGATCTACTGACGATAGCTTAATATTATATCACGTTTGTTTCATCGGTAATATGAATATCAGCCATGTTACATCAGTGATGTTAAGAGTTGCGATTGTGAGACGTCCGAAAGTTGCGATTGCAATTGATGACATGGATGTGGGACCTCTTTGGGTACAATCTCTCTTATAAAATCTTTCGTAAACAAAACAAGTTTATGAGTAATTGGATGAATATCCATAAGTCGGCCTCTCCTTTCAAATGAACATATCTTTTGACTATTGGGGAAACCCATATAAGTACAAGTTATAAAACCTCACCTTAAGCATCGATTGGGTATCAGCACAAAGAAGAATTAAAGAAGTTCACAACTCGTTAACTTGAAGAGACAAAGGAAGCCAAAGGTCGAGAAGCCGAAGATCTAGCAGACAATGAAGGTGCAGCAAAAGCCGAAGGCCGAGCGAAGAAGGAATCAGAAAATAGAGCAGGAGGAAAATCTTTTGAACTGATTCATCTTGGAAGGTTCGGACCCGAAGTGAAGCCATGGCCCAAACAAGCGACCTGTTGCAAAGACTACAAGGATAGGATTTTGTAAATAAGTCTTTGGAAGCAGCATATTACAATCAAACATTTCTTGACAGAATAAATCTATAAGGTCAGAGCCCTTGCGGTTGATGCCTCACAATTGGAAGGATTGGTGTCGTTGGAGTTGGTGCTCCTAAATTCAAGGTTGGTGCCTTGGTAAGATAGGGTCGGAGCCCTAGAGGTTGGAGCCTCATCAAAGTCCAAGTTGGTTCTTGGCAAAAGTTAAAACTCATCGGATATTGTATTCAATCTTTTTCTATATTTAATAAAATCATTTCTTTGATTAAAATTGTAAAGCCTCTAAACTAGTAATAATAACAATTAAAAAGAAATACTGATTCACCCCCCTCTCAGTATTTCCAACAATCTCCACTGATGACCAGGTAGCTGACATATTGACGAAAGCACTTCCAAACAAGAAGCTTGTATACTTAAGGGACAAGCTTGGTTTGGTGGATTTGTCCTCCCTAGTTGAGAGGGAGAGATAGACACAACATTCTTGTCTTCTCTTAGGAAGAAAGAATGGAGGATTGGGTAACCATCTAGCATTCGATACTCTTTGAGAATGTGGTAGGGCATTCAAGATAAAAGTAGTCGTGGACCAATATTCTTTGAGGATTAGCTACCCAAGATAAGAATAGTCCAACAGGAGGGCATACTCTGTGAACACTCGGGGGAGTATGTACCTTAGAGAGACAATGATGATGGTGTCTATACATCATTGGTCTCACCAGCATTGTGCTTTGATCTTGTGGAGAGATAGAGTTGTTAGTGAAGGCCTTGCTATGTGACAATGTTGGTTATTATGATGCTAGACAGATGGGTTACCAATCCGACTCTTCTTATGAGATCTCTTCAGACTGAGAATAGCCATGTACCTCTTATGAATACCTCCCTATTTAAGAGGGAGTGTTGAATAATGTGTAACTAGGTTCGGTCTTCAATATTATGAAATGTACTCTTGTATATATAAAATGAAAAAGAAATTATTTTATTATTATCAAGATTGGGTTTCTTGCACAAGGAATTTATTTTATAGGTCAAGCACTCATTAAAGTGCTTCTAGGGCTTGTCCTAGGTATAGGAATCATTGTCATATATGAAAGACCCTATGGGCACACTGTAAATTGTAAAAGAAAATTTATTTTGTCTTGAAATATGTCAAAATACCTCCAAGATCAAGTCGGCCTAAGAGTTGTCAAGTCGGCCTACATGGGGAGCAACGTCCACCCTTGAAGAAGCCTATATATAAGAGGAACTCATCCTCCATTTGGATCATTCATTCACTCATCTCTCATGCTAAGGAGGAAGTAGCAGAAGGACGAAGAAGAGAAGGACGAAGAAAGTCGAAGTGTTTGGGTCTCTCTATATTCTTATCGCAATGCGAAGTTAGGGTTTCTGCACTGGGAACTTTGAAGTTCGATTTGGGAACCAAGAAGATCAAGAAGGCAAGCGAAGGTCTCTTAGGGCTTCCTACTAGCCCTAGAATCCATATCAAGGCGATCGAAGTCAAGCGAAGAGCAGTTAGAGGGAGATCGAAGTCTCCTACAGAAAAAGCAGCAGCTGCTGGGCAGCAGAATTTCAGATTTACTAGGAGGTCAAAGATATTGCAGTTGGAGACCGAGGAAGACTTGATCTTGGATTGTATTTGTCTAAATCTAGGTCATGGTATTCGTCAATTGGAAGATCTGAAAGATAAGAAGAGATTTTTGGGATTTCCACTCAACAGGAGAGGTTTTGGCTCTGGCTTATAGCCTATATACTGTGTCATTGTTCTTACTATTTTGGTAGTTGTTTGTGCACTTTGGAATAATAAAGATCAAAGCTAATAAGTAAAAAGGTAACACAAACAGTTATCAAGTTAAGATAATTAGCATATACATTTCCCTACTGAATTATCAACATCTTCCACTGTTTGGTAATGAATATGACATTCTATTTCATTTCGTTGTTGACATTATCTATTACAATTTGATGATGACAAATTTTATATGTTGAAACTTGATGGTTGTTGTTGTGGTTGATGATTGAATCATTTGATGACCATGTTATAAGTTATAACTACTAGATGATTGATGTTATATGTTTTATAAATGGTTGATTCTTTAATGTTTATCACTAATCCAATAGTTAATTTTGTTTTTATGTTTCACTCAATTTATTCAACATTCTACATGTTTTTGAACATATATGCATCAAAATATATTAAAATATCTATTATATAAAAAACACTCTGAAAATGCTCTTGTTAAAATTGGCAACTACGGCCAAACTCCATGTGGGTCATCTTATTTATGGCAGTTGATATTTTTATTGGATCCCTCTCATCCAGAGGTGTAGGATTGATCTAAAGATCATCCGATTCCGACAAGTATTCATGGAGTTATGAATTTATTTATGTTATAAATCAAATTGTCAAGTCGGCCAGCAACTTGAGTAGGCTCAGAAGCCCAATAGACATGCCTATTCATCATCTACATTTTAGTATAAATAGAAGAGGACTTGAAGCCATTTGTCACACACACACTCACTCTTGTGATCTCACTTCATCCTATTTTGGGTTTGATGAAGATAAGAGCTAGAGGGAGTGCCCTAGGGCATACGCTGCCCTAGATAACATGCCCTAGATCTAAATGCAGTCATGGGAGAATAAGCTCCACGTTGCTCAAGAAACCGGAAAAGCTGGGAAAGCTGGAACTGCCGGAACTGCTGGAAAAGCCGGAATTGTCGAAAAAGCCGGAAAAGCTGGAAAAGCTGGAACTGGCGGAAAAGCCGGAACTGGCGGAAAAGCCATAACTGTTAGAAAAGTCGAAAAAGTCGGAACTGTCGTAAAAGCCAAAACTACCAGAACTGTCGGAAGAGCCAGAAGAGTTGGAACTGCCGGAAAAGTCAAAATTGTCGAAAAAGCCGGAAAAGTCAGAACTGTCAGAAAAGTCGGAAAAGCCAGAACTACCGGAACTGCTGGAAAATCCGAAACAGCCAAAACTGCCAGAACTGCCAAGAACTGTCAAAACAGCAGGAGCATCTATCTCCAAATGAGAGCAGCATGCAAGGGACAACTAACTAACAATGGGACAGTTGTATGGTACTTAGCAGCAAGCTAAGGATAATAAGCATGCTAGGGGCAATAAGCAAGCAAGGGACAACAAGCAAGCAAGGTGCAGCCAACACATAGGTCAGGATGGCAACATGGTACAGCAATGGCACAAAATGTAGTACAGTGATGGGTACAGTCATGATTAATGAAGCGTGATGAGATGCAACATAGTGATGATGGGTGCAGCATGGTGCAGGGCAGTGAGGTGCAACATGATGACAAAATGCAGCACAACAATAGGTGAAGGAGTCACTTTGGAGAATCAATTGAAGCAGCATGTCTTCAATTGATCTCATGTATCATCTTCTTAGAGATGATCTATGCTCTTATCTAGATAAGTCAAAGTGTTGACTTATGTTGTAAACATACTATCTCTCTCCCTCTCTATGCTGAACTATTGAAGAACATATAAGAAGAATTGACCAAGGGTTTCCCCACATTGGGGTTTTTCCCTGGCTAGCGCCACATCTTGTGTCCTCTTGTCTTGGCTTGTCTTCTGCAATTTATGTTTATGTTCTATCTACAGTTTACTTTAACGCTGATTTGATTGCTGACTGTAAAAATTGAAATAAATTGCTCTAGCATAGAACATACTTAAAATTAGCATGGTATCAGAGCTGAGGTGAAGACAATGCCCAAGCAAGAGTGAAAGAGCAACCACCAAAGACAATAGGGACAAGACAAAAGGATCAATGAGTTCCACATCTCTCTTCTAAGTTCGCTAAGGGTGAAGTGGAAGTAGAGAATATTATCAGAATGGCACAGCGGAAGATCACTTCACTGGGAAGTTCAGATCTAAGGGTGGAAGGAAAGGCAAATGCCTTGGTTGCAATAAGTTCAGCCATCATGCAAAGGAGTTTCCGAATAGCAGAGCCACATCTCTTGATGAAGATAACAATCATTCCAGGGACATCTTCAATGATCAGAGGAATGATAAGTAATGCAGGTCATCAAGGAAATGGTCAACTCTTCAAAGAAAGCAAGGAACCCCAGAATCTCTTTTATGTACCTGATCGCAAGAAGAACCTGGTGTCCATCTCGAAAATGGAAGTTTAAGGTTTCAAGGTGGCACTCATCGACGGAAAGGTACGTGTTTGAAAATAGATTTCTCAAAGATGTTTTAGAGTTCAGGGTTGTATCAAGTCCACTAGGTACCATGTCCATTGACTCAGCATCAGAGGTCTGTGAGTCAAATGGTGATCGGGATGGCTGAATTCAAAAAGAGCATGAAGTTACATATCTGAGATGTACCAAATGAAAATCTTACAAGGGGACCACTCCCCTCATGTAGTAGGTCCATAGGGTTGGAACAACCCGTGGAGTTTTAGATTCATGAACGGGAATCTCATGTATACAGGTGGAAGAAAGCCCTCTATGGCTTGAAGCAAAACACCCCGGGCGTAGTATGAGAGGATTGATAGCTGTTTGATGAAGCTGAGATTCACTAGGAGTGAAACTGATCCAAACCATTACCCGAAGGTTGTGGATGATAGACCTCTCATACTAGCACCTCATAAGGACGACCTATTTCTGACAGGTGCAGACCCTCTCATTTGCAGAAGTAAGAGGGAGTTGGATTCCGAATGTGGAATGATAAACTGCAAGCCTATGACTACCTCGAGAATATTAACTTTCAAAAGTTATATGGTAGTGATGTCGAACCAGATTTGGGAAATGCCTCTAAGTTTCATAAACTCAATCACGTTGATGTTCTTCGTGAACTTCTGTCTGGACATATGTTTTGCAGTTAGCATGGTGAGCTCATATTTGATTGAGCCTCACTGGATTGGTGCCAAGAATCTTCTGAGATATCTTCGGGGCACAATCTCTCATGGATTAAGATTCACTGTCGGAAATATGAAAACTGCATGATTATTTGAATGTTGACTGAGCAGGCAGTGTGGAGGATCACTAGAGCACTTGTCAGTGTTGGTTCTCTTTGGATTCAGCTTCGATATCATGGATGAGTAGGAAGCAGAAGTCGGTTGTTATAAGTACCGCCGAGACCGGATACATAACTACGAGTATGACCTCGTATGAAGTTGCCTGGTTGTGGAAACTGGTTGTGGAAACTCTTCAGTGAGTACACATGATGAATACCACTGTGATTCTCTGTGACAACCAGATGTGGGATTCGATTATTGAGGAATCCCGTATTCAATGATTGCTCCAGCAGATAAACATCAGATACTACCTTATCTGGGATAAGGTAAGTCGATGAGCAAGGAGGCTCCATCACACTGAGATGATGTACAGGTCCTGCATGTTGCATACATTGAGCTCTGGGAGCTCTGGGGGCTTGCGGTTCTTACTGGAGCAACATACGACCACAGGGTGACTCACCCTCCCCTGGTGGTGCGCAGTGGGGCAGGATGATTCGCTCTCCTATGGACAGGATGATTCGCTCTCTTGTGGACAAGATGATTCGCTCTCTTGTGGGACAGGATGATTTGCTCTCCTGTGGATAGGATGATTCGTTCTCCTGTGGACAAGATGATTCGCTCTCTTGTGGGACAAGATGATTCGCTCTCTTGTGGGATAGGATGATTCGCTCTCCTGTGGACAAGATGATTCGCTTTTCTGTGGACAGGATGATTCGCTCTCCTGTGGACAAGATGATTCACTCTCTTGTGGGACAGGATGATTCACTCTCTTGTGGGACAAGATGATTCGCTCTCCTGTGTAGCAGGATGATTAGTTCTCCTCTGAGGCCTGGATGATGTGTTCTCCGTGACGATTGTGTAGCAAGATGATTAGTTCTCCCGTGAGGACAGGATTGATTAGTTCTCATGTCGAGGCATCCTACCCATGCAGTCTAGGACTCACGGGAAGTACCTCTCATCTGATCAATGAGCAAAGAAATGAGAATAGGGACCATAGTAGTACCGATGGACGCATCGTTTTATCTATCGTACTCCCTACACTAGGATGACCTTCATTGATCTAGGATCAATGATATTGGTCTGGGACCAGTGGTAGGAGTTGTACCCACTATGACACTGACTTCGGGTCAGTGGAGCACTGGTATGGCACAAGTGGTACATACTCTGAGACTGACTTCGAGTCAATAGAGCACTGGTCTAGGACCAGTGGTAGGAGTTGTACCCACTATGACACTGACTTCGGGTCAGTAGAGGATTGGTCTCGGACCAGTGGTACATACTCTGAGACTGACTTCGAGTCAGTAGAGGACTGGTCTGGGACCAGTGGTAGGAGTTGTACCTACTATGACACTGACTTCAGGTCGGTTGAGCACTGGTCTGGGACCAGTGGTACACACTCTGAGACTAACTTCGGGTCAGTGGAGAATGGTATGATACATTCTTGATCAATTCTTCTTCTTCATGGTTCAGCAGTGTTGAGTAGAGCTTAGCAGAGCTAGCAGAGCTGAGCAGAGCCAACAGAGCTGAGCAGAGCTAGCAGAGCATAGCAAATCCAGCAGAGCTGAGTAGAGCCAACAAAGTTGAGCAGAGCTAGCAGAGCTGAGCAGAACAGTGCAGGGCACTGATGACAAAGATAGTACAGTTGGACATATGGATCAGCGGATGGAGTTCTCCCTAGTTGAGAGGGAGTGTTAAAATTGGCAACTAGGGCCAAACTCCATGTGGGTCATCTTATTTATGGCAGCTGATATTGTTATTGGATCCCTCTCATCGAGAGGTGTAGGATTGATCTAAAGATCATCCGATTCCGACAAGTATTCATGGAGTTATGAATTTATTTATGTTATAAGTCAAATTGTCAAGTCAGCCAGCAACTTGAGTAGGCTCAAAAGCCCAATAGACATGCATATTCATCATCTACGTTTTAGTATAAATAGAAGAGGACTTGAAGTCATTTGTCACACACACACTCACTTTTGTGATCTCACTTCATCCTGTTTTGGGTTTGATGAAGATGAGAGCTAGAGGGAGTGCCCTAGGGTATATGCTGCCCTAGATAACATGCCCTAGATCTAAATGCAGTCATGGGAGAATAAGCTCTACGTTGCTCAAAAAGCCGGAAAAGATGGGAAAGCCGGAACTGCCGAAAAAGCTGGAACTACCGAAACTGCTAGAAAAGCCAAAACTGCCAGAAAAGCTGGAAACGCTGGAACTGCCAGAAAAGTTGTAAAAGCCGGAACTATTAGAAAAGCCGAAAAATCCGAAACAGCCGGAAAAGCCGAAACTGCAGGAAAAGTCAGAATTGTCGGAACTGTCGAAAGAGACAGAACTACCGAAAGAGCTTGAAAAGTCGCAACTGTCGAAAATGCTGGAAAAGTCGGAATTGTCGGAAAAGCCAAAACTGTCGAAAAATTCGGAAAAGCCGAAACTGCCGGAACTGCTAGAAAAGCCAGAACTGCTAGAACTACCGGGAACTGCCAAAACTACCGGGAACTGTCGGAACAACAAGAGCATCTGTCTCCGAAGGAGAGCAACATGCAAGGGACAACTAACTAACATTGGGACAGTTGTATGGTACTTAGCAGCAAGCTAAGGACAATAAGCATGCTAGGGACAACAAGCAAGCAAGGGACAACAAGCAAGCAAGGTGCAGCCAACACATAGGTCAAGATGGCAACATGGTGCAGCAATGGCACATAATGCAGTACAGTGATGGGTATAGTCATGATTAATGAAGCGTGATGAGATGTAGCATAGTGATGATGGGTGTAGCATGGTGCAGCGCAGTGAGGTGCAGCATGATGACGAAATGCAGCACAACGATAGGTGAAGGAGTCACCTTGGAGAATCAGTTGAAGCAGCATGTCTTCAACTGATCTCATGTATCATCTTCTTAGAGATGATCTATGCTCTTATCTAGATAAGTCAAAGTGTTGACTTCTGTTGTAAAAATACTATCTCTCTCTCTGCTAAACTATTGAAGAACATATAAGAAGAATTGATCAAGGGTTTCCCCACATTGGGGTTTGTCCCTGGCTAGCGCCACATCTTGTGTCCTCTTGTCTTGGCCTGTCTTCTGCGATTTATGTTTCTGTTCTATATGTAGTTTACTTTAATGCTGATTTGATTGTTGACTGTAAAAATTGAAATAAATTGCTCTAGCATAGAACATACCTAAAATTAACAGCTTTGTTCATTGAATCTTTAGAAAATCTTGTTTTTCACTCCCACTCTCATTCTCAACACCCTTGGCACAGATAAATTTGTTCTTTGCCAAGGTTTTCATTCTTCTACATGTATTAGGGTTGACTTCACTATGTTTTTCAACGCAAAAGTTTTTCTTTTGGGTTATTTTCCTCTGAGTTCCACACCGTTGCCTAGGTTCTCTCCTTCTTTGTTTCATGACATTATCTTGGATAATTACAAGACAATTGGTTTTCGCAGAAGGAACTTCTTTTTTCTTTAGTGTTTTTTCCTTTGACTTGACATTGCAGCGTATTGAACACCCTTCTCATTGCAATGGCAATTTGATATGCGTATGCTTGTGTATTTCGACAATAAATTCATTGGTCAATGGTTGTCTAACATCTTATTCAACATGCATATAATTTTTCCAAGTATATTTTTTTCTTTCCATCTATACCTTGGCTCTTTAAATAAATAAAATTAGTGCTTCATAGACTTTCAATACTTGTAAACCTTAAGAAATATAGTTTGGCCTCTCCTTCTAAGATTTCTCCACGGAATAATCTATTTTTCAACAAAAAATGCCAACTTCTTTCTTTTGGAATGGTCAATCACGAGCTCCAACATTTTTCCTACAGTCTCAAACCAATAAACACGAAAGATACATTGGAGATGTTCAATATATGGTTATAAATGAGATAGATCACCTACGAGCCCACACGATAGGTAGTTGTGCTACTTCAACTAGCTACCATCATCTACAATTATTTACACCTTATTAGCATAACGAATGACTTTCTATTAAGTCAATTAACATGAGGTGACTTAATTAAACTTTGCACTCTAGCATTGGAGTGTCAAAATTACACGTACCATAAGCCTATTTCAAATCAATGTTTTAAAACTCCGACTCGGCTGAGGGTCGACTTCGACTCGGTATCGATTCAGCCAGCTCGATTTCAGTGACTCGGTCGTTGTAAAAAATACATTAAATATTTATTTTTTATAAAAACACATAATTTTAAAGATTTTCATTCATGTTTCCAAACACACAGCATTAGAATATAGATAGAAGACAACATATGATCAAAGTAGGCTCATGAATATATCCATTATATCAAAATGGTACCCTGTGCACTGCCCAATACATACACGATGATGATATAGAGATCAAAACAAAAACACATAACCAAGGAGGCTAGAAATGGCCTCTACAACGAAAGTCTATGACCAATACTAATGGCTACTCTAGAGTTTCCAACATCATCTGGCTTAGTGTTACTTGGGAGCGGGAGCGAAAGCGGGGAGCGGGAGATAAAACAAGAGCGGGAGCAACATTTTCAGAAGCTCCCGGTTTGGGAGCGAATCCCGGAGGAGTTCGACAACTAATGTCACTAACATCAAGGTACATAGAGGGATTGGTGCTCTTGATTAAATACGAGTTCCATATCCTAATACATGACAAAATTCAATGGAAACATTGCAATCCCCCAATCCTGAAATCCTGAAAAATGGATAAGTTTGTTGGATTTTGAATGAAATCTAAAATTCTACTTTCTCCATATGGAATCCAATGAGGCCGGAACCACTCTCAAATATCCTGAGTCATTTCATGGTAATGTTAAAAATTTAAGTAAAAGGATGAAAATAAAGATTAAGGACAATGTCACTTTTACTTTATAACATTACCATGAATAGCATATCAATACTAGGGATCAGAGTCAGATAGGGAAACCCATGAGTCAGACAGGGAAGCCCAGAGAGTCCCCAAAAATGAAATTTAAAAAAAAAATGCTGCTGAAATGACTTGACAGAGCACTGTTACCAAGTCGGCCAGGTTGTTACCAAGCCGTCCGAGTCGTTAGCCAACTCGGCCGGCTCGGTAACAACCCGGCCGGCCGGTCCAGTTCAAAGGCCGAGTCGACCCAGTTGGGCTATGAATCGAACCAACTCGGCCGAATCGGAGTCGAAATGGCCGCTTTTTAAAGCAGTGTTTCAAATACATGATCAATGGGGACGATTTGCATATACAAAAATAGACCAGACTTGTGATTGGATGGCCAGCAATAACTCGTCTGTAAGAGCTAGGAAGCTAATCAGGAATTATCTTCATAAAATTAATACGCCAACATTACTTTATCTTTGAACACATTCCCAAAATAGAATGCAGATAAACTTGACATCTTGTGGAGATATAGATGCGCATAAATAAGCATCTAAAGATTCAAGATTATAGAGGTGGTTACTCTGCACACATTCTGAAATTGCTTGGAGTCCTCAGCCATTTTCTTAAACTGAGACTTCTGGCATAATTTATCAAACTATGGTGATTGTCCATCCCAATGTCCCTAGATAATAGGGGAACAGTTACAATTACATTCATCTGGAGTAGATAGAAAACCTTATCGCATATATCTAGTTTGTTTCAAGGGAGAAGAATGATATCAGCGTTGTGTGTAGAGGGCTTCAATAGCTGTACTTTTTGACATATAAAGATTCTTCGTTGATAAAGCAATAACATTAACAAATGAATGCTATCAATTAAAATAGTAAAAGTTCCTGAAATCAAAACAACAATTGTCCTCTAATAGAAGCCCAGTATGTGACATTCTGTGGTAGCAAGACTATGGCCCTTGGCAGCCAAAACTGAAGAAAGAATATACAATCAAAATACACCAGTTAAGACAGCAATAAGGCATCAACCACTAAAAGAAACCTAATTTTATAAAATATCTTGGAAATTCCTTTTTTTATAACAATCACAATCCATAGAGCTGCGAGCACCTATATATTGAATTTTACATAGACAAATTTCATAAACAACTGACAGCATAAGAAAAATATCAGCTCAAAGACAAATTACTTTATATTTACATAAGGTGAAGCTTGTCGAAGAACAAAAGCTGTATCAACGTAATTATCCTCCCCCGGGCTCACATTTAATACCTGTAAAATAACAAATTTTCATCAACTTCTATACTTAGAAATATTTTTATAATTCTAGATATCAGAGATTAATATCTGAAAAGGGAAACAAACAGAACTAAGATGTATTTTGATATTACATCAACCACATACGACCTTTAATCCAAATATGAGGAAAGCATATCACAACACCAAGTATATAATATATCATGCAAAAGTCTCCCAACGCAGATTGTAAACATTGTCCACTTTATTACAATTCCTAAGAGCAGTTATCAGAAATAAATACAAAATTCAATTAAGAAGGACCTCAATATTTTAACTATGACTCTTTAATCAATTGGCAAGCTGAATGTTGTCAATCAGCAAAAACGACAAGTTCCCTCAATTATCAAGATGTGTTAGATACAACAGTCATAATTAGACATATGCATACTTGTATCATGTAATAAAGTCATAATAAATGACAAAGGTAGAAAGTCCCTTTAATAAGGCAATCTAATCATGACATAACAAATGTTGAGTTGTGAGAGTTACATAATATGCCCCTTACCATCCTACTATGTATTGAGACATTGCATCACGAAATAATGAAGCAATGATTCTCTTTCTTATTCGTATGTGTATTTCTGTCTATGTTCTGTGTGTGTAAATGTATGTTGGTATCAGAGTCGCAGCCACAAAGGCAAGCCTCAGAGAAAGAGGCTGAAGGGACTCAGGGCTGAATCGATCAGAGATAGACAGAGAGACTACCCACACACATATCAAACATTGCGTCAAGCAAATTCAAGCCAGCAAAGAGAAACCAGTTATGGTAAAATCCCAAATAAAGACAAGTAATATTTCTCTACCAAGAAATTAACATTTAAATGTTTCCTAAAGTTCAATGTAGAACATATCAAAATGTGTCAAATAGGAGAGAATCTGCTCTAATTCACTCGGATTTCAAGGCATAGATTATTGTAGACAAACCCACCTGCAAACGAATAGATTGCAAGAGAAAAGTCACATACACTCCAGGACACAGGTCTAATGAGTTATTCACAAGAATGCATCTGCATGACAAAAGTGTATCCTCATAACAACAAAGAAACAGGGGCATAGTAACAGGGGGGCGATTAATATATTACAGCAATACACAGGAAATGCACATTACAATGATTCAGGTTCTGATCAACTGCAATGTGGTTACAGCGTCTCATGACAGAGTTCAAGCCTGTAATTCAACTCTTTACAGACCAATGACCAAGGTTCACAGAGTGGAACATCCAATGTGTCAAATTTGCTGGCCAACATACACAGAATAACCAATTTCAACAGCTGAAATGAAAGATGAGCTTGTCTAGTTAAGGCCTTCAAGGACAGTGCTGGTTAAGATAAAGATGTTTGACAAAGATGGCTTATCAATCCGACTCTTCTTATGAGAACGCTTCAAGATTTGGATTCCTTGTACCATGTAACAAATTATGCATACCTCGCTAGTTAAGAGTATTGAAAATTGTAACTAGGTTAGGCCTTCATAATGACCTAATTGTAATCATGGTATTGTATATTTTTTATAAAGAAAGAAGAAGAAATTATATTTTGTTTATTGGAGTATGGGTTTCATACTCAAGTTTGAGTCAAAAGCATGTTCTTTGTGCTTTTAGGTTTTCTAGGTGTTTCTAGGTCTTTCTAGCATAAAAAATAAATTTTGTCATGTGTCATAGTCCCATTTGGACCCATTGTAATAAAGGAAAATATTTATTTTACCAAGAAAAAGCCACTTATAAGTCCAAGACCAAGTAGGCCCAAGGAGTGGATCAAGTCGGCCTAAAGGAGGGGAATTCGACCCTCAAGAAAGGCTATATAAAGGAGAGCATTTCAACTCATCTGGACATTTCACTCAAGCAAGTTCGATCTGCAATAGCAAAGGAGAAGAAGTGTAGATGGGAGAATGAAAAAGAGGAGCAGAAGTCGAAGTTTGTCCAAGACAATCTTCTCGTCTCGCTTCTAGGGTTTATGAAGCTGCCAATTACAGACGGGCCGAAACTCTGTTGCAAGAGGTTGAAATTCTATGAAGCAGGTGCAGGCCATCGAAGTTGTAGCATCAAAGTAGCAATATCGAAGTTTTGGAAGTTGTCTAGAGGAAGATCTTGTTGGGGGTTGGCTTGGGGCTTGGAGGGTTTGTTAGCTTTGGTTGGGTCTTGGAAGTCTCTTTGTAAGCAGATTCTATATAAGAAAAGAAGCATTTTTCTAGGTTTTCTCCTTGGAGGGGTTTTGCGGGTTTTGCTCTGGCTTGGAGCCTATATCTTGTGCACCTTGTATCATTGTGATCTTCATTGTTTTGGTAATTTCTTGATGAACATAATAAAAAAAGTAATAAAAGGCCAACTAACATCACAAGTAATTACCAAGATAAGGAAAATAAGTTACAATTTACGATCTCCAAATTTTTCAACACAGAGTACATGTCAGGAAATGAAATTTTTTTCATAGTCATCATCATCATGCAGCTTCCAAATTGTCATTGTAATCCCAAATTTTACAGCCCGGTGGGCCTTTATTGTAAAAATGATTTTAGTATGTCTATTAAGCCATGTAAAACATCTACATAAGCTTGTGATTCTTAGCAAAGAGTTTCAATATAGGGAGTTTTTTACCCTCCACCAATTATTCGTGTTTTGTAACCCTCATAATTGGCAAACATTTTCTCCCACACATACCCCAAAGCTAGAGTGGGACTCGATGGCAAAGTCTTAGGTGAGTCCTAGTGTTATCAAGCCTATGTAAATCATCATACTAGACCATCTCTCTGATGTCGTAGAATTTGGTTGAGCCAAGAGGTCATATTTTAATTGTAAAATTCCCCCTTCTATATGCAATGTCTATGTAATATTTCATGTAAAAAGCGTTGTCTATAGAAGTATTAGGGGGTATGAGTACTTATTTTTACAACTCAACTCCTAAATTTTCTATCTAGGCACACTTTGAGGGCGGAAAATATGTGAAAATCCCCTCCTAAGTCATTTATTTTATTTTCCAGTGAAAAATGTCAAAATAATTAAGTTGGAAATTTGTCAAGAAATTAAAATGAAAGAAAATTAAATTCTCTCCAAGTGGAAAAATTATCAAAATATTATTAAGGACCTTTCCCAAAAGGAATCAAGTCAAAAATATGAGAAAGATCACGTTTCCAAGGCAGAAGTCCCAATCAGAAAATTTGTTGGGCCAGAAAGAATTATTTTCTTAAGGAAATCGATTTTTTTCGTCTAGATGGTTATGTTGAATGAGGGAATTTTGAAAATTCTATTTTTTGAAGAGTCTCCAGTGGTCCAAAACCCTCCAAAAGTCAGAGCTTGGTCCCATTTAGCTTAGTAATCAAGGAATTTGATTTTTTTGGAGATCTATGCAAAAGTAATCAAGGGATAGAATTATTTTGACGAGGATGAAGCCATGGATCAAGGGAACTAGCCCTTTTTCCTCACGCTATTTGTTCCTTGTTGTAGGATCAGAAAATCATTATTGAGCTCTAAGTCAAGCCCTATTGGTTGTAATATTTTTCTGGAATAATAAAGAAGTCTTTGGGGTTTATTTATCGTGGTGTTCATCTTCTACTTTTTCTGTTAATATTTTTCTAAATCTTGTTCTTAATGCTCTACTAAATTTAAATTTTATAAGTTATTATTTCATTTAGCCAAATGTTGGATTAACTATTTGCATAGGTATCTTGCATTAGTTATTGGGCTTAGAGAAGCATATTAAGTCGATTGATCTAGCAAGTATCTCTAGATCTTGAGATTTATTGTGTTATCTAACCTATAGTGATCTAATAACTTAATCTTAAGTGTGTAGAGACTTTATGGTATTCAAATCTTAGGCGTAAGGGGAAGTCTTTAGTTGGACTAGCCAACTCCCAAGACAAGAAAGTTTAAGAGCCCATTGGGTTAAATTTCAAGACATATCTAGCCATTTGTTTTGCAATGATCTTGGCTATTGCCCACCCATTAAATTATTTCACTCATTTATTTTTAATCTATTTGTGCATTAACTGAATAGATATGCTTATAAGAACCATAATCATTGTAAATTTTGTAAATAATTTTCTTTAACCCTAGTATATATTTCTCCATTTTTGCATATAGCCATTGGGGTTTTTAGCTTGATTTTCTTGCAGATCTGAAGAGGATGTCTAGGGTTGCTTCTTAAATTCGTTTTGCAGGTTAATTACTCTAAAGTATCAAGGAAGAATCGATTTTTGAGGGTTCCATCCCTCACTATACGGCTAGGTTTTTTAGGGTCAACGTCTCATTTGGGAGGATCGTCTAGCCCTTTGGGCATCTCTCTTCAGGGCCGCAAGGAATTATACCTCTTTAAGGCCTCCAAGAGGGTTCGATCTACCACTTTGTGGCTTTTAGACATCAAAAGAAATTTATCCAAGGAAACTGCAAGGGTTTGAGGCCCTTATCTCACTTCAAAACTGTTGAAATTTGGTACCGGAGGACAGGTGGTTCCCTAAGGCTTTGATCTTTGGCCTAGGGAAAAGTGTCCAAAAGAATTTAATTTTTCTCCTAAAGTGACTTTATAATTTTTATAAAGTTAAATCTAATTTAAAAGTGACTTTAAGTGATAAAGTTACTAAAGTCTAATTTTAAAGTGACTTTTATAAAGTCAATGAAAAATTAGAAAGGAAAAGTGACTTTGGAAATAAATGACTAAGTGGGTCTTTATTAAAGTGGGGTGAATTAAAAAAATAAAAAGTGAGATTTAAATGAACATTTAATCTCATGCATAGATCTCAATCTCTTTCAACCATTGGATTTAGGGATCACCCAAAAGTCACTTAGGGTTAGATTAAAGGAGGAAAAGGAGGAAAAGGTCATTCATTCTTTCATGAGCAGATTGGGAGAAGGAGAGCAAGAGAGCAAGAGAGATTTCTGAGCAGGGAGGAGAAGGAGACAGCAGCTTGGCACACATTCCAAGGCAACAATTAAGCAGATTTGTACAGCTAATTCAGCACACAGTGAAAGGCAGATTTTGGCACGATTTTCGAGGAGTGGTTTGCACAAAAATCGAGGACCAGTTTGCTGGTTTTTCTGCACGCAAAACGAGGGTCGTACAGCGCATTTATTGCAGGCCGTACAACGCATTTATTGCAGGCCGTACAACGCATTTATTGCAGTCTGTATAGCGCATTTAATGTTGGCCATACAATAGCATTTAATGCTGAAAGTGGGCACGAAAGTCGAGGAGGTCGTACAGCATTTACTGTTGTCCTGTTTGCTGTAATTTCCAGATTGTTGTGAGGCACGAGAAAAGAGATAAGTTGTAAATTTGCTTGCTGAATATTTCTCACTGTAAAAAGACAATTTTCAGAAATAAAGAAGAGCTCTCGAACTGGTTTTCCCCAAGAGTTGTAGGGGGTTTTTCCAGGGTCACCTTGACCAAAAATCTCTGTGTTTAAATGTGTTTTAATGGTTGTTTGTAACTGCTGAATTTTATTTCTGCATTTTCCAACATTCTGTAAAATTTCCAGAATTTGTGTTTTCAGCGAAAATTTATTTTTTCAGTGTTAAATGTATGGATATGGGAATGGGCATTTAACTATATGGGAGAAATAAGGTGAAACTGAAAACCGGGGTGGGAAAACAGAAATTTCTACATGGTATCAGAGCTTGAGTGCTAAAGTGCAGTTTGGGACAGCAAGGAGAAAAATTACAGCTGCTGATTTTTCACTCAGAAAATTCCAGCAAGCTAATTTTTCACAAACAGCAGTTTTATCTTTACTACAACAGTGCTATTTTTTCAGTTTTAGGACAACAGGATGTCATTGGGATTGAGGGTGGAGGATAGGTTGGATGGGCATACAAATTACAGCGTTTGGAAGGAGAGAATGTAGAGTATCTTTGAGGAGGCAAAAGTCTGGGATATCATGGTGCATACCACACAGAACCCTGTTGTTGTGCCTACTGATGCTACTCAGTTGGCTGAGTATAATAAAAAGAACAACAAGGGTAAGAGGCTGATTCTAGACGGAGTCAAAGACCATTGCATTCCTCATGTGAGAGGAAAGAGAAATGCCCATGAAATGTAGACAGCGTTGTCCAATCTCTACTAGAGTACCAATGAGAACCGGAAAATGGTCCTGAAGGAGAAGTTGAAGAACATTAAGATGGGTAATAATAGTGCAGCTGGATATCTCACAAAGATTACTAATGTGAGAGATGAGTTGGCAGCAATTGGAGAGGCCATTCAACCCACTGAGTTGGTGCGGATTGCAGTGAATGGCCTCCCCCGTTCATGGATGAACTTTGTTGATGGGGTTTGTGCACGTGAGACCCTTCCCACATTGGAGAGGTTTTGGGATGATTGCATTCAGACAGAGATCAGGAAATGTCAGCTTGGGGCAGCCAAGCCAGTTGAGCAGGATGAGGATGTAGCACTGTCGGCAGG
The DNA here is from genome assembly GCA_031772625.1 of Pinus tabuliformis. Lineage (NCBI taxonomy): Eukaryota > Viridiplantae > Streptophyta > Pinopsida > Pinales > Pinaceae > Pinus > Pinus tabuliformis. The sequence continues at coordinate 967,431,457 of CM062806.1, read as the reverse complement.
AGGCAAAGGGAAGAAGCAGGCCTCCACAAGCAATGGTGGGGGCAAAGACAAAGGTAAAGGAAAACAGGGTGACACACAGAAGGACTATTCCAAGGTGAAGTGTTGGAATTGTCAAAAGATGGGACACTATGCAGTTGTGTGTTCGGAGAAGAAGAAGAAGAAGGGGAAAAACCAAAACGTGGCAGCTGCAGCAGAGGTTGAGGACTTTGCAGTTCGTTTTGACCGGGAGTTTGGGTTCACTTCGTATGAGTCCTCTAGTGCAGGATCACCTGCCACACAGGTTCAGAGGGAGCATGCTTTCCCCTCAATTAGCGGAGCATCTTCAGGTATCTGGTATGTGGATAGTGGGGCTTCACATCACATGACAGGAGTCTGGGAGTACTTCTCAGAGCTTTCAGAGAGTCGTACTGATATAGAGGTAGTACTCGGTGATGATAGAGTTGTTAGAGCAGTCGGTGTGGGGACTCTGACATTTCAGAGGGAGTCCAAACCTCCCTTGAAAGTGTCAGATGTTCTTTATGTGCCAGGGATGAGGAAGAACCTCATATCCGTCTCAGCTTTGGAGGACAGAGGATATGAGGTACTGTTTAGGGGAGGACAAGTGTTGATGTATCCCAGGGGCACTCCAGCTGATTCAGCTAGAGTGATAGGTGTACGCCATGCAAAGGTGTACAAGTTTGCATTCCAGTCCCTTGTGGCATTGAATAGTAGTACCGACAGCAGAGCTAGCAGTTCTAAGTTGTGTGAGATTTGGCACCGCAGGATGGGACATATGTATCATGGAGCCTTGAGGACATTGCAGGAGATCACTACAGGTGTGCCAGATTTCAGTACTGATCACTTTGATACTTGCAGAGGATGTGCGATGGGCAAGTTTGCCAAATCCCCTTTTCCCAGCAGTGACAGCAGAGCGACTGGGATAATTGATTTGATTCATTCTGATGTCAGCAGTCGGATGTCTGATGTTTCCTTGAGTGGATATAAGTACTATGTTTTATTCATTGATGATCACTCCAGGAGGACCTAGATTTATTTCTTGAAGACCAAGAGTGAGGTCTTCAAGCGGTTTCAGGAGTTTAGAGCTCTTGTGGAGACACAGACAAGTCGGAAGATCAAGTCCCTGAGGTCGGACAATGGGGGAGAGTACACCCTTGGAGAGTTTGTTGACTATTGTGCGGAGGCAGGCATTAGGAGGGAGTTCACTGTTCCTTACAACCCCCAGCAAAACGGGGTTGCGGAGAGGAAGAACAGATCCATCGTAGGGGCTGCCAAAGCCATGTTACATGATCAGGGGTTGCCATTGTTCTTGTGGGTAGAGGCCTGCAATACAACTGTTTTCTTGCAGAACAAGAGTCTGCATCGTGTCTTGGGGCACATGACTCCGGAGGAGGCTTTCTCTGGGAAGAAGCATGATATTGGTCATCTTCGTATCTTTGGATGCATTACATACTCCTACATACCCAAGGAGAAGAGGACCAAACTAGAGCCCACTGCAGAGAAGGGTATCTTTGTGGGCTACAGTGAGACCTCAAAGGCCTTTCGGATTTACATTCCTACACAGAGGAGAGTTGTTGTTAGGCGGGATGTGAAGTTCGAGGAGGACATGTCCTTTAGGAGATCACGGGAGTTAGAGTATCTGGATCAGCCAGACCCTCAGCAGCAGTTGAGTCAGTCGCAGGGATCCAGTGGGCAGGGATCAGGAGGTACATCTATGAGGATGTCAGGTCCGTTAGTGAGCAGTGGCTCACCGAGCCAGAGGGGTGGTGCTCCGGGCAGCATACAGAGCAGTTCACTAGGGAGTCCACTGATGGACAGTTCACACGGTACCTCAGCTTCTACAGGTTCAGGTGCAGGCAGGAGGACAGCAGACAGACAGTCAGGAGTTCAGGCCCCTGATGATGATGAGGAGGAGGAGTTTCATTCTCCAGTGGGAGAATTGCGCTCAGGGAAGAGGAAGCCCAAGTGGCTTCAAGACACCTTGAGAGATTCCACATCTGTTGCTGAGCCGAAGAGGCCGGTCAGAGAGAGTAGACCACCTGAGAGGTTTTGTAGCTATATGGCAATGGTTACCAGCATCCTTGACTCTGAGCCTTCTAGCTATGAGGAGGCAGCTAGCCAGCAAGTCTGGAGAGAGGCCATGCAGGAGGAGTATTCTTCTATCATGAAGAATGATGTTTGGGAGGTGGTGCCGAGGCCTAAGGGCAAATCCATGGTTACTTCCAGATGGCTTTACAAGGTAAAGCATGCAGCAGATGGCAGCATTGAGAAATTCAAAGCGAGGTTTGTGGCTAGAGGGTTCTCCCAGGTAGAGGGAGTTGATTATGAGGAGACCTTCGCTCCCGTGGCTCGATATACTTCGATCCGCTCCATTATATCGATAGCAGCAGAGATGGGTTGGAAGATCCACCAGATGGATGTGAAGACTGCATTTCTCAATGGCTTCATACAGGAGGAGGTGTACATTGAGCAGCCACAGGGCTTTGAGGTGCATGGGAAGGAGTCCCATGTGTGCAGACTGAAGAAGGCCCTTTATGGCCTGAAGCAAGCTCCCAGAGCTTGGTACTCCAGGATAGATACATACTTGCAGGGGTTGGGTTTCACAAAGAGTGAGGCAGATCCGAACCTTTACTTTATTGTGATAGGTGAGGAGCCTCTCATTCTGGTGTTGTATGTGGATGACTTGGTCATTACAGGTGCGGAGAGACTCATAGAGCACTGCAAGAGAGATCTAGCGACGGAGTTTGAGATGAAGGACATCGGCTTGATGCATTACTTTTTGGGTTTGGAGGTGTGGCAAGAGGAGGGGCATTTCTTCCTGGGGCAGGGGAAGTATATTGTGGACATCCTTGGCAGATTCCACATGGAGGATTGTAGACCCATGTCGACACCGATGATCACCAACTGGAAGAAGCTTCATGCTTCGGATTCTGAGTTGGTGGATCCCACATTGTACAGGCAGCTGATTGGTTCCTTGATGTATTTGGTCAACACTAGACCAGATATTTGTTTTGCAGTCAACACGATGAGTCAGTTTATGTGTGAGCCTAGGAAGGTTCACTGGGTGGCTGCAAAACACATTTTGCGGTACTTGCAGGGGACAGTGGATTATGGTCTGGACTACAGGCAGGGGGATGGAGTGAGATTGGCAGGTTACACTGATTCTGATTGGGCAGGCTGTGCTTCTGATAGGAAGAGCACTTCAAGTTGTTGTTTTGGGTTGGGTTCGGCAGTAGTGTCATGGTTCAGCCGGAAGCAACAGTCAGTAGCATTGAGTTCAGCGGAAGCAGAGTATATGGCAGCCAGTCTAGCTAGTTGTGAGGCCATCTGGCTTCGCAAGATGTTGTTTGGTTTATTTGATCAGACGTTGAGACCTTCAGTGATTTACTGTGATAATCAGAGTTGCATTAAACTCACGGAGAATCTAGTATTTCATGACAGGTCAAAGCATATCGGGATCAAATATCATTTCATCAGAGACTGTGTTCAAAAAGGCGTTGTGAAGCTTGAGTATATTCCCACTGATGAGCAGGTTGCAGATATTCTTACCAAAGCCTTACCACGAGGCAAGCATGACTACTTCAGGAACAAGATGGGTGTGGTGAGGAACACCTTCCTCGGTAAGAGGGAGTGTTGAAATTTGGTACCGGAGAATAGGTGGTTCCCTAAGGCTTTGATCTTTGGCCTAGGGAAAAGTGTCCAAAAGAATTTAATTTTTCTCCTAAAGTGACTTTATAATTTTTATAAAGTTAAATCTAATTTAAAAATGACTTTAAGTGATAAAGTTACTAAAGTCTAATTTTAGAGTGACTTTTATAAAGTCAATAAAAAATTAGAAATGAAAAGTGACTTTGGAAATAAATGACTAAGTGGGTCTTTATTAAAGTGGGGTGAATTAAAAAATAGAAAGTGAGATTTAAATGAGCATTTAATCTCAGCCATAGATCTCAATCTATTTCAGCCATTGGATTTAGGGATCACCCAAAAGTCAATTAGGGTTAGATTAAAGGAGAAAAAGGAGGAAAAGGTCATTCATTCTTTCATAAGCAGATTGGGAGAAGGAGAACAAGAGAGAAAGAGAGATTTTTGAGCAGGGAGGAGAAGAAGACAGCAGCTTGGCACACATTCCAACAGTTGAGCAGATTTGTACAGCTGATTCAGCACACAGTGAAAGGCAGATTTTGGCACGATTTTCGAGGAGTGGTTTAAACAAAAATCGAGGAGCAGTTTGCTGGTTTTTCTACACGCAAAACAAGGGCCGTACAGCGCATTTATTGCAGGCCGTACAACGCATTTATTGCAGTCTGTACAACACATTTAATGCTGGTCGTACAGCAGCATTTAATGCTGAAAGTGGACACGAAAGTCGAGGAGGCCGTATAGCATTTATTGTTGTCCTGTTTGTTGTAATTTCCAGATTGCTGTGAGGCACGGGAAAAGAGATAAGTTGTAAATTTGCTTGCTGATTTTTTGCTGAATATTTCTCACTGTAAAAAGGCAATTTTCGGAAATAAAGAAGAGCTCTCAAACTGGTTTTCCCCAAGAGTTGTAGGGGGTTTTTCCAGGGTCACCTTGACCAAAAATCTCTGTGTTTAAATGTGTTTTAATGGCTGTTTGTAACTGCTGAATTTTATTTCTGCATTTTCCAGCATTCTGTAAAATTTCCAGAATTTGTGTTTTCAACAAAAATTTATTTTTTCAGTGTTAAATGTATGGATATGGAATGGGCATTTAACTATATGGGAGAAATAAGATGAAACTGAAAACCAGGGTGGGAAAACAGAAATTTCTACAAAAACTTAATTTTTGCAAGGATTTCAAATAAAAAATAAGACAATTTTCTCCGTTTTCTCATCAAAAATCTAAATTGGGTTTGATTTTGCAGATTGATAAGCCTATTTGTGGCTCAAGTTTTGATTTGTAGGCCTTCCTTTGGCTCGCCGTTGGCATCATTGGCCATTTTTAGCCTAGTCGCGAGCATCTTAGGGCTTGATTAGCTTAGTTGCAGACCTCTTGGGGTTTGTATTTGTTGTTCCTAATCTATTAGACTTAACCCTTGGTGTTTTTCGGGCCTATACTCATCATTTGAAGGGGTCTTATCACATGTTTTCCACTTGGGACTAGCCATTTTTTGATCTAACCATTAGAGGAGTATTTTAAGGGCTAGCCGCAAGGCCTAGAGGCTTCATTCATCGTAGTCATAAGCCTCCAAGAGGACTGCATACTCTTCTGGTCTGAAGTAAATTATTTGAAGGGATTTAACACAAAAATTTGAAGATTCACAGCATGAAATCACTCATAATTTGTCACATAATTTTCTAGCCTTTTTTCTTGCTTGGTGGTGGGTCTTTGAGGTCTGATTCGTCAAGGCGGTGAGGTTTTCTTGAGGTTTGGTGCAAGTCCTTCGTCATTGACGTATATTATCCATTGCCTTGTGCCTTCCTCTTTGGTGTTTGATAACTTGCGGAGTGGTTGTTTGTATAAATGTGCTATCATCTTTGTAATCTCCTCAAGCGTTGCAAGAGCCTTTCTCATTGTCTATGGCATGTCCCCAATAAGTAATTTTGCCAAGTAAAATCCTCATTTTGCAATTTTGGCATTAGGGAATATTTTGGCACATAAAAAATAGGAAAAGTGGGTTATGGAGGCCCCACTTAATTTTTTGGAGGAGAAATAAACATTAATGGAAAAGGAAATAATTTTTGTTAAGTGAAATATGGAGACCACCAAAGACAAAAATTTGACTCCCTTCAAAAATCTGCACTATGAGAAGGAAAGAGAAAAGAAGGGGAGTTTGAACTTGTGGAGAGAGGGGACCACCAAGGGAAAAAGGACCAACATCTATAAATAGCACGTTCGGTTCCACTTTTGCATCTTTTTTTCATTATTTTCTGAAGATTGAACTCTCTCTTGGAGGTTGTTCAGCACAAGAGAAGTAGAGATGTTTAGCTCAAGAGTTTCAAGCGAAACTCTCCCTCATTTCAGAGAACTTCGAATGTCTCCCTAGTGAGGCTTTGTGGGAGTCTATTTAAGGAATTCTGTTGGAGTTTATTACAGAATATTCACTCAAAAATTCATTATTTATGGGCGCAGAAGACAAACCCCAGAGGTTATTTGGAGCAGCATCTTTCTATTACAGGTTTCAGGTATTTGCAAGATATTTTCTATTGGTTAGAGGAGTTTGGCACCATTTTTCAGAGTTGTTCTTGTATCTTTTGGCTGGGAAGAATTTTCTCCTATAGATTTTGCGCGGGGGTTGGAGAACAAAGTTTTTTTTGGTGTTTGGTGTTGGTATTTGTCAGGTGTTTTTAGTTGGGAGTGATAGCTATTTGTCAGAAGATATTTGTGCACGATTTCTCAACCATTTGCAGGAAAGTTTTATCATTTATCACTATCTTCTCTTTGCTTGGGCACAAAACAGTGTAGCTAGAAAATCACTCTATTTTGGGCATTTCGGGTCAGCGAGAACTAGCCCAAACAACTTATGGGTTTTGTTGGTTTGGGGGTGAGGAGCCTATAGGAAATTTTATAGAATTTTATAGGCAGTATTCAGGATAGAATTGTACATTCTTATAGTAGGGTGCATTGTTGGTTAGTTGGGCAGTTTGCATCACATTATGGGTTCGATTTCGACTTGGAGTTAGGCCAAACCTTTTCTGTGTATTTCTGGGTTATATGAGAGGATCTTGTGGTTGTGATTTCATATCAATCTAAGCATTATTGAGGTCATAATTTCAGTTTCCTTCCAGTAGCAGTTAGCAAAATTTTTAGGCAGTGCGTAGATTTTGTGGGAGCCATTTCCAATAGTTGGATTAGTAAGATCTCACCTGGGGTTTACCTAGCTTGCATAGCAAGCTCAAGTTCTATCATTCCTTGTCATTTATGTACTCAGATGTTTGTATTAATAAAATGGCTCAGTTTCTTGTGTATTTTGATGTGCATGTTTTGAATTGTCTATTTTTGTTGCTTCCTTGTACACGTTTTTGTTATTTGATGTAAATTTCAATTTGGAACATTAGAGTCTAGGAGGCTTCTTCTTCATTGTAATCTTGATAATAAAAGTGATCTTCTTGCTTGTAGGGAGCTTGGAATTCCATCCCATGGTATCCCCCTCCTCATTTAAAAGGGAAAAGACTTTATCTTCTTAGTTAGCTTCTCTTGTTTTGGTTTTAGATAATAACCTTTCTATTTCTCTCATTTATTAGATAGGCCTTCATTGATATCATAGGTTAGATCTAATCTTTGAATTGCACTTTCTTTTCCTTTCATTTTGTTAGCAATCGCATCTCCCATCATCTATTTGTGTTTGTATCATTAAAATTTTCACTTGTTTTCATTGTAATATCATAAGTGAAAATCATCTTAACGGTCACTATAACTAAGGCATTTGATATTGTTGTCATTGTTTCATTGAGTAATCCTAAAGTGCTTTATTGGTTCATTGTTGAAATCGTATAATCTTGTGTTTTAAAGTGATATTTGAATAAGCTTGGTTATAAGTGAATTAAAATCTCTTACATTGAAGCATTTTTCCATAAATGTATCTCATTGAAACTATCTAATCTCATCATCATTTGCAGTATCATTTTAGATCTAGTTTTGCATTCCTAAAATTTACCTCCAAGCATAAGCTAGGTTGATAGAAAACTAGGACCACCTTCTTCATACCAATTTGAGAAGCTAGACCCTTACTCAACGGTTAAAACAAGTGATCTTGAAGTTCTCTTATGGGCAGTCCCTTATAGGAATGAAGGCAATTGGGTCATTAGAACTCCTAGCTAGGCATCGTTAATGAGGCCTTAGCCTCCTTCACGAGGACTTCTTTCTACAACCTTGTTTAATACTTGCTTCAAAACAATTGAGGAGAAGGCTTTCATCTAAATTAGGCATATAATTAAAATTGACCAAGATCTTGCATCTCACATTAGATAGATCTTGCATTCATCCATCAATTGATCATTTGTTATTGGAATTGTGAGCTCAATTTGTAATTGCGAGTTGTACATTATCATAATTGTCGTTTCAAGCTTATTGTCTTTGAATATCTTTACTTGAAATCTCAAGTCTCTTTCCCTTGCAATTGTCCTTTAAGAAGTTATTGCTCATATATCTAGTTAACTTGATGTATTGATTTCTCGTCCTAACATTTTTTTGCAACATTGCTTATTTGGTAGCTTCAAATATTGTTTATTATTATGCAAGTTCTTTAACTTTATTTGAGCAATGTTATTAAGGCACTGGTATTTTATTGTTTCATCTTAATTTTCATATTGATCTAACTGAATCTATCTATCTCACATTGTTCATAATAATAATCTCACCTTCCATATAATCTTAATTCAAGTTATCAAGAGAGGTAATTGCCTTGCCTTAGATCACCTAGACTTGTTGTTTCAACAAGTTTCTCCTTAGTTTTTCTATCTTTAGGGACTACCCCCCTTGGCTTGCCTCAAAAAGAGCTTAAACGGAGTGACTAGGGAATAGATTATAGCCCCTGCTCTGAGCATTGTGCCATAAAGACTATAATTTGTGAAGTTGGAAACTTTTCCCATACTTAGGTGTACATCTTAGGCGACAATAAATCCACTCTCGAAGATGTCATTTTTCTTGAAGATTTCAACGCACATGCCATAAACTTGTAGGTGTCCCTTCATGATAGTGTCAAGGATGCACTTTGCCTCCAAGAGTTAGAGCCTGAGTCAATCGGGCTTCATAGGAGTTCATAGGATGGGAATAAGCCTCTCACAGCTTATGGAAGACACCTTTCACAACTAGGTGAATCCCATGGTTTATTGATCATAAATGGGCTCCATTGCTTTATAGATTCATGAGATTTAACTTGTTTCCCCTACAATGCGGAAGCTAATGTGGTTAACTATATCCTAGTCACCAAGATCTTTTCCCCCATATCCAGCAATTCTCAGTATCCTAACTCCCTTTGGTAAACCACACCCTACTCACCTTCTCCCTCTCTACACACCCCTTCCCCCAGCCCACACCTACCCCCAAGCCCAATCCCACCACCCCTTTCACTAACTCCTACAACAACCCACCTTAAGGAGTTGCTCCCCCCATTTCCCACTTTAGATCACTTGATAGAACTACAACCAAATACAAGATACTTTCAACAATCCTCACGGAGGTAACCCTTCATTCCTACCCCGAGTCTACTCATTAGCACAGAAAATGTGGGAGCCGATGTGGTTAACTATATCTTAGTAAACCGAGATCTTTTCCCGCATATCCAGCACTGCTCAGTGTCCCGCCTCCCTTTGGAGGACAACACCCTCCTAACCTTCTCCCTCTCTACAACCTCGTGCCCCCCAACCCACACCTACCCCCAAGCCCAAACCCACCACCCCTTACACTAACTCCTACACCACCGACCTTAATGAGTGGCTCCACCCAGTTCCCACTTCAGATCACTTGACACAACTACCACCAAATACAAGATACTTTCCACAATCCTCATGGAGGTAACCCTTTATTCCTACCCCCACTCTACTCATCAACACACCCATAATCCTACCCTATCTCCCGCCCCATGAATGGTTCATTCGACATTGAATGCAAATCTAAACACAAACAGCTCCATCTCACCCTCACACATGACCCATCTTCTTCCCCTCTCCTCCACAAAACTTACTATAAACTCCTTTGTTGCAAAAGGAAAACATTTCTCTCCCAAAGGAGACAAGAACTTTGTGTGACACTCTATCACTCCTTGAAATCCTTCTAACACATCATACCATCCTTCCTTACCTTCACCCTCAAACCATGATCTCCCACACAACCTCCCTTTATGAAATTGTTGAACAACCTCCCACCCACATCTCCCCTCCTTCCTTATGCCAAATTTTCTCTAAGTTGGATGTTAGGACAACAACTAGAGTTATGAGTACCAACAATGCAAGAGGTGAGAAAGGGCTTCAAGCTAAAATCCTTAAACATGGCATCCAATCTCTTGAGTCTTATATCGTTGATTTAATTAACAATGTGGTATGTGTTAGTTTTTTGTAGCAGCAAACAAGTGGGCTAGCCTCTATGGTGTCTATGAGGCTAAGGAACACATTTTCTCCAATACCCAGAAAAGGTTTTGCAAGAAACACTTCAAATAGATTAATTAGCCAATTACTAATTATTTTCCTAAGTCTAACTTAAGAAAACTGGGTAATTAAATCAAATTAATTGAGGAAAAATGATTTTGCTCTTGAGACTTCCAGAAAAGTCTCTTGATGGGGTCAATATCATTTTTTGCCATCGATTGTGATTAGATCATGGTCATTGATTACTCAACAAGAAATTATAAGAGCAAGTCGATGGGGCTTTGGAAGTTTGGAGAGACACACTTGAGCAGTTTGACTTACTCCGTTGCAGTGATTAGCAAGGGCACAATTGAAGCAAAGGGAGACACCAGTAGCGAGGTTTTAGTGGAGAATTTGGGAGGAGAATTCCGGAAAGGAATTCCACAGAGTTTCCAACTTTCTAATGACAAGAAGGGAGGCTAAATTTATTTGCAGAGAGGTCGTACTAGGAGGTGTAAATTATCCAATGTGCAGATCTGGGCAGCAAGTCGATTTCTAGTTGTCGAAGATATGTTCCGAAGGAAGTGCAAGTTGCAATCCGACAAAGGGGTTGCAGGAACAAATTTGCAGTAGCAGCTCGAGTTCTAGTTGAGCTAGTGCACATTTCAAGTTGTCAGTGGGTGTTGCAGGCAAGAGTGTAAATTGCAACAAGGAGGCCAAAATTGTTTTGCAAAGGAAACATTGAGTTTTCAAACTAATTTACCAGTGGAGAAATTATATGTCGGAGCTTTGCCAGTATCAAGAAAGCAGTTGTATTTCTCAAATCGTTGAAGAACTAATAATAAAACCCACATCTGCTGAACTAGATTTCCCCACATTGGGGTTTTTCCAGGGACTACTGTCCAAAAAATCTTGGCGTCCAAAATTTTGTGTGCATTATTTTCTCAGTTCCTGATTTTATTTGTGAATATTATAGTAGTGAATTAATTGTTATTTGTCGTAATAATTTTTCAAGACAAATAAACTGCATAAGTTAGAAAATTAATTTCAAGTTGCTGCAATTAAGGAAATTTCACAGTATGTTCAAGCTTCCCCCTCGTCTTGCACAAGGCACATTTTTCATCCAACCAACTTTGGCAATCAGTTATGACCAGAATGCCGCAGCATTAGCATGGCAATTTCTTTTTGAGATTAGCATGGGGCCCTGGCATTACAAGACTTGCAATTCAGTTGCCCTTAGGGATAAGACGGTTTTTATAGGGGAAGATTGCTTAGAATTTCCATTGAACTTTGATTTCGAGAGTGTTTCACTTCTCAGTGATTCGTTGATGGTATCAAGGGAGGAGGTCGTGGTGAGTTCATGTGGATGTGGACCCTTTTTAGCAAGAGTTGGATTGTCCTTTCAAGAGTTCACTCTTGAGGTACATGGGATTGGTTTTCCAGTAAAGCAACTTCTTGAGGAGTTGGGAAGTATGATGAAAAGAGGCTTTGTGTGGCCGGTGTGATCATGGACATGAATTAAGCATTTTCTTGGTTTAAAAGTGGCTTTAATTAAGTAATAAAAATCACTTTATTAAATAAAGAAAGGAAAATTGATTTTATTATTTAATTGGCAGGAAAACGTAAAAAGCGTGGCAAAAGAGTCGAGTTATAAAAAAGGGAAATAAGGGGGTCTCTCCTCATTCTTGCATTTGGTCATTTGAAAAAAAAAAAGAAATTTAGAGAGCTCTTGAGCAAAAGTCTAGGGATTTTGGAAACCCTCATTCTGGTTGCTAGTTTAGGTGTTCAAGCTATACATCTTGGTCAGTTTGGGAGTGAGATCTCTCAAATTTCGCCATTGTGCTTCAGTGGAGAACAAATTAGTAAAAGAATAATAAGTCAGTGGTGTTATCAATTGAATTTAAATACTGACTTTTGGTTTTCTATAATCTTTATTAAGGTTGGGAATACACATTAAAAGGCTGAACTCCCAAGCCATATTTGGGGGAACCATTTGAGGCTGACATTACCCAATATACTGCTCGCCAATTTCTGTTGATTAGAGGCTGAGTTTCTCACTGTGGATTGGGGCTGAATTTCTTTCTCATTTCAGGCTGAGGTTACCATACCAAGAGGTTGGGCGCATCTCTCTTTGCTAGCCAATTATACCTTCCTTGCTAGCTGAGAGCTGAGTGTTAAAGTGGGGCCGAGTCCGGTTATTTTAGAGGCCCGAATTCATCCTAGTATGCTGCACGAGTTGCTGGAAAGGGTCACAATTCACTGGCTAAGTTGTCATCATATTATGTCGAGTTTATACCTGTTGTAGTGACCATGAACTCCCTTGTCTGCTGGCTGAGTGGATTGATATAAATATACAGTCATTTGTGGAGGTTGAGTATTAAGAAAAGTGGTCAACCTGCTGCCGGTTTAGAAGACTATACAAACAAGCTTGCATGGGACTGCTATCTCTGTGGAAAAGGGGCCGAGTTACAGTCATTTTGCAGGCCAATATCCTTGATGATTGTTCTGCTGGAACCACACATTAAGTACCTGTATACCAAAGTCTGTATTGCTGGTTTTACACCAGGTTCCTCTACTCTATTGCTCACTGTATACTCTTATGCTAAATTAATGAAATGGTTGTTTACACTTAGATTTATTACTATGCATATTTATATTAGCAATATGTACATTTCTGAGCTTGGTATAAATCTTATAATGTTGCTTTGAAGCATCTTCTTGGCAAGTATTAGTCACTGTGTATGTTTATTTGAAATCAAATTCAAGAAGAGTGCACCTACAGCCATGTGTATTCAAACTGATGGACAAAAGTGTTGACACCTAATCCTCATGATTGGGTGAATATAATGTAAATAGATAAATAAGTAATATGAACAGTCATCAGGAGATGAACTGAACAGTCTCTCCCTCATGTATTTAATGAAGACCTACCTGAAGGAATAAACACGAATCAATTTTTGGTTGAGGAGTTACTGCCTGGCCTGACATGGTATCAGAGCTAGCTCCTTTTTTAGCTTTTATGCCCTTTGTAACTCCCTATTCTGCTCCTCTGCTCTCCATTTAAAAGCCTGCTCCATACAATGCGCTGCTCCATTCAAAAGTGTTGTCCATACAATGCGCTGCTCCATTCAAAAGCGTTGTCCATACTGCCATTTCCCCTATCTAATGTCTGTCCCAATTGCTATTTGTGTAGTCTCTTCTCGTTGTAGTATAGCTGATACACAGTCTTTGTGCTTGCATTGAATGGTGCGTTCAGACCTACGTTGAACGATGCGTTCATCTTTGTGCATCCATACCTGCGTTGAACAATGCGTTCATCTCTGTGGTTGATTGAAGTCCGTGCGTTAGCTCTTTGTTACCTTGTGTTAATCTTGGTGTTGTTCACATATGCATTGATAGCTTGAAGACTGTGTGCGAAATGATCCTTTCAATGGTATAAAACGACCTGACATTCCTTTAGCGAATACCTCGGCGGCAGTAAGCTGGGCGAAGCGGTGAGGGACATTAAGGATGGAAAGCCATCCCTCAAGGCATGCAGCGATATGGTTGAATGTTTTTTTTAAATATAAAAAAATAAATAAATAAATAAATTGTATGTGCGCTGCTATCCTAAGTTTGAACTCTTGATACGCTGCCTGATTTTGTGATACGCTGCTGGTATCTTGAACTATTTTAGTACGCTGCCTATACAATGACTGTTTTGGTACGCTGACAAGATTTCTTCCAGTTTTTGATATGCTGCCTGATTTTGTGATACGTTGCTGGTATCTTGAACTATTTTAGTACGCTACCTATACAATGACTGTTTTGGTACGCTGACAAGATTTCTTCCAGTTTTTGGTACGCTGCCTGATTTTGTGCATGTTTTAAAATCGCAGTTGTGTGTTAAAATTTTTTGAAGGGCGGCATTGGTTAATCAATGTAAAAAAAAAAAAGGAAGAAGAAACCCATATATATTTTGAATAATGAGTATTACCCAAAAAAAGGGCGATATATATCTCTGGGGTATTGACATTTGCTGTCAATTTGAGTTTGTTGTCCAGTCACATCAGAACATTATTTTTTTCCGTTAAGAGTAAAAGTTTTGCAGCAGAAGTTTTTTTTGTTACAGTATGCATTCAATCATATCCATGGTGGGAATAGTTCTCATTGGCAAGGAGAACTATCCTGAATGGTCCTGGATGATAAAACACACCCTCATTTTCAATGAGTTTTGGAAAGAAGTGTGTGTCGGAGACGGAGACAATGAACCAGTACAGCCTACCTCAGACAAAGAGCTCGTCATTTGGGAAAACAAGAACAGCAAATCTTAGGCATTAATCGTAGCATCTGTAAATGAAGAGATGAGTCGCACTATTTCGACATATTCAACTGCCTTTAAATCCTTACAAAAGCTGAAAGAACTCTATGACTCACATTCTGCACTTAAAAGTTGTTCAACTCATGATTAAACTCTTCACTCTTGAACTGCAAAATAATGATCCTCTTGCTCTTGCATCTGAAGTAAAGTCTATAATGCATGATATCAAATCCACTAAGGTTGAATTGGATATTCCTCTTATCGCTTTTATCAAGGCACTTTATCCTAATTACTCCAATTATCTTGAGTCATTGCAAGCAAATGGAAATATTAAAGATATCACCTTTGACTCTCTTGTGAAAAAGTTTGTTGAAAGAGAGAAAGCTTTTGGAAAGAAGACAGCCCCTGAATCTTCTGAAGAGGTTGTGTGCCTTGCTCATAAAGAAAAGCATCATGCTCAAGATTCTTCAAGAGGAAGAGGTGGTCGAAGAGGAAGAGGAAGATATTTCAGAGGCAGGGGGGGCAGACACTCTCAAGGAGAAAAGGCAGATTTGCACAGCATTCGCTGCAAAAGAAATGGATCACATGATGCCTCTACATGCAAGCTACCATGGGACAAAATTGAGCAGAAAAAAAACCAACAGAAAGGTAAAACTGATGACACAGACAAAGGTAAAGCACCTGAATCTGCTCACTATGTTGTGGCACAATGTAACATTGGAGTAAATGAAGATTTCTTTAATGTTTCACTTGCTTCTTGGAAAAATGATTGGTTGCTTGATTCAGGAGCAACCTGCCACATGACTCATAGAAAAGATTTTTTTGAAGATTTCACTGGCAATGTTGATGGAGCAGTATACTTTGCAGACCAATCAAAAATCAAGCCATCAGGGCTTGGCACAATCAGGCTTAAACTGCCTAGTCTTCCAGACTTTCTTCTGCATCATGTTCTATATCTCCCACAGCTCGAGAGAAACTTGCTGTCCTTGGTCCACATCCGCCAGCAAGGTCACTCAATTCATATGTTTGATGGCAAGCTTGAGGTAAAAAAAGCATCTGACCACTCACTTGTCATGAGGGGAATAGAAGAAGAAAGGCTTCTCAAGCTGCAAGGAACCTCTGCTCGTGCACAACATTTCTCAAACAATTCTCATCATGAAGAAGGTACACTTCCATCAAGTTTATTATGGCATGCTAGATTTGGACATTTGAACTATGACAGTCTCCGCTTGTCGAAGAAGAATGGTGTTGCTAGTTTGCCTACAATTCCTAGGAAACTTAAGCAATGTGATGCTTGCATTCTAGGAAAGCATAGCAAACAGTCTTTTCATGATTCACATTCAAGAGCACATAGAAAACTTGAACTCATTCATTCAGATTTATGTGGTCCAATGCCTGTTCCTTTTGCAAATGGAAATAAATATATCAAGACATTTATTGATGACTACACCAGAATGTGTTGGGTTTATTTATTGAAGAACAAATCTAATGCTTTTCAAACATTCAAGGATTTTCATAAATGGATTGAAAATGATGCACAATCTCATATTGGGTCTATTCGCACTGATAGTGGAAAAGAATACACATCAAATGAATTTGAAAACTATCTTCGCCAACATGGGATCAAACATCAAACAATTGTGCCTTATAATCCCCAACAGAATGGTGTAGCTGAAAGAATGAATAGGACAATCTTAAATATGGTACGATCCATGCTCTTCTTCAAAAATGTAAAGATAATGTTTTGGGCTGATGTTGTTCTATGTGCTGCATATATAAAGAATAGATGTCCATCTAATGCTATTAGAAACAAGACTCCTTATGAAATGTGGTATGGACATGTTCCTTCGGTAAAGCATCTCAGGGTCTTTGGTTCCACCTGTTATGCCTTGATACCAAAGGTACATAGAAACAAACTTGGTGCTAGAAGTCGTAAGTGTATCTTCCTGGGGTATTCAAACACCTCCAAAGCATACCATCTCTATGATGAAGTAAATAAAAAGTTTGTTGTATCTAGAGATGTAATTTTTCTTGAATCATCCAAAACTGACAATGTTGTTGAGCGGCAACTTGATCGCTTGGATAGATTCGCAAAAGCAAAATCATTTCAAGAATTTGATAATCAGATTCCACATCTTGAAGGGGGGATTCCTATACGAGATCAACATGTGGAATCTTCTTCTGAAGAACACTCTCCCCCGCATGAAACTCCGGATGATGCTTTAAGTGATGTAATTGATAGAATTGGGAGGCTCAATCTTGATTCAGTCCCAACTCAACCAATAGAGCAGCCTGGACCATCTCAGAAAGGTCCCCCAAAGTGGCTGACAAAGACACTTGAAAGTGTTCATCCTGATGAAGTTGGAAAGACAGGAACCAGAAATTCAAACCGGCAAAATGGAGGTGATGTGGATGACTCTAATTCACCTGTTGATATGGATGTTTCTTATGATTGTGAATTGAACTTGTCTACAGATTTTGAACTAACTTACTTCAAAGAAGTTGCTTCTCATGATGAATGGAAAGAAGCAATGCAAAAGGAGTATGATGCCCTCATAAAGAACGGCACTTGGAAGCTGGTTGATCCTCCATTAGGAACCAAACCAATTGGTTGCAAGTGGATCTACAAGAACAAGTATAAAGTTGATGGCTCACTTGACAAGCACAAAGCTAGGCTTGTGGCAAAAGATTTTGCACAGAAGGAAGGGGTCGATTATTAGGAGACTTTTGCCCCCACAGCAAAATGGGCTACCATCCGAACACTCTTTGCACTAGCAGCTCAGAACGGTTGGAAAGTCCATCAAATGGATGTAAAAACTGCTTTATTAAATGCAGATCTAAAAGAGAATGTTTTTATGTCTCAGCCTGAAGGATTTGTTATGAAAGGACATGAACATAAAGTATGCAAACTTGTGAAGTCCTTGTATGGCCTCAAACAAGCACCGTGAGCCTGGTATGAAAAACTAATTGGGCATCTTCTGAAACTCAATTTCAAACATTATGATCTTGATGATGCAACTTTATTTGTCAAGAAAGTTAGCAAAACAGTTGTATATCTTGTGGTATATGTAGATGATCTTTTGATGACAGGGAACAATGAAAGCTACATTGCATCCATAAAGAAGGAATTGGGGAAAAGTTTTGAAATGACTTATTTGGGCTATGTTCATTACTATCTTGGCATTGAAATAACCCAACATTCGAAGTCCATATTTCTTTCTCAAAAGAAATACATTGGAGATCTGTTGAACAGGTTTGGCATGACAGAATGCAATCCTCTTACTACTCCAATGGAACAAAACTTAAAGCTCACATCTATTGAAGGAAAAGAATTTGAGGATGCAACAGAGTACAGACAGCTTGTAGGAAGTCTCAACTACCTAACTACTACTAGACCAAACATTTCATTTGCTGTTGGAATCCTCTCCAGGTTTATGCAAAAGCCTTGTGAGGGACATTGGTTTGCTGCAAAAAGAATTCTAAGGTACTTGAAGGGAACTCAAGACTTTGGAATCAAGTATACACAGGTGGACGACTTCAGCTTGATTGGATACTCTGATTCAAACTTCGATGGAGACAAAGAAACAAGGGTATCTACTTCAGGATATGCTATGAGTCTTGGATCAGGAGTTGTCTCCTGGAGATCACGCAAACAATCAGTTCCAGCAGATTCCACAACAAAAGCAGAATACATGGCAGCAGTTGAAGCAACAAAAGAAATTGTGTGGCTCAGGAAAATTCTTGAAGATTTGCAGGTAAAACAAGTACAATCAACTCCACTATTGATTGACAATACCTCTGCAATAAAGTTGGCCAAGAACCCAAAGTTCCATGATTGAACGAAGCACATCAATACTAAATATCATCTAATTCGACATCATGTTGAGGCCAAAACAATCCATCTCCGTCATTGTTGTACAAATAAGCAAATTGCAAACATCTTCACCAAAGCGCTTGGAAGAGAAAAGCTTGAATGATTCAGAATGATGCTTGGACTCACCAACATCCCTTCAGATTAAGAAGGGTGGGGGGCGGGGGGGGGAATGTTGACACCTAATCCTCATGATTGGGTGAATATAATGTAAATAGATAAATAAGTAATATGAACAGTGATCGGGAGATGAACTGAATAGTCTCTCCCTCATGTATTAAATGAAGACCTCCCTGAAGGAATAAACACGAATCAATTTTTGGTTGAGGAGTTACTGCCTGGCCTGACAAAAAGTCCACAGTGTCAAAAACCAAACAAACTCAGAAAAATGAAGCGAAAATCCAAGGTATTCCAAGGGGGTATGAAGCGAAAATCTAAAATTCTTCCAATATATAATTTTTTTGTCTTCATAATTAGTACTTCAACTTTATTTTTCTTTGACTTCCTTGTCAAGTTTCACAACTTTAAATATATATATATATGACTCACTTCTTCAAAAAATAATAAAGCCTCTTTATAAATCCCCTTATAGCTCTAGATTTAGCCCTTTATAAATTTTTAAAATTTAATAGTATTTATATATTAGCTTTTTAAATAATTCCTTAATAATGTTTAACTCGTAATTGTTTACCTTTTGATACAAGGTGACAACCGTACATATAGGAGTCACGACTTCTAACTTCCGTAAGGAGATTGCGAAAATGAAACGAATTCGAATTGGCACTATGAATGAGAGTGACAAAGAGCAAATGGATGTGGTTGCAGTACAGCTTGGAGTTCGAACAAGGATGTTGGGCTGAAAATTGTGGTGAAAAATCTGGTGAGAAAAACCAACGATGGCGGTAGTGGAGCAGGTCGACGACGACAGGGGATAGGTTGTGGTTGTGCCACTGTTTGCAATTGTTAATGTAATGGAGGCTTGCGACCTTCTATCGCTGAGGCGGCGGTTGTTAGTGGTTGCTTCCTTTCTTTTTATATATATTTTGAGATCACCGCAACCATAGCAGCAATGGCAGTGGAAGGTTCGGTCGTCGGGGGTTTTGGGGGTGATTCCTCGAGCGAGGACAACGTTGTGCGGAGGCGACAATTTGTGTTTTGGACAGGCAATGATAAGACGGGGACGCAGTCGCAGGTAATACACTATTTATTTTTTTAATATTTTTTCTCCTATATAAATCACTTTTTTTTGTTTTTTCCATTTAATTATTTATAATAATAAAAATTCAAATTTTTGATTTTTTCTTTTTCTTTTTTCCGATGATCTTTTTTTTTAATGGCCAAATGGCAATAGGAGAAACTCCAAATTTTTGTAACAAAACGCTTCAACAGCAACAATGTTGACAAATTTGACAGTCAACGACCCAAATCAGAAAACACGACTTTGTGTAGCGGTTGAGCAGCCAGAGGATCGAACTACTCTGATATCAAATGGAATGAAAAAAGTTCATTTTTCACGTTAAATACTCCAGAAGACTTGGAATATGTAGATCTCCATTGAGATACAAGAATATATATTACAATGTATGAATGAGAATGATACAAATGAGAGTGAAAATGGCAATAGGAGAAACGCCAAATTTTTGTAACAAAACGCTTCAACAGCAACAATGTTGACAAATTTGACAGTCAACGACCCAAATCAGAAAACACGACTTTGTGTAGCGGTTGAGCAGCCAGAGGATCGAACTGCTCTGATATCAAATGGAATGAAAAAAGTTCATTTTTCACGTTAAATACTCCAGAAGACTTGGAATATGTAGATCTCCATTGAGATACAAGAATATATATTACAATGTATGAATGAGAATGATACAAATGAGAGTGAAGGGCCTACTTATATACCAAGCAGGTGTCCCTTTAGAAGAAAGAAAGAAGAAAGAAATTATTTTAACGTCCACGAGGCTAAAGATAGCCTATGGGACAAATTGCTTGTTCATCTGCTTGATGTATTCGACCCTTTTTCTGTGAAGCTTCACAATAAATGTTGCCAGCTTCTCGACAAACCCCTCGCTAAATAGATTATCCCAAGAGCTAGCTGCCAGCATACCTGCATAAATTTCTTTGTTGTCTTTGAAGGCCTCACATTCTAAAATGAAATGTTTTTCTGTTTCCACTTTTCCGAAAGAACAAAAAATGCATACCCTTTCCTCCCACACTTCCTTTGGCCTTTTCCAGCGCCCTGTTTCACAACGGAGTTTATGAGAATTAGTCCTTAATTGAGCAATAAGAATTTTGGCTCTCCAAGAGATATTGGCCTCTATGTATGCTTTTGGTTGATGATTATGAGTGGGATTAAACACTTCAATATAGTAATTTTTCTTTCTTCCTAGCTCCTTATCCCAAGTACGTTTGTGGAACTTTTCCATAACAAAAGCTTTTATCTCTTTGTTGTTTATGGGACACGTGTTCAAGCAAACACCCCATTTACTAAACCGTTTGCTATTTTGTTGCATCCAAGTTTTTTTTCTCTTGCACAATCTATCATTAAAGACAACCTCAGGCCATCTACCCTCTTCCATTTGCTCAATTTTTTTTAAATACCTTATGACTCGCACCATAGCAATTGCTTCAATAGGAGCAGTCCCTGTTTCATTTAACAAGATATCATAAGAAATTGTATTTTTAATCTTAAATTTGTTTGTAATCAAACGCTTTTGAATTTTCTCAATTTGTCTCAACTGCATGTCGGAGGTATTGCTAGCCCACAGTTCACAACCATAGAGAATCACAGGAATCACTAGAAGCCCAAAAAGAGTTTGAGTGGTCTTCCAGTCCCATAACTCTGCCTCTCTACACCTATTTTGAAAAGCATAAAGTGCTTTCCAGCCCCCCAAAGTTCTTTTCTTTCTACAACCATTCCAGCTTAGATTTTTGTTGAAGTCAATTCCAAGGTATTTGTAATCCGCAACTTCTTCCAGAATGTTGTCTTCAAAGTAGAACTTATGCTGGTTACGTTTTCTTTTCTTAGAGAAGACCACTACTTTCGTTTTGCTGATATTGACTTGCATTCCCACACTTCTACAAAAATGCTCAAGGGATAGTAAGTGCTCTTGCAAACCAAGAGCCAATTTAGCAATCAGAATAAGGTCACCTACATACAAAAGAAGCCTTATAACAAACTTTCACAAATAGATACCATCACCCCCTTGCGAATTTAACCACTCCTCAAGCTTGTCGATATATAAACCAAAAAGGGTAGGAGACAATGGGCAACCTTGCTTGACCCCGATATCGCTTCCAAACATTTAGAAATGCCTGTTGAAGTTCTAATTTTGACTTTCACCTCTTCATACAGCCTATGCACAGCTGCTCTCAAATGTGTAGGGACCCCAAGTTCCTCCATTCTCTGCCAAATTTTATCCCTAGGAACCGAGTCAAACGCTTTTCTGAAATCAACAAAGCAACAAAAGACTTCTTCCTTTTTCTCACAAACTTTTTCAATGATGTGCCTTAAAGTTATACAATGATCAACTGTGGAATGTTTAGGTCTAAAACCTGCTTGCCCTTTAGCACGCTTATCTCTTTCTTCTGCCCACTTGCTAATTTTGTTTTCTAGCATGCTTCCAAATAGCTTTGCAAACAAAAGGTTTATCATGATGGCCCTATAATTGGATGGATTATTGACATCACCGCTCTTGAAAAGAGGTATTGCCAGACTAGTTGTCCAATCTGCGGGGAGCCCTTGTTGTATGACGTTGTTGAAGATTTTTGTAATGTGAGGTGCAAGAATCTTTGCGCCCCACTTTAGATATTCTGCTTGGAGTTCAGCTAAGTCTTTTGCATTTCCAACACCCAACTTCTTGATACCCATCTCTACCTCTTGTACCGTGAAGAGTTCAGTGTCAGTGTTGACCAAGGGGGGAGGGTCAACCTTGGGAACCTGCTCATAGACTTGTCTTGCATAGTCAAACCATTTAGAAGCAATAATATTATTTCCAATTTGTATCTTTTTCGGTTGGAGCTCCTTCCAAAATAATTTGGGATTATTTTTCCCAAGGAAGATTAGTTCTTCCCTCCTTGAAACCATGAAACCAGCCTTTTTCTTGCTTAATAACTGCTTGTAATATTTGAGTTTTATGTTATCCTTGTTTGACTCTTTCCACATTCTCCTTGCCTTTTTGCATTCCTCGTCAAACCAAGCATTAACCGGAAAGCAATTTGTTTCAGATTTCTTAATTTTTGTTCTTTTTCACTTTGCAAGTGCGCATTGAATTAAATGTGTTAATTCATGGCTATGAAGGTTGTGAATTGTAATTTTCTCCTTCTCAAAGAGCCTCTCTAGCGTCATTTTGAAGGTGTTATAATTTTCAGAGGTCAAAAGAATTCTGCCCTGTCGGAGATTTTGTTGGACATGCTGAATTTTTTACTCTAATTGTTTCTTTCTAATCCAAGAGAAAAATAAATAAATTGGCTTGTGACCTAATTTCAAATCCCACAGCTGAGCTCCAATCAAAATTTCTTCCATTTTCTCACACAAACCATGCAAGCAAATTACATAATCTACCACACTTGCTCCATTGTAAGTATTGCAAGTGAAATTACCGGACTTTGCCCATCTAGTCAAGCCATTACAAATGACTAAATCAAAGGCTCCACATAGAGTAAGCAATTGTTCACCAAAGATATTGCAGCCCTTGTCCTCTGAAATTCTTTCCCACTGATGATTACTTTCTTCTGTAAGCCAAATAGGGTCACAATCATCTTTACAACAAAGAATGCTAGCTTGCTCACTTGCAGTCCTAGCATTGAAATCACCCACCATAAGGACTTCACCTAGATGCGAATATGTTGCAATATCCACTTTTAAAGCTGCAAATGGATCTTTGTGGTCAAGCCCTCTACCTTTGTAGATTTTTGAAACCTGTGGCGCAAAATAGCATGCTGCAATTCTGATGTGGTTTCCATTTTCTGATATTTTAAAATTTAAACCAAGTGAATTGCTTATGTGAATCTTCTTTTTCTAACTGAATGAGACGACCTTATTTATGAACTGGCATGTCTCCTTAGACATGCCTCTTTGTTTAACCAATTATTATTTTAATTACATACTATTGTGATTATTATTTATTATCTATATTTATTACTTTTACATAATTATATTCATAACATAAGCCAATCAGCATTATAACATCAAAAACTTATGATTAATTTCCATTATGAATCTAATTCAAGAGGTAAAATTTAAAAATTTAAATATATATATATATATATATATATATATATTGATCTTTCCTTTACTCATATTTACCCTGAATTTAACACTAAGTGGATCACTTATCGAAGGAAGCATTACTTTGCTGGAGGATACCTTTACTGAACATGCTTTCAGGAGAGGCACTCTCCTCTCGGGTCTCAGCTACAGAAACAGCTTTATCTAAATTCTGTGATTCATTGTAAATTTTTTGTCTCAGAGTATAAGGCAAATGGATGTAATAATGACCTGTTTAGGACTGTTGACTATTTTTTTTAAAGGAGTCGATGATGTAAATGATACAAGGAGGACTGTGTTTATTTTAGAATGAGGGAGGGGGCAGATAGTGGGATACTATGTTATGAACTGTGTGGTAATCTGGTGGACATTAATAAAATTATCTTATCTTATCTTATGAACTGTTTAGGTTGGACTATTTTATGGAGAGCCTTCTTTTATGAAGAGTCGATGCATATTTGGTTTCAAACTCTGAAATACCAATACAAGTCCTTTTAACTTTGGTTTAAACAAAAAAATCAGGACTTGACTTCTTTGGAACAATACTACACACTAAAATGTCAAGAACTAACCAAACTCTAGAAGATCAAGGAAAATAATCTATTGTGCTAAGAGCACTTGATTTACCATTGCTGTGCTAAAAAAAGGAAAATAAATTAGCCTTCTAATATTCTGCACAAAATAATACAAGCAACTTATTAGCATTCTAAGGACATGCATTTGAGTTTGGAGATAATTACTTGTACAAACATTTGCATTGGCCATTAAAACAATTTAATGGGTAGGAACCAAATACAGATGAACATACCATAACCATTCGGCCCTTGGCTTCCAAATAGTCTTTCAAATACTTTGTTAGCTGCATAAAGATATGCTTATCAGAAATTATAATGCTCAAAAGTCACAAATAGGTCAAACAAATTAATCTGTATAACAGGCTACGTAGCAAGGAATAAGAGATTAATTGTCCATGTTATATAGCCTCAACCAGAAAGAGAGAAGGAAAGAAATTATGTGAAACTAGCATAGATTATATACTAATCATACTATAATATAACCAAGGGTAAACAGCCACAGATATTGCAAGGTATGAACAGATAAATAAATAAACAAACCCACGTACCAAAGAACTGTGATAATGCTTTTGCAGTGGTTTTTTTGGATTCTTCTGATGCTCTAGCAAGGCCTGACAATAGAAAATTGACAACTAGATTGTTAAAAATGTGCTGAGAAATTCTATACAAAATACTTGCATGGACCAACCTTGAGTGTGAACATGTTTGAGGAGGAAACTAGAAAAGGGCAATTAAACAGGAAGTGCAAAAATAAAGAGAGACACTCCAAAATAAATATAATTAGAATCAAATTAACATGCAAGGATATTTTCTTGCTGAAGTAGCACATACTCGCAGGCATAGTCCAAAAACCATTGAAGTATTGTTGATGAAATTGCTTTCATTGAACCTAACACCCTGTGGAAAAAAAAAATCTTGCAGTTATTGTCTCTTATATATGAACTTTAGCCTTTACAAATGTAACTATAACGTTTTAACTGGAAAAATGTAGACATAAATCTGAACCACCATCAAGTATAAAACTTCCTCCCATGCATTGGATTTATCAATGATCAATACAAATGTTTGTCTTGGAGGATTTACTCTCATACGTACCCAGATTATTTCTATGCAAATTTTATTTCATAAAAAAGCCTTTCACGCCTCCTCTTTGGTAGAACCTCCTTCCATAGAATTCATCATAGTTGATGTGCACAATTTGGAAGGCAAAATGAAGATTTGGTGGGCTATAAGGAGGCAAAAAGTCCAGATTCAGTTCCAAGGATTAGCTGATTGAAATCTGGAGAGGATATAGGCCCTTCATTGAAGAGATCAACAAGAGACAAGGGAATGACTCTGACCTAGTCAGGGCACCAGGAAAAGCTCACCAATCTAAGGAGATTCCGAAAGGAAGGGAAGTTCCGGATATTCAATATGAAAAGGGCAAAAATATAAGACTTTGGTACTTAGTCTAAATGAGGGAAGTACAGAACTTTACACCTGCAGAACTTGGAAAGGGAGTTGACAGAAGGAATGTTATTGCTAACAGTGTCAAAGAGACATTTTTGTCACGGCTTGAAGGGGAGAAAGGAACTACCCATATCCATGAAGAATTGAGGTTTGAGGGTTCTGGTAACGAAGTTTTGAGTTCTATGTCCAGCTGAATGGGCAGGAGGAGAGGAGGAAGACACTAGGAGGGAGAGGGAAGTTAATTTGGGATTTCTGTAAGGTAAATGGAACAGAAAGTGTACGATATATTAAAAGAAGGTAAATTTCATCTTGGGATAGGAAGTGGGATTGGAAGAAGTTAAATCCTTAACGCGCAAAGCCCTAAAAGGGAAATTAATGGGCAATCAAGTCAAGGAGGACTTTGTGGTAGTGGGTGGAAAAGAAATTACATGAATTCACAGTCCAATTCATGGGTGGCTTGCCTTCTAGACCATAAAAGCTGGAGGTCAGGATTTGATCCTCAAAAGGAAACGTCTTTCACACAGCCAGAATGGGTAATATCTCCAGGCTTATCCATGAAGTTATGTAACAAGAGTCCTGAAAGCTTTAGGGGAAGAACTACGCAATTTCATTGATTTATAGGTAGATTTTCATACCAAAGTGGACAGGAAGGTTGTAAACTTTTTTGTGGAATTGGACAATTGGAAGGGATTGCTGGAGGAAATGGAAAGTATATAGGGTTTGTTGACCACTGGAGTGGCACCTGATGATTATATGAAGACTCCATGCCCAAGGACGATCCAGAAGACACTTGTACCATCAAATATCATCAGTCAACAGAGTTTTTTAACTCTACTTCTATCTTCTCATCATCTTTCTTGTACCCAGATTCCACACCCTACGGGGAATTGTAATAAGTGATACTAGTAATGATGAGTTTTGAGTTTGTAACAAGCCTAGGATGTTGGGACTTGATCAGCAAACGAGTACACCTTGGAGTGTTTTTTTATCTGGTTAACTATCTCTTTTTTTCAGAGGCGGATAATCTTTTAGGTTTTTTCACTCGCGTTTTACCTCAAAGCCGGGGTGACAGTTTGAAGGTTGAGCCCCTGACACATCTTAGTGTCTAGAGTCGATGTATATTACCATACTAGATCACACAAAAAATTTCGTGGAATTTGGTTAGGTCTAAGTAGTCATTTTTTAATTTTTTAGATTTACCGCTGGTCAAAAATTGCAAATAAAATTGTATTTAAATTGTAGTAAGTGTAGTCTAGAGAAATTGTATCGGGTATGAGTAATCAACATAACACCTCTCACCCTCAACTTTCTACTATGACACACTTTAAGGGGTTAATAATGTGTTTTGGACCTTCAAAACCCACTTTTCCTAAGTTTAGTGGAAAATTTGGCAATTAATTAGCCCAGAAATTAAACAGATGGAGAAAAATAAATATCCACACATGCTAAATGTTGTGCAAATGAGGTGGAAAATTATAGGGGAGTTAAAGTGAAGTCCCAAGGTGATGTGGACTCCTAAAATCAAGGAAAGGGCATGTGCTCAAATAAAATCGAATTTCTGTCATTAAATGAAAAAGCTGCTTGGAAATTCGAATTTGTGAAGTTAATGCACATTTGGGAGGATTTTGGAGAATATTTGGTGGAGATTTTTGTGGGAAATTGTCCCCACATGGGTTACCACCCATATACACTTGTCATTCCACCATAAAATTCGAATTTGGCGCATAAGGGAAGAAGAAAATGATGTCCACTTGCCAAAATTCGATTTTTACACTTTGCATTGGAGCTCCATTCAACAAATTCGAATTTCTCTTTGGGATTGTCACCTCATGCCATTTGTCATTGTCATTCTTCATTGGGAATTGCTCCCAACTCTCTATATAATAGAGCCATGGGCTCTCACATTGAAGAACATTGTTACTAGCTATTGCGCTTGCGAAAGCGTTGCTGCCTTGTACACTTTGAGAAATATCAATAAAGACTTTGGGGTTTCATTCATGAAGTGTTCCTCCTTTTCGAGTGTGATGAATTGTTGAGCAATAGCATTGGTATAATTCCTTTTACTCATGCTTTGATCTAATTTGGTTCCATATGCTCTTGTAGATTTGTTAATGTAGAGCTATCTTGCATTGACATTTGATTTAGAAATATGCTCTAGGTATGGAATGCTATAGTTGGTTTTAAATAAATCTCTAGAGTTTCTTATCATTGTTTATTGTTAAATCTATATGGAACTAATTCTTGATTGAAGTTTTGTAGAGGGAACATCTTGTTGGGATTATAGAATCAAGCGTGAGGGGAAGTCTTTGGAAAGACCAACCCACTCTTAATACATTCTTAAAGGAGCTCTCACTTGTTCTTTGAACCTTCATAGTCTTATCTTACAAAGTGGTTTTGCAAGGATTTCAGCACATAGCTTGTACACAAGCCGAGAACTTCTAAATTTAAATCTCTTTTAAAAAACATTGTACTTCATTTCTTTCATTTGCTATCTAAGAGCTTGAAGATGGCTAAGAAAAGACGAGAGTTTACTCTCACTCTTTAACTTAGCCTTTTGTAAATTATAATTGTACATATATATTTTATCTTGCTGATTTTTCCATTAATACTTAACTTATTTTGCAGCCATTGTTTGGATTGTTTGCTAACTCTTGTGTGGCAGATTTTGAAGAACAACTTCCCGCAACATCTAACAAGGGTTTGCAGAACCTTTGGCAAGTGTTGGGGGTTCGATTTCCAAGGATGTCATGAGCCCTTTTGAAGCTTATTTTGGCCAAGTCGAGTTCACTAGAGGGCCGCCCATTTTCCTCTTTAAGCCTAGGCATTTGGAGGAAACTCACACCTTGTTTCCCTTACATAAGTTTTGTGAGATTTTGTCACTACTTTCTCAAGAAAGGAGGTCTAGTGTCCAAGTTTCAAGCAATTATTGTGAGGACTCTCCTTAAAGTATAGTTGAGAACTTTTAAGGGCCCTCTTCTCATTGTAATATTAATAAAAGATCTAACTTTCTTGTGCGAGCTTGGGATTTCTCCCATGGTATCCTATCTCCCCATTTAGGAGAAGGCTTCTCTTGGGTGGATTGACATTTGCATGGTTTAAGCTTCCATACTTCATTCACTTACATGCATGCTTTAATTGGAAATTAACACAACCTCACTATCACATTTCATTAAGTTAAAGTTTGTTACAATTTGATTAGAGCTTTGCATTTTTTTTCTCATTGTTGCTTGGAGCTACAAGCTTACACTTTGGGCAATTCATCATTTACATGCAAGCATCTTATATTCTTAACAAACTTTGATTCGTTTCCATTTACCTTCGTAAATTGTTTTATGAGCATTTGAACACATGCTTCAATTTTATGCTACATTGTTATCTTGAATATCGAAGGAATTTATTGTCATTGTCTATTTGAAACAAATTTTACTTTCAAGCAAATTACTTGTATCATTTTAATTCATTGATGAAACACATGCAACACTTGTAAGCTAATTTTATTACCCCAATTGAAGTTATAATTGCAACTTATGTTGAACACTATTTCATTTTCAAGCATTGCAAATCAATCTCTTTGAAGCATTTGCATGTATCATTGTTTTAATTTGGGGAATTAACACAATTTGCATTTCATCTAGGCATTTTAGTGTAGGAAGGCCCCAAACCTCATTAAAATTTTACCTCCAACATAAGTTGGTTGAAGTAGACATCTTAGGGATCCTCTACTCCTCTATTGACTCCTCACTGTGAGATCCATATCATTGGGCGAGAGTGAGGTCTGAGGATTGAAAAGTTAAATTGTAATCTTGTTGTAGAGGTAATTAATAAAATTAACCAAAAGCACTTTCCATTACATTTACTTTACTTGTCTCTCGATGGTTTGAGTTTTCATATGCAAAGCCTATTCCAAAAGCAAGTATTGTAATCAGTTCAAACAAGTGTTTTCTTTTCATGTTTCAAGTCTAATTGCATATTGATGTCTTGGTTTAGCACTTCCTTTCTTTTACATTTCCAAGTTAATTACTAATTTTTGGGTTTTGGCAAAGATATGTTTCACATGTTTTGATTTATAAAGTTGATTATCTCAAAAGCATTTTGTATCTTACATATCTTGTGCTAATAATTCTTATTTACATTTCAGGGTTACTTTGTTTTTCTCTTTTAAGAGCATTGCATTTTACTTCGAGCAAATATATCTTTAAATTATTGACCAAATTCCTTATAAGGCACTGGTTTTATGGTTTTTAATCATATTAATGATTGGCATTGTTATTTCAAGTTGCTCACTTCATATTTGCTCATAAATCCTTAAAAGTAATCCATTTTCACTATAACACTCTCCTAGAAACTCACATCTTTTAACTTAACTTTTCATTAGGGACCACCCCCCCAGCTAACCTAGGAGATAGCTTAAACGAAGAGAGTCGGGATTAGTGTGACAACCCCTTCTCTGAGTTCCATGCCACCAACCACACCTTGTGGGGTTGAAGGATTTTCTCACTGACTTGTAGGTAGGTGTAGGCGGCATGGACAATAGGGTTCATGCAAGTTTATTCAGATTTTGGACTACTGGATGTTACAGTTCAGATGCCTAAAATGTCATGGCATTGCACATATATGGAAAGACTGCATAAAAGAAATAGCAGGTCAGTTTGCAAAAAGAAAGACAAAACTTCAAAAGAAGCAATAAAAGCTCAAGCCAAAGTGGCCAAAAAAGATGAAGAGGACGGAAACTGGAATCCACAGTAGAGGTTGTCCACCTAATTGAAGACAAGGCCTTAAAAGAAATGGGAAGTAAAATAGCATAACATGGGAAGGTAGATAGTGGCATTACTTTAAGCAAGGAAGAAGAAAAGGGTTCGAGGCTGTCACAAACAAACACAAGGGATGGTAATCCAACCAAGCTTCTAGAAAAAGGTTTGAATTGAAGCATATCTGATGCCTACTCTGTCATTTTTGGAAAAGAAAATCACAAAGAAAATCCCTTTAAAGAACTCCCAAAGTACAACCTTTTCCATGGGTAGGGATCTAGATGAGTTTGAGCAATCTGAAAAGGGTAGAGACTCCTCCATAAATGAATATATATTAGGGATTCGAATAAAAATTTGAAATATCCTAAGTTTTCGAGATAGGGGAGCATGTGAGTGTGGAGATACACATGGGGGACATGTGGAAGCACCCACAAAGTTCAGGGAAATTCAAGGGGGGACCAGGGGATGTCAGGGTCCGTAGCATAAGGGTTCCTGTCTCTAAAAATATAAAATAAATATAATAATTTTAAAAACCCAACAATAACAATTCATGCCGGGAAAATTCATCATTGTGCAATGTAAATGCCAAAAATGTAAACATTAAAATAGTACTAAATTCGAACTTGTAAATGATATCAACATGATTCAGATTCAGATTCATTAATAAAATACATTGATTCATAAAACATAAGTGAAACAGAAATAGTAAAATGTTGATACATCAATTTAAATTCATCATTCTATAATATTATTTATACTAAGAAAAATCGTAGATACTTAAGTTTGAAAGAATAATTGAAATTACTCAAACTCAAAAATAGTCAATAGTAAAAAGTCAAAGACTTGGTCTAAGGTCATAAGTATCTAGAGCCAAGACTCAAAAGTTAAAACTAAAAATTAACAATGGACAATGAACATTGAATATAAAATGAGCATCAAGGAGTAAAAGTGAATAAAAAGTAAATAAAAGTAAGGTAGGGTCTTTTATAGATTTCTTTCAGTTTTCTTTGCTATGTTTTTAAGCCTTTATAAGCAAAAATCTGGGCGGCGGTGTCGGGGGGCGCAGAAGCACCCCTTTTCTAGGGGGGGTGCCCAAAAGTATCCCTTTGGGAGAAACATGTCTCCCACACTCGAGAAACAATTCCCCCTGTGTTTCCCCAGGTTTCCCCAAAAGGAAGACATGGGGAAACATTTCCCCAAGTGTCACTCCATCCTAGGAGCATGGGGAATGTGAGGCAGCATGCCTACCACCCTAGGGGACGCGTCCTCATGGAACACTGTATTCAAACCAAGAGGGTGGATAAAACTGCTTGGATAGAAGAGATAAAACTGTCACATGACAAATTCAGTCCTAAGAAGGAAACTATCCAAAAAGTAGATATGAGAATTCAGGGGGGTTTGGCTTTAGACCCTAGTCATTCACCAACAGTAAGCCAAAACTCCTATCTACCTTTGGCCAAAGGACAATGGAACAAAAGAAAACAACTAACTATTAAGGAGGGCCTTCGAGTAGGCATGACCTTTGAAAAGTAAGTAAGTAAATTTATTAATGTCCAACTGATGACCATAAAAGTACGTCAATGGGACCAAAGAAGAGTACAATCAATATGACTAGAATGTGGGAGTGCAAGTGCATCTACTAAAAAAAATGCTAAAACTAACATATAGAGAAAGAAACCTGTCGTATTGTTGCCACAACTTGTATATAAGAGATCATGGTATACTACAAAATACCCAATAGTCTGCAACACAATACAAAATAATAATGGCCTGCTAATACAAGGTGATCCAATGATTATTCTTTCCGTAAATGTGAGAGGGGTGGGGGATACCCACAAGAAGCCAGCCCTAAAAATATTGTTTTCTAAAATTGTGTCTCCTTGATTGAAAGACTAGTCCATATGTTCAATAGATTCAAGGAAGACAAGGAGGAAAGATTCTTTAGAACTCAAACTCATAAGTTTTAATTGCAAGTATCTAGATTCTAAACAATACTCGAATCGAAGGAATTGGGAGAAATATTTCCCATAATCAACATTTAGGGCCCATATCAAGAGAGAATATCCTTCTGGCATAATTTTAAACTTTACGGTTTGGCCACAAATCATGATGTTATTCTAGGAGCTGATCTAAATTTGGTAACAAAGGTTGGAGAAATGTGGGTGGTAATGCTAAACATCCCATGGCTGATTATCTCCCAAATATTTGATCATATGGCGTTATGTCATGTGGATCCCAATCAACTAGTTCTTAAATGGAGGTATTCCAGATGTCGTAGAGAAGGGGTTTCAAAATGGAAAGGATTTTCGGTAGCAAAGAAAATTTTGCAGGAGACTCTAGAACTTTCTGCTATCTCAAACTTTGAATTCAAAGTATGAAATCACCTCTTTGACTAGAGTTTTTAAGATATTAACCCTATGAATTTTCAGCCTTCGATCCGTTATGAAATAGCACATAAACAGCAGGGAAAAGAGAACAATATTTCACTTTATAATAGCCCAATCTTCCAGGCTATCGAAGGAGAAAAGATACCAAACAATGGAGATAAGTTTCAGACCTCTAGGGCAACTTATACAACATAAATCGATCTAAAAATTCACTTTTAAAGCAGTTATAAACAGCAGTAAAACAGAAGATATAGCAGCAACAAAACAGCCCTTAGATTCTTCAAGGGAGTTGTTAAATCACTTAACAAACTGTCCTTTTACTTATGTCGAATGATCCTAACATATATAGCTGTAAACAATAATACATGAAGAATTGTTATAGAAGAAAATCAAGTCTGGAAAATGCACAAGTTTTGGACAGCTGAAAACTTCATTAATATGCTGAAGATGAAGTTCATGTACTTATGATAAGCCTTCGCTCAAGGTTAGTACAAATCACTAGCTCTCCAAAACCCTTGCTAGGAAAAACAATGAAAACCTTATGTAAAGCTTGGAGCTCCAACATGTAAAAATCATTCCAAGAAGTCCTCCAAGGCAAAGCATCATCTTCTTATCATCTCCACAAATACACCCAGGGGTTTTATCACAAAACCCTAGTCTCAAACCTACAACGGATAAACCCTAACACTAGACTTCCAAGATGCTCCATGATAATCTTTGAAGACAAAGAAACCCTAGTGAATCCAAAAAATAGATCAAGTACCAATGAAGACCAAAATAGAGATAAAACAAGATAGATAATTTTATTTATGTCCAACAAACAACCCCAAAACTAGGTGAATGGGACTATAGAGTACAATGTTGTCAATAAAACATGAGAGCACCAAAATGACCCCTATAAAAGGAATGCAAGACACAAAAAAGTAAATTATTAATCTATGCTTAGGCATAAAACACCCTAGATTTGAGTGTGGATAACCACACTAGTAGCTAGATATACAAAATGAATAAATCTAAAAAGTGAGCAGATAATGATGATGACACTGCAAGTATGGCATGTTCCACCAAATCCATCTCTCATAATATTTGAGACCAAATAGAGGAAACTCCATGCAAAATGTGGTCTTGAAGAAGAGTTTGGTGAAGATCTAGAATTCCCACCAAGCAGTTATGTGTGAGTCACCCTCCATTAGATCCTGGGTGGTCTTACCTACTTATTGGTAATGTATTGGCCTGACAATCCCACTGAGGTCTCTTGGTGGAGAGATGCTCCTCGAGACTGAACAAATCTGAAGTCAAATACTATGCTGCTATCCTTTTGTCTCTTAGTGCCTCAACCTGATGGGAGCACCATAAAGAAAGAAGTAATCATCGCTATGAAATCTGGCCAAGGTGAAGGTTGAAGAGTATAGGTCTCTCGCATGTATAAGGTAGAGCATCTCTAGTCAAGGACCAAAGGTACCTAGAGAAGCTAGAGAGACTTTGAGGTCCTCGTAACAAATAATGTGTAATGATCCTAAATAGGAATACAAGTGATATAAAGGAAATAATCTGTGCAGCAGAATATGAAAACGAAATACACATTAAATGCCCATGGAAATGCTGCAAATAAGGAACAGTTGAGCAATTTTATTACATTTCTGAAGGCAAAATACAATAGATAATAAGATGGTGCACCTGGGCTTGTCTCAATGGACAAGCATGACAAAACCCAAGTGAGAAAATTGTTGAACTGAAGGTTTTCCAACTGCTGCACCAATCTTCACTATGCTGCCCCAGAAAACTGCCTTTTTGTTGAACTTCGAATGGCTGAAAGGTCCACTTCCTATGCCCAGAAAATTATATGCTTTTAACCCCAAACTCCTTGGCCTAAACCCAAAAAAAACCACGAAGGATTTTGGCTGGTTTAGACTTCCGAAATTCGACCCCCTTAGAACCCAACCTCAGCTACAACTGCAAAACTCGGCCTACTAGAAATTGCCTGTAAATCCTCTCATAAATGGTCCCAAAGTGCTGGGCTGACCCCTGCTATCACATCCCTGACTTCCCGAATGGACTACCGGCATATGACACCTGCTCCTAAGCTCCACGAAAACTATTGGAATGGCCTCTGCGTTGTCCCCAAGCCCAATAATTCGAACTGCTGGAATGCTAGTTGCAAAATTTACGAAGAATGTCGGCCTATTGCTGCTCCTCGGTCCACTAACTCTCCCGGCAAATACTTGGTCTCTGATGGCTCCAAACTCCCCCTATGTAATCTCCAACAACCCAGAAATACACACTCCATGTTCTGTGTTGAATGGAAGTGTTGTAACACACCCCCGAAAATCCTGAAATACTTGTGGAACTACCTCTGTAGGGCGGGCATGGAAGGTCCCCTAAAGTAGAGGTTGAATCTTCCGCTTGAGAGATTCGTCTCTAAACAGTCGGTTGACTCAGCTAAGCATTAGAGTGAACAGTCAAGTAATTTGTTTGCAAGATGTAAGAATGAATCCCAAGATGAGAGTTGCTCCCTCGTTATGACTCCTTGGGCCTCCCTTGCCTCACGTGGGCCCCTCCATCCACCTATTCGACTTCCCTCCAAGTCATTCAAATGGCCCAGTCCAAATTCTCATGTGGGTGAACCCCACATTCCACTAGCAACCAAATAAAGTCAAATTGCTTCCTTAGTCCCTAAGTCAAAAATGATGGGTTCTCTTCCTTAGCCAAAATTGTGCAAAATTGGGTAGCAACACCCTATTACAAATGTATTTGAGAAGGGACGTGACATAATAGAATTTTCCACAAATCTCATAGTAGATGGGACAGCAAAAACGCAAGTGCTCCTCTATCTTAACCTCCTAAACATCGCACAACTTGCAAATCATGTCCAACCAATCAGTACAGTGGTCCATCTCAACCCAAAGTCTATGCAAGCCCACCAAGAATTAGCCTTGGGTAATGTGAAGAGAGTGCACCCAGTGCCAACTTCTATATGGGGAGTTGATCATAATCCCATTCCTCACTTCCATGAAGTGCTCAGAGAAGAATACCTTCCTTGGACCCACCTTATGGATTTTTCAAGTGACTCGAACAAACTACTTGTAGATGCCCTCCCAAATGATACTAATCAACTTCTAACTAGTCGATAAGAGGTGATCGAATGTATCTAGCGAGTATGTGAATGGAGGATGACAATCCAATGAGATACCCACCAACTCTAGAATATCTAAGACCTTGGCAAACCAACATCATGCACGATCCAGATGGCTAGCGAAGGAAATGGACTCTAATGAATGGTAGGCCAAGTATGGATACTTATCTTACCCCTTTACCGAGTCGACAAAGCTCTAGATGCAATGTAAAGTGAAAAAAGGTCAAACACAATCTCAAGTTGGAGTAATTTCTAATATTCTTTTTAAGAAATTTAATAGTGATTGTTAAAGAATCTAGCTATGGTCAGTCTTCATAATCCTTCATGTATTTATAATACTATGTAAAAGCACGAAAGTAAATTAAATTTTAAATTAGGAGAAAGAAAATTAAAGGAAAGAAAATCAACAAAACCACCTAAAATTAAGATCCTTGAAAATAGCTCATACTCACGTAAATAACATATTTACCATAAGTTACTACCCACCATAATTTAAGCAAGTATTTGTGTAAAAGATGGGATAAGGAACAAGATGTAAATAAATATACTTACCAAGCCTTGTTGCCCACCATTATTTACGTGTTCTACACTTTAAAAAATATGAGTAAAAATGTAAATATGCAGACTTACTAGAATTTAATTTACAAAGAGACGTGATCTAATTTACAAAGAGACATGTCTCTTGGGTATCTTGAGTATAAAATACACTTGAAACTTTTCATTTTACACATTCACTTATCACTCACATATCTCTCTCTCCTACACGTGATCTCACATATCCTAAGTTTTCAACATAGTGATATCTACTTTCCTTTCATGGTATTGGTTGAATTTATGAAGTGTGATTGCTTGATGAAGATAAAAGAACTATAATATATATTCACAAGTAATTACCATAGTTCATAAATAGTGCTTGTATCCATTGCACTCTTTTTTTCAACATGGTATCAGAGCTTTGGTGAAGCAAGGAAGTTGAAGATCACATCTAAGCCTATGCAAGGAAATGAGTTGATCTTTGTTTGCCAGCAAAGCTAAAGATCGAGGCACCTTAGATTAGGGTTCAAATTCAGCATAAACAAGTTATTTTTGTTCCAAAAGTTATGGCCTCAAAATCTAGAATGGTGATAATAAGGGGCCAACTTACAATTACTTGTGGTTTGTGATATGTCTAGGACACAAGTTCACAAGAAGGCAAGACATTAATCAATGCACTAAAGAAGTCTCTATGCTCGAGATATATGAGTAAGAAGCTCTGTAGAAAGCACTAATCTAAATTGTTGGCTTCAAGATCAAAGAAGATAGATCAAGGTCAATCCCCTAAACCAATCTTTGTTAGAGTCCAAGAAACCTTAGGAATCAGATCAAACATCTATGCATCTGTGATGATGGATCTTGTGAAGTTGCAAGGATTCCCGAATTCGGCTTCAGTTTGTGCCTGGTTATAATGAATGAGCAAGTTGC
The DNA here is from genome assembly GCA_031772625.1 of Pinus tabuliformis. Lineage (NCBI taxonomy): Eukaryota > Viridiplantae > Streptophyta > Pinopsida > Pinales > Pinaceae > Pinus > Pinus tabuliformis. The sequence goes on along the minus strand of CM062806.1, from coordinate 967,394,242 downwards.
CTCGTATGGCAAAGGTCGATTATATTGCAGCTAGATTCGCAAATTGAGAAGCAATGTGGCTTTAGAGGTTACTTGCATGATTGTATGATGACAAATGAAAGGTGAATTGAAGGTCAAGAATATCTTCACTAATGAGTAGATAGTTGTTATTCTATCGAAACATCTTTCTAGAGGGAAGTTTGTGCACCTTCGAGACAACCTTGGGCTTGTGGAAATTGCCTCCCTAGTTGAGAGGAAGCAAGGTTGATGATTGCATCATGGATATGGTTTCTCCCTGTGTCATGTACTTTGATTAGAATTAGGGGTGTTATCCCTGTATTAAGTACATTGACTTGAATTAGGAAGAATGATCTGGTGTACAAAAACCTCCCTATGTCAAGTACTGTGACCAAAATTAGGGAAGGTATCCCTGTGTCAAGTATTGTGACCAAAATTAGGGAGAATGGCCTAGTAGAGACTAGTTGGTGCCTCCCAGCATCTTGCTCAGATCTTTGAGCGAGTTGATTAGATATCTGAGAGAGCTGCTCAGATCTCTATTTAGAGAGAGCTGCTCAAATTTCTATTTAGAGAGATATGCTTGGATCTTTGAGAGAGCTACTTGGATCTCTAAGAGAATTGCTCGGATCTTTGTTTAAAGAGAGCATGTTTTGGTATCCATCCTAGGTTGAGTCCATTTGGAGTTTTACTAGGACTTTGTGCACTAGTCGTGTGATGGTGAACAAGGACTAGTCTGGATACCATGAGGTTGAGGCACTAACCAAGGCATGGTAACTAGTTGATATTGATGTTTTACCATAGATATTGAGTGGATGACACGATTGTTATAGGTCAAGAGGTTTGACCTAGATAATTGTGATGTTGGTGTTTATGATATTGATGATGATGCTTATCTTAATCTTGAATCGAGTCCTTTAATCTCATAAGGATCTGCAACATTGTCACTCTACAAATGCTAGCAAAATCATCCTTTTGTGAAGTTTTGGAAGGCATTAATAAAACATCACAGTTTGGACTAATATGCCAGCTTGAAGTATCCTTATGAACCTCATGAACATATGCTTTCTTTGAAAAATGCTACTATGTCATAAACCCTACGTTGCAAATGATTGTTGAATGTATATTTGAAGTATACCTTTGAAGAAAGCCTGCTTACAATGAAAAAATAATGTTGAATTGTCTCTTATGAATCATGATGATATATTTGGAAACAGAGGGAGAAGTTATCATAAGATTACCTAAGCCCAAAATATCAAGTTGTTGAATTGAAGAAGTCTAGCAGAATCTAAAGACGATTCTTTTAAGGTCACTTATTTGGCTCAAATATCCTAAGTTCAAAAGGAAAGGCTAGGCCCCCTCTTCAAGCTTAGAAGTTCAAAGGCATTCTTGATAAAATCATTTGTGAACCCTGCATTATGACAGGTCAAGAACACAAATCACTAAAGATATTAAAGGTTTTATTGCAGAGAAAGTATTGATGCTAGGAAAGATATATTCCATCTATTGTTTAAGAATGATGAAGTTATCCTTTGTACATTGAAATGAAGGCCAAGCTCTTATGAACAAAATATTATTGCCACAATGATTTATAGAAAGCAGATCATCATTGGACTCTCTTGATTGATTGTCAACAATGTTGGATATGTGAAGGGCATGTCTACTCTAGGATTCTAACATTTGACTATGAAATTGAAAACCTAGGGTTTGTAAACCCTAGCAAGCAGCAAAATCTTGAATTGGTCGTTTCCACTGAACATAGAAATCTTAACTCATGCAAGGAAGATATGACATCATGATGACATTCTGGATGAAGTTGATGCAAGAAGGGCCAAGATCAAGAGAGAGCTAACATTCTTCTCAAAAGTTTTCTTCCATGTCCTCCTAGTGAGGATTGTGGGTATGTATTGAAGGTTTCCACTAGCTCTGTCAGCAAAGTGAGAAGAAGTGGAAGAAGGAAGCAAAGCTTGTGACAAAAGGATATGTCCCAGAATCGAGATTTGAAGATTTGAGCTTAAGAGGGGCTAGGCAAATAAGAAAATTTGAAATATCCCTATTTGTGACTAGAGATGAGAAAGTAGAAGATTCTCCCAATAAGAGGGAGAACATGTTTTTTGCTCTAGTTGTCAAGACCTTGAAGAAGTCTCATATTTTAAGAAGGCCTTTGAAGACTCATGTTGAGCAACTATAATATGTTGTACCAAAGAAGAGGCAAATAGAAAAATTTATGTTAGCTTCAGAGGGAGCTCGAAATGATTACAATAGAATATGTCTCAATGTAAAAGGGAGTGGCCTCTAAATTTGACATGAAGGATCTTGGTTTGATGCATTACTATTTGGGGCTGGAAGTCTGGCAGAACCCTGGTGAAATCCTTCTTGGACAAGGAAAATATGTCATCAAGATCCTTCAGAAGTTTGGCATGATGAAGTGCAAGTCTATGGCAACTCCTATGGTGATGAACCTGAGAAAGCTGAGAGATTTTGAGTCTGACCTAGTGAATTTGTCCATGTACCAGAAGTTGATTAGATCATTGATGTATTTGGTAAATACCAAGCCAGATATTTGCTTTGCGGTAAACATCTTGAGCTAGTTCCAGATGGAACTGAGACATGAGCATTGGATTGCAGCAAAGCATATATTGAGATATTTGTGTGGTATTGTTGACTATTGTTTGAGATATGCTTTGAATGGTGAGATACAGTTGCAGGGATATACAGACTCTGACTAGGCAGGGAGTGTAGATGACAGGAAGAGAACATCTAGTGTATGTTTCAGTTTGGATTTGCTACGATATGCTGTATGAGCAGGGAGCAGACCTCTATCACACTAAGTACAGCAAAAGCAGAGTATATTGCAGTTTGTTTGGTATGTTGTGAGGGAGTATGGCTTCGAAAGCTACTCTCTAGATTATTCAACCGGATTCTAGAACCCACTGTGTTGTTCTGTGATAATCAAAGTTGTGTGAAGCGGACAGACAATCCAGTGTTTAATGATAACACAAAGCATATTGAGATTAAGAACCACTATATTCGTGATATGGTACAGAAGGGAGCAGTGAGGCTCTAGTATATCTCTACTAATGAGTAGATGGTTGACATTCTCACAAAGCCTTTGTCTCATGCGAAGTTTGTATACTTCAGAGACAAACTTGGACTAGTGGAGAACTCCTATACAAGTGAGAGGGAGCACTGACGTGACATCAACAGGGGCATGGCTCAAACCATTGGTAACAATAGGAGCTTGGCTTAGACTGTTGATGGGTGGACAACAGGGGTATGGCCCTATCCAGGACTGTCGATGGATGGACAACAAGGGTATGGCTCGGACTGTTAGTAATAATAGGAGCTTGGCCCGCGCTGTTGATGGGTGGACAATAGGGGTATGGCTTAGACCGTTGGAAACAATAGCAGCTTGGCTTAAGACTATTGATGGATTGACAACAAGGGTATGGCACAAACTATTTGTAACAACAAGAGCTTGGCCCAGATTGTTGATGGGTGGACAACACGGGTATGGCTCGTACTATTGGTAACAACAAGAGCTTGGCCCAAACTATTGATGGGTGGACAACAGGGGTATGGCTCAGACAGTTGGTGACAATAGGAGCATGACTCAGATTATTGGTCAGGTAGTTACTAACATGAGGGATGGACATTCTTGAAAGGAATGGCTCTGAGACGCCAACACTCATGGAGTGGGTGCCTCTTCTGCATCATGGCCCAGAGAGAGGCCTTTGTATTTGGGACATGGGTTTCCCTAAGGTTTGACCATGGGGGATTGAAACCCTGAACTAGTTAGAGTACCATGAGTTGATGCGCCCACCGGATCATGGTGACTACTTGACTAAGTACCATTGGTTAGGAGAGCTAACCTGGCTTGTAATACATATTGATGATGACGTTGATCTAGGTCAAAGATATGGACCTAGATAAGGATGATATCGATGAGATTTACCTTTCTTTTTACAAAGATAATGTATGCAGAAAACATCTGGACAGTCATTATGAATACCTCCCTAGCTAAGAGGGAGTGCTGAATAATGTAGCTATGGTCAATCTTCATAATCCTTGATAGGAAAATTAAAAGAAAGGAAATCAACAAAACCACCAAAAATGAAGATCCTTGAAAATAGTTCATACTCATGTAAATAACATATTTGCCATAGGTTACTACCCACCATAATTTACGCAAGTATTTGTGTAAAAGATGGGATAAAGAACAACATAAAAATAAATATACTTACCAGGAGTCACTGCCCCCATCATTTACGTGTTCTTCAACACTTTAACAAATATGAGTAAAAATGTAAATGTACAGACTTACTAGAATTTAATTTACAAAAAGACGTGATCTAATTTACAAAGAGACATGTCTCTTGGGTATCTCAAGTATAAAATACACTTGAATTTTTTCATTTTACACATTCACTTATCACTCACATATCTCTCTCTCTGTTACATACGTGATCTCACATATACGAAGTTTTCAACATTGTGATCTCTACTTTCATGGTTATTGGTTGAATTTCCAAAGTGTGATTGCTTGATGAAGATAAAAGAACCATAATATATATTCACAAGTAATTACCATAGTTCAGAAATAGTGCTTGTATCCATTATACTCTATTTCTCAACAGTGATAACAGAGATGTACTAGAGGAACTACAAATTTCTTATCAAACACATTAATAGATGGCATAAAAAACATTGAATGCCACAACCATGCTCAGAAATTTCAATCCAACAATGAACAATGCAATATCAATTAAGGCAAACCAGAACTTTAGTGAATTTTTCACTTAATTTGTCAAAACAAAAGGAGGGATTTGTTACCTGGAACCCCTCTCACAAATATCAAATGTTCTTCTCTGGAAGACTAAAGATTACCAAGCAACTTGCGGCTCCTCTATCATAGAAAATTAAACCCTCGCAAAATTATGCCAATGAGGATTAGATATCAACCCCAGCAATAGATATCTCATCTCTGGAAAAATTCAGCCTCAACAGTGAAGTCGGCTCCCAAATAAACTCGGCCTCTTTACAACTGACTCGCCCTCAGCAAATGGATTCAACCGAGGACGGAAAATGAATTTGGCCTATGCATTAATTCGGCTTCCTAAAGATAGTGATGGACTCGGCCCCTTCTGAGAATTATAGCAATGGAAACTCAGTTGTTACGAACAAAGTTGTATACGCAGTGGAATATTCAGAATATCTGAAATCTAAAAGTATCCACTATAGGACAAGTACTATTTATTTAGAAATGTTTGAATATAAGAGATATGAGATATTACAAATGAGGACCCGCTTCTATACCTCGACAGGTGCCCCTTCATAAATGGCCATGTCCATAGAGACATGCCTTTTTTATACTAATCATTATTTAATTAGTCATTATTATGATTATTTATATTTTTATTATTTTTATATATATTATATTCATAGCATTGCCTTCCTCTTCAGAAAGATTTGTCATCAAAGCTTATTGCTAATAAGACATGTCATATGTTTCTTTGTCATGTAATCTATTTGCATTTTTTCGATTTCTTTGAGTTGTCTAAGATGAGAGGATGCTCTGAGTGATAAACAAAATTGTCGAGCTAATAAGGGAACTAACCATCCTAAATCAATTCTCTGTGAAACTTTGCAATTATTTTATAGTCAGAATAAATTCTTATCGTAACATCGGATTTTGCAGACATCGCTATTCTTTGGAACGTAAGTCTGTTGTTTCTATTCTAAGCGATACAAATACACAATCTGATTGAGATGTATACTCTTGTGATTCAGATGTCAATAAGGACTTTTTGTGATTTTATTTTCCCTTATCATGCATGTGGCAATTCCTGATTTATTGCAGTTACTGATGTTATTGAGTTGGTTACAAAATCTTCACCTAAAATTTTCATCGCCTAAACTACAACATCTAAATATGCTTTTACTTCAATTGGTTTGTCATCTTCTTGAGTTTTGATGTTGACTGGATCGGCATTTGTTCCTTTTTTTCGACTTGAACATCTAAAGATTTCGACGCTTCCTTCTTGATAAAACTATTGTACTTCGTTTTCCAACAACTTCTTGTTGTTCTTATGCTTCTTGATTTGCATCAGTAATTTCTCGTTGTGGTCCTAGAGGCGAGTAACTTTTTCGTTTTTTTCTGTGATAATCTTTTCAACTTCCTTCTACATATTTTGCATTGCCTTTATGTTCTCTTGAAGAATTACTTTTGAGATACCTTTTACGTCTTTTGGTCTTACCGAATCTAGAGTCATTGTAACGTCATTTAGCATTATTTTTTTCTTTTTGTAAGAAAATGTCAAAAAAACATTTTTCATATTTAGGATGCACCCTAGTGATTCCATCTAGGGTGAAGCCAAACTTATGTCACCTCGATCACTCCATAGGGATTGAACAAAGAATTGTGATATAATTGCATAATCCTCAATGTTTAATTGTAAGTCGGCTACGTCATATTGTTTTTTGTTCTAGAGATCTAATTTTTTATTACATTTGACTCAGGAATCACCAATTGGTTAGCAAATTTTGGGCTTATATAATTATTACTTTCAACAAGAGCGATCAAAATAGTAATATCTTTCCCTACAAGGGTTCCCTTAATTCTAAATAGCACTGAAATATAGTTACATGAAGTTCCTAAAAATCTTCCTTCCCTCATTTCTGGATTAGAATCCATTCTTTTTTTTGTAGAGATTGACTCCCTTGCATTTGTAGAATTTTTTAAATAACTTATATTTCAAACTCCTTTGCATTCTTTATGTGAGTAACTTTTAATATCTCTCGAGGATATATATATATATATATATATATATAGACTCCTAATACTTCATTTATTCTTATTTTTCTATTTTTTCCTACAAAAAGAAACTCGTACTTTCATTCATATTGAAAAGAAAATACAGTTTTTATATACACACATGATGTGTACATTCGTCAAGTATCTACCCGGATCCTTGTGCGACAAGGAACAAGCAAAGGATTTTTCTATTATATGCTTACATTCTGAAACAAAAAGCAAAAAAAAATAAAATACAATGGGGAATATCAAGTGATGAAAAAAAATAAAAATAAAAAATACAATAGGGAAGATCAACTGATGTGGATATCGCTTATCTTCCCTTTCCTCTTCTAGACCTGTTGCCACACCTCAGAGCTGTGACACCATAAAACCAGAGCCAAAAATCCCACAGTTGACTCTAGAGGGTGTTCTTTATCCAAATTTGAGCTTTCCGATACATGGGAACTATTGACCACTAGAGTGGCACCTGAAGATAATTTGAAGACTCCATGCCCAAGGATGTATCAAAGGCTGCTTGTACCATCAGAGATCATCATACTACCAAAGTTTTTCAACTCTATTTCTTATTCTTATCATTTTCTGATGTACTTAAATTCCACAATGTAAAAGTGATACTAGCATGAAGAGTCGAGTCATGTAACAGTCCTGAGTAGCCTGGGACCTTATCATCAAGTGAGTATTATTTTGGGAGCTTTTTTCACTTGGTTAATTATCATCTCCTTAAGAGGACTTGATAATTAATTGAGTTTTTTCCTCCAAGCACAACCCCAAAGTCGAAGTAAAGCTTGATGGTGAGGCCTTGGGTGAGTCCTAATGTCTAGGGTCATTGTATATTACCATACTAAATCACACAAAATTTCATGGAATTTTATTAGGTCTAGAGGGTCATTTTTAATTTTTAAAATTTCTGGCAGGGTGAAAATTGGAATAAATTTTGTATATGAAATGCAATAGGTGTTGTCTAGAGAAGTTGTATGGGGTATGAGTAATAAAAATTACAACTCTCACCCTCAACTTTCTACAATGACACACTTTGAGGGGTTAAAAATGTGTTCTAGACCATCAAAGCCCACTTTTCTTATGTTTAGTGGAAAAAGTGGCAATAAATTAAGCCAACAATTAAATAAATGGAGAAAAATAAATATCCACACACGCTAAATGATGTGAAAATGAGGTGGAAAATCATTGACGAGTTAAAGTGAAGTTCCAAGGTGATGTGGACTCTTAGATTCAAGGAAAAGACGTGCTCCAAAGAAATCAAATTCCATGGATGGGACCACAAGTTTCTCAATGGAAAACGCATTAAATGACGGAAATTCAAATTTGCTTGAGGAGTCAATTTTTTTGTTGCGCTTTGGACTTGGAGTTTCACAGGAGATGAGTGGAGAGTGGTCTCCTACCACTCCACTCCAATATACACTTGTCCCTTCTTCAACAATGAGTTGGCCTCTCAAGGATTGCGTGGGTCTCTCTAAGGGATTTCGAATTGCATGAGGGAGCTTTGGGATTGTCATTATCATCACACTTGGCATTTGGTTCTTCATTAGGATCTCCTCCCATTCTTCCTATATAATAGAGCCTTAAGCTCTCATATTGTATCTTTTTCTACGAGCTATTGTGCTTGGGGAAGCTCTACTTCTATGTGCACTTGTTCTTCATTTGAATAAAGAGACTTTGGGGTTCATTCATGACTATTATTAGATTGGAACATGTATTTGGTTCATTGATGGTATAATCTTCTCTATTTGTGCATTAAATTGTGTTTCATTTCTCATATGCTTCTATAGAGTTGTAAATGTAGAGTTATCTTACCTTTGCAATTGGTTTATGAAATATGAATATGCATTAGGTGTAGACAATTTCTAGAGTTATCTTACCATTGTTTATTGATTTAATCCATATGAGCTAATGTGTGTTGGAATTTTTGTAGAGGACCATCTTTTGGATCAATTAGCAAGCGTGAGGGGAAGTCTTCAAGAGACCAACCCACTCTTGGCATAGTTTTCAAGGAGCTCTCATCGTTATTTGAATCTCATAAGTCCAATCTTTCAAAGTGCTTGTTTTGCAAGGTTCTCCTTTTGACATAGTTTGTGCATAAGTCAAAATCTCAAAAAAAATTATATATTTTGATCTTGCGCTTTCATTTCCTTATCTAGCTAATTAAGAGTTTTTCACAAGCTAGACAAGTGATGGGGTCCTTTCCCATCACTTGATTTAGTTTTGTACATTATTTTGTAGTATACTCACTTATTGGCATGTTCTCTTTTTGCACACTAACCACGTCTTACTTTGCAACCCTAACAATCTTTCTTGTAGTTTCCCTCAAGTGTTCAAGCTTATTTTCAAGGAGGCCGTGGACATTTGGAGGACTTATCAAGTAGGTTAGGTCATGTGCCTTTTTGGGAGCTTGTTCTTTCAAGTTGTAGAATCATTTCATCCCTCTTGAGGCTCCCATAGTTTGAAGTAAATTCCATGTTAAGAGCATGTGTTAAGCTATAGCTAGAGTGGGCCTAATGGTTAAGAGCATGTGTTTCCTTCTAAGAGGTCACAGGTTCAAAACCAAAGGGGGGTAGAGTATGTATGCCTTCGTAGACTTAGCACTCAAATCGTTGCGCGGAAGTGCGTCTCTTGTCCCACAAACAAGGAAGTCTGATACAACAATTTGGTGTCTGGCTTGGTCATGACCTTAAAATTGGATAGTATTAATAATAATAGGTCCCTTGTCTCACAAACAAGAAACCGATTTGGTGTTAGGCTTGGTCGTGACCTTAAAATTGAATAATAATAATTATAATAATAATAATAATAACATATTATATCTTTCCCATTATCCCTTGGGCAGTCTTCTAAGAGGCTCTAACCTCATTGTAACACCATAATAACAAACATTTATGTTTTGTTGTGGGAGCGTGAATTTTACCCATGGCATCCTATCTCTCCATTAAGGAAGAGAGGCTTTTAGGTGGAGTGATTGATAACATTTCTATTTCTTTTATTTTCACATAACATGCATGCTCTAATTGGGAAGTAATGCAAATCGCATTTCGTTTCTTAAAGTTTGCTACAAGCTTGCACCATTTATCTTTGTTGCTACAAGCTACAAGTTCACATTCTATTTCAAAGCAATTTACTCTTATGCAAGCAACTCTCTTACTTCTAGCAAACTTTGACACATTTAGCTTGGCACTTGTCTAATAATCACTTATGCCTCATTGTTATGCTACATTTTTATATCTTGAATATTGAAGCATTGTGTATTGGACAAGTTTATTTTCCAAAGCAACTATTTACTTTTATGTCAAGCTAATTATCTTTTATTTTCTCAAGTTAAAGTTCCTTTTGCAAAGCTATTGTGGGCATCAATCTTATTTCAATTCACTTTCAAGCATTGCAATCTACCTTGGGAAATTTTACATGCATCTTACTTAGGCCCATTTTCAAGCATCACTAAAATCGACCTCCAACTTAAGTTGGTTGTATAGACTCTAGGGACCCTCCACCCCTATTGACTCTTCACTGTGAGATCTAGATTTCCGGGCGAGGGTGAGGTCTGGGGATAGGAGTTCAATTGAAACTTTGCTTTAGAATGCAACTAATAAAATAAACCAAGAGCACATCTACATCACAACTTTACTTTACTTGCAAATGCAATTCTCCTATTTATGCTATCTTGGATTTACTTGAGTCTAGTTTATATCTCTTTATTTCAAGAGGCATTTATTATGCAAGTATTGTGAATTCTTTTACTTTTACAACATCTAGCTTTCTTGTACTTGGAATATCTTTCATTGGTGCAACTCCATTTCAAAGTTAATTTACATATTTGTTGCTTTGATCATCATTTGAGCTCGTGAGTAATTGATGTCATTATCTTGTCATTTGGGAATTTACTTCCAAGTACTATTTCCCTTATAGTTGCAATTGATGTTTATATGCTTAACTTGGTCTAACATTTGATTTTTCAAGATTGTCTACCATTGTATCTTGATTTCATTTTTGAGCAAGCTATTGTTATTTACTTGAAGGCACTAGTCTATACTTTGAATATATCATTGAAATTGGCTCATTTATTCATATGCTTGCTTAATTCTTGAAAACAAGTTATTTTTGACAAGTAATCCAAATTAACATTAACTTAATCTCCTACAAATTCATATCATATAATTTTTCATTTAGGGACCACCCACCTTAGCTAACCTAGGAGATAGCTTAGACAAAGAGAGTTAGGATAGGTGACAGTCCCAACTCTTAGTTCTTGCCACCAACCACACCTTGTGGGGTTAAAGGCGTTTCTCACTAACCAGTAGGTGTGTGTGACGGCCTGCAAGTCAACATTTTTGGCGTCATTGTCAAGGACAAGTCTTCTTATACCTGGAAAATCGACCAATTTTTTGTTTTAGCATATTGGACTTTAGGATTAAATTCTTTCTCAAGTGGCGACTCCACTAAATTCAAATTTTGCAGGAGTTTCTATTAGGAGGCATTCAAGTGGTCTAGTTAGCCCCACTCTTGAGCTTGAAAAGCTATTTAGAGAGACGTTAACTAGACTCTCTCATTGTGGAACTCTTGCTAGTCTTGGGCAAGAGACTATTTCTAATATTCATTTGCTTTTTCAAGAACAAATAAAGCCTAGCATCATGAAAGAACTTTTTGCTCCTTGTGACTTCACTAACATAAATGGCTATCCTCACAATATCCTTGACAAGGCTATAGAAAAGGTTCCTTCTTTTCAAGGTAACAATGCCATTAGTGCTACATCACATGTGAAGAACTTCAATGTTTGCATTTTTAAACGGTGTAACACTGCTAACTATGAGGATGTAAAGATGAGACGTTTCGTTCTCTATTTAGAAGAGAATGCTCTTGATTGGCTCATTGAGCAACCAGTTAACTCACATAACTCCTTACAAGCCATAATAAATGCTTTTTTTGGAAAAAATTGGAGCGAAGAAAAAAGATAGGCATTTGAACAATGTTATTAGCAATATGAAGAAGAATGAGAATGAAACCATGGAGGAATTTAACAAGAGATTTAATGATTTGGTGAAAAGCATGCCCGCTACTGTTAAACCTCCTGATGAGTTTTTTTGTGCTCATATTCGGATGCTTTTGGTGTTGACACTGCTTATGAGTTGAGGAGGAAAGAGCCTGCAAATTTTGGTGTGGCTCAAACTGAAGCCTTGAAGATGGAAAGGGCTAGAAACCAATCAGGAAAATCTGAAATTCTTGGTTTCAATAGAGGGCCATCAAAATCTAATGACTCCAAAGGTAAGGCCAAGGAAGAGACTACACATGATCCTATCAAAGAATTAACCCAACTCATTTAGAGTATGGAGGCAAATCATACTACTCAAATGAATGTCATCCAAAATAGATTGGTATCCATGGAAAGGAATCAAGCTGGAAGATTCCAACATCGAGTAAATGATAGATGGCAAAAAAAAGGACCTCCCAATGAGCATAGGCCACCAAATCCACTTGAGTCTACTAACTTAGTTGATGATTCAATGCCTTATTGTAGACCTTGTGATGAAATACATGATGAACTCACTTGTCCTTATGCAAGAAGGATCCTAGAGGGAGAAATGGTTGGGACAAGTGAACAAACCAATGTGGTTGGAAAAAAACAACATTTGTCCTTGGAGAATTGGATGGGAGTTGTGGAGAATGGCCAAAAGATAAGTAAGAAGTCTCCATCCTCCCATAGTGTGAATAACTTTCAAGAGTTAGATAGGATCACTAAATTGTATGGGGAAAGCCTTCATCAAATCAAATTTTGGAGATAACCAAAGATAGAGAAAGCGCAAGAAATAAGGGAAGAGATCAAAATGCCCATAAAACTTTCACTCCACCCACATCTAAGCTGGATATTCACATGGGAGGATAGATAAATAATGCAAAGATTTTAGTACTTGGAACTGAAATCATGAAGATTCCCTCCCAAAGGTATAAGTTGTTAAAAGACATTGATGCACCTCATGGGAAAGAAATGTCAAATTTTTCTAAGGATAGATATGAGGATGCCCCTACCACTTTGCAAAGTAGTGATATGTGTAGAGATAACAGAGACCATCAACATTTTTCCATCACTATGTTGGTTAACAGAATGCTTTTGCACAATCGTATGTTTGACGCTAGGGCATCATCTTGTGTCCTAACTAAGAAGGTCATGAATCAGTTAAACTTGAGGATTTCTAGACCTTACCACAACATTTGCGATATGGATTCAAAAATCATTGAAGTTTGTGGTTTGATAAAGGATCTTCAAGTCCACTTGGTAGTATATCCTGATATTATGATCACCACGGATACTGTGGTGATTGATATGCCTGATGCTTGGGGGATGTTGTTGTCTAGAAAGAAGTGGGGAGCTGATATAGGGGGTGTAGAGTCTGAAGATTGTCCTATCGTGACATCCTTTTGCCCAATAATCCTTTCTTTTTCATATATATTTACCACTTAATAAAGCCATATCTACAAGATTTTGATGAAGGTGTGCATTAATATGTTTTCTTGTTCATATTCAGTTGTATACCCTATTGTTTTAATTAAAGTTGTAATTAGCTACCGAATCAGCCTGTTTCCGCAGCTAGTCCAGGATTTTGTAGCTGCCTTCATTGTTCGCGAGGTTCCAGAGTTCCAGTTTAGCAATGAAAGGTGCGGATGGATAGAAGATGACTCCCTCATGGATACCTTCCTATCCACTCGAAACTGTTTTCTAAAAGAGGCACAGGAGATCACGGTCAAACTCTGAGTCAACCACCGGATTAACACAGAACAGAGCCCGAGATCAGCTGAAACCTTATCGTTTTGCTTTCGAAATAGCAAAACGACAGTTTCATGATATAAGTTTAGATAGGGTTAAGAGATATTAGGCTTAGGATTCTCATACAGTTATGCAAGAGACATGCTATAAAGTTAATGGTCGCATTGTTATTTGGGTGCACGCCGAATGATATGTTTTCTGAACAATTTGTGACTTTCGTGTGAATGAATTTGGTTTCTGTGTGCAAGAATTGTACTGATTTGAAGCTCTGAACTGCTATGTGGAGGGCCCCTACAAACAGTGGCAGGTTTTAATCAAATACAATCTGATTTCCTTCAATTATTCAATTGCTTTGTTTTGTGTGATCATGTTGTATAATGATTTCAAATTGTTATCTGCATAACAACTCTACTTTTTTTATACCTAGATTAGGATGTTGTTTACTTTGCTTTATACCTGGTACTACACAGTTATTTCCTTTGCTTATTATCCAGCATAATTGAAGTGTGTCCAATTCATAGATGTTGCTTAGATTACGTTGTTTGAGCGGAAATTGAACAAGCGAGAAGACTTCTCCTAAAACAATTGAGTTCAACAGTGTTCCTTCATAGCTGCTAGAGTTAGATTCCATTTTGCACTTAGACAATTAGGAGGTGCAGCAAAGAGATTGAAAATCAAATCCCAACAATCTAACATAACTAAAATCACCCTCACATCATCCACAAACTGATTGAATAGAGATTAATTCCTAGGAAACTTAATCAACATCCTTAAGAATTACAACATTAATACAATTGACAAACATCACCTCCATCCTAGGACTAGACCTTGACAAATACATAACAACCTACTAAAACAACTTCTAAGCACATATTGTGTACCTATACTTCATCAGTCTACGCACCCTAGTTGACAGTTTATGACTGCCAATTCAAGGGCATTGAATTGACCAAACATTTTGGCGTCATTGCCGGGGAAGTATAATTAGAAGTCATAAAAAAAAACAACAAACAAAACCATCATTAGTTTTAAAACATGACATGCGTAGGGATAGAGACTCTAGGGGTAGTTTTGTAGGACAAGGAAGAAGTTTAATTCCCACAAATCCACTCACTCCACCACGATTTCGAGATTCAACACCACCTACTCAAACCCAAATTCCATTTAGGGGTCGACAAAGACTTCCTGAAGTCTCAAGATCAGAAATTCAATCCAAAACTTCACCTACTTCCTCTACTGAAGCTGTAATTGAAGAAAATCCTACATCCCCAACCACAGGAGTAATCTTTCTATCCCCCACTGGTGAACAAATCGTGGGAGAAGAATTAGAAATTCCTAGTGAAGAGGAGGGATTGGAAACTTATTCTGAACAACCATTGATAGAGGAACCAGAAAGATTAGAAGAACACTATCTTAGCTCTGAAGAATCTATCATGGCTGAAGAAGAAGGAGAAGTACATAATGTCCATGGTGAAGAGGATAGGATTGGAGGCAGAGGAAGAGGAAGAGGTAGAGGTAGAGGAGGGGGTAGAGGCAGGGGGAATCAAGATCTTTCGGGATTCCCTATTCTTGATGAAGATACAACCCTCACAATGAAAAATATATCACCCTCGATTCTTCCTAATTTCCATGGGAAAAGAAATGAAGATCCAAAGACATTTCTCTTCGAATTTGAAGTATTATGCAGATCATATGACTATCTACATGATGCTCAAAAGTTGAAATTATTTCCTGCCACATTAAAAGACTCAGCATTAAAATGGTTCATGAGTCTAGGAGTGCATTCCATAACAACATGGGCACAGATGAAGGAGGCTTTCTTGGGCAAGTACAGAGACTATTGTATGCCTAGTAACCTTAAAGATGAAGTCTTCAAAATGACACAGAAAGAAGATGAGAATCTTGAAGACTTGGTAGAAAGATTTGTTTATAATGTTAAAAGAGAAAAAATGGATAATTTGGATGAAGAAACCTTAAAATCTCTTTTACTCAGAGTCGTTAAAGATGAATGGATTGATCTACTTAACCTAACAGGAAAAGGAGATATCTCCCAACTCCCATTTGCAGATATTTGTGACTTGTGTGTACACATCTCAAGGGGCAAATCAAGAGTTGGAAAGAGTCCTAGAGACCCTATTTTATCAAGAATAAACAAGTCTGTAGCTGGGACAGTTAGTAGGGCAAGAATAGGAAATCTGCTTGACACCTTTAAAACAGATATTTTAGGGAGCTTAAGTGAACAAATAGACACCCTTAAAATACAAAACAAGCAAAATTCTGAGAATGTTGCATTATCTATCTTCTATCCCAAATGTCAAAAGAAACATGCTCTGAGATAATGTCCCTTAGACTCAAAATTCATAGAAACCTGTGTCATATGTGCAGATAATCATGATACAAAGGAATGTCCATCCTTACCAAGTCTCAAGGCTGTGTTCAATGACGAAGGAATCCGGAACCAGTAGACCCTCTCTACTTTTTAGCTAAAAGACCATGGTAAAACCCCCAACCAAATCAACCTCAAGGATTTAGACCACAACAATTTGCCCAATCTTCACAAAGTAATTGGAATCTAGCCTGGTAGCCTTGGGCTCTGCCACAATCACAACCTTGGAATCAAGGATGGCAAAATCCTTATGGAGCCTATGCTCAATATCAACAATACTCACCATCCTACATTCCACCACAATTCTTAACCTCGTCCAATCAAATTCCTCAAACCAATCAATTGCCACAAGTCCCAGTACAGAGTCAAAACCCGCAACTTTCCCTACCATTTCCACAAAAATCAAATCAACTACCCGCTCAACCACTTCCAAATCCTAATAATAAAGTACCACAACAACCAGTATACAACATGGAGGGTCAGAATCCTCAAACTTATGTAATAACCCCACTAGACCTAAACAATGTTCAATTAAGGTCTGGAAGGGTATTACCAAAAAAACCTCCTGTTGTCATTCAAAAAACAAAATCAGATCTTCAAAAACATAAGAATCAGTCAGAAGAAGGAGAGACCTCTCTCCCTCAAAAAGAAACTAGACAAACAGAAGAAATTCCAATAAATGCTCCTATCATAGAACAACCTTCAATATCAGTTAAACCACCTTTCCCAGAAAGATTAAAAATCGATGAAGGAGTAGAGAAACAAATTATCTTCCCTTATTATAATATGATGGACGAATTGAAAAAGTCTGTATTAAGATTCCTTTATTGCAAGCCATAAAAGAAATACCAATTTTTGCAAAAACATTTAAGGAATTAAGTACACAACGATCAGGAAGAAAAAGAAAAGATATAAAAAAAATCAGTCGGTCAGAAAAATTGCAGACATTATGATGGGGAAGACAACAATCCAAAAATATCTAGACCCAGGAAGCCCCATTGTAAAAATTCACATCAATGGAACTGAAATGCCAAACACACCGATTGACCTAGGGGCAGCCATAAACATAATGAAAAAACAAGTTATGGACACACTTAGGCTTCCTAATCTTCAATACACACCAACTTTGTTGCAATTAGCAGATAGATCTGTTATTAAACCAAATGGTGTGTTAGAGGATGTTTGTGTATCCTTAGATCTTGGGAATAGCCTGTTGATTTCATCGTCTTAACACCCAAGAAGAATCTAGAAGGACACCCCTTAATTCTAGGAAGACCTTGGTTGGCTACAACAGATACTTTCATCGGCTATAGGTCAGGTGATATGTTTATCTCAGATGGAAATTCTACAAAGAAATTTACATTATACCCCCCTGCAAGAACAACAATAAATACAAAAACTGAAGAATGGATAGAAGATGGAGAAGACATACAACCTATTTTTGTCACTGAACAAGTAAAAGAGGAAGACAAACTTTTAAATCTGCTAGAAAATAATGAATCTTCCTCACATTATGAGCGTAGTTGAAATGAATATCTCTCCTCCAAACAAGTATCATTGTTGTTCATGGAAAAATTTGGGAATTCCTCGATAGAAATCTTTCCACGAAAAACCTTAATTATCAATGAAAATTTGGAAGACATTCAAAAGAAACAATTGATAGAAATTTTACAAAAACATTCTTCTGCTTTTGCATGGGAATACACTGACATTTGAGGGATTGATCCTAAAACTTGCATACATCATATCGACATTGAACAAAATGCAAGACCAATTAGACAACCTCAGCGAAGAATGAACCCAAATCTAAAAGAAGTTGTTAAAGAAGAATTGCAGAAATTATTAAATGTAAAATTCATTTATCCAATATCTGACAGTCAATAGGTTTCACCCCCAGTAATCGTCCCTAAAAAGAATTGAAAATGGAGAGTATGCATCGATTACAGGGAATTGAATAAAGCAACATTAAAAGACCACTTTCCGCTACCTTTCATAGACCAGGTCTTAGATACTTTAGCAGGAAAAATATATTTTTCCTTCTTGGACGGGTTCAATGGATACAACCAGATTCAGGTGGCCCCTGAAGATCAGGATAAAACCACATTCACTTGTCCATGGGGAACTTATGCTTACCAGGTACTTCCCTTTGGGTTATGTAATGCTCTTGCAACATTCCAAAGGGCAGTCCTTGGCATTTTCTCTGACCTTATCCATGATTTTGTGGAGGTATACATGGATGATTTCACAGTCTATGGAGATTCTTTCAATGAAGCACTAGGGAACCTGGAGAAAGTTTTAATAAGATGTCAAGAAACAAACCTCTCATTAAGCCATGAAAAATGTTTCATGATGTTTAACGAAGGAATTGTTTTAGGTCACCATATTTCCGGAGATGGAATTAAGGTAGACTCATCTAAGGTGGAAGTCATTTCCAAGTTATCAGTGCCAAGTTGTCAAAAGGATGTCAGAAGTTTTCTCAGTTTTACCGGATATTATAGAAGATTTATAGAAAAGTTCACAAAAATTGCATCCCCACTCTTTAAATTACTTACAAAAGATTGTGAATTCAGTTGGGATTCTGAATGCCAAGTTTCCTTTGAAACATTGAAAAAGAGAATTTCTGAAGCACCCATCTTAAAAGGACCTAACTGGAAATTGTCTTTCCATATCTCAACAGATGCTTTAGATTCAGCCTTAGGAGCTGTTTGGGGACAAAGAGATCTCACTCGTTATGCCATTTATTATACCAGTAAAAATTTAACCCTTGCAGAGTTAAATTATATTGTAACCGAGAAAGAGTTCTTAGCTGTGATTCATGCCATTAATAAATTCAGACATTATATAACTAGATACGAAACATTTTTCCACACAGACCATTCTGCCATTAGATACTTAATGAATAAACCAGTCACTAATGGAAGAATAACCAGATGGCTCCTACTTTTACAAGAATTTAACATAACCATTCTAGATAGGCCAGGAAAACAAAACACAATTGTTGACTTTCTATCTAGAATATAAAATGAAAACAATGATCGACCCGTCGAAGATAAATTTCCTGATGAATATCTTTTTGCAGTATCTACTAAATCACCTTGGTATGCAGATATTGCTAACTATTTGGCCACAAGAAAAATGCCATTTCATTTAACTCCTAAAGAAAAAGAAGAATAGTCCACAATAACACATCCTACTCATGGATAAATGAAGAATTGTATAAGACAGGACCAGACCTCATCATCAGAAGATGTGTTCAGGAGGACGAAATACCAGAGATACTAAAAGCTTGTCACGATGAGCCATGTGGAGGACATTTTTCTGACAAGAGAACTGCTTACAAAATCCTTCTTTTAGGATATTATTGGCCTTCCATTTTTAAGGACACCAAAGAATATGTTAAGAGATGTGACAGTTGTCAGAGAATGGGCAAACCTACTCCTTCAAATGAGATGCCATTGCAACCACAAGTACTTATCAAACCATTTGAAAAATGGGCACTGGATTTTGTTGGACCAATCAGCCCACCTTCAAAGCAAAAGAAGTATATTTTGGTATGTATTGATTATGTCACTAAATGGGTAGAAGCTAAAGCACTTCCTTTTGCTACTGAAAATACTGTAGTTTCATTTCTTTTTGAGGATATTTTTACTCATTTTGGTGTGCCAAGAGAAATTGTAACAGATCAAGGGACACAGTTCACATCCAGACTAGTGCAGAAGCTTGTGGACCAATACAAGATAAAACATCAGAAGTCAACTCCATATCATCCACAAGCCAATGGACAAGTTGAATCCACAAATAAAGTGATTGAAGCTATCCTTACAAAGACTGTACATCTACACAGGAAAGACTGGGTGGAAAAACTTCCAGAAGCCTTATGGGCCTATAGGACTATGTGGAGGAATACTACAGAACATACTCCCTATGAACTTGTTTATGGGAAGCAAGTCTTACTTCCAATAGAGTTCCAGATCCAGACCTATAAGACAGCAGTCTAGTTGGATCTTGACTTGTCAGAAGCTCAGAAGCAAAGGATGACACAATTAAATGAGCTCAATGAGATCAGACAAGAAGCCTTTCAGAGGACCAGTTTAGTGCAACAACAGAGGTCAAGATGGCATGATAAGTACATTAAAGAAAGGAAGTTTCATCCGGGATATTGGGCATTGCTCTTTGATTCAAAATTCAAAAACTTTCAAGGGAAATTCCAAACCCATTGGCTTGGACCTTATGAGGTTGAGAATATCTTTGATAATGGTGCAGTTAGAATCAGGATTATTGATGAAGAAAGAACTCCTCTACTGGTAAATGGACATCGACTCAAGCTTTAGCAAAAACCATTAATAAGAGAGGAATTTGTCAAAATATTTCAGGATAATTCAGAACTAAAGATGGTAAAGAAGAATTCTTCTTCTTTTCCACCTTAGAAATTTTCATTCAGTTTGTTTCTTCAAACAAAAAAATAAATTGTATAATCATGAAAACCAACATGTTGTTGGCACGTTTATACAAAAAATTTAAAGTGAAAACCAATTTATTGTCACTTCAAATTTTCTTTTCAAAAAAAATATATAATAAAGCTCATCGACTAAAGTTTTCTTTCTCTTAAGCTGCAGAAACAACAACTTTTTGCAATTCATCCAACTTTCTGTAGCTTGGACAAGTTTCCGCAGCCTAATAATTTTGAAGTCTACAAGAACGCTTGATGATCTGGATTAAAGGACAGTTGACAACAATGCACCTGCAGAAGATCAAAGGACAGCAAATGAGGTTAACAACAGAAGATTAAAGGTATGTGTTGCTTTAATTTAACAATAGGGAAAGATATATAGCATGTATGAGTAAGGAAATACAGTACTAAAGTGCAATCATTATAACCTAAGGGTAATGGCTATCTAACGAAATATCATATGCCACCACTCTAAAGGTCATGTCACGACCTTGTGCCAAATCTGCCAAATTAATTATCAAATCATAAGTTTGAATGCGCCTAACGGTTGAATCCATTTCCATAATCCTCTTGATAACCCATCCATTCTTCCCTATTCCTACACTCCTCTATTCTTTCACAATCACACCATCTTTCCGCCAGCCAGCAAACCCAACCAGTCCCATTTTCCTGTCAAGGTAGCCAATCTTCGAGGCAAAGCATCCTTCAGCATGGGGGTAATTGTTCGGACTGAGCCAGCAGGGAAGCAATTCCTAGAGGGGTACCCACAAACTAGGGAGTTGCTGCAAAGAAGACAATGGCTGCAATTCATTGAGAAGTTTAGCAGTTTCCACAAAGAGGTAACCAAGACATTTGCACATTCTTTGATGGAATGGAGGCCAAAATTGGGGACATCAAGCTCACAGTAACAGAGTCTATGATTGTTGAGGCCACCGAGTTGCCAAGGCATGGAGAAAAATGGTTTAAAAACAGAGGGATTGATAGCGAAGACTAGAGGGTTTTCCTTAAGAATCCAAACATGGACACAACGGTCTACAAAAAAGGTATTCCAAGCTCTGCTCTTAAAAATAAATGGAGAAACTTATTGTTTGTGCTTCAGAAGTTTATCACTTGTGAGGGTAGGTTTGGACAAATGTACCTTTATCATGTTACAATGATGATACACTTCCTGGAGGATCATCAAATGAACCTCCCCTATTTTCTCTTGAATAGCCTCAGGAAAATGGCTACAAATGTTCAGAAGAAAGTTCAATGCATAGAAAACACCATGTACCATCATGGTTTGGTGAAAATATTGGTCGAATTTCACCTCCGAAGTACAGGGGATGACTGGGAAAGTTTCTTAATAAGGAACCATTTCGAGGAAAAATCCCCAGAAAAACCAAGTAGCAGCAGGGCCCTCAGGGGGAGAAAAAGAACCATAGAAATGACAAAGGAACAAGCACCTCAAACTCAGACAGAGGTAACAGAAGAAGAGCTGCCTATAGTAAAGATTTTGCAGAGAATGAAGAGGGGAAACCCTAGAAGAAAGAAAGCTTGCCCAGGAAAAGAACTCTCATGAATTGAAACCTCTCCTCTAAAAGGAAAATCAGAGAATAAGAGGAGGAAAGTGCAGAAAATACAAACCCCAGGGTTGAGAAGGAGCACAAGGTTGAGCACGACTCAACAAACAACCCCAAAAACTACAGAATACATCAACCTGGAGGAAAATGAGCCGACTGAAGAGGAGCCAACAAAAAACACTCCGACAGAGATTGAGCCAATAGAGGATGAGCCAATTGGAAGCCCTGGGTATTCTCCAAAAGGGTCACCAAGATCATCACCACAACCTTACAACTCACCTCTAGGAAGCCTGATACATAGTCCAAGTATTGACCCTGCACAGCAGGAAATATATGACTACATAGAATCACTGGAAAGGAAGGCGACAACAACAAAGGAGACAATACAAAGCCTTGGAGAAGGAAGCAACCAAGTGAATGAACAATTGGCCTCAAACATATTGAGCAGGAGATCTTTGAACTAGAAACACTGAATCGGTATCTTAAAAATCAAAATCAAGACCTAAAGACACAGAGTGATACAGATCGCCAAGAGCGACAATCTAATCCTACATCTAAGTTTGTGGTATAAGAAAAACAAGAAACTGAAGAAAGAGAACAAAATTATGCAAAGAGAGATAATCAGTTTAAAGTACAAAATCCTAATGAGGAAGCCTAGAGTTCTAATCTCTGCCAAAAAGAAGAAAACAGTGAAACGGGGAGATAACAAACAAGAGACACAAGTAGAAGACAAGGAAGAAGTGTATGAGGACATACAACATCTCCAGTCTGGGGGAATGTAGAGTCTGAAGATTTTCCTACCGTGACATCCTTTTGCCCAATAATCCACTCTTTTTCCTATATACTTACCACTTAATAAAGCCATATCTACAAGGTTTTGATTAAGGTATGCATTAGTACGTATTCTTGTTCATATTCAGCTATATACCCTATTGTTTTAATTAAAGTTGTAATTAGCTACCGAATCAGCCTGTTTCCGCAGCTAGTCCAGGATTTTGTAGCTACCTTCATTGTTCGCAAGGTTCCAGAGTTCCAGTTCAGCAACGAAAGGTGTGGATGGATAGAAGATGACTCCCTCATGGATACCTTCCTATCCACTCAAAACTATTTTCTAAAAGAGGCACGGGAGATCGCAGTCAAACTCTGAGTCAACCGCCGGATTAACGCAAAACAGAGCCCGAGATCCACTGAAACCTTATCGTTTTTCTTTCGAAATAGCAAAATGACGGTTTCACGATATGAGTTTAGATAGGGTTAAGAGATATTAGGCTTAGGATTCTCATACAGTTATGCAAGAGACATGCTATAAAGTTAATGGCTGCACTGTTATTTGGGTGCGCACCGAATGATATGTTTTCTGAACAATTTGTGACTTTCGTGTGAATGAATTTGGTTTCTGTGTGCAAGCATTGTACTGATTTGAAGCTCTGAACTGCTATGTGGAGGGCCCCTACAAACAATGGCAAGTTTTAATCAAATACAATCTGATTTCCTTCAATTATTCAATTGCTTTGTTTTGTGTGATCATGTTGTATAATGATTTCAAATTGTTATCTGCATAAGAACTCTACTTTGCTTTATACCTAGATTAGGTTGTTGTTTACTTTGCTTTATACCTGGTACTACACAGTTATTTCCTTTGCTTATTATCCAGCATAATTGAAGTGTGTTCAATTCATAGATGTTGCTTGGATTACGTTGTTTGAGCAGAAATTGAACAAGCGAGAAGACTTCTCCTAAAACAATTGAGTTCAACAGTATTCCTTCATAGCTGCTAGAGTAAGATTCCATTTTGCACTTAGAGAATTAGGAGCTGTAGCAAAGAGATTTAAAATCAAATCCCAACAATCTAACATAAGTAAAATCACCCTCACATCATCCACAAACTGATTGAATAGCGATTAATTCCTAGGAAACTTAATCAACATCCTTAAGAATTACAACATTAATACAATTGACAAACATCACCTCCATCCTAGGACTAGACCTTGACAAATACATAATGACCTACTAAAACAACTTCTAAGCACATATTGTGCACCTATACTTCATCAGTCTACGCAACCTGGTTGACAATTTATGGTTGCCAATTCAAGGACATTGAATTGACCAAACAAGGAGTAGTTTGCAAATGGATCCAAGTTATGCTACCATCCCGAATAGTGAGGGCATCATGGATAGATTGGATAGGGAGTTGGAGAGAAAGTATCATGTGGAAAATCCCAAGGAGCCTCATAATGAAATTGTGTATGAATTTGATGACTTGGGAAATTATGCTATCTTGGCTAATTCTATTTCTCCTTTGGAGAAGGAGGTGGAAAGTAAGAAAGATTGGATTTAGCACAAGAATTTTAATAGTGCCCATTCAAAATTTGGTAAGGCTATTGGAATTGTCCTTACCTCCCCTCTTGGTCATATATTCAAGTTTGCCTATAGATTGGAATTTGATGCAACTAACAATGTAGCAGAGTATGAAGCTTTATTTTTAGGTCTAGAGTTGGCCAAAGAGTTGAAAATTAAATTGTTTAGTATAAAGGGGGATTCTGATTTAGTCATGCTTCAAGTAAAGAGTCAATTTGCATGCAAGAATGATAGATTGAAGAAGTATCGCAATGTCGTTTGGGATAATATGAAATATTTTGATGCATTAAATCTTCAAGCAATTCCAAGAGAAGGAAATAAACAAGTTGATGATATGGTTGTTGTTGCATCTACTTTACAGCTTGGAGAGAACTTAATGGATGATAAGATTAATATGGAAGTTATCTTTAGACCATCAGTTCTCGATAATATTGAGCATTGGAAAATCTTTAATGATGAAAGCCAAGTGATTCGATTTTTTTATAATATGGAGGAATTTTCTTATTTTAAAGTTGCCTACAAAGAAAAGGGTTGCAGTATGAGTGTAATGTTGTGTCAAATCCCACTCCTAAGGATCGTGTAGCCATGGAAGCAAATGCTTGATAGGCATGATGTTACAAAGACAAAAGATGATAAGAAAAATCACCCAAGAGAATCCATTGAAGTAAACGATGGCACTCCTCATGATCCAAAGATTATTAAAATAGGGAAGAGTACCACTAAGGAAGAAAGGAAGAAATTGATAAATTTACTTCAAGATATAGAGATGTTTTGGCTTTTTCATATGATGAGTTTGTTGACCATTGGGGTGACACCTAATGATTATATGAAAACTCCACGCCCAAAGATGATCCAGAGGACAATTGTACCATCATATATCATCAGTCAACAGAGTTTTCTAACTCTACTTCTATCTTCTCATCATCTTTCTTGTACCCGGATTCCACACCCAGCGGGGAATTGTAATAAGTGATACTAGTAATGATGAGTTTTTAGTCGATAACAGGCCTAGGATGTTGGGACTCGATCAACAAACGAATACACCTTGGAGTGTTTTTTTATCTGGTTAATTATCCTTTTTTTTCAAAGGCGGATAATTTTTTGGGTTTCTTCACTCACATTTTACCCCAAATTCGGGGTGACGGTTTGAAGGTTGAGCCCTTAACACATCTTAGTGTCTAGAGTTGATGTATATTACCATACTAGATCACACAAAAAAATTCGTGGAATTTGGCTAGGTCTAAGTAGGATTTTTAATAATTAAAAATTTCCCGCAAAACGGGATTTTTAATTATTTTCTATGTAATGATGTAAATAAGTGGCCTTAAGAAATGTCTAGGGCGTGTGACTACTCAAAATTCATCCTTAAAGACCCAGCATTATCCTAGGACCCACTTTGGGGGTCAAAAACCGACTTATAGTCCCTCAAAAGCCGATTTTCCTAATGTCAGTGGCAAAAATGAGGAAAAAAATTCAAAAAATTGAATAATTTATAAAATTTATAAAATTTTCAATAGTCAAAATAAGTCAAATTTTGACATGGAAAGTTAAAGGAATATCAAAGGTGATGTAGCAACAATGTGGGGCCCGCCGCCCACCACATAAAGTACAACAGAAAGTCAAAGTCAAAGTGCCAAGCAAGTGAAATGGGCCAATGTTGAGTTCATACGTATGGTTAAAGTTCATTTTTTATTTAATGGTATGGATTAAAGTGTAAAGTTAAAGTAAATAAATGGGGAGGGGACCCATTTCTCTTCCTCTTTTGAATACGTATAACTCAAACAAAAATAAATTATGCACATGCCAAATAAAAGACCACGCAGCCAAAGAAACTACCTCCACGTTGGACAAAGATATCTCCACGTAGGTCACAAAGGATCAACACACTATTTGGAATATTCGATTGAGGATATTATGGGAGCGTGTCTCCCCATTTCTTCACCTGTCCATCCACTTGTACGCAGAATTATTGGCAACCCACATGTAGATCAGACCTGGCATTTGTCTTGTGATCTCCTCCCTCTCACCACTTGGCATTTGGTTTTTCATTGGGATTTTCTCCCAGGTTCTTATAAATGTAACACAGCTCTCATTGTGGAGCATGGTTTTTGAAGCTTGAGCTTATTGTTACTATACCGAAATTGTTATTGAACTAAATAAAGTGAAAGATTTTGGGGTTACTAGCTTCTCTTGTGGTGCATTCTTTGGTTGATGAGGTATACTTGTTTCATTTGATGTTATTAATCATTTGATTTTACATTGTTATCTAGTTGGTTTTTTGTGCATTTGCCTAAGGGCATTATTGTCTAGGGAGGAGACATTTGCAGCTATCTCAAATCTCCTTTGGGCTTGGTATATTTTGTCCTCTTGTTATAGCTTGTTATTTTCGGTTGAATGACAAGCTCAACATGGCCTCTATATGTCAAGTCCCTTTTGCACTAACAATTGGTTTGCAGGCATTTGTGTGTTCAAAGGATAAGTTGCCAAGTCTATTAGAGTGTGACGACTTCTTTGGTTGGAATAGTCACCTCCAAGGATATCAAAGATCCCACAAGTTGTTCAAGCCAACAATTTCATAAAACATCAAGAGATTTATTTAGAAAAGGAGTTTCATGAGCCCTTTGCTTATTTTCCATCTCGAAAAAAAATCATATATTTTCTTCTCTCATTTGTGTGCATATTAATTTTATCTCGGTGCATATTAATTTTGTCTCGCATTTGAGGCTAAGTTGTTGGATTTAAATCCTAACTCTCACTCACTAAAATCAGCTCTTTCAAGCTAATCTTAGTGAGGGAATTTGTAATATAAAGTGTATTTTATATTTGCATTGGGTTTCTAACTCTTTCCTTCTCATGCATGTGATTTCATCTCACATATTTCAGCACTATTTCTTTTGCATGCTAACTCTTTTGCTTGCTTTCCTATAGATGTTCTTGGAGGCAATTCAAGTTTGAAGAAAGAGAGCTAAAGCATAAGCTACGGAACCCTTTTCCATTTGGAAACTCAAGTCCAGGTACCTCTTTCTTATCACTTCACCTCTTCTTTTAAAGCCTCATTCTTTTGAAGAATTGTAACCATCATTCACCTCAAGGGTTTAGGCCTTTACTTTGTAACATCTCACAAGTAAATCTTTAAAATCTCACACTTGTAACTTTGGGAAAGAATAAGTTTAAAGTGCATATTGTAAGCTTTTCCCAAGCCCCTCATTTCTATAAGAGGGTCTCATTTTCTAATAAGATAAAAAAAATTGATGGAGGGAGCTTGGGATTTTTCCCATGGCATGCCCCTTCCTCATTTAGAGGAGGGATTCTTGTGGATGGCCTAATCTTGCTTTTAGTTTTTCTTAAGCTTTCTAGCTTTTAAATTTCATATTGTGCATACTCAAAATCAACACAATTCACTCCACATGCGATTTTTTATTAATCTTGTATTTGAATTCTCACATGCATACGCTCTCAAGTTTTGCAAACTATTTTTCTTTGAAGCATTTGCATGACGCATTAGTTTAATTTGGGGAATTAACACAATTTGCACTTCATCTAGGCATTTTAGTATAGGAAGGCCCCAAGCCTCACTAAAACTTACCTCCAACTTAAGTTGGTTGAATAGACTTTTAAGGACCCTCTACCTCTATTGACTCCTCATTGTGAGATCCAAATATTTGCGCGACGATGAGGTCTGAGGACTAGAGTTCAATTGTAACTTTACCTGAGCACTAATTAATAAAATAAACCAAGAACTCATTCCATCACATTTTCTTTGTTTGCAAAGTTCTTAAATTTCTTGCTATCTTGATGGTTTAAAGTCTCACATGCAAATCTTATTTCAAGAGGCACTTTGGATGCAAGCATTGTAATGTCTTTTAATTTTGCAACTAGTTTAATTTTTCTTACTTGGAAACTGACTTATCTTTTGGTTTAATTGCATATTGTCATGAATAGTTGATTTCACTTTCAAGTACTGTTATTTTGGGTTGCAAACTTAATTGCATGTTGCCATCTTGGTCTAACATTTGAGTTCTTTTTGTATCCTTTTAAGCTAGATAATTTCCATGCTTTGATTTGTAGACTTATTCATCTTGAAAGCACTTAAAATATCTTGTGCGAACAATTTATTGTTTCACTTTTCAGGGTTATTTTGGCTTTCCATTTGAAAACATTTCACTTCATTTTAAGCAAAATACAATTTCATTTCTTAAAGAGCAAATACTTCGAAGGCACTAGTTGTTTATGTATTTCATGCTTATCTTATGATAGTTATTGCTCATATCAGTTTTTGCTTATAAATCTTAAAGAGATAATCTATTTAACTCTAACAATTCTCCTAGAAACTCACATCTTTTTTTTTACTTAACTTTTCATTAGGGACCACCCACCTTAGCTAACCTAGGAGATAGCTCAAACAGAGAGAGTCAGGATTAGTTTGACAGCCCCTTCTCTAAGTTCCCTGCCACCAACCACACCTTGTGGGGTTGAAGGATTTTCTCACTAACTTGTAGGTAGGTGTAGGCGGCAGGGTCAACAAAGTTGAAATCATATAGGGAGGATGTTATGGAACATACTATCCCTCTAAAAAATGAAAATTACAAACCCTTTAGGCAAAAACTTAGGCAAATAAATCCTAAGTTAGCCCCCTTGGTGCAAAAGGAATTGCAAAAGATGCTCCAAGTTGGAATTATAGCTCACACTAGGCATTCCACATGGTGTTCAAACTTGGTTATTGTGAGAAAGAAGAATGGGTCAATCAGGCTATGTGTAGATTTTCGAAATCTTAATTTAGCTTGTAAAAAGGATAATTACCCTTTACCTAACATGGAAACATTATTGCAAAGGGTAACAGGATTTGGAATGATGTCTTTATTAGATGGATTTTCAAGGTATAACCAAGTCATGGTGAAGAAGGAGGATAGACATAAAACAACACTCACCACACCATGGGGTACTTTTGAATATTTGAGGATGCATTTTGGATTAACGAATGTTTGAACAACTTTTCAAAGGGCTATGAACTATGCTTTTAAGGGTCTAATTGGGAAATTCATTCAGCTTTATCAAGATGATTTAACTGTTTTTTCTAAAAAAGGAATTCTCATATAAGCCATCTAAGACAAATTTCTTTATAGGTGTAGAGAATATGGAATATCCTTAAATCCTACTAATTTTTTTTTTTGGAGTTGCTGAAGGGAAGTTGCTTGGTCACATCATTTCCAATGATGGGATCAATACTGACCCTGAAAGAGTTGAGGCAATTCAAAATATTCCTTTGCCTCACAATATTAAATCCCTTCAATCCTTCCTAGGAAAGATGAACTTTCTTAGAAGGTTCATTCCAAATTATGTTGAAATTGCTAAACCCATTCAAACCCTTTTAAAGAAAGATGCTAAGTTTGTTTGGGAAATGAAGGAAGAAAAGGTTTTCAGGAAATTAAGGATTCTATTGTTAAAGCACCTGTTCTAGTGAGCCCCAATTATTCAAAGGAGTTCTTGATTTTCTCTTTTGCATCTGAAGATACTATTATTGGAGTGTTGCTTCAAAAGAATAATGAAGGGTATGAGCAACCCATTGCTTTTATGAGTAGATACCTTCAAGGGTCTGAGTTGAAATATAGCACCATGGAGAATCAAGCTTATGCCCTAGTCAAGTCTCATAAGCAATTTAGAGTTTATGAGGGATATTCTAGAATAATTGCATTTGTACCCCACTCTGTTGTGAAAGATATTTTAACTCAAATTGATTGCTTAGGAACCAAGGCTATGTGGGTCTCAAAGATTCAAGAATATGATTTAGATATTAGACCTACCAAGCTGGTAAAGGGCCAAGGGTTGGCCCAAATCTTGACTGAGGAGAATGAGAAGGCATTAGGAATGATTTGGAATAAACTTCATCAGAACTTCAAAGATTAAGTCAACTTGAATGGTATAAATACATTATTTATTATTTGCAAATTTTGCCATGTCCTAACCATTTAGTTGGTCATAAAAGAAGAGCATTAAGGCTAAGAGCAACTAAGTATTGCATTGTGAAGGATTGTCTGGGTTGGAGAAATCCATAGGGGGTCGTACTTACATGTGTTGATGATGTGTAAGCCAAAAAGCTTCTTACTGAGTTTCACTCAGGATTTTGTGGAGGACATTATGCTGCTAGGACTACTACCCACAAAATCTTGAGAGTTGGTTATTTTTGGCCTTCCATTTTTGTTGATGTGCACAAATATGTTAGAGGTTGCCAAGCTTGTCAACTATTCACTGGGAAGCAAAAGTTAGCTTCTTTGCATGTTCAACCTGTGGTCGTGGAAGCTCCCTTTCAACATTTGGGACTTAACTTTATAGGGAAATTTAATGAAAATTCAAGTAATGGCTACTCATGGATTTTAACTACAACTCATTATTTTACTAAATGGGTAGAAGCCATCCTACCAGACACGCCATAGACAAAGTAGTGATGGACTTTCTTGAAGATAAGATTATCACTCGTTTTGGTGTCCCTGCCAAGATTACAACCAACAATGCCAAGGATTTTAGCTCTACTGAATTCTCATCATTTTGCTTTAAGTATGGTATTGTTTTATCCCATTCATCAAACTACTATCCTCAGGGTAATGGCCTAGCTGAGTCTAGCAATAAAAATTTGATCACCATCATCAAGAAGATAGTAGGGGATAACAAAAGGGCATGGGATAGCAAAATTAAATATGCTTTGTGGGTTGATAGGATTACAAAGAAGAGTTCAACAGGAAAGAGTCCCTTTGAGTTAGTTTATGGCTTGGATGTTACCCTTCCCGTGCACTTAAGGTTACCAGCTTACCAACTTCTACAAAGCTTTACATCTTATAAAGATGTTGTGCAAAATAGAATTAACCAAATTGTAGAATTCGATGAAACCAGGAGGAGAGTTTTTGAACATTGTTGTAAAAATCAATCAAAAGTTAAAAGAAATTTTGACAAATCATCTAAGAACATAAAACTTTCTAACAGTGATATGGTTTTGTTATGGGATCACAGGAATGAAAATTCGGGCAACCATGGTAAGTTTGATAGTTTGTGGCTTGGACCATACATTGTCAAAGAAGCAGCTAGACAAAATTCCTACCATTTGAGCACCTTGGACGGAGAATGATATATGCCTTTTGTTGGTGGATGCAAATTCCAAGTTCTTGCACACTATCACTTTCCATCTAGTATGCATCCTCATATGGAGCCAAATGTTGACCACTAAAGTAGCACCTAAAGATTATCTGAAGACTCCATGCCCAAGGATGTACCAAAGGTTGCGTGTACCATCAGAGATCATCATACTACTAGAGTTTTTCAACTCTACTTCTTCTTCTTATGAGGAGTCGAGTCATATAACAGGCATGGGCAGCTTGGGACCTTATCATCAAATGAGTCTTACTTTAGGAGGTTTTTTTTTCACTTGCTTAATTATCATCTCCTGACGACGCCTTGGTAATTAATTAAGTTTTTCCCTCCAGGCATAACCTTAAAGCCAGAGTACGGCTTGATGGTGAGGCTTTGGGTGAGTCCTAGTGTCTAGGGTCATTGTCTATTACCATACTAGATCACACAAAAAATATTATGGAACTTCATTAGGTCTAAAGGGCCATTTTTTAATTTTTAAAATTTTTCACAGGGCGAAAATTGGAATAAATTTTGTATATGAAATGTAATAAGTGTTGTCTAGAGAAGTTTTTTGGGGCATGAGTGATAAAAATTAAATCTCTCACCCTCAAATTTCTACTATGACACACTTTGAGGAGTTAAAAATATGTTCTAGACCCTCAAAACCTATTTTTCCTAAGTTTAGTGGAAAAAGTGGCAATAAATTAAGCCAACAATTAAATAAATGGAGAAAAGTAAATATCCACACATGTTAAATGATGAGGAAATGAGGTCGAAAATCATTGAGGAGTTAAAGTGAAGTTCCAAGGTGATGTGGACTCCTAGATTCAAGGAAAAGACGTGCTCCAAAGAAATCAAATTCCATGGAGGGGACCACGAGTTTCTCAATGGAAAACACAATAAATGAGGGAAATTCGAATTTCCTTGAAGAGTAAATTGTTTTGGTGGGCTTCGGACTTGGAGTTTCATTGGCGATGAGTGGAGAGTGTTGAAGAAAGTGTAACTAAGTTCAGTCTTCATAATGACATGATCTTTGTATTTGATGTAATAAAAGGAAATAAATTATTTTTGTAATCATGATACATGGGTTTCATGAGCAAGAAGTGTCACTAGGTGAAAGACTTCTTCTTGATGTCTTTAGGATTTATTTATAAGTCAAAGAGTCATGTCATGTGTATAGAAACGCTTCATGAGTTTATGTAAATATGTACAAGTCTTCATAGTTGTCTGCCAGCCCTCCAAGACCAAGATCAATGCCTCAAGACAAGCCTATCAAAGTCTGCAAGCAAAACGATAAGGAGATGTTCATGTCGGCTCCAAATAAATGAATTAAATATATAATTATGTCATGTCGGCTGGAAAGAATAGACACATCGGTTCATAAGGTAATGTTGGCTTAGATTATATGTGCACAACCACTATAAATACCATGTTGGGGTATCCGCAAATAAAAAGACATAACTCGCAAATACCT
This sequence comes from Pinus tabuliformis, assembly GCA_031772625.1. Lineage (NCBI taxonomy): Eukaryota > Viridiplantae > Streptophyta > Pinopsida > Pinales > Pinaceae > Pinus > Pinus tabuliformis. Next base: position 967,361,313 of record CM062806.1, on the reverse strand, counting down.
CTGAATTTCTGAATGAAGGAGTCGCAATTAGGCTTGACTGCACCTCGTTTGGGGTTTAGGTGCAGTCTTGACCTTGGCCTAATGGAGCAGGAATAACCTTGTATAGTGGATGCTGCAATGATTAAAGGATTAGACATTCTCGGCATCTCTGTTTTGGCATACGGATCTACGTAGACATATCACAATTGCACAGCTAGTGATCTCGGCATACCTGTAAGGATCTCGGCTGAATGGAGCAGCGAAGATCTCGGACAAAGGCACAGTGTGTTAATAGATCTCGCATAGCAGTCTTGGCATACCTATGATCTGAAGATATCCTCGCATGGAGAAAGCATCAAAGTCTAAGCATGTCACTATCGGGATATCTATCTCAGATAGAAGGATCAAGACAAGAGGATGCAGAGATCATGTTGGTCTTAGGTAGATAACATATAGGCTCGATCACAGTGATATAAAGGATTTAGAATACACCACAGTGAGACTCAGATCTATATCCCACTGTCTCAGCATAAGGAGCAGTATTGCAGTCTATAAGGAGAAACAATACTAAAGCTCCAGCAAACTGATAATGAAGGAATGATATAGTCTCGAGATCATAACAGGAACAAGGACTACTTGATGAGAAGCAGTGATGAGAACCACTATCTCGATAATGATGAAGATATAAAACACAGTCATCATGATGAAGACTTCAATGAAGACCTCGTTGACATAATGTAATGACTGTCATAATGAAGTGCATCAATGAAAGCATAGAGATCACAGTGAGGATCTCAATGGATCTCATTGATATGGAGAAGAAGCAACAGTGAAGATCTCAGGGATGCTATAGTGATGGCTTCAATGGTGCAACAATGAGGGTGATCTCAGCAGCAACAAAAAGGAGGATTGATATCTTGGTCTTGGATAGGCAGAGTGTGTCAAGGGTCATGGTCTTGGTATTTGTCAATGGAATCTCTATAAGAAAAATTTACGCATGGATTTTCCTCTCCAAGAGGGAGAGGTTTTGACCCTAGCAGAAAGCCAAAACGTTTGTGTTCTTGTCTCTTTTGATTTGATAGCAGTTTGATGAAGTTAATTTACACATGTTAATAATGAGTAAGCAACAAGCTAAGATAAAGATTGCATGAACACTTCACAAATTGTTATCATCGAAGAATCACCCTAATTATGATAGCCCTAGATTCTTCAACACGGTATCAGAGGGATGGTTTCAGCGGTCAAAAATAAAGGCAGAAAAGAGACATTCAAGAATCAAGACATCAAAGCAGCTAAATCAAACCCTAGTCATCACATCTCGGGATATGTAACAGGAGTTTGACAAGTTCATCCACAACTCAGTTTGGATCCTTCTTTATAAAGAACAAAGTCTTAAGATATTAGATCTTAGGGGGAGCTTGATTCAAAGGCATATATGAGAGTGTATATGAACAATACTCAAATCAGAAGCTATTCTATGGATCATGGCAAGCAACTTCAATTCAATATGTATCAGCAGTTTGTTGGAAGGCAGTGTAAGGATCTCAGTCAATATATCAGCTTCAACAACAGCCAACATGATCAAGGTGAAGATCTTGTCTTCACATATCAAGTAAGTATCTTTTATTCTATAATCAAGTTTTGGTTTATTGACTTCATCAGTGCAAGAAGATCTATGGGTTAGAGAAGTCATCAAAAGTTCTTAAGGTTCTATGATAAGAAAGGAGACAAAAAAGGATATACTCTCTGAAATGAAGAGCAGTAGGTGCCAAGGAATGAAGAAACATCTTCATGAGATCTCAGTTACGAGATCTAGGAAAAATGATGATCATTGATATTGATATTGATAAGCAAGGTAACAGATGTCCATGAACAAGAAGGTTACCTCGATCAATGGCCAGTGGTCTCTATGAAGCAATAGAGAAAGGCAAGTTGATAGGACACAAATAAGTGTTGATAAGTACAGGAAGGTTGAGAAGATAGAATAGTACTATGGAAGAGGAACTCATATCGTTGGAAGGATGGAGGAAGCTGAGAAAAGGATCAAGGGAAAGAGGGAGTAATAGATCTCCACTATGAATGAGATGGTATCCCTCTCAAAAGGATCCTATCAAAAGTCCCTGCAGATATGAACATAGTAAGAAGATGCATTGTGGCATCATGGAAGCAAGAGCTCGTATGGAATCATGAAGAACATAGCTCTTGGGAATCTCGGTGTACATTGAAGGAAAGGAAGAAGTCATCCAAGGAAACATTTGCCAGATGGGGATATACTAGATCCTGAAGGATCTCTGATAAGAGATCTCAGCGGAGGATCTCCTAGTCCGGGAAGGCAGCAAATGTCTCGTCAGAAATTCCAACTCTTGGAACTCATGAGATGGTGGTTCAATGACATGAAGAATGAAGCAGACCAAGGGATTGAAGATCTTTTCAATCAAGGAAGCTGCAGGAAAATACCTGAAGGAAAATGAGGTATGTATGATTGTATTTATATTTGCATTTGATATTGTAATGTCATGATATGTGGTTGCAGATAAAATGGATCAAGCATGATCAAAAGGGAATAGATCTCCTCCTCTGAAAGGATGCAGAAAGACATAAGTCAGACTAAGATGAAATCAACATAATATGTCCTCATAATGTAGTATGAGGTAGTTGATGACCATTGAAGAACTATGAGAGCTCCTGGGAATGAAAGATATGAGGATGGAAGAGATCGTGAAGTATGCAACCTTGATGAAGGCAATCAACATCCAGAAGATCAGGAAGACTTGACCAGGAAATCTCTTGGAAAGATGTGAAGACTCTGATGGAAGTCTGAAAGGATGAGGACCCTTGACAACAGATATCATTGGGAGATGTGTCAACATGTATGCAGGATGATTGATACCTACAAGAAGATGTCACTGAAAGAAGGCCATCACCAAAAGGTAATATGTAATTTGTTTTTGGTGTTTGACCTCTTGGAAAAGTCTGGGTATGTGTGCAAGATCAAGGAAAGGAAAGTTGTGAAGGATGTCACAACTATGTATCTTGTGATCCAGAGCAATCATTGTTGAAGGAAAGTGAAGACAGATGAGCTTATGAAGGAAGCCCCAGATGTAAAGCCACAGAGGGTACTTTCCAGAAAAGATGGAATGACATGACGAAGGAAAGTGATGGATGGTTGAACCCTACATGTGAAGAAATTGATGACATCAAAGTCTTGAATCGTCAGTCAACTAGAAGACCCTATAAAGCATTGATGATAGAGTCCCTGGGTAAGAGGGAGCTCTAGGAAGTTCCTATGAGCAAAGGAACTCAAGCAAGTTTCTAAGTAAAGAGAAACTTGGAACTCATCCCTGGTTAAGAGGGAGAGTTAGACACGACATTCTTGTCTTCAGGTTGGAAGAAATAATGGAGGATTGTGTAATCATTTGGCATTCGACACTCTTTGAGGATGTGGTAGGGCATCCAAGACAAGAGTGGGCAAGAGGATCGATATTCTTGAGGGTTGGGAACCCAAGATGAGAATAGTCCTAGTAGGGCATACTCGGAGAACACCTGGGTGGGTATGACCCTAAGAGAGACAATGATGATGTGTGTCTATCAATCATTGGTCTCGCCAACATTGTGTGCTCTGATCTAAGTAAGAGATAGAGTTGTTAGTCAAGGCCTTGCTAAATGGAAACAATGTTGGTTGAAATGATGCTATAACAGATGGATTGCAAATCTGATTCTTCTTATGAGAAATTCTTCAGATTGAGAATGACCAAGTACCATTATGAATACCTCCCTAGTTAAGAGGGAGCGTTGAAGAAAGTGTAACTAGGTTCGGTCTTCATAATGACATGATCTTTGTATTTGATGTAATAAAAGGAAATAAATTATTTTTATAATCTTGCTACATGGATTTCATGTCGCAAGAAGTGTCACTAGGTGAAAGACTCATTCTTGATGTCTTTAGGATTTATTTATAAGTCAAAGAGTCATGTCATGTGTATAGAAACTCTTCATGAGTTTATGTAAATATGTACAAGTCTTCATAGTTGTCTACCAGCCCTCCAAGACCAAGATCAATGCCTCAAGACAAGCCTATCAAAGTCTGCAAGCTAAACGATAAGGAGATGTTCATGTTGGCTCTAAATAAATGAATTAAATATATAATTATGTCATGTCAGCTGGAAGCAATAGACACATCAGTTCATAAGGTAATGTCGGCTCAGATTATATGTGCACAACCACTATAAATACCATGTTGGGGTATCCGCAAAAGAAAAAGACAGAACTCACAAATACCTCTAAATTTCCGCATGAAGGAAAGTCGCAGTTAGGGCTTCACTGCACCTTGTTTGGGGTTTAGGTGCAGTCTTGACCTTGACCTAATGGAGCAAGAATAACATTGTATAGTGGATGTTGCAATGATTAAAGGATTAGACATTCTCGACATCTCTGTTTTGGCATACGGATCTACATAGACATATCACAATTGCACAACTAGTGATCTCGGCATACCTGTAAGGATATCGGTTGAATGGAGTAGCGAATATCTCGGACAAAGGAACAATGTGTTAATAGATCTCGCATAGTAGTCTTGGCATACCTATGATCTGAAGATATCCTCCCATGGAGAAAGCATCAAAATCTGAGCATGTCACTATCGGGATATCTATCTCGGATAAAAGGATCAAGACAAGAGGATGCAGAGATCATGTTGGTCTTAGGTAGATAACATATAGGCTCGATCACAGTGATATAAAGGATTTAGAATACACCACAGTGAGACTCGGATCTATATCCCACTGTCTCGGCATAAGGAGCAGTATTACAGTCTATAAGGAGAAACAGTACTAAAGCTCCAGCAAACTGATAATGAAGGAATGATATAGTCTCGGCATCATAACAGTAACAAGGACTACTTGATGAGAAGCAGTAATGAGAATCACTATCTCGGTAATGATGAAGATATAAAGCACAGTCATCATGATGAAGACTTCAATGAAGACCTCGTTGACATAATGTAATGAAGTGCATCAATGAAAGCACAGAGATCACAGTGAGGATCTCAATGGATCTCATTGATATGGAGAAGGAGCAACAGTGAAGATCTCAAGGATGTTGTAATGATGGCTTCAATGGTGCAGCAATGAGGGTGATCTCAACAGCAACAAAAAGGAGGATTGATAACTTGGTCTTTGAGAGGCACAGTGTGTCAAGGGTCATGGTCTTGGTATTTGTCAATGGAATCTCTATAAGAAGAACTTACGCATGGGTTTTCCTCTCCAAGAGGGAGAAGTTTTGACCCTGGCAGAAACCCAAAACATTTGTGTTCTTGTCTCTTTTGTTTTGATAGTAGTTTAATGAAGTTAATTTACACATGCTAATAATGAAGTAAACAACAAGCTAAGATAAAGATTGCATAAACACTTCACAAATTGTTATCATGTATCGAAGAATCGCCCTAATTATGTTAGCCTTAGATTCTTCAACAGAGAGTGGTCTCCTAACACTCCACTCCCATATACACTTGTCCCTTCTTCAACATTGAGTTGGCCTCTCAAGGAATGCATGGGTCTCTCTGGGGGAATTCAAATTACACGAGGGAGCTTTGGAATTGTCATCATCATCACACTTGCATTTGGTTCTTCATTGGGATTTCCTCCCATTCTTCTATATAATAGAGCCTTGAGCTCCCATATTGTATATTTTGCTTTAGTGCCCAAACTGTGAAAATCTAACCAGACAATTATGAAATTCAAATGTGAAATTTTTACCAGACAATAACTGGGATTTATTAATTTAAATTGCAGAAGAATACCTGGAATCTGTTGAAGGTATTTGGACTACGATTATTCCCGATGTGTAGTTACCAAACCGCCCTTTTTCCTCCCAGCCTATCTGGGGTCTACCTGTACAGACCCTAATTCCAGAAGACAAATCTTCTGGCCCCCATGCCCAAAATGCCAAGAACAATCAAGCTTAATGTCTGTGACTCTATTAGAAATTCCGACTCAACTTCCAAAATTTTCCATAGTCATAATAAGGATTATATACATATCAAGTGTCTAATTTGATATATTCATTTCATTCTGGTGAGATAGGATCAATTTTGATAATCAATTCATTACCCTAACTTAGACATTTTATAATAAAACTCAATATGTATACTAGTGCAATACATGTGGTTCATGCATATGTAGCTATCATATGGATGCCCCATATGCATGTTAATATTCACATTACATTTGTAATTTTAGGTGGGTTATTACATTTGTTACGAGCTATTGTGCTTGGGGAAGCTTTGCTTCTATGTACAATTGTTCTTCATTTGAATAAAGAGACTTTGGGGTTCATTCATGATTCTTATTCCATTGGAGCATGTCCTTGGTTCATTGACGGTATAATCTTCTCTACTTGTGCTTTAAATTGTGTTTCATTTCTCATACGCTTTTATAGAGTTGTAGATGTAGAGCTATATTACGTTTGCAATTAGCTTATGAAATATGAATATGCTCTAGGTGTAGACAATTTCTAGTCATTTTCATATAAATTTCTAGAGTTATCTTACCATTGTTTATTGATTTAATCCATATGAGCTAATGTGTGTTGGAAGTTTTGTAGAGGACCATCTTTTGGATCAATTAGCAAGTGTGAGGGGAAGTCTTCAAGAGACCAACCCACTCTTGGCATAGTTTTCAAGGAGCTATCATCGTTATTTGAATTTTAGAAGTCCAATCTTTCGAAGTGCTTGTTTTGTAGGGCTCTTTTTTCGACATAGTTTGTGCATAAGTCAAAATCTCAAAAACATTTATATATTTTTGTCTTGTGCTTTCATTTCCTTATCTAGCTACTCAAGAGTTTTTCACAAGTTAGACAAGTGATGGGATCCTTTCCCATCACTTGAATTAGTTTTGTACATTATTTTGTAGTATACTCACTTATTTGCATGTTCTCATTTATGCACACTAACCATGTCTTAGTTTTGCAGCCCTAACAAACTGTCTTGTAGTTTCCCTCAAGTGTTCAAGCTTCTTTTCAATCAGGGTGTGGGCATTTGGAGGACCTATCAAGGAGGCTAGGTCGTGTGCCTTTGTTGGAACTTGCTCTTTCAAGGTGTAGTATTCCATCTCCCTTGAGGCTCCCATAGTTTGAAGGGAATTCCGTGTTATTTCAAGATCTCATATTGTATATTTCTCATTATTCCTTGGGCAGCCCTCTAAGAGGCTCTAACCTCATTGTAACACCATAATAATAATAATTTGTTTTGTTGTGGGAGCATGGGTTTTACCCATGGCATCCTATCTCTCCATTTAGGGAGAGAAGCTTGTGGGTGGATTGATTGTTAACATTTCCATTTCTTTCATTTTCACATAACATGCATGCTCTAATTGGAAAGTAACACAAATCGCATTTCCTTTCTTAAAGTTTGCTACAAGCTTGCACCATTTATCTTTGTTGCTACAAGCTACAAGTTCACATTCTATTTCAAAGCAATTTACTCTTATGCAAGCAACTCTCTTACTTCTAGCAAACTTTGACACATTTAGCTTGGCACTTGTCTAATAATCATTTATGCCTCATTGTTATGCTACATTTTTATATCTTGAATATTGAAGCATTGTGTATTGGGCAAGTTTATTTTCCAAAGCAATTGTCTTCTTTTATGTCAAGCTAATTATCTTTCATTTCCTCAAGTTAAAGTTCATTTTGCAAAGCTATTGTGGGCATCAATCTTATTTCAATTCACTTTCAAGCAATGCAAATATATCTTGGGAACTTTACATGCATCTTACTTAGGCCCACTTTCAAGCGTCACTAAAATCGACCTCCAACTTAAGTTGGCTATATAGACTTTAGGGACCCTCCACCCGTATTGACTCGTCACTGTGAGATCTGGATTTCTGGGCAAGGATAAGGTCTGGGGATAGGAGTTCAATTGAAACTTTGCTTCAGAATGCAACTAATTAAATAAAGCAAGAGCACATCTACATCACAACTTTACTTTACTTGCAAATGGAATTCTCCTATTTACGTTATGTTGGAATTACTTGAGGTTGGTTTATATCACTTTATTTCAAGAGACATTTATTATGCAATTATTGTGAATTCTTTTACTTTTGCGACATATAGTTTTCTTATACTTGGAATATCTTTCATTGGTGCAACTCTATTTCAAAGTTATTTCATATATTTGTTGTTTTGATGATCATTTGAGCTCATGAGTAATTGATGTCATTATCTTGTTATTTGGGCATTTACTTCCAAGTACTATTTCTTTTATAGTTGCAATTGATGTTTATATGCTTATCTTGGTCTAACATTTGATTTTGCAAGATCGTCTAGCATTGTATCTTGATTTCATTTTTAAGCAAGCTATTGTTATTTACTTGAAGGAATTGGTCTATACTTTGAATATATCATTGAAATTGGCTCATTTATTCATATGCTTGCTTAATTCTTGAAAACAAGTTATTTTTTTTACAAGTAATCCAAATTAACATTAACTTAATCTCCTAGAAACTCATATCATATAACTTTTCATTTAGGGACCACCCCCCTTAGCTAACCTAGGAGATAGCTTAGACGAAGAGAGTTGGGAATAGGTGACAACCTTAACTCTTAGTTCTTGCCACCAACCACACCTTGTTGGGTTAAAGGTTTTTCTCTCTAGCTGTTAGGTGTGTGTGACGGGCGGCAAGTGTAGCAGGAACGATTTGTGCCCCTTAATTCATCCTCCAACTAGGCAACTGCTGACAGATTTTTTGTTTCCTAGAGTGTTACTGTATCTATCCCATTCTATTTAGGGGAGGCTGATACATTTTTGTCCATTCTTCAGAAAAATGTGGTTTTGTAAACTACCAACCCCTTGGCTTATTTGTCTTCTTTTTTTTCTTTGTGTTTTCTTCATCTATGGACATGTGTTCTGCAAATGTCATGTTTGGAAACAATTCCTACATCGGAATGTTGTGTTTTCGTAGTCCAAGACTTGGGACCATTGAAGATCTTTATGTTTTAAATTAATCTAACTTGGTAAACCTTTGCTAAGGTCGATCTCCACGCATATCCTTGCAAAGGTGAAAATGCCCTTCTCTGTTGTTTAAGAGTCCCTTTTTTAAAATTTGCCCGGGGTATTTCCAAAATCCTCTAGGTATTTTCTTGCTAAACAAGTGTATCCTTCTCCTTTGCTAGGGTTTTCTTCTTCTTCTTGGGAATTTCGCTCTTCTTTTATGCTTCCAACTACTACAGATCGAACTTCTTGGTTGATTCTCCATATGAGGTTGAATAGCTGCCAATATATAATGAATATGTGAGGTTGATTCCCTTGATGAGGCCGACTTGTCCTTCTTTGAGACCAACTTGGTGGGGGAGGCCTAAATGACGTAAACTACATCAAATAAATTTCTTGATTGATTGATAAAGCCCAAGAAGGGTGTTTTACATGATGACAAGGACAAGGACTCTTGACATAAACCTTACAAGCCTACAATGGAGGATTTGACCTAGAAATAAAATAATAAAGCATGAAACCCATGCTTCATAAATATTTTTTTCTTCCATAATAAAATTTATTTTTCTTTTTTTTGACAAATACATTACATCATGACTCAAGTACAATTATGAAGACCGAAACTGGTTACATTCTTCAACACTCCCTCTTAACTAAGGAGGTATTCACAATTACATATATACAAAGGTACATGGAAGATCTCAAAATGATATACTCTACGAAGAGTCACAAAACACGCAGTGGTATAGATTACATACCTAACCAAGGTACTCTAATCGGGTGTGACTAAGGTGTACTCAAGCTTTAGCCACTCTAAGTACCATCAAGCTTTTAAGCTCTAACACCAACCCAAGAATATAGGTGCGACCCTTCGTACTTCGGGATCTAGACATCAACACATAGGTTGGCCAGATGTCCTCCCAAGCATCTTGTCACCCCAAGATGCTTCATCTCTCCCTATAGACTAAATCAAATATATCCACCAGTACAAACATGCTTCCAAAATGTTCAACCTTCTTATGGAGAGATTTACTTGTAAAAACACAACCCCAATTAATAATAAACTTCCATATAAATTTCTTGATTGATTGATAAAGCCCAAGAAGGGTATTTTACATGATAACAAGGGCAAGGACTCTTGACATAAACCCTAGAAGCCTACAATGGTGGCCTTGACCTATAAATAAAATAATAAAGCATGAAACCCATGCTTAATAAATAAATTTTCTTTCATAATAAAATTTATTTTTCTTTCTTTTGACAAATACATTAATCATGACTCAAATACAATTATGAAGACTGACACTAGTTACATTCTTCAACATAAGAGACCTACAGTTTCCTCAGGTTTAAGAAGACTAAAAGATCATTTTTATGGTGATTTCCTACGATGTTGTCCTTGAAGATCTATTGGCTTATATGGTTGGTCTTCTTATGTGTTGGAGGAAGTTAAGGGTCTTTTTTTGGGTCTTGGAGGTCTCCTTTGAATTTATTCTGTAAGAAGAGAAAGTTCTTTTGGGTTTTCCTTGGAGGGGTTTTGCCCTGGCTTGATCCTATCTTTGGTGTCTCTCTCTTTACAGTTGTGATCTTCATGTTTTGGCATTTATTTGATGATGAGAACATAATCTTAAGCAAGAAGAAGAATAATACTATCACAAGTAAATGTCATGTAATGGAAAAGAATCTTAAGAATTTACCTCCTTTAATTTTCCAACAAATTTATCCTCTCTAAATTTCGGTTCTCTTAAGGTAGGACAGTTATTTAGGGCTTCGAGTGAATTGCATAGGAGGAGGTTTTGTGGGATTCCAAGAGCCTAAACATCAAACCTAGGGTTTTGACTACATGACCTCAAAGTTTGGGAGGCATCCACTTGGATTATGTCCATAAAATCTTTTGCCCTAGGTGTTCCCTAAGAGGGAAACCCTAGCTTGTTTTTCCTCAACTTGGGGACTTCCTTGAGTGTTGTATGCGCTTAGTACTTGGTGAAGCATATAATAAAAATCCCTTTCTTCTCATCGCCTTGATCTTGGAAGTACCTTCATCCACAATAATTCACAAAAACCGAGGTCTTGTGCAATCCATTACTAGGTCTCTTACAAAGTGCAAACTGTCATTGAAGCCTTATATTATGACCTTCGAGCATTCCTTGAGAAGTCCTCTTGCATCAACTTGCACCTTAAACCCTAGAATATCTATTATAGCTAATCATTACCTTACCAACACTCCTCCCATCAGTGAAAGTCCGTAAAGAAAAGGGGACCTTGGCTGCAGTGACAAAGGGCCATTTTCCCATTGTTATCACTTAGTCTAGCTCTTGCCTTGTAGGGTTTTCCTCTCCGAGGCCTGCTAGATTTTGTGGTAACAGTGTCCATCATACACCTATAATGTATATTATGATTTTTCATTGAAATATTGAATACAAGCTTTTTTTCATGGGAAAAGCAAAGAATTCAATAAACCAATATTGGAAGGATAGCAACAATTCAGCTTCAGGTGTGATTTTAGCCAAATGTCATATAATTCAATTATGAAGAGATGCTGAAGTCAGTTAAAAGTGCAAAGGTCAACAAATAGCAATGTGAAACTTTAGTGGATGTGTTTTCTCATCCATGCAACTAAAGAATTTGATTTCAGGACACAGTTCATAAAGTTGTCAACCCTCTTCATATTGGAATATCTATTACTATCCCTTTGAACATATGTCCAGGGGCAGGTTGTCTCCAGCACCACTTATGCTTCGAAGCAACAAAAAAATGTTGAAACATATGTTTACAAAGTATCAATACTTCCCCTCTGCTTAATTCAGAACAATACATGAGTAATGTTACGAAAATAAATAATGTAGCCTATCCAAAACAGGAGAACCTCCCACCCACAACTCATACCTGACACCACTTATGCTTAGAAGCAAAAGCATTTGAAAATAATGTGAACAAAGTACTGATACCTCCCTGTGCTTAATTCAGAACAATGTGTCGAAAATGTTACAAAATAAAGTAGCCTAACAAAATCATTTGGACACCTTTCACCTACAACTCAAATGTGAGAAAATTAAAAAAACAGAAACAAAAGGCATAAACTTTGGAAGAACCTGGTTTCCTGTTTTCTTCTCTCTTTCTGCCCCAGCAAGGTCTACAATTGTCAAGACCGCCTCACCCAACTTGTTTTCATTCCTCTCTTCTTTGCCCACTTTGGGACTACTTCGAATATTGATGATGCACTGTGATCGACTGAAAATATAGCAAATGATTATATAACACCAAGAACTTAACAAGCAACATAAAAATATTCATTGCTTTAACTCTACCCTGCTAACAATATAGATTCAGTACATTTATCTTGGAAACTATCCTCAAAAATATGCAACTACAAATTTTATGTTCATTTTATGGTCAAGTGAAAACGCTTGCTCATTTTTAGCATTCTTCCCTATAGCTGATGTTTACCTTAATCAGTAGATACTGTCAGTACAGTTTCAACATTTACAGCAAAACCACCTATCGAACATATTTCTCACTTTTGTACAATGCAAATGAGCTTTCTGAAGAAAAATGCTAATAAAAAAAATTGACACTGGCATTCACAGGTGAGAGAAACCATAAAGTAAAAAGGTAAATTACATACAGATTAAAACTAGTCAATGGAACATTTGCATCCAAAAGTAGAAAAGAAAACGGAAATAGTGCAGATAGAAATAATATTTCAAAAATCAAGATAAGGTAAACGCTACAGACATGCTGTAGGGCCTACTGTGGAGTATATGCAAGCCAGCAGATAAGGAGATATAAACGGAATCAACATCAAGCTACCATATGTAGCCTATTGATTAACCCAAGCTATAGCAGGTATTGTAGTATGGCCATCAAAAGGGAACCATTTTAGAGTATCGTTAACCTATAAGGTCCAAGAGCTTGGCATTCATTTTTCACAGTGTACCATCATCTAGGACCAAAATCCTCAAAATAAGGAAACAATGTAACATACTATGCCATCTAATTCAGCTGATATCAACATTTCTTAGTTTCTACATAGAATTGATAGGCAAATAAAACCCAGAAGTGGAATATACAATTGCCACAGCAAATTAATTCAATACTTAGGAATATGATCAGCCATATCAACATACAAAACATATTTTCTACTCATACATGAATAATAACAGATGATACAAGGAAATTATAGCAGTATACACAACCAACACTCCCCCAAAGAGGTAATCGCATTTCCTTCACAACCCTAGCCTCTTGTCAAGTACCCATAATGCCAATTACAACAAACCAACATGGCTGGAAATTAAATTATATAACAGAGGTACCCGTACAATCATGCCCTCTCTGTAATATCCCTCCCCTTAATAATAAATAATAAATAATAAAAATAATAAATAATAAATGATGCAAAAATAATAATTAATAATAATAAATAAATCACTTAATAATAAATAATAAAGATAATAAATCATAAATGTTAAATAATAAATGATATTAAAAATATATACAAGAAAATAAATAAAAATAATAAAAATAAAAATAGTAATAACCATACTAAAACTCTAAATAAGAATAAATAGAAATAAAACAAGAAAACTATCAAAAAGAAGGAAATAAAACAAGAAAGCTAAAAATCAAAAGAAAGTTGCATGTAGACACATGGAGTGTGTGCATGTGGTTCCCCTTCCAATGTTGTTCTATTTAGTAGATGGTGAGGAAGATGAGAGGCATTCCTGCATTCCATCAGTCCGAGATTCTATCTTGCATTCTCTTGGGAGAATGGTGTTCTAAGACTTAGGAGTCAATGGCAGTAGTACGTTGACTGAGGGCTGGGGGTGGCCAGTTGTAGCAAATTCTTGCACAATTGAGCCTACGGTTGGGTGGAGAGTCGTCCCCAAAACCTTGTTGTCATCTGGCAGAACAAATCTATGGCATGCATGAGCATGCAAGAGTTCGTAATGTCGCGATTAACAAAGATGAACATTCTCATGATGACATGCAAGAGTTGGCATGTGGATTATTTCCTATGATACTATGATGGTATGGTTAATGCATTGGATGCATGTTGAAATGTGATGATTCACAGAACTCCACAAATGGGCCGAGAGAGCCGGTTTATTTGATGATCTCGTGCGAGCCCATACGCACGAGAGAGAATACGTAACACCATATGGGCTGGGGACAAAACTCAATCAACACTACATATGCCAGTGGTTCCTTTGTCTTGTGTATAGCTCTTGATGGATAGCTCTTGAAGAGCTATGAGACCATCTTGAGGAGGCCAAGTGCCTGATGTTCTAGGCTAGGTGCCTGTTATTGGATTGAGATGCTGAAGTCTGGAAGGGTTGTAAAGGACTTCGATGCCTGGGGCTGTGCGCCTTAGTAGTTGTGGAGGGAGTGGGCCAGCCTTACGAGATGCCCGGGGTCATTGAGTCCCAGACCGGATGCCTGCCTTAGGCAGATGAGGTCTGAGTCAGGCGTGAGCCTTGGGGCCAGCCTTCGACTAGGATACAAACCGGGTCAGGCTTAGCCTGGTGCCGAAAGTGGGAAAAAGGACAGAGATTCCTTGAAATTTCTCGGGGTGTTGGGGACTTTCGATGCCTGCTGGTTATACTAGTTCAGCAGAGGGTGTTGGCAACATGAAGTTAATAAATAATAAATAATTCAAGAAGTTCCTTAAAGTGGGAGAGTATGTAATATCCCTCCCCTTAATAATAAATAATAAATAATAATATAATAATAAATAATAAATAATGCAAAAATAATAATTAATAATAATAAATAAATCACTTAATAATAAATAATAAAAATAATAAAGATAATAAATCATAAATGTTGAATAATAAATGATATTAAAAATATATACAAGAAAATAAATAAAAATAATAAAAATAAAAATAGTAATAACCATACTAAAACTCTAAATAAGAATAAATAGAAATAAAACAAGAAAACTATCAAAAAGAAGGAAATAAAACAAGAAAGCTAAAAATCAAAAGAAAAGTAAAGAAATAAAACAAGAAAGCTAAAAATCAAAAGAAAATTGCATGTAGACACATGGAGTGTGTGCATGTGGTTCCCCTTCCAATGTTGTTCTATTTAATAGATGGTGAGGAAGATGAGAGGCATTCCTGCATTCCATCAGTCCGAGATTCTATCTTGCATTCTCTTGGGAGAATGGTGTTCTAAGACTTAGGAGTCACTGGCAGTAGTACGTTGATTGAGGGCTCGGGGGTGGCCAGTTGTAGCAAATTCTTGCACAATTGAGCCTACGGTTGGGTGGAGAGTCGTCCCCAAAACCTTGTTGCGGTAAGCCTACTTCTACGATAGGTAAGCACAGGTAAGCACTATTCATAGTTTGAATTTAGTTAATTAATTACATGTACTCTGATTTAAGTTAATGTTAATAAGTTAATTAGATATTTATTTTGGGCTGTTACACTCTCCTAGGGAGTAGCCTTTTTAGATATTTACTGAGACTGCACTTCCAGTTTTCTTGTATCTTCCTTTCTCTCATTATATAGGAGCTTCTGTTGCATTCAATGTTATCAGAACTAGACCAGTCATGGAACTGGTCAAGCCTAAAAATGTGAACCAGAGTGAAAACAGAAACAGAGAACTAAAAATAATAAATATATAAATTAAACCAGTCAACCAAAAATACTTAACATATGCATCCATATGAATCCAAACCATTTTACACAAACATGCACATTTTCTTGTGTATGTAGCAAGGGTGCAAATAACCAAAAAAGAGCCAAGTGCTATCCATTTATAAACCAAAAATAAAGCAACAAAGAGGCCCTAAATGGCCTCTAGAGTGCAAAAAAAAATCATGCCACAACAAAAATCTATATATCATCAAAATCATGTCTATATTGGGAACATCGCCATCAATATCACCCTCTAAGCATTAAAATAAGATAGAAAAATGCTTAACATGCAAAATCAGTGATTTTGCTTAAGTTAAAGGTACATTTGTACTACGGTCATAATAAAGGAGTTCAACAATCAATGCCAACAACATCAAGGTACACAGAGGGCTTGGTGCTCTTGATAAAATTCCAATTCCATACCCTCATGCATGACAGAATCCAATGGAAACAATGTAAACCTGTCAATCCTGAAATCCTGAAAACTATCAAAGTCCGTTGAATTTTAAATGGGATCTAAAATTCTACTTTCTCCATATGAAATCCAATGAGTTTGGAACCACTCTCAAACATCCTGAAATAATTAACGGTAATGTCAAAAATTTAAGTTAAATGACGAAAATGAAAGATAAAGAGGAATGTCACTTTATAAAAGGATAAAAATGAAGGATAAATGAAGATGTCACTTTTACTCTTAATAATTTAATATTACCATTCATTACTAGGGTGAGTGACATGGAAGGAGGGTCTCTTTAAATAGCATTAGTAAGGCCCTAGAGTTAGATATTATGATTGCAAATAAACTAATTTAAATAAATAAATAAACAAAACAAAACAAAAAATGGTCTTGGTGGTCCCTAGCCGCACCATACAGCGCCATAGAAAACCAGCTAGTTTAGTTAAAAGGGCTGGTTCAATACCAAATTGACCTAAAATCGTCCAAAGCATCGATTCGAAACAATTTTTCCTCCGAATTCGTTGGACTGGCCAATCCAAGCTCATTAGAATAACATTGCTTGCATTCCCACATTGTATTCACATTGGATGCTAAATCACATGGTTTAGGTTCGAGTTCGGGTTCAACAACAATTAAATTCAATTCAGGTTTGAATTTTAAAATAAGGTTCGAAAGAGGTCCGGCTTTATACATTTTTCTTTTATGTGTGTGTGTGTGTGAATAGAGAGAGAGATAATGTTATATTTCATTATAACAATTTATAACAATTTTATATTTGTTAAATTTCAAACTTTTGTGATCATTTCTTGGAAAATTATGACCCAGATTATCCATAGTACTTTGTTCATCAGATTGACGTTTCGAACCCCAAAGGGGATCCATCATCAGGACAGAAAATGAGCGATAGACTGAGAGAAGAATTTGTCCTGGTCGGTAAATTATTCTCTCAGTCTATCACTCATTTTTTGTCCTGATGATGGATCCCCTTTGGGGTTCAAAACGTCGATTTGATGAACAAAGTACTGTGGATAATCCGGGTCATAATTTTATATTTATATTTATGTTTTATTTATGTTATATTTTATGTTACACTTTATTAAATAAAATTCATTAGTTTTGATTATAGATTTATAATTATAATATATAGAGAGATTGTTCATCCAAATTGGTTCATTTAGGTCTTGGTTGTATTCGTTCAAGTTGGGTATTCTCCAGCAGAGAATAGAATAGGAATTCATAATGAGATAAACCATAATTATTTAGAGAAGATTCATTGAGAAAGCATTAAGAAGAGATTACTCTGGTTCTACAATTGTAGTTACCATAGGGTGGGGACGAATTATGCTTGCAGTTGTAGCGATCGAAGAAACAACCATGGGCTAGGAGGAAAAGACTATAGTCCAAAAATGTACTTTTTTGGTTGACTACTTACTCATTCTATGAGTGACTTACTCCACTTGGATCATCGGATCGCTACCTGGCAGTTGTTTTACTGCAGCAAAGACATCTCCTCGATATATCCCCTTTTGAACTTGTCATAGTCTCATATATAAAAAATTTAAAAATTTTAAAAATCGTAAATAACCTAGTCAATAGTCTATGAGTGGGCACTCCTAAATCGTGACTTGTGACAATGCGACCATGACCACAGACCAACAGGGAGGAAGCACAATCACCCAGTGCAACGAACCTATAGCACCACAATACAGAGATGAGGCTCAATGGTTAAAATTTGTTTGGTCACTAGTATGGAGAAGATGCACAAAATTCGTAAAAGAATGTAAACCCATAGCAACAGATGGAAGCGGATGGTGATAGGAAACCTCATTGAACAGGAATGAACTCGAAGTTTTCTTCAGGGTTCGGCAAATTTTGAACTTCAACCTAGAAGTTCGGCAGATGTTAATTTTTATAGCATTGGTTGTGTTCTAGCCACGAAATTTGGTGGAGAGGCTAGAATACATGTATTCTCCAAAACCCAGAAATCGTTTCTAGAAATTCCACCTAGAGACAACTTAATTAAAATAATTAAATTTTTTTTAATGGTTCCTAAGTCTAAACTTAGGAAATCTGGTTATTTAAAGGGTATTAATTAAGTCATGGTGAGAATCTTCTAGAAGAAGACAAGGATTGATTTCTAGTTAATCTTAGCCATCGATTATGTTTTAATCTTGGCCGTTGAAGCCTCAACGAGAGATTATAAGAAGAAATTCGATGGGGGTTGGAGAACACACTTGGAGCCACCAAGAATTCGATATTGCTGGGAAATTGAACTCCAGAGTAGCAGTTGTGTGTTGTCGAAGGTGATTCAGTAGTTTCGAAGCAGTGAGAGAGGGGTAGGGATAGTAAGGCCGAAAGGAAGTTTTTCCAGTCCGGTGAGTGCATAGCAGAGAGACAGCATACTCCACAGAGAGGCTGACGCAGTGCAGAGAGGCAGCACAAAGCTTCAGAGGGAGATCTGTATTTTGCTAAGAAGAAGTCAAGATTCAGAGGTAGGAGCCGGAGTGGGAGCCTGGAGGCCAGAAGATCGAGTTTCCAGAGCAGTAACTAATCAACAGAGTGAGAGAGACATTGGTCTCAGCAGGCTGACATAGATTTGCGTGGGTTGATGTAGAGGCAGCAAGGGATAGCTCATATTCAGATAAGGTCAATGTTGGATCACCGATGGAAGTGAGATTTTTCTCACTAGACTTTTGTCAGTCATTTTCTCTGCATGGATTGTTGGATTTGAGCATCCATAGTCTTGTACTCGTATTTACTACTGCATAATAATAAAACCCTCAGTTGTTGGACCAGTTTTCCCAAGTTGGGTTTTTCCGTGGACATTGGTCCAAAAATAACAATGTTTTATTGTGTGTATGCATCTATTCTTCCAGTGGTTTTATTTCTTCCGCAGTATTTATTTTGTGAAGGCTATAGTGTATATGTTTCGATATTTGTCATAGGAAACTACAATAATTTGGTTGATTAATTTAACAAATAGAAGAAACATTATCAGTTGTTGTAGTAGGATTCAGGTTTCCGAATTTTCACAGCAAACCCTATGACTCATTCTAGATGTATCCTTTAGTCACATTTACCTACATTTGTGATCATCTGTTGGATATTAATAAAAAAAATTATATTATATTATCTTATCTTACTATCTCCATAACAAAGTATGGCTAGAACAACCTCAAATTTGCATACAAGTATATACAAGACAACCAAGAATGCCCTCTTGAGCCAAAGCTAAAATCCATCCTTTTATCTTTTGGAGTGTAAGTACATAGTTCTCATATCCAACAACACCAAAAGCAATAAACTTTAACACAATAATAAAACCTATAATACGTACCTATCTAGAAATTATCCACCAACTAGTTGCCAAAGAAGGATGCTCCACATAATCATAGCCTCTCCATTGTAGTTAACCTATCTACAATAGAGGCCACCCCAGAGTTGACACCATGAATCCACGAGGGCACACTTTCTTATGGTTGACTCTAATTTATCTTCTCACATCCTAGTTCCTAGGTTCACAATCAATATCTACACTTACAGCAATTGAAAATCCACAACCCTATTCCCCTACAACCTACACAACCCAAGGAACAGGATCCCCTTCTCTACTCAACGGTCCCTGAGTTTGTCCAACCTCCCTCGAGGACTCCAACATTAGTTAACTAAGATATCTCATTATTGGTATTCCAAGGAATTATCAATTGTAATGGACTTCCTCAATGACGGCATTCCATACAGCGGTAATTCTCACTTAATCCATGGTTGTAGTTGTCCATGAATCATTTGCAATATTTTCACAATAGTTTGCTAAAGGATAATTCTCTTGATTTTCCCAAGCAAAGGGCAATTTGTAGGGTAATTCGAACTCCTGAGAGTTTGGGGTCTCTACTAATTCTAGTGGCACCCAACAGTTTGAACCAATGTTGCACTAATCGTTATCGGGATTAATTCGGTGCAGGGAAAAAATCGGTAAAAATCGGGAAAAAATCGTAACATACAAAAATATTCTTTTTTTTCCAATTTTTTTAATATCTAAAGCATCTACAACATAAAATAAATACATAAACACATAAATATGATAAAAGAACTAATATATAAGATGTTTAATATCATTTCTAGTGCCACATCACACATAACAGTGAATCATGTCCTAAATAGTAAGTCCTGATTCATGGCTCCCAACTCAGCCTCAAAATATCAACAATTTGCGATTTAATCGGCCGATAATATCGTTGATTTGAAAAAATCGTGATTTTCCGATTTAATCGCGAATAGTGCAACATTGGTTTGAACAACCCTCTCAAACCTCCAAACCCAAACAACATTTTGCTTCTATGGAAAAAAAGTAAACCTTTTAGTTTGGGATAGCAAGTGTGGCAAGGTTTTCTATGGCCCCAAAGTGCAAATTGAAACAACATTCTCTTGGGGACTTGGCCTAGCCTCTAATAACCAAGCTAAACCATAGAAGCTCCTCCAAGGTCTATCCCTGGTCAATTCTCACTCCATCAAACTGCTCATCATTGTGGGAGATTTTAATAATACTATCAGTACATTACCCTCAGCACGGCCCCTACTGACTTCAAGCCTAACTTGCACAAAACATGGAAATGTCCAGAAGTTTCTAAAACAAGGACGACTGGAAATGTTATGCCCCCAAAACAGATACGTCAAGCGAAACATCACACACACAGATGTGTGTGTGTGTGTGTGTGTGTGTGTGTGTGTATATATATATAACACATTATTTTGCAAGAGAAAAATAAAAGAATGAAACACATAAATGACATTTTAAAAGGAAAAGTCAATCTATATTAACTCTCATAGATGATAACATGATGCAAAATCCAAAATTATCCATTATAGATGAAGTTGTACATTCACAATTCCAAAATCAGCCTTTATACATGAGGTTATACATCCAAAAACAACATTTATATGTGGCTATTTGTCCTAAAATAATGACAAGTACAATTACATATCCTATTAATCAGCATTCACATCCTCAATAACAAAAATACAAAAAGGTGCTTTTTTAACAGATCCAGAGCATGGATTGATTAGAGATAAATTAGTTTGTGGAGTGATTAGAAATAAATTTTAGTAGTAGATTATTTTTTTTGGGCATAGGAAGGCCCCACACCCTTCATGGGTGGTTGAGTGAGCCCGCATAAACAAAAAAGTCGCGAAAACGAGGCAAATTTGGGTTGAAACACCATTAAAGCATTTTCAAAATGTTTTGGTGGCATTTCAAAATCAGGAAACACCATACAGACGTTTAAGTCACGTTTCGGGGCATTTCAAGTATGAGTACACCATCATGGGGGCCAGTTCAAACTTCCTGCAACATAGCTTCAAGCTTAAATCTATTCTCTGGGGAATCGTGACCCACATATCCACCATGGAAGAAATTTTGGCCACAGAGATCTTAAAACTCCAGTGGATTTGCTAACTAGACATACAACTAGTTTACCTTCAAGAATTTTGATGGTTAATGGAATCATGAGTGAGGTTCATGTTACCAACGTTATCAAAATTGAATCGGTGATTGAACGAGAAAACCCTCTGAACTGGAAACTAGCCAGAACCAGAATAGAACCGATAAAGAAACTGGACCAAAAAGCCAGCCAACCAAAAACACATATAATATTCAAATTTTATAGAAAAACATTCATATTCATTGCATCCATATGAACCCAAACCATTTATACACAAATAAACAAAACTTCTCATTTTTATAACATGTAGGAGTGCACATAGCCAAAATTGCATCGCGTGCAATCCATCTCTGAATCAAAAATAGTAAATACATCAACAAACAAGCTCTAGATGGCCTCTAGTATCCAAAAAAAAATGATGCTACAACAAATACTACAACTTTTTGCTCACTTCATATTCATTCTTGATTAACTTATTACTAACACCATTGTGTCTAGCTTTCTTGAATCTTAAAGATTCTTGATTGGGTGATTCATCATTAGATAAATCTACCCTCCTCATATCTCTCATTATTCTTGTAAAAAGGTTCTTTATGAAAACCCTAACTTAAGGGTATGTCGATTATGTGTGGAACCCTAACCTACTTACGGTTATTGTTGAAGTCAAAAGAAAATGTATGATCCTTTGATGATGTCATGTTTGGGGTTATGTATGATCCTTGTATGGTTATGAAAACCTAACTTGTTAGGGTTGAATGGTAACATCTAAAATCTCGAACCTTTGAAGTTTTAGTGAATTACGGCTTGTTGTGTCATGTATTGAAACCCTAGATCTTTAGGTTTTGGCAAGCAAGACCCTTATTTTAGATAATGTCCTAAGAATGAAATCCTAGGTATATGTGTGTTTGTTCGATCAAAACCCTAGTTTGGTCAAGTTTGTTATATGTCTAACTTTAATATATTGATATTTGTGTCATTAGGTTTGACTAACACATGTTATGATATGTTTGTGCATGATGATGAAGTCCTAGATATATGTGTTGACCTAATTGTTGATGGTCATGAGTCCTAGGGTTTGGAACTAAGCTCTAGTTGAAAATTGATTCTCTGGGATGATAGTTTTTTGTGAATTTTAGGGTTTTGTAACTAAACATTAGTAGAAGTTAAAATCTCTGATATATGATGACAGTGTGACAATCTGGGATTCATGAAAAGTGGATTAAAACCTGGAATTGTATTGTGATCTATTTGATTGTTGAGAATTAGTAAAATCTAGGGTTTACAACAAACCCTAGTGGAAACTAGTCATGTTGTTACTTTAAATTGAGTTGTGATTGGTTTTGATTGTTAAAGTTCATGTATGAAATCTAGGGTTTTGCACTAAATCCTAGTAGGAAGTCTAACATATGAATTCTAAAGTTGTTAGATGCATTGTAGATCTATATTTGTTTGAATTGCTTCCAGAGTTTGTAATATTTTGTAGGGAGGAATGCCATAAATCTAGAAGAAATATTGAAGCCCTAGATATAATGAAGGTTGTTATGTTCGAGATGCTTAAAGTCTTGATGATATAGTCTAGGGTTTATGACAAAAACCCTAACAAGAAGTTGAAAAGTATGTGTCTCTTGTTTGTAGATAAGTTTGGGTATTTGATGTCTAAGGTTGAATACTTCCATTATTCTGATATGGTTAACTTCATGCTTCTGTAAATTTGGTTGTGCTTGTTATATAAGTTGTGCAGGTAAATAATCTTCAAGATAACTCTGATAAGAAGGATGGAAGCCATGAAAGATTCTTTGATATCGTAGAAAAGAAGTTGAGCCCCCAAAGTTAAGAGAGAGCTTGAATGATAGGAATCTCCCTAAGTCAAGAGGGAACCTGGATGAAAGGAATCTCCCTAGTTGAGAGGGAGGGCATATCATAGTCATGATGGACACCTTGAAAGAAGCAATTGAAGAATGTATTTTGAGGGGCTGCAAAGATAAGTAAAGCAGGACCTGATTGAAGAATATGTTGTTGCATGTGAAGTAGGAAAGGAAAATGTATGATTGAGGACTCTTCTGTTAAGATTCATTTGAAAGTCCTATTGTGATAAATTGAGAAGCAACATCTAGTTGTCTAGAATACCCTGCAGGATTGTGTTTATTTATGAACATTTGAAAGTTTGTTACTGATTAGGGTTGTGTTTGTACAGGTAAATCTAGTGTTCCACGGGGACTGGCCCCCACCCCTAGGGGTCTAGTTTCCTAGCTCCCCTACGCTCTAGGGACTTGAGGACGAGAAGGGGTCATTTCCCCACGCTCCCAAAAAACAGGGTACGCAGGGGGACGTGCCAGGGGGACGTTTCCTTGTGCTAAGGGGTCGTTTCCGAAAAGTGGGTCGTGAGGGGTCGTGGGGGGTCGAGGGGGCGGGGTCGAGGGGGGACGTGGGGGGTCAAGAGGGGACAAGGGGGGACGTAGGGGGTCGAGGGGCCTGATTTTTTTAATAAACCTTTGTTTATAATTAAAATTTAACATTAGTTTTAATACTTTATGGTTTCAATTCATTTTCTTATAAATTTAATTCATTATTTGCCATGGCCCCTCACTCCATTTGCAAGACGCTCCTAGTTCCTCTACAGGAGAGAGGAATTGGTCCACATATAGCTTCATCCACTCTATCAAGAGGAACAAGCTTACCTCTAAAAGAGCGGAGAAGTTAGTTGTTGTGCACAGTGCCCTATGTCTTGAACATAGGAAGACACCTGAGTATTTGAAGGGACCAGCGACACGATGGGATGTTGATCCAAAGGATGATGCACAGGTAGATATGGAGGAGAGACTTGATGAGAGACAGATGGGGTTGGTTGGTATGCCACTTAGCGTGTTTGAGAATGCTAGTGATTTAGATTCAGATCGCGATATGGTTGATCCATATTTATTCATGCAGTGGCTAGATGCAGAGACTAGCAGGGCATTACCTTGAGGCTTGAGCAAAATTATGCTCGTTTATCTTTAGATATGTTGATGTTCTTATGTTATTCTGACTCTATAAAAATTTGACTCTTGACGTATCAGACTTGACTTTTATAATTTTATATCAGTGTTCACTGTTCAGTATTCAATGTTCATAGTAGGAAGTGGAACATCAATATGGTCTAAACTTTAATCATAATTTATGATGTATGATTATAAATTAGAATTTTACATTTATATGATATTAGATAATGATATTCATATCAATGATCATGCTTTGCAGCTTTTCAATTCAAACCCAATTGTCATATTGGACTGTGTTTATAAATTATATTTTATATTTATAAGCTTTTAAGACCTTGATGTCCCCCCACGTTTCATAAAAATTGGCGGGGAGCTTTTGCATAGGGCATTCCCGTGTATCCTCGCTCCCTTGCCCCCTCGTCCTGAAACCTTGGTGGAA
This sequence comes from Pinus tabuliformis, assembly GCA_031772625.1. Classification (NCBI taxonomy): domain Eukaryota; kingdom Viridiplantae; phylum Streptophyta; class Pinopsida; order Pinales; family Pinaceae; genus Pinus; species Pinus tabuliformis. The sequence goes on along the minus strand of CM062806.1, from coordinate 967,336,392 downwards.
CATTGGGTAAATCTCTCTAGGGTTTGATAGCATGCAAGTTACACAAGAGAGATTTGTCACTAATCTATTTGATCGGGGAGGATTTGTTACCGGTTGGAATAATCGGGAAAGTTGAGGCTGTGTGTGAGACACATTGACTAGGAAGACATATAATCGACACGCTGTGTTGATGTCTAGTTCCCGAAGTAGGGAGGGTGGCGTTGGTCTTGGAGCTCTGACCTTGTATACGCACCTAGATCCCTAGGTTAATAGTTAGCAAGTAAGCTTGATGGTACTTAGAGAGGTTTGTGAAAATTCCAAACAGGAATCCTATTGCAGCAACTAGAAATTATTCTCCTAATTATTAATTTAATTTAACAATCTATTTATTGTTTGCTACAGCAAATACTGAATAAATCACACTGCAACCTACACATAAAACTACGTAAGAATAAACGCTGGAAGAAATGCCGCCACACACAAAAAATAACACAATTATTTTTGGACAAAGTCCTCGTAAAAACCCAACTTGGGAAAACCGGGGCAGCAACTGAGGGTTTTATTATTATGCAACAGTGAAATAATCTGAGTACGACTTGATGCCAAAACTGGCAATCCTACAGAGAAATACTAACAAAAATCTAGAGAGGAATTTTCCTCAACCCACAGGCAATCTCCCGACACAACTTGTCTTCAGAATTTCGGCACTCTGAGCCTCTACGCTGCTCTACGTAGCTCAGTGGACGTCTTGCCTCGGACTAGACTCTAATGAAGTCGTTTTGCCTTCTGTTGACCAGAAAGACACTTCTCTGGCACTCTAAGACTCCTTCCCAGCCTTTGGAATTAAAAGCGTCAATCTCTCCCAACAAATCGACTCTGCCTCTAGAGGCTACTGCGCTGCCCCAGCGTCAGCCTCTCTATGGCTCTCTTGCCTCTCTGCAAATGCACTCACCAAATCTGGAAACCTTCCTCCAGCTTCACTCTCTTTGACCGTCTCTCACTGCTTCGATCTCACTAGCTCTCTCTCCAGCAATTGACTATTGCTACAATGGAAATCAATCTACTCATGAAATCGAACATTTCAAGTTATTTCTCCATCACCACATCGATCTCCTCTCATAATCCTTTGTTGGAGCACCAACGGCCAAGATTAAAACTTAATCAAAAGCTAGGATCATCTCTAGATCGATCTGTGTGAGTTCCTAGATGATTCTTGCCTTGACTTAATTAATACTGATTAATTAACCATATTCCCTGAGTTTAGACTTAGGAAATGATCAAAAATTGGTTAATAATCTAATTAAGTCATTTCTAGGAAGAATTTCCATAAACCATTTCTGGGTTTTGGAGATATCATGTATTCTAGCATCTCCACAAAATTTCAAAGCTAGAACACATACAATGCTACAAAAACTAACACTCCCTCTTAGCGGAATGTGTTCTAGTGCTATTGCACCCCCTGTAGCAACACCTTGTCTCAGCATCATCTCCTGTCATGTTGTTGACTTCTGGCTATTGCTGCCACCAACCACTGCGTAACTCTAATATACGTTGCATATGTGTTGTTGCTGACCCTGCTATTCTGCTGCCAACACTGCAACTCCCTCTTCATCTGTTGTTGCAACTGCAACTGAAAAGCATCCAAAATATTGAATCAATTGTGATCAATATAATGCATTTGTCACCCAAGTCTCTGATTGCTGCTAGTATCTGCACTGTCACTAAGGAATTTGTGGCATTGCTGACTCTGCACTATGCTCTTCATCATCTGACTGCTACTAGTCTTTGCAGTTGTCACTCTGGCATCTGACTACATCAACTATCATTGATCCATCCTGCTACTAAAAATTGTGGGGCCCCGTAGCAAGGTATTGATCCATGAGGTGGACTCCTCAAAGATCTGCCCATTTGTAGCGCTCTGGGACTACAGCACCAAATCTCCCCACCTCACTCCTGCAGGTATATCAACAAACATGGCGAAGTTTTCCTCCAGCCTGGAGGATAGCCTATCGATCTCTATTGATGCTGCCTATTGGTCTTGCTTCTCCTCCTTGTCCTTCTTCCTAAGAGGACACTAGGTACCGTAGTGATCGAGCTCACCACACCTAAAGCATTTGACCTTCGACAGGTCCTTTTTTTGCTCCCCTTGTCCCTGGTTGGGACCCTTCCATGTGAGGGCCACATTCTCCTCCTCCTTCACCTGCTTCTGCTCGTTGTTGTTGTCACTGATGGAGCTTTTTAGAAGAGCTCGCCTCAATTCCTTCTACTGCAAGTCAGCCCACATCCTGTCCCAATCTGATAGTTTGTCTCTGCCCAATATACTTTGGACAAAAACTTGTCACTCCTCAGAGACACCATTTAGTGCTTGTTATCACCTGCCACTTACACCTACCTACAAGTCAGTGAGGAAAGCCCTTAACCCCACAAGGTGTGGTTGGTGGCAGGGAACTAAGAGGGGGGGTTGCCGCACTAAATCCCTTCTCTCTTCGTTTAAGTTATCTCCTAGGTTAGCTATGGGAGGTGGTCCCTAATTGGAAAACTAAGTTAAAGAAATGTGAAGTTCTAGGAAAGGTGTTAAAGTGAAAGTGGATTACTTTTAAGAATTATGAGAAAAATATGATATGAGCAATAAAAATCATTAACATGATAAAACCATAAAACCAGTGCCTTAAGATAAATTGCTCAACAGAAATGAAAGATACATTTGCTCAAAACAAAAGTAGAATGCTTCCAACAATGAAAGCAAAGCAATCCTGAAATGGAAACAGATATGTTAGCACGATAATTGATACAAGATATAAAATGCTTTCAAAATATAATCAAAGCATATAGAGATATCTTGCAAAAGGAAAAGCAATTAGTGTTCTACTTGCAAAAGAAAAATGCAACAATGCTTGCCAACATAAAATATTCAACAATGACAAGTAGAATGGACAATTGCAAGTAAAACCATAAGATGTATTAGCATGAGATGCATTTATACTAGATGTGGATGCAATTAATCTTGTTTATTTTTTATATAAAATGCCTAATCTAAGTGAGAAGTCCTCCTTTTGAGTTCTTACCAAAGGGTAAAAATTGGGGTGAATGTAAGAAAGAGGGGGCGAGGGCATGAAGGTGTCATTAACAATACCCGTCCCTTGAGCCTTACGAGCCAACATGTGCTTTTGTTCCTACAAGGAGACAAGCCACCTTCATAACTGCAGGGTCACGCGCTTTTACCTTACTTCGTACCAGATGGAAGAACTTTCCAAGAAAGATTTTTTCCTTAGACTTTCTATTAACCAAGCTTATGCTTGGAGGTTAATTTTAGTGAGGATGCAACTATAACAAAATGTGTAATATGGTATATAAATTAGTTTTCCAAATAGAAATTTGCAATGCATTCAATATAATGGAAATAGCGTTCAAAATAAATTACAAAATTTAAACTCAATTGGAAAAGGAAATTAGCTTGCACCTGAAGTAAATAAGATTACTAAATGCTTTGCTTCACGAAAACGGAAATGTGCTCAAAAAGATAACTTGGATAATTGCTCAAGATAATGCAAAATACATAAGCTTCATGAACATATAAGATTGTAAGTTACTCAAAATAATTGCTTTGACAAATGATAAACCAATAACCCACTAAAGCAATGAAGCTTGAAGTTTATGTGCTTGCAAAATGAGCAAATAACTTAAATAAATGAGCATGTAAACAATGAGCCTATTGTGAGGCCAACATGAAGCAAATGGTTAAACTTTGCTACTTGAAATTAGATGCCTTGCATAAAATAAATTGCTTCCAAAAGTAAGATTTAGAATTGTACTTGAAAGCTAAATTTGAAATGGCAAAGCATGAAAATAAGTAACAAAAAGAAAATTCAGAAAATTAGCTTGTGAAGGTGATGTGTTAATTTTAAGGCATGCAAGATGAAAAACTTATAAAACAAACTCAAAATCAAACCACCCACATGTTCCTCCTTTTGCAAAAAGGAGAAAAAGATGTCTTGGGTGAAAACCCAAGCTCCCATAGGAAACAAGTCGGAGAAGGAACAAGTAACGGCAGAGGAAGAGGATCTAAATCAAGACAAGGAGGAACAGGGAGGAACAACGTCAGCAACCACTGGGAAAAAAAACCAAGGTCCGTGCAAGCCCAAAGCCACAGAAACCCTAAGGGTAGTAATTTCTAATCCGAAACTTCAAGCGTACCGTGACCACATGGTTGAACATGCAGTGATCTGCAAGTTCATGGGGTTCTGGCCAACAGAGCGAGCACTGTGCATGTGGATAAAGCAACAATGGAAACCCAGAGGAGATGTAAGGCTACACTTAGGAGCCAAGGGTTTCTTTACAGTAGTTTTCTCCAATCTAGACGACAAGGATTGAATATTTGATGAAGGGCCGTATTTCTTTGCCTCAGTAGGTCTTTACATGATGCCATTGAAACCCAACTTCGTACAAGAAAAGGAAACCTTAAGGCAGGTACCAGTATGGATACACTTTTTCTCTCTTCCGATTTACTATTGGGGACATGCAGCACTGGAACAAATAGGCAACAAGTTAGGGACCTTCATCAAGGCCTCAGAAGCGACATTACAAAAAAGGTATACCTCTTGTGCTAGAATCTGTGTAGAGATGGATGTTTCGGGAGCATTACATGAGGGCCTATGGCTGGAATACAGAGACGAAGATTATTTCCAAGCCATAGACTATGAGCAAATCCCGTTCCGATGCAGAAAATGTCATGAGCATGGTCATTTAATCAGAGAATGCCCAATGAACAAAATGGCAGGGGAAAACAAGGAAAACAAAGGAGATAAGAACAAAGAAGTCTTTACATGACCGAATGCCAAACAAAGAGCAAATAAAAAACGACAGACTAAAGCAAGCACTTCACATGGAAATACAAGCAATGCATTTGAAGTGTTAGAAACAGAAACAGAGTCAGAGGACAACAATAAAGAACAAGAAGCAACGAAAATAAGCAGACCTACAACAACACCAGAAATGAACGAACCGGTGGCGAAACCTTCAAATATTACCCATCAAGTTCAAGAAACAACGGAGGGGGTAGAAGAAGATTCGGAGATGTTCACCAACGAAATCGGGCTCGAAGATATGGAATTAAGCGACATGCTAGAGCAAGAAGGTATGGATCTACCAAATATGGTTGAAAACTGGAAAAAGAAGGGAATGGAACACATATCGGAAGAGGAGGTAAACAGAATCAATGACATATTCATAGCACGGCAACAGGCAGAGATGGAGTTGCAGAGTAAGTGCTTGGGAACAACAAAAGGGCTAGGGGTAAGCATGCAAGGACTGCATCAAACCTCCAACAACTCCAAACACCGGAAAAAAAGAGGAAGAAGGACTAACAATTAGGCATTACAAGAACTGGGACAGATGCTCTTAAATTCAGGTAAGATGAAAGCCCTTGAGGTGTTCTCATTAACCTCCTAAACTTTGTTTAAAATGAAAGTCCTTTCATGGAATGCTATAGGGCTAAATAGCCAAAAAAAACAACGCTTGTTAAAGAAGAAGGTCCAAAAGGAACAACCAGACATAGTGTTTGTGCAAGAAACTAAGTGTTCAAGCAACACAATGGTCAATATCAGCAAAAAACTAGGTAAACGTATGGAATACTTGGAAACAGCAAGCAATGGATGGGAGGGAGGCATGGTCATTATGTGGAATCCACAGGTCATCCAGCTCATTTCCTCTGACGCTGCTAAATCTTACATATCAATAAAAGTCCAAATAATATGGAATTCAGAAACATATCTATGCACCAATGTCTATGGCCCTCAAAAATAGAGGCCAAACTACTATTACTAAGAACACTATCCAACTTAAAGCTAAGATATCCTCAAGCAAAGGCGATCTTTGGAGGTGATTTCAATATGATCACTTCGCTCACGAAAAAGAGAGGAGGTATTAGAATGCTCAACAAGGACTCTGAAGCTTTAATAGATTTCATTAGATAGGCCAAACTGGTAGATGTCTTCCCCAAGAGCGGCGCTTTCACGTGGAACAACAAAAGGGGAGGTGAAAGGCAAATAGCCTCTCGTCTGGACAGATTTTTAGTGACAGAAACTATTCTCCTGGAAGGGATCACTGTTGAATCGGAAATTCTTCCCAGTGGAGGGTCGGACCATTGGCCCATAACAATGATTGCAACAATCCAAGGTACACCCAGAAATAAACCTTTCAGATTTGAAAAGTTCTGGCTCATTCATCCCGAGTTCATTCAAAAAATTGAGCAATGGTGGAAAGAACCATTAGGCATAAGGGGAACCAAAATGTATCTTCTACAGGCTAAGCTGAAACACATCAAAGCCAGAATCAAAGTCTGGAATCATGAAGTCTTTGGAAATATATTTAAGGAAAAAAAAATTGGAAGGGCAAATGGAACAAATTCACGAAGGATGGATTCAAGGTAACATAGACCAAGAAACTATGTACAGAGAACAAAAGCTAATGCAGGACTGGCAGTTACGATGCCAACAGGTGGGATACAGAAGTATTCTCAATCACTTCAGCAAAGCCTCAGGTATGGAGCTTAATCTAACAAAATCCTCTATTTTCTTTTTCAATACACACCTAGCAGTACAGAAAAATCTCTCAACTATGCTAGGTTTCAAAAGATGCAACCTCCCCTCAAGATACCTCGGCGTTCCACTGACTAACAAGCCCTGGCAGAAATTGCACTGGGAAAAACTTTTAGCTAGCCTAGAAAAAAGATGTCAACATTGGACACACAGAACCCTAAACTTTGCAGGTCGCCTTGTCCTCACCAAAGTTGTCCTCCAGGCCATTCCGCATTACATGCTTTCCATACTCCTGGCACCTAAATGGGTTCTTCAAAAGATGAGGGTCATTCAAACGGCTTTTCTCTGGTCGGGTAATTCAGGGAAGCAGAAATGGTCTCTAATGGCGTGGGATAAGCTTTGCAAACCCAAACATCTGGGAGGGTTGAATCTGCAGGACCCATTCACTGTTAACCGTGCCTGTGGAGCAAAATTATGGTGGAGGTGGCTGAAGGAACCCAACTTACCATGGGCCAAACATTAGAAAGAGAAGTATGCTCACAATCACAGACTACAGAATTTAATCCGAATGCAAGAAACTCTAGAGGGCTCTCCAATTTGGAACCTGGCAAGAACTAACCGGCATATAATTCAGGAGCAGAGTTTTTGGGAAATTCGAGACGGAAAGACTGCCCTTTTCTGGGAAGATGCATGGCAACAACTCCCTAAGCTGGAAAGCCCTGAATTCTCAGATATCCAAAGAAGAAACCAGGAGCTAGGGAGAACTACAGTGAACCATTACTGGAAACTTAATGAAAATTACCAAGCATGGAGAATGTGGATATTCAATGAGACAGAACCTTTGGAAGAAGAAAACAATAGTTTAAGGGAACTGAGAACAGAGCTGGCCAAAAGAAGGATAAGGAGAGCAGGGGATAATGACCAATTACGCTGGGGTAAGCTTAAGGGGGGCAACTTCACACTCAAAGAAGCAAGAATCTATATAGAAGGTACTAAGCATGAAGAAAAAGTCAATTGGCACAACAAAGTGTGGGATGCTCAACTATGGCCGAAGATTAAAACGTTCCTCTGGCTCTTGATGCACCGAAGAACGCTTACATGGGAGAACCTCAGGAAAAAAGGGTTCATAGGCCCATCTCGTTGCCCCATGTGTGGAATTGAGGAGGAAACCATGAATCACCTCCTCAATACTTGCAAATGGGCAGATAGCCTCAGGAATTGGATGGAAACCATTCTTAAGAGGACGAATAGAGTAAGGAATTCAATTCAAGAAACCATAGAGAATTGGAGAGGTAATTTCTCCAATAGCCAATTGGTTAATATAGTTTGGAAACTTATCTCATGGTTTATAGCATGGACGATTTGAAAAGAAAGAAACAGGCGAGTATTCCTAAATGAAACAAGAAGCATAAACTTTACAAAAGATACAATTCTGCAAAACATCAAACAAACAGTTCTCTCCAAAGGGAAAGTAGAATAGGACAAGAACATATCAATCTCGGACTTAGAGATTCTGAAAGCATTTGATATTGACATGGGAACCATCACGTTTTCATCAAATCATCGATAGCAACAAAGTACCAACGTGAATACCTAGATTCCTCCATCGACAGGCTTCCTCAAACTCAACTTTGACGGAGCCTCCAGGGGAAATCCAAGACCTGCAGGCATTGGCGGTGTTCTTAGGGACAGCAAAGGAGAAATTCAACATCTTTGTAGTCAATCGCTGGGTGAAGGGACCAATAACGAAATGGAATTTGCAGCGCTTGAACAAGGATTGAGAATTCTCAGGCGACTGAAAGCTGGAGCCACCGTGGTGGAAAGGGATTCTCAATTGGCAATCACGGCAGCAAGAAGAATGTATAGAGGAGCTAAACCAAGTAAGGTCACGAAGCACTGGAGGCTTGCCAAGGTTACAGAACTCATCGCGGATCACCTATCATGCCTGGACGGGTTAATTCTTCATGCAGTGAGAAGAAAGGCGAATGTAGTGGCAGATCATTTGGCAAACTACGGAATTGATAATCCCTCAGCCTACCTGGACACCTGTTGGCATGAGGTCACATGCACCGAACTTCGAAACAGGTGCACTCTTCTTTCGAGGCAAGACATCAGTTAACGAAAGAAGTGGCGCAGGGGTACGAAGGATTTCCCCTTAACAGGTAAATGAAGACAACCAATCGAAGGGACAAAAAGAGAAGTGGGTGGCAAACCCAGGAAGTACAAGAAAAGAAGTGGGAATTAATTCACAAGGACAAAGTGTTAGTACCAAGGACCACATCCAACAAAAAATATGAGCAGTGCCAGCAACAAATAACAAAGGAAGACACTTGGCAATCCACAAATTGGCTCAAGCGTGGCAGAGTTAATAATAAGGATTCGTATCATGAACAGAAATGTGGGAATTGGAGCAGCAGTTATTATGGCTGGACATGCGCTTATCCAATGGCGAAGTGGGAAGCCTTAGGCCAAACAAGGTTACCATCTACTATAACTAAGGCCTCCCACCAGAAGTGCGACACTCTGCTTTCCCACGGCATGCAACATAGCAACAGTTGTGATTTCAGAAGTCTCAGGGTTTCTGTGCTCCGCAATAGTAGTATGGCTCGTGAGGGAAGCCGAAATGCCTCTGCTAATAGAGACCTTCAGAAAGCACGGGACTCCTATGAAACCCGGACCTCCCTAAAAGAAAAGCGCAAGATAGAGGAGCTTGAAGCAATTGTCGCAGAGGAGGAAGAGCATCTGGAGGAGCAGGATTTGGAGAAGGAGGTGGAATGGATTCAAGATCCGAGAACTGTGACCACTCGAGCCACTCAATTTGTGCGCGCTCAGGCTGAGATGTGGAGGATGAAAACTATGCTAGCCAAGGCGCTTAGCATGCAGGGGGAATACATCAATCAAGCTCATCAAGCTATCTCCCTTATTTCTACAGAGCACACGGCGAAACTGGACGCCTTACATTTCAATCTCAGTGCCCTGGTTCGAGAAGTAGGCACTCTATCTCAGAAAATGAGTGTTCTAATTAGTCTACTTAGGCACTCCGTTCGTCAGGATCCCTCAGCTGCGGGGGAGGTCTCGGAGGAAGCTATAGGTACCAGTCAGGGGAAACGGACCACTCAGTGCACTCCTTAAGCTGTAATGGCTTGTCAGCGTCAGTTTGCTTTTCCTGTTTTGACTTGTTTTGTCTCTGATCTCAAGGTTACTGGTCACTTTTCTTGTTTTGACTTGTTTTTGTCTCTGATGTCCCTCTGGTTTTATTTCTGTCTTTCTATCCATTCGCCGAAAAGGGCACAATGTTTTGCAGTCTCCAGCCCTTCTATGTGCTACCCTGCGTGGTATGCCTTGGGGTCGATAGACAGAGTTTTAGCAGCTCATAATCGTTGTAAACGGGCAAGGAAGCTTCTCTTTAGTCTGTGCGAGCAGACCATTTTGTACCTTATGTATTCTATGAATTAATACAAAAATGTTGATTTACACACCACAAAAAAACCCAAGCTCCCACAACAAAAACTAAACTTTTATTAGATGTTACAACATGAGAAACCTTGAAGAGGTCTCAAGTAAATCTTCGAGATGAGTCTTTACAATTAATGGGGTTTCTCAAGATCTAGATCTCATTCTTGAATCTCAAATTCAGAAAATCGAGTAAATACAACGAGAAAGCTCTCAAGATTGAAGAAGCTAAGTGCCTCTTGGTGCCCCAAGACTTGACCTCCAAAAGGGAATGAAATGTAGCACAAAACAAGGAGTCAATCCTCCTCAAAAGCCCACAGCCTTGCCAAATAGCAGCCCTCCTCTTTATCCACGGCCTCCTCAAAAATATCAACTTTGAAAGGGTAGAGAGGTCCTACAAGGAAAAGTGTTAGAGTTTGTGTGATCCTTCCTTGATGCTCTTGTCACCAACACTCTACCTATGGGCTGCAAGATCAAGAAACAAATTATTGTAGAGAGAATATGAAAACAATTAAATAAAATACAAATAATATACAAGAAACCAAATCAAGTGATGGGAGTGAACCCCATCACTTGGTTTAGTTTAGAAAAGCTCTCAAATAGCTAATATGAATCAATGAAGCATTATGTCAAAGATTTAAAATTTTTAAAATAATTGTTTGTATACAAGCTATGCCCAAACAAATCTCTGCAAGACACTTTTCGTAAGATAAACTAAGTGAATCCAAATAACAAATGAGAATTCCTTTGAATGGTGCTATAAGACTAGGTTGGTCTCCCAAAGACTACCCCTCACACTTAATCCAACAAAAATTCTTCTACAATACTCAAATCAAACATTAGTCCATATAAATTTAGATAAGCAAACAATGAATTGAAACTTCTAAAAATTCCTTTGAAAATAAACTAGAACTTTCAAACTCTAGAGTCTACTTTCAAATCAAATGCTAATACAAGATAGCTTTGCACTAGCAAGTTTACAAAAATATATGAAAAATGAAATAATTCAAAGCATAGAAAGATTATACCAATAGCTCACAAAAGTCTTTTTATTTATATTCTTGAAAAGTGTACACGGTAGCAGCACTTCCACAAGCACAAGAGCTAGTAGACAATGATATAATATGAGAGTCAATTGCTTCATTATATAGGGAGTTGAGAGCAAATTCCAGTGTAAAGTGATTAAACAAGTGGCATGAGGTAACAATCCAAAAAAGAAATTCAAATTTGTTGAATGGAGCTCCAATGCCAAGTGTAAAAATCGATTTCTGGCAAGCGGACATCATTTTCTTCTTCCCTTATGTGCCAAATTCGAAATTTATGATGGAATGACAAGTGTAGATGAGTGGTAACCCATGTGGGAACAATTTCCCACAAAAATCTCCACCAAATATTCTCCCAAATCCTCCCAAATGTGCATTAACTTCAAAACATTGAATTTCCAAGTAAGTAGTTTTCTCATTTAATGCTAGAAATTCAATTTTATTTGAGCACATGCCCTTTCCTTGATTTTAGGAGTCCACGTCACCTTGGGACTTCACTTTAACTCCTCCATAATTTCCACTTCAATTCCACAACATTTAGCATGTGTGGATATTTATTTTTCTCCATTTATTTAATATTTGGCTTAATTAGTCTCCCCGGATGCGGGTGTCAGTACGTCTGCAAGTGAAGGGCCACATGGCCAACATGTGCCGCCTCGTGACCTTCAGCGGAATTCATTACCGATTGCCGCCGAGGAATAAAGTTCTGAAACGATTGCACAGGGCCTTCAATGCAACACAAGGTGAATTGGTTTGGTTGCAGAGAGCATTTATGGCGTCCAGGAATCGAGAGAATGTTGAGAAGCTTAAATTGGGAGAAAGAATGGGGCAGGTCCATACTCAGAGTAAGGAGCACGCCGCGAAGGTTTGTGTTGGCTATCTCTTCCTCCAGGAAGCAGCCTCGGCTGTTACAGCCAGTTTACAAGAGGTCAAGGGACATTTCGAGCTCGTATGCCCTGTTGATAGCGGTGTGGGTGATACTGTGCTTCGTTCAAGATCTGGTGGGAGAGAACTATTCTCCGTCAAGCGGGGGAAACCTTCAATTGACGCTCTGTTTCACTCCGCCAGCATCACTGCAAATATGGTCAGACCAAGGGAAAGGATGCCTTGTAGACGAGGCACAAGTCGAGGAGGCTCATCACGCCATCCCGCTGCGGATTCCCACCACCATTGCTGTTGTTGTTACTGCCACAGAAGGGCAGGGGCTACTCCCATACAGGCTGCTCAATTCATGGACACGGGCGGCCCCAATGCAGGACCACCCTCTCTTCCAGCGTTTGGAACTGTCGTTTTCACCCTCGGCAGCTCGAGGAATAATTCATGCATCAATGCACACATCTCAGTCTTATTCATTGAGGACACTCAGGAAGGTGAGGGCGGTTCGGGCAGCAAGGAGGCGCTATCAGATGAGCAACCGGAAATCGTCGAGGAAAAGACAGAGGGAATCCCTGAGCAGACTCCCATCCAACCTCAGAAGCAGGAGGCGTCGACCTCCAAGAAAGCTGCAGTGGAAGAAAAGGAAGGCCTCCCTGAACATTACGGATGGTGTCCGATCATCGAGGAGAAGCCCGAGGAGTAGAACTCTGCGGCAAGCTCCGACGTCCTTCACTTTTGTTCAGGTCTGGTTTAAGTCCTCTGTCTCGGTCTCTGTCTGTGTCTGGGTCTGGTATAGGGTATATGTTTATGTCGGTGTCTCTCAAGTTCATATACAGGTCTATATTTGCTATGGCTCTGATAGTAGGATTCGTAAAGGCGTTGTCATAGGTCCTCTGTCGCCCCTGCGAGGGAAGTTTTTGAGTTTCACAGCCCCTGCGTGGGTTATTTTTGCTTGGATTGAAAACAATGTTGTGGTTTGTGGCGTTCTGGATGACATTTTGGTTGGAAATGCTGCCCCTGCGTGGGCTAATATGGAGTCGCGTGCTGATAACCCACAGAGCCACAGTCGGCCTTGGGCAACCTGACTTTTGGTTTGTAATGTTTTCCTGTACATAATATAATAGAATAGCATAGATTTACTGAGAAAAAAAAATATTTGGCTTAATTAATTGTCAGATTTCTCACTAAACTTAGGAAAAATGGGTCTTGAGGGTTCAAAACACATTTTTAACCTCTCAAAGTGTCATAGTAGAAAGTTGAAAGTGAGAGGTGCAAATTTTATTACTCATGCCTCATACAACTTCTCTAGACATCACTTATTACATTACAAATACAATTTTTATTGCAATTTCCGCAGTGCGGAAAATCTAAAAAATTAAAAAATGACTACCTAAACCTAACCAAATTCCACGAAATTTTTTATGCGATCTAGTATGGTAATATACGTCGACTCTACACACTAAGAAGTGTTAGGGTCTCAACCTTCAAACTATCACCCCGGCTTTGGGGTAAAAAGTGAGTGAAAAAATTAGAAAATTATCTATCTCTAAAAAAAAAAGGATAATTAACCAAATAAAAAAAAACACTCCAAGGTGTACTCGTTTGTTGATCGAGTCCCAACATCCTAGACTTGTTATAGACTCAAAACTCATCATTACTAGTATCACTTATTACAATTCCCCGCGGGTGTGGAATCTGGGTCCAAGAAAGATGAAGAGAAATATAAGTAGAGTTTAAAAACTTTGTTGACTAATGATAGATGATGGTACAAGTGTCTTTTGGTACATCCTTGGCCATGGAGTCTTCATATAATCATCAAGTGCCACTCCAGTGATCAGAAGTGTCAATCTCACAAGTTCTATGGGTTAAGGAGCTGCCCCAACAGCTGACAACTGGTCTCGGACCTCCTGAATACTGGTGAGGAAGGGGTCTATGCCTTCCCCCTTTTGCATCCTGATGTATCTCAGCTTCTCTTCTATGTACATCTTCGATTGCTCGAAAGTGCCCTGATATAGCGTGGCGACAGCATCCCACATCTCTTTGGCAGTATCCTTGCAAGATACGTGTGAGACTATATGGTCTCGAACTCCATCCAAGATCAACTGCTTCGCCAGGGCCATCTCCTTTTTGTGCTCCTTCAACTGATCTATATCTTGGGGAACTGCCACAACGATGTCTATATAGAGCTTTAGACCATATTCATCCAACAAGAAGGACATCCTGACCTTCCAGATGACATAGTTGGAGGAGCCATCCAACCTATCCTGATCTCTTAGCCCAGTTGTGGCCATCTCAACAAAATGTTGAAAATCTCCTTTTTCTTTAGCTCAGTTGTTGCTCTGCTATTCGTACTCCCTCCTAGAGTGAGAAGTTTTTCTCACAACACCTGTTGATCTGTAAGGAAAAATCGAACTTCTTGAGACTAGAAGTTCCCTGAGGAAAATTTTCCCTCATTGTGTGCTCTTCTTCCTTCCACCCGATGTTGGCTCTGCTCTAGCAAACTACTGCAAAACCACTTCGTCCAACTAGAGATTTGCTCCACGAAAATACTGAGCTACTCCCTCTGCCTTTGGGATCACTCGATCTCGAAGGATCGAATTTTTCCACCCCACTCAGAAAAATCAAATCTCCTCAAGTATCTCGACCTCTTGGAAAAGTGACTGCACTACCCCTAGGAATTTTGATTTGTTGCCAACACTGAACAGTGAAATTCCTTGTCTCTTTGCCCATGTTCTCTCTGGATGAACAACTATGCTCTGATACCATGTGAAAATTCCAAACAAGAATCCTATTGCAGCAACTGGAAATTATTCTCCTAACAATTTATTTGTTGTTTGCTACAGCAAATACTGAATAAAACAGACTGCAACCTACACAAATAAAACTGTGGAAGAATAGACACTGGAAGAAATGATAGCACACACACACAAAAAAAAAACACAATTATTTTGGACAAAAGTCCCCAGAAAAAACCAAACTTGGGAAAATCGGTGCAGCAGTTGTGGGTTTTATTATTATGCAGCAGTGAAATAATTTGAGGACAATTGGACGGTGAAACTGGCAATCCTACAGAGAAATACTAACAAAAATCTGGAGAGGAATTTTCCTCACCCCACAGGGGTCGGCCCTCTGAGCCTTTGCACTGCTCTACGTAGTTGGTTGGTCGTCTTGCCTCGGACTAGACTCTGATGAAGTCGTTTTGCCTTCTACTGACCAGAAAGACACTTTTTCAGCACTTTGGGACTCCTTTCTGGCCTCTATAACTGAAAACGCCAATCTCTCCCAGCAAATTGACTTTGCCTCCAGAGACTACTGCGCTGCCTCAACATCAGCCTCTCTGTGGCTCTCTTGCCTCTCTGCAAATGCACTCAACGGATCTGGAAACCTTCCTTCTGCTTCATTTTCTCTGCCCCTCTCTCACTGCTTCGATCTCACTAGCTCTCTCTCCGGCAATTGACTTCGGATACTCTGGAAATCAATCTGCTCATGAAATCGAACCTCTCAAGTTATTTCTCCATCACCACATCGATCTCCTCTTATAATCCCCTGTTGGAGCACCAACGACCAAGATCAAAACTTAATCAATGGCTAGGATCATTTCTAGATCGATCCGTGTGAGTTTCTAGACGATTCTCGTCTTGACTTAATAAATATTGATTAATTAATCATATTCCCTAAGTTAGGTCTTAGGAAATTTTTTAAAAATGGTTAATAATCTAATTAAATCATTTCTATGCGGAATTCCCAAAAATGATTTCTGGGTCTTGGAGATCTCATGTATTCTAGACTCTCCACAAAATTTCAAAGCTAGAACACATTTGATGCTACAAAAACTAACAAGGTTGAAAGCTTTAGTCCATCTTAGTCCCACCTGGATAGGTTGTCATGGTCAGTTATAATGAAAACCTCCCTAGCTAACGGGGAGTGTTGAATTTTTGTAGCTATGATTGGTCTTCATAATTTATTTTAGCCCCCCAAATCAAAAGAAATAATAAATATGAATTGTATTTAAGTCAGCGTCAAAAGAGGGAGATTATTTTTTGAAATTTAAATTATTTGTCTCCACAAAAGTCAAGTCGGCCCTCCAAGAAGTACAAGTCGGCTAGACCCAAAAGACACACCTATTTGGGCTCATGAGATGATTATATAAAGGCTAATTGTCCCCATCCTCAAGGCAACAATTCAGATCACAAACAAACATATTCTTATGTTCATCTACGTGAAGGAGAGACAAAAAAGGAGACCAAAGTTGACTAGATCAATCTAGCATTGACCAACTTATCTTTCATCTCTATTTGACTTTGCACGTGTAGGAGCAGACCAAATTTTTCTATGTAACATTCTGGCCAACAGTTTGAATTTTGAGGAAGGTGCAAGAGACCGAAATTTCTCAATTTGACCAAGTTTGACTTGGGTTAGTTTGCTAGGCAATTTGACTTTATTTAACTGAAAAAATCAGATTCTATTGTTAGTTTTTGTAGCATCAGAGGTGTTCTAGTCTTGAAACATTGTGGAGGGGCTAAAACACGGGAGTTCTCCATAACCAAGAAATGGTTTATGGAAATTCCACCTAGAAGTGTCTCAATTAAATTATTAGCCCATTTTTAAATATTTCCTAAATCTAAACCTAGGAAATCTAGTTAGTTAATCAGAATTAATTAAGATAATGTGTGAATCATCTAAAAACTTACACGAATCGACCCAGATATGATCTTAGCCCTTGATTAAGCTTTAATCTTCGTTGTTGGAGTCTCAACAGAAGATTATTAGAAGAAGTCGATAAGTAGATGGAGAACACACACTTGAGGTCGATTTCCTTGGAGAGTTTGATTTTCCAAAGAGCAGCAGTCAGTTGTCGGAAGAGTTTGAGCTTCAGAAGTGAAGTAGAGACAAAGTTGGGCATGGACAGTCAAGTCAAAGGAAGATTTTCCAAATCCAATGAGTACTTTGCGGAGAGACCAAAATTTCTCAGGAGGCTGCGTCGAGGGAGCGCAGTAGCTTCAAAGTGCAATTCAATTTGTTGAAGGAAGAAGACGTTTTCAGTTCCAGAGGCCAGGAAGGGATTCTAGAGTGTTGGATAAGCGTTTTCCCAATCAGCAGTAGGCAGGTTGGCTAGTTTGGTAATTGATTCAGGTAACACGTGTGGTAGGCATCTCTAGAGTGACGAAGAGCCTGCGCATGCCCAGTTGGACGACTGGCTTTTCAAAGGCAGTCCAAGTGTCTGGATTGCTCGGAGGGAGGATAATTTCCCTCAAATAATTTTTTCCAATAGTTTATCCGAGGGATTGTCAATTTTCGACATCCAGATTGTACTCAGATAATTTCATTCTTGTTTAATAATTAAAACCCTCAATTGTTGCACCAGTTTTCCCAAGTTAGGTTTTTCCAGGGACATTTGTCCAAAAAAAATTGTGTCGATTTTTATGTGTTTGCTAGCATATTTCTCGATTTCCAGCGCAATTACTTTTCACAGTTTTATTTTTGAAAGTTGCATTGTGATTTATTTGATATTTGTTGTAGCAAATAAATTGTTAATTAATTAACAATTAGAAGAATTAAATCCAGTTGTTGCAATAGGTTTTCAAAATTTAAATTTTCACATGGTATCAGAACGTGATTGATCAGACTAAGAAGCTCAAAAGCAGAGACTGGATTTAATTCATTGTTCAGAGGGAGCAGCAAGACGATTTTTCTGGGGGTTGCATAGAGCCTAAGCCATACAGATCAAATTGCTTGGGGAAGTTCGATTTTTCAGTGCAAGTTGGCAGAAAAGTTCGACTTGGCAGTTAAGTGATTCCGGCAAGCAAAGGGAGCAACAACAGCTCAGATTTTCGCTGAGCAGCTTCCTTGTTCGAGCATAGAGGGTTTTACAACAGTTTGCAAAAGCGGAATCAACATCGGGTGGAAAAGAAATAACACACACTGAGGGAAATTTCTATCACAGGATTTCGATTTTTAGAAATCCAATTTTCCAGTTGCAAATTGGCAGTAGCTGTGAGCAAAGTTTCTCACTCCAGAAGGGAGAGTGTGTAGCAAGAACCAACAACCGCATAGAGGGAAAGAGGGAGATTTTCGACCAGATTTAGAGATGGTCACAGCGGAGCTTCAGGATCAGGATAGGTTGGAGAGAGCCTCAAACTATGTCATCTAGAAGGCTAGGATGTCCTTCCTTCTAAATGAATATGGCCTAAAATCCTACGTGGGCAATGTGGTAGCAGTGCCCCAGGATGCAAATCAGCTGAAATGGCGAAGGCAAACCGGATGATCTTCGATGGAATCCAAGATCATATAGTGTTAATTTTAGATATCAATGGTATGTTCTATGCTTTAGAGCACTTTACTTCAATTTTTCTTATTAGCCCAATATCAATTTCCATACTAGCAATCACATTAACATTGATAGTAAAGGCAGATAGAACATAAACAATAAGCAGAAGACAAGCCAAAACAAGATGACACAATATTTGACGGATGACAGGGAAAAACCCTAATGTGGGGAAAACACTTTGATCAAATATTCTTATTATTCTTCAAAAGTTCAACAAGGAGAGTACAATATACAAAATTTACTTGCCCAAACATTGTCAAAATTGTCCAGTGAAATTGCAGTCAACAGGATGCCCTAACCCGAAAGTCAACGTTGGTCAAACCAACAAAATTTCTCCTCCAATTCACCTTGATCAAACCCAGTCAACTCGGCCTTTAAAGATAGTCCAAATCAGCCCAAGACAATCCTGAAAAAATCTGGTCAAACTTTGTCAACGCACAGTCAACTTCTGCGGTCAAAGCATTGTAGTCAATATTGGTCAAACTGCCCAGAAAATCTCAATTTTTGTGCCAACATATGCGATCTGCCCAAACAGAAATTCTCCCACAAAAATTGCAGTCAAATGAAGTCAAACAATGCCCAGTCAGCGTTCATCAAAGCTGGCTGAAACTCGATCAATGCATAGAACAGAAATATCCAATCAACTCTTCGCACGTGTGGAAAAGAACAGGTTGCCTGAAATTCGTACGACCCAATCAAATGAAGAGAGAGAAAGATGTGTGATGATGAGTGACCAAATGAGGAAAATGACTCCTCTATATATACACAACGTTGAGGGTGAAGGGACACATTGGTTGGGCTTTATGAGCCTACATTTGACTTTTGGTCGACCTTGACAATTTGTCCATAGAAGAAATAAATTCATAATTCCATTTGTACTTGTCAGAATGAGATGATCTTTAGATCAATCCTACACCTCTCGGAAAGAGGAATCCAATAAAAATATCATCTCCATCATATGAGTTGTCCAAGGTGGAGTTTGGCCCTAGTTGCCAATTTTAAAATACAGTCTCACATGTATCTGGCAAGAACACTGCTAAGGAAATGTGGTATGCTCTCTCCCAGCTATATCAGAGTTCTTCCAAGCAGTGAAAGATGTTTCTCCAGGAGAAGCTAAGGAGCATCAGGATGCAGAAGGGTGAAGGCATAGATCCCTTCTTCATCAAGATTCAAGAGGTCCATGATCATCTTTTCACAGTTGGAGAGGCACCTTAATCGACAAAGCTTGTGCAGTTGACACTAAACAATGTCTCAGAAGAGTGGCAAGTGTTTTTCCAAAGTATCTTGGGTAGAGACACATTGCCTGCATGGGACAAGATGTGGTCCGACCTACAACAGGAGGAATTGAGGCAGGCTCTAGTAAAGAGCACCATCAGTGGAAGCAACAACAAGGTCGTGAAGGGTGAGAAGGAAGAGGAGAATGTGGCCCTAACATCAAAGGGACACAGTTAGGGGCAAGGGGAGAAGAAGAAGAAGGACCTATCTAAGGTCAAGTGCTTCAAGTGTGGCGAGTTTGGCCAGTACAGTACTCAGTGTCCTCTCAGGATGAAGGACAAGCAGGAGAAGCAGGTCGAGGCGACAGCATCCGCAAAGATAGATAAGTTGTCCTCCAGGCTGGAGGAAGATTTTGCGATGATGGCAACTATACCTCCAGAAGTGAGGTGGGGCGATATAGAGTTATAGTCCCAGAGTTGCAGAGTATGGGCAAGGGTCCATTGAGGTGTCCTCCTCATGGATCATTACCTTGCTATGGGGACCCATAGCATTCAGTAAAAAAATGGATCAGTGTCAGTGATGCACTCAGATTCCAAGGTGACAGTTATAGACTAGTAACAGTTAGGTGTTGAGGAGCACAGTGCAATGTCGGCAGCAGTGCAGAATGGCATAGTGCAGAGTCAGAAGAAATGCAGATTCTTCAGTAGACAGTGTAGTGGCTAGTAGCAGTCAGGGCTCAAGAGACAAATGCAGCAAACACATTTGATTCAGTATTTAGGATACTTTTAAGTTGCAGTGGCTGCAGTTGCAGAGTTGGCAGCAATACAACAATGTCAGCAGCAGCACGGATACAACATCAGAGTTGCACAGTGGTTGGTGGGAAGTGGCAAGACATCAACAACGTGATACAGAGATAGGGTGTTGTAGTGCAGCACTAGAACACCTTCCTCGCTAAGAGGGAGTGTTAGTTTTTGTAGCATCGAAGGTGTTCTTGTTTCGAAACATTGTGGAGATGCTAAAACACAGGAGTTCTCCATAACCCAGAAATCGTTTCTGGAAATTCCACATAGAAGTGTCTCAATTAGATTATTAGTCCATTTTTAAATATTTCCTAAGTCTAAACTTAGGAAATCTGGTTAATTAATCAGAATTAATTGAGATAAAGTGAATCATCTAGAAACTCACACAGATCGACCCAGATATGATTTTTCCCTTGATTAAGTTTTAATCTTGGTCGTTGGAGTTCGAACAAAACATTATAGGAAGTCGATGGGTAGATGGAGAACACACACTTGAGGCCGATTTCCTTGGAGAGTTCGATTTTCCAGAGAGCAGCAGTCAGTTGCCAAAAGAGTTAGAACTTCAGAAGGCAAGCAAAGACAAAGAGGGGCAACGACAGTGAAGCCGGGGGAAGATTTTCCAGATTTGTTGAGTACTTTGCAAAGAGGTCGAAATTCTTCCAAGACGCAATGTAGTAGCTTCAAAGGGCAGTTCGATTTTTTGAAGGAAGAAGACGAGATTTTCCAGATCCAGCGAGTACTTTGCAAAGAGGTCGAAATTTCTCCAAGAGGCTATGTACAGGTAGCGCAGTAACTTCAGAGGGCAGTTCGATTTGCTGAAGGAAGAAGATGTTTTCAGTTCCAGAGGACAGGAAGGGGTTTCAGAGTGCCAGAGAAGTGTTTTCCCAGTCAGCGATAGGTACGACGGCTAGATTGGTAGTCGATTCAGGCAGCACGTGTGGCAAGTAGCTTCAAAGTGACGCAAAGCCTGTGCAAGACTAGTTAGACAACGGGCTTTTCAAAGGCAGTCAAGTGTCGGGATTGCTCAAAGAGATGGTACTTTCCCTCAAATAATTTTTCCCAGTGTTTTCTTTGCAGAATTGCCAGTTTTCAGCATCCAAATTATGTTGATTTGGGGTGGCATCAGATGTTCTCTAGGCCTCAAATTTTGCAGGGATTCTTGGGCACATGTATTCCAAAGAACCCAAAAAGCGTTTTGGGAAATTCCACCCAAAAACAATTTTATTACGCTACGCCCTTAAAATATCGAAGAATTATTTTGACGAAAATAATATGAGATTCTTTTGGTGTTGCTTGGAATCACGTTACTTGTCCAACTACCTGCATCACATCTGGCAGGGAGACTGTCACATATAAGAGAGTACCAATCATGGATTTATACAACCTTTGGTCCACATTCGTTGACGAATCTTCTTGTAACCTGTTACCATGGGGGTAAGGATAGGCTTGCAATCTTCCATCTTGAATTTCTTGAGCATTTCCTTGATGTACTTGATTTGATATATGAATATTCCTTTATCCTGCTGAGATATCTCGATAATTGTTAAATTGTCTTGATCCACTTTCACATAGAGATTGCTTGTCAGCGCTTCCTTTCTTGAATCTGTAATACTTCAACTATTCTTCTCCCCCTAAACATGTAATGAAACTGCCATCTTGTTCAAACTACCTGTCTGTCAATCGTAGACTTGTGTCATATATTGTTGCATAGACTCCTCATCTTCAAATTTCTAGGAGTCGATAAGATAAATTGTTCATAATAGTGTGTCATTTAATGGACCGTCTTGACTCGAGTCATTAACCGAAGAAGCTGTTGATTCCTCACAATCTGTTACAAATCGTGAAAGCATAATTGTTGGGACCTTATTGCCTTCTTGCTTTTCTTGCTCATCTTGTACTTGTTCATCCTGTACCTGTTTTCCTTTCCAAATCTTCTTATTATCGTCGTCAAGATTTTCATTCATGGTTGATTCCATCTTGTACCTGTAGTTACAAGCTATGTGTCAATAGTTATGACATTTGAAGCATTCAATGTTGTCCATAGGTGATTCCATCTGATACCTGCGACCACAAGCGCTATGACCAAACCATCTAACATGTATTCTCTTTTGACAAAATCATTTTGGAACCTGTCTTGTGATCCTGCAAACTTGCTTCTAGGGTTTTGCAGATAATGATTGTACCTGTCAAAAACTTCACAATCCCTAGCCATATGTCCATAGTTAGCACATAAAAAGCAATAACCATTAAATAAATGTGCGTACCTGAATGGTTCATTCGGATGCAATGGTCCTTGATAGTTGTACCTGTCAATAACTTTACAATCCTTGGCCATATGTCCATAGTTAGCACATGAAAAACAATAACCATTAAATAAACGAACATACCTAGAAGATTTTTCATTCTTCTTTGGAGGCGGTGTTGTAGTTTGTTGTGGTCCTTTGTTCTTGATTGCTTTGGTCTTGTTCTTTGGAGTTGCAACATTATTCTTTGGCTTTTCACTTTGATCAACTTCCTTCTTAGAATCATCATGCGAAGATGTGGAGCTTGTACCTTCATCAACTGGAGATTTACCATCTTTAATTGCCTTCATTTTTTCTTCTTCATCTGTCTTATCTTGTAAGTGTTCTTTTTGCGATCCCTTGAGTTTGTTGATCTCATCACGGGTTACATCAAGTTCTTCTTGCTTTTGAGCAAGATCTTCTTGAAACCATCTTTTCAAGATCTTCCTTCTTTTTTCTGCCTCCTCAACCTGTAGCTTGAGAAGAGTGGTCTTCTCTACTTCTCTATTGAGAACCTGTATCTGTTCCTTCTACTTCTCATTTTCAATCCTGAGCCTACTTATTTCTACTAAAGATGTTTCTAATTTCTTTTGCTTTTGCTCAACAGCGGATATGTATCTTTGATCAAATTCCTTCCTCTCAATTTTTGCTTCTTGCATCTGTTGTGTGATGCTGCTAATCTCTGCAAATGTTGTGTCGAGTTCTTGTTGCTTTTGTTGGACTTCTCTCTTGAGGTCTCGTGTTGTTGTATTCTTGATTTCTTCCAATTGAGTTCTAAGACTACTAATCATCTTCTCAGACTTTTCATTTTCTTTGATGAGTTTTTTTGTTGTCTTCAATTCTGCTTCCAAAAGTCTTGTCTTTTCCTTTTGACTTTTGAGTTCCTTTATCACCTTGATCACTTGATTTTGAAACTCTGTTTTACTCATTTCTCCCATTTCTTCATCATAATCAGAAGGATCCAAATTTTCAATAACATCTTGACCTGATTGCTTTGTTGAATAGAGATTATGAAGCTTTTCCCAAAGAGCTTTAGCTGTTGAACATTGACCAACTTTTGTTTTCACAGAATTTGGCAAAACATTCAAAATTACATTCATAACTTTTGAATTGTACCTTTTAGCTTCGCCAGTAGATGTGTCTCCAGAAACAATTGATTCCCATACTCCATGTGCCTGCAAATGTACTTCCATCCTAGATTCCCATATCCAATAATTATCTGCATCAAAGTCAGGGGTTGGTACACAATACTCACTTTCTTTAGATTTTGTTGTACTTGTACCTTCCTTTGAAATCCGTGTAACCTGCTTCTTTGACTTTCCCATCTCTATGCTCTGAAAATTGACTTCCAGCAGTTAAGTTGTTACTGAAGCAACCAAGCTCTGATACCAATTGTTGGAAATACTGAGACGGGGGGTGAACCAGTATTCCTTAGAAATTAGCACTTTTAAATCTTTTTAGAGCATTAGTTAATCTTCAATTATTATTAATGTTTATGTAGTAATAATAGTAAATAAAAGAACACAGTAAAAACAAGATTTTTAGGTGGAAAACCCCCTCGAGGTCAAAAAACACCGAACGCTTTTCTAATAAATTCTTTAATCTTCAACCCCAAATGAAATGAAAGCAATAACTTCCTCGAATGCTAAAAAATCATTCTTCTCCAGCTCCCATTGGAAGGACGCCTCGGTTTCTTCAGTAGTCAACTGAATGGATGCCCCAACATCCTAGACCAACCTACCACCCTGAAGTGTTCACAGGCTCCAACCTGTAGGCGACTTCATGCACCCGCCTAGCACCTCCCTGCCACCCTATAATGACTAAAAATGAGACAAGAGTGTGGATTCCCGTACCAGGGACAACGATCCACAATACAATATGATTTACAATGATTTTGACCGAACACCCAATCACACTATGACCTGCAACCCAACCATGACATCATCCCAACAGAGACTCCTATACCTCCCAATAATTCCTTTTCGACTCTAGGCAAATTGATTCTTTTACAAATGACTCTTTTACAACTTTACAATGATGACTCTTGGCCTTGACAATTCTTCACAATATACGGATGGTTGTCATGTCTTCAAAGGATGTCTCGTTGTAATGCCTCCTTTGATTTGATACTTCACCTCTTCAATGCTCGCTCGATGTTGTCCTTGAATCTTCTTCTACCTACATGCAAATTTGCCCAGCCAAACCCAATCTCAAAAGGAAAAAACAAAATACCCTTCAACTTACCTCTGCCTGCAAAACACATGTAAGTGCATAATAATGAATAAATACAAATTAAAATTACAATGCGTAACTGAAATGTTCTTGTCACTTTTGTTGTTGACTTGTTGCAGCAGTAGACAAAGACTCCCACTCTTGATATAGGCCTGGACTCTGTGCAAGACTATATCCAAAACTAACCTAAAGATATATAGTATATACAATAGAAACTGATGACAGACAAGTAACAGAGACATACCCAAGTTCTAAGTACAACAACAGAGACCATTCTATCAACTATGACAAGACAAGTAATTGTTGAAGTTTCTAAGTTTACTTAGTTAGAAACCCTCCATGCACTTTATCTGATTTATTCCTACCTACTTGTTATTTTACTTAACAAGTTATTTACAATGTAAATACCGAAAATAAACCCTAGTGCATGCTCAACATATTACAGATCAGCAACTAAAGGAAACAGAAACAATCACACCATATGACACCATTATTTTTGGACTAATGTCCCCGGAAAAACCCAATGTGGGAAAACCAGTGCAACTATCTGAGGGTTTTCTTATTAAGCAATATCAAAGTATAATCTGGGTGCCGAAACTAGCCTACCCAACAGAGAATTTCCCTGGCAGTAATACCTCTCAGTTTCTGGCAAATCTCTTAGTTGAAACCCCGGATAAACCTTTCGGCAACTACTCAGCACAAATCTGCCCCAAAAACCCCCAGCGTCAACCTCTCTCTGGACTGCGTCAACCCCTCTCTGCCTAGTGTTGGCCCCGCGTCACCCTGGACAGGTCTACGTCAGCCTTAGGAGGCCCTGCTTCAGCCCTCTGAGCTTCTGCATCAGCAACGCTGGCCTCTTTGAGGCTCTGCGCAACTCCCAACTGCCTCTGCGTGGCCCTGCGTGAGCCTTGGCTGGCTCTGCATCACTCTCCCCGGCTACTGCGTTGCTCTCCCGGCACTATCTCTGCCTCTTTGTCTCTCTGTACTCAAATGCCCCTCAGTTGCATCTCCCGGTCACTAATTCTATCTCTCTTAGCAAACCCCGCTCTAGAGAATAGAATCACTGATCACTCTGGTGTATTCTCCAAGTGACCCTCAAGCCTCCTCTTATACTTTTCTTGTTGACATATCAACAACCAAGATTAAGTCCCTAATCAACGGCTAAGATTAGATCTAGCTTGATCCATGTCTTTTGGACCATTCTAACACAGTTTCATATTAATACACATTAATATTTTATTTTCCCTAAGTTTAGACTTAGTGACTCCATTAAAAATATTAATTATTTTAATATCTCTTGAACTGTTTAGAATCTGCCCAAATCCTTTCTGGGTATTGGAGATCTCATGTGCCCCAACCTCTCCACCAAATTTCGTGGCTAGAGCACATCCGATGCTACCCCAAATCAACACTCCCTCTTAGAGAGGGTTGTGCTCTAGCAATACTCCTCACTGAGTATTACTTTGATCATCCGGCATCGGTCACTGTGCTGATATTAGGCCTACTGCCCACCATCCTCTACATTGTTGTATCCTATACCACTGCCCATGGTTCTGCCACTGCCACTGTTGTATCTGTACAACAGCTCCCTCTGCATCCACGTTACTGCTGGTCCTTTCTCCCAGCACTGCATCTGCACTACACCTCCTCTCATCATGTTGCATCGTGTTGCCCACTGCAACTCAATTACTGAGAAGTAAGTAACTGATCTCCCAACTAACCTTTCTGTTGTGCTAGAGACACCCACTGATGCTAAAGCTCCCTCTGTCGCTGACAAGTGCTCCCTCTCTAGCCTTCGCGTTGTTGCAACAACTCCCTGCATCTCGCACCGTTGCACACCTCTCTGTGCCATCCTACATTGGTGCAACACTCATGTGCCTCTCGCACTGCTGCAGCCTACTAGCCTCGCGTTGTCTCAAGACTCCTGCACTATAGCTCTCTCTGCCGCTCCATCCGCATCCGTGTCTACCCGACTCAGCGAGTCCTGCTACTCCTCTTCGGGGCTCCCATAGCAAGTTCTAATCCAAGAGGTTGGATACCTCGAGGATCCTACCCCTCATCGCCTGTAGTCCGCCTGACTACAGCTTGATGTCTCCCCACATCCGCTCAAGTGGTGCATGTGCACTCATGGAACAGTCATCTTCTGTCAAAACTTCCTTCTATGCCCGTGTTGGCGCTGCCTTAGTCTCAAAAGACTCTCCATTACTCTTCTACCTTAGACACTGGGTCGCATAATGACCCAGCTCCCCACAGTGGAAGCACTTGATCTTCGAGAGATCATTCTTCTTCCGCTTTCCTTGCCTTCTCTCGGATGCCAGGGCAACATCTTCCTCCTCTTGCTTGACTTTGATCCCCTTGCTGCTGCTACCTGTCTTCGATTGCCGTCTGATCTCTTCCTGGCGAAGAGTTGCCCACATCTCGTCCCAAGGTGGGAGAGTCCCTCTGCCCAGTATACTCTAGACAAATACCTCCCAATCTTCTGAGACAGCATTCAAGGTTGTCCTCACCATCAACTCCTGATCCGGTGTCGCTTCTATAGCAGTGAATTGATCTCGGATCTCATTCAGTCCTCCGAGGAAGGTGTCAATCAGTTCTCCCTTCTTCATCTAATACAACCTCCACTGATTCTCAAGTAGAATTCGTCTCTACACAGAAGTATGCTGGTAAAATTTCTTGACAGCCTCCCACTGTCCCACATCTCAAATGTCGTTTCCTTCTAGGCTATGTGTGGTACTACATGATCCTTGACCCCGTCAAGGATGATGCTCTTGGCCCTCGCCATTGCCTCCTCGTACTTGTCGTTATCATTGGGGTTGACTGGGATAGCTATTACCTTCAAGGCAAAGTTCTTGACACGATTTCTGTCAAGTACGGATAAGATTTTGGCCTTCCAGACTGTGAAGTTCGACGCTCCATTCAGTCTATCCTGGTCTCTTACTCCGTGTAGTGCCATAATGCTCCTCTACTTCCCTCCTGGAAGTTCTCTGTTCGACTCCTCTGAGTCTCTACTTCCCGTCTGGAAGTTCTCTTCTGGACTCCCTCTGAGTCCTGATTTCCCTCCTGGAAATCCTTCTGCTGTTGTCAAGATGCCCCCTACTCCGATCGTCTTGTGCAACCGCACCACTGATCCGGGTTCATCGGCTAGAAACCCTTGGTAGCAACTCCTCTTGGCCTTTCTCTTTCAAGTACTGTTCTGACTACAGTACCTCACCAGCTCCACTCTGCAATATTCCCACAGCCTTCTAAACCCCAGCAACCTGAAGGTGAGAGCTCCCAGGCTCTGTGCAATCCCGGCACCAGCAACCCGGCCTCCTTAGCCAACTGCGTCAGCCCTCCCAGTCCTGCGTGGCTCTGCATGAGGCTCCCTTTTCCTTCCTTAACCTTTGCGTTGCCTCCTCTTGGCTCACCTTTGATGACATAGGCACTGCATCACCCTTCCCTTGTTGCAGCTCTGTTAGAAACAGCTTCTGTCACCTCGAGACAGTTGTTTTCTACTACTATCGCTCCGCTTGGCTGATGTCCTTAGTCCTCCTGTGATCTGCAATCACTCTCTGATACCATGTTGAAGTTTCTAAGTTTACTTAGCTAGAAACCCTCCATGCACTTTTTCTGATTTATTCCTACCTACTTGTTATTTTTCTTAACAAGTTATTTACAATGTAAATACTAAAATAAACACTGGTGCATGTTCAACATATTACAAATCGGCAACTAAAGGAAACAGAAACAATCACAGCATATGACACCATTATTTTTGGACTAATGTCCTCGGAAAAACCCAATGTGGGAAAACCAATGCAGCGATCTGAGGGTTTTCTTATTAAGCAATATCAAAGTACAATCTGGGTGTCGAAATTGGCCTACCCAACAGAGAATTTCCTTGGCAGTAATACCTCTCAGTTTGTGACAAATCCCCTGGTTGAAACCCTAGATAAACCTTTCGGTGGCTACTCAGCACAAATCTGCCCCAGAAACCCCAGCGTCAGCCTCTCTCTGGACTGCGTCAGCCCCTCTCTACCCAGCGTTGACCCTGTGTCACCCCAAATGGGTCAGCGAGGATTTTTCTCAGTGATTGTGTGAGGTAATATCACAAATCTTTCTGTTAGTATTTCTCTCTGCAACTGAATAACCCATGAGGTATTCAAAGATATATTCAGAATTTGCTACTGCTTAATAATAATAAACCCTCAAAATTGTTGCACCGGTTTTGCCACATTGGGTTTTTCCGGGGACATTTGTCCAAAAATAACGGTGTCATTTGTGTTGTATTTTCTTTCTTGCTCAATCTCTTATTTTTGCATAATATTTAATTAATTGAAGGTCGCAGTGTATGTATTTAGATATTTGTCGTAGGAAACTGCAAGTAATTTGGTTGAAGGAATTTAACAAATAGGAGAAATATCATCAGTCGCTACAGTAGAGATTCCAGTTTAGGAATTTTCACATATTTTACTCAGATAATTTCACTGTTGCTTAATAATTAAAACCCTCAGTGGTTGCACCGGTTTTCCCAAGTTGGGTTTTTCCGGGGACATTTGTCCAAAAATAATTGTCAATTTTTATGTGTGCTAGCATATTTCTCAGTTTCCAACACTATTATTTTCCGCAATTTTATTTGTGAAGGTTGCAGTGTGATTTATTCAATATTTTTCATAGCAAATAAATTGTTAATTAACAATTAGAAGAATTAATTCCAGTTTTTGCAATAGGATTTCAGACTTGAAATTTTCACATGTATCTCTTGTTGAATCAGGCAACTTCTCTAAGAGAAGGTTGTTGGGTTTTTCCCTAGAAGAGTGTTTTCCCAGGGTAAATCTTCTTGTGTCTTTCTGCATCATTGTTCTATCGTGATCTCTCTGTCCTACTTCATTTTATGGTTGAATTTCCGAAGTGTAATTGCTTAATGATAAACTGCAAGTGCTAAAGATAATATCAATATCATTAGAAGTACTTGTGAGTTTCAGAAATTTGTGCTTGTATCTATTGCACTTGAAAAATCAACAATTTCCAGATAAGGGAGAATATTGCTGGAATATTTAACACTCCAATACTAGAGTCTATACTATAATTAGGACACAAAATGTGAAGTAACTTAAAAAAGTGGCATTAGTTTTGCTAATAAAAAGTCAATAGCTAGAGTTGTTAGGTAAGGTAGGCATAATAAGCCACCTCATTAAGGAAATATAGGGATCCATCCCCTTGTATACAGCAACCCCATTTTATAATAAAAACCATATATTCGGCGCCTCCCATATAATCTGTTTATTCATTGTTTAACTGAGGATACACATGCAGAGGAAGATCTACAAGATCTAAAGGATGATTTTGAGAATGCTATGTAATTTCAATGGAGTATGATGAATTTTGGATTTTAGAGACCATTTAGAAACTCAGGGACTATATATTTTCTCTCAAAATTATAAATTGTATCTCAAAACTTACATGTCAATCTAATTTTTCTTTTTGCACCCTTACATGCAATAAAATGCACAAATTTTGCACATCTGTTCTCTAATGGTTTCAAAATACATTGATTTACATGAATATGTTATTTTAATTAAATATTTAATATTTCAAGTATTTTTTCCAGCTGGTTTTGTCCCAGTTCTTCATCCGTACCAATCTGGTCCTAGTCCATTTCATAATTTTGGGACAAACCAATTCCAAACGAGTTCTCTTTCTGATACCTTTACTTGATAGTAACCATTGAGCATCCTTCGTAGAGGATTGAATGTATTACAAGGAAAGAACTTTCATAGAGAGTTTTCTTCCCCGTCAGGGTTTCCCATCAAATATCTTGTGTCAATTTATCGTAGGTGTTCTTGTGCTATTTCTAACAACAATCCACTCCATACTTTGTTGTTTATTTAATTTGTGCACAGTTCCTCTCTATTTCATTTCTTTAACCAAGTAAGTTAACACCTATAAGTATCACAAGTTGCACCTCTCTTTTGCCCTAATAAAAAACTTTTCCAATTCACAAAGAATCCTACCACTCATGCAAGAAATAAGGCCAATGGTTAAAAGACACTAGATCAAAGAGGAGGTCCAAGACAATACAGATTAACATGATCCATTGTAGGTTTTAACATTAGCTAGCAAATATTCACATTAAAGCATTAAGCAATGATAAATTTGAAAGATTGAAGGTGAGGCTTGAAATGAAATAAAGCAAAGAAGCTATTAAAAGACTATTGAAACCAATGCCCAATTTATACATCAAACGTTTTTATGGTGAAGATAGTGCTTGCAATTTTGCAACCCAGTTGAAATAAGGCATGCACACAGTTTACATGAACTGCAATTATTTAGAATAAGATTATATAAATGCAAACTAATTAGAAGTGCATGCATTGTAATTATATAAGATTAGATAAAATATGACTTGATAAAAATACCAGGATATAAAACTCTTTGCTTTGGTAGCTTGCTCCCTTATTTCCCTTCCAAAAGCCTTGGGTGGCTGGGGCCTAAAAAATCTCACTTTGTTCTCAAAAGCCCTTGCAGCCAAGGGTGCTTGGAGGTTGATAAATGGAGCGGGACTCTAGTCCCAAATTACGGTACAGAAATATAATTACCCTGCTCCATAGATGGATTTGCTCAGATCTTCAAGGAAATCTGCCCAGAACAATTCAATTGTTTGGAGAGCTATCATAAATTCTGTGGACCTCATCACTATGGGACTCAGATGGAAGGTGGGTGAAGGTACAAATCATCTCATTGCGAAGGGCCCCTGGATTGGTAGCAGGGACTCACATATCCTTTCTGACCAGTTGGTCCATAATCTAAAAAATCAGGGTTATTACTTCCTCCATCAGGTATCAAATAGGGCTGGTTATATTGGCCTGCAGGTTTGGAAGGAAGCAATCGAACTTCATCTCAAGGATCACTTAGCCCAGGAATGGATGCCCTACACGGACTTTTTGAGACATTGCCTTATTTCTCTGCCCCTTTCTGAGGATTCTTTGGTTTGTTCCATGGCTCCCTCTAGACAATATAGCCCAAAGATATCTAACTCTAGCAAAACAAGAAAACAGGCCTCCTCTGCCCTGGTGGTCTAAGAAGCTCTGGAAATTCTCATGCCCTCCAAAAGCCAAGTTTTTCATGTGGGCTAGCTCAAGTGATTGAGTGCTTTGAGCTTCATGGAGGAGCTACCAGGGTCGATCCCCCAAGCTGACTGCCCCTATTACTTGCCTCACTTGATGTCCCTGCCAGGCCAGGTGCCACAATCAATGCTGAATGGTTTACATAGGGTGCCATCTGCGAGATGCAGGGAAGTGCGCAAGGGTTTCCCCACAAGGTTTCCTTGGAAATATAAATATATATATATATAGAGAGAGAGAGAGAGAGAGCCAATACAGTTTCTACAAGGATAGGTAAGAATACTATAGAATGTTTTTATCATCTTTATGCAATATTGAAGCAAAATGGGATGATTCACTAACCTACTAGTTACAGATGACAAGAAGGTACTTGCAAGAAAAAAACATAAAAGAGTTAGTTGAGAATGAGAAAATATGTGGTCTTCTATAATAAAAATAGCAATGGTATTAAAACATAACTCCACAAATTGTGTTTTTATAGCTAAACATCTTGTAGTATATCACGCCATATCCCAATCACAGAAAACTGAACTAGCTTGTTAGTTTCACCATCATATTGTAATTGTCTATATTGTATGACATTTTAAAAAGAAATCTAAAAGATAAAAATTAATAAATAAACAAATAACTACTGATCTAAGTATATTGTTCTTAGCTCCCAGCTTATTTTTATGCTTTCACAAGTGTTGTTGCTTGGGCTTGCAATTTTGCATTTAAAAACAGATGAACTGTTTTGTTACCCAAACTAGCCCATCACAAACTGCATATAAGTCTGAAGGTGATCCCCATGTTTCTCAATCTTCTACTCTATAAAAGAACTTAACTCTCCTTCAACCATTGCAAATTAAAATTCCTCTTTAAACTTACTCCTAAGTTTCTAAGCAAAATCAAATGCTTCCACTTGAAAAAACTCAAAGATATTAGAATGGAGACTTTTGCAGCTGGACAAACTGTCATTGAATTTCTAGGTTTTACTGTGTGAAATATTTTTGGGCCAACATATTTCAGTGAAACACTCCACTCATCATCAGCGGAAAAAGCTATAATCTCATAATTTTCATCCTAATGATGAGTCGTGTTGCACTCCACATGTTTCTATTTTGATTTAACTCTTAGAAATATAACTAGACAATTACCTATCACTCATAGAGGGTATTCTGAAAATGCAAGAAGCCTGTCTAATTTCTTGTTAAATGGAATAGAAAAATGAGAAGATTAACATTAAATCATCAGCAATATAATCTCAAACAAAGGAATTCAGATCCAAATTAAGGTAAAGACACTTCCTAAAATTTTGATGGTCATTGTCATTTTATCTAAATAGAAAAGGAAATATTGAATATCATGATATATTGACTTACACAACGGAAATAAATGACATAGTATTGCACCATACCTCGACTGACTATTAGCATTAGTAGCTGCTGTAGTGCGCTTCTGCAGACCTTGAGAAAGAAAGGATTCAGCCTCTTGCATGCTCGCAATTGAAACCTGTAATTTATTCTTAATTCATCTCAAGTTGAGACACAAATTAAAGCCCTTAAATCATAATTAATGTTCCCATGATTAACTCAACATTGTACATCACATCCTTACCTCTTGTAGCCCCTTAACGTTGCACTGTTGTAAGCTCAACTCTACACCATCTTGAAATAGATCAATGATTTTTTCTCCTCTTCCTCGTTCTGAATATATCTCAAACATTGAGATAAAATAACTCCTAGAGTCAAATTGACAAAGATATTAATCATATGCAAAACAATGAATATACACATGTAAGAAAGTGCCCTCAAATGATTTTCCTGGCTATTGAATGCAAGGCCTTCTACAACATGTAATGACTAAGTAGAAGGGATATTTGATATCACTAGACAACCTAGATATCTTTACCTGAT
The DNA here is from genome assembly GCA_031772625.1 of Pinus tabuliformis. Lineage (NCBI taxonomy): Eukaryota > Viridiplantae > Streptophyta > Pinopsida > Pinales > Pinaceae > Pinus > Pinus tabuliformis. The sequence continues at coordinate 967,302,650 of CM062806.1, read as the reverse complement.
TTCTTTGTCAGGAGACAGAAGCTTTTTCATAGTGCGAGGGATCAGACCCGGTTCCTTAACATTTCCAAACATGGTATGTGTTTTCCCTGAACTAGTCGGCCCCATGGCAACTAACAAGCAACTCTTTCCGTCCTCAAAGTCTTTAAGTAAAGGATGCATTACTTTCTCATATACGTCCTCCTACAAAAATTGAAGTTACATTACACAATAAGCATAAAAATAAAGTAAATATTAAAACAAATACAATTGATATTCCAATAATATAAATTAAAACATCATAATACTTGTGTGTTCATGAACGTACCCTAATTTACAGAGGATTTGCCAATTTTTAAAAATAAATCTGGTTGAGTAGTTATCAAACAAAGTTCTCATACACATATTAGTACTTTAATCCCCAAAGAGTTAATATATGATCATATTCTACTAGGAGGGTGTACTCAAGAAGATTGACTCTCTAAAAGTTTTAACTTTACAGCAACCTACGTTTTTTTTTCCACTTTAACATCACCTACCAGAAATGACATTTGGTTTGCAGTTTATCCATATAATTGTAACAGATGCAACTAGCTCCATGTCACAACATGATCCCACTGTAACAAGGATGTAATCATGCCATGATTCAGAAACAGGTTTAACATTTCACAACGTTTTTCCATCAGGACATAGGGTTTCCGATATATTTTCAATCTAGTATTAACAACCTTTGGATTAGTAGTTCCACAGAAGACTGTCTTACAACAATTACTAACAGTTGTCAAATCTATTATTCGTGTGATTCTGCCAAGAACTCCATCTTACCATTGTTGCTATTTTGATTTCTCTGAAGTTAAAAAACTTGAATAGCCAGCTACCCTAGGTAGATATATGTAATGACCCACCTCGAGTTATAGGGAACATAGAAATATTAGCATGCATATGATAGCTACATATGCATATATCACATCTATTGCACCAGTACACATATGGCCTAACTTTGAAAAATGTCTAAGTTTAAGATAATGAATTGATTATCGAGGTAAATTCCTAATTCACCATAATATAATGAATATATCGAGTGGGGTACTTGATAGGTATGCCACCATTACATAAAATTAATGTATTAATCAAAAGGATAAATACAATGGATTATGAAGTAAATATATTTAATTCATAATTTAACTTAATTAAACTAAATAAAGTAATTTATTAACATTTAAATAAAATGATTTATTTAATTCCTAAATAAAGTAATTTAATTAAAGTAGAATTTAATAAAACAAGATAACGATACTACATAAATTAAATAAATAAAACTATATCCAATGCTCCATTACATTTTTATAGATACTACTGTCTCTAAACAAAGGAGGGGGGAATTCTAGAAAGGAGGAGACTGACAACAGAGGAAGGGGAGGCGGTGATAACTGTGGAGACGGTGAACATCGAGAGGAATATAAGGAGATCGAGGAGAGCATGAAGGGTACAATTCGGTTCTTATTTTCTAGTTTGAAAGACGAAGGAAGAAATACAGAGAGTCGCAGACAGAGAGCAACAATTGTTCTTGGAGTTTTGGGCACGGGGGTCAGAAAACCGTTATTTCAAAGTCTTTTAGGTCTGGGAACCGGATAAGTTGACCCCAAATAGGTTGGGAAGACAAGAGGGGCAATTTGGTAGCAGGAACGACAACAACTTAGGAACATCTCCAAACGAAATTCCAAGTAAGTATTCACCAATGACTTGATAAATGTTGTTTAAAAATTTCATTGTTGGGTTATTGAGCATTAATTTTGTTAAAACTTAAAATTAGGGCTTCACACACACACACCCGTTTATTCTGTGCATAAATGTTAAAATTTGTTAATTTCCAAAATTTAAGGCTTCACATTATGGTATCAGTAGACCAAGTTAAAGTCCAATGGGACAACTATAATCCTAGATCAGCTACCTAGGAAGACACAGAGACCATATGTAGAAAATACCCCAACTTGTGTTGATTTTGAAGAACTTAAAACCTTATTTTCTATACTTTTACTTTATTTTAATTGGATACTTAAGACCATCATTTTGAACTATTACATGTAAGAATGAATTTTATTTTACTTTGTTGGTACATGGATACCAATAAGAAATATGTTATTTGCTTAACTCTGTTGGTACGTGGATATCAATATAAAATCTAGTATTTGATTAAAATTGCTATGAAACCTGAATTATGAATTATGTTATGGATAAGATATCTATAATTTTTATTTTATTTTTTGCATATCAACATTATTAATGAGATGGAAATAAAAGAATGACTACATTTAACTACTTAATATGAAAGCTAACTTATAGATATATGGTTTGGACAGAGCCAAGTATGTTATATGAACTCAAAGATCAATATCACAGATAACCACATATTAGGAATGCATAAAAACTGTTATTTGAATATAAGTAGTTTTGAGAATCACCCGATGCAATGAGTGCTAAGTGGACTATTCAAAAATCATGAGAAATTAGTCAATTACGACTGCCTCTCATGGAAATTGTCATAGATAAATGACTTACTTAACGCAGTTGAATCCCAAAAAATGATATATGGTTTTGAGTATATTGATGCATATGTTATAATGTGTGGACAAGTGTTTACATTGTGAAAAGTATCGTTACCAAACCGACTCACGTGATGACAAAACTCCAAGAACAATTGAGGCTCAATGAGATTCCATGATAGGGTGTTGACCCAGGTTCTACTAGGAGGTGTGGAGGTATTTCCATCGTTTATCCTCCAAAACCTGGAGCCATGGGAGGATTGTGCGAACCACACTCCCCTAGATGTCTGATGATGACTGTCAGATGCCTACTCGGAAATCTGGTCAATATGGTCGATATTGTCACCCTTGAGGTTTATGAATGGTTAGATCAGAATAGTCGACACCATGACATATTCCAATAGAAGATGGATAGGATAGGAGCGGAAGAGATTAGAAAAGATAAGATGATTTTAGAATAGCTTGAGACAGGGCATGACATTTAAAATTGCAAACCAATAAATGTTCAAAACACAAATTAAAAAAAAAAAAAAAAAAAAACTTACATAATTACAGTAATTGCTAAAATAATTAATGATACACTGAGGGAGGGGTGTATGTAATGACCCACCTCGAGTTATAAGGAACACAGAAATATTAGCATGTATACCAAACATGCATATGATAGCTACATATGCATATATCACATGTATTGCACTAGTACACATACTAGCTAACTTTGGAAAATGTCTAAGTTCGAGATAATGAATTGATTATCGAGGTAAATTCCAAATACACCAGAATATAATGAATATATCAAATGGGGTACTTGATAGGTATGCCACCATTATATATAATTAATGTATTACTCAAAAGGATAAACACAATGAATTATGAAGTAAATATATTTAATTTATAACTAAACTAAATAAAGTAATTTATTTAAATAAACTAGTTTATTAACTTTTAAATAAAATGATTTGTTTAACTCCTAAATAAAGTAATTTAATTAAAATAGAAATTAATAAAACAAGATAATGATACTACATAAACTAAATAAATAAAACTATATCCAATGCTCCATTACATTTTAACAAATACTACCGCCTCTAAACAAAGGAGGGGGGCAATTCTAGAAAAGAGGAGACTGACAACAAAGGAAGGGAAGGCGGTGATAAATGTGGAGACGGTGGACATCGAGAGGAATATAAGGAGGTCGAGGAAAGCATGAAGGGTACGATTCAGTTCTTATTTTCTAGTCTGAGAGACGAAGGAAGAAATACAGAGAGCCACAAACAGAGAGCAACAATTGTTCTTGCAGTTTTGGGCACGAGGGCCAGAAGACCGTTATTTCGAAGTCTTTTAGGTCTCGGAACCGGATAGGTTTATCCCAAATAGGCTCTGTTGACCTCTATCGGTCAACTACCCATGCAGTACCCCCCCTTTTTCTGTGCAAGAAAGGGGCAGCACCTGATCAGCGTGTCCGTGTCATCCGGCAGTCATCAGCAGCTTAATCATTCTAATTGCAAACCCAGTCTGCATGTATTAATTGTAAATAATCTTAGCAGACATGAGTCGTGTATGTGAATTGCCTAGGTGGACCTAACTTTCTAGTGGTAATCTACGTCCCGGAAGGTTTTTCGTCTCACCGATCCATGGATCGGCAGAGTTTTCCTTCAAACCTGACCCCAAAGCCGGGATGGATTTTGTCATTAGAACTTTAGGAGAATCCTAGTGTGTTGATCTGCTAGATTATAGTTGTGTCGCAGAACTGGGTGTTTTGTGAGGGTCTGTATTAAGTGGGTTTGTCCCCTTGAGATGTAAATTGTAAAAAATCATCATGAAATGTGTCTTGAGGGTTGAAGATGTTTTAAATCCCCTCGTGAGTCCTAAGTCCTAGGTCCTAGGTGATGTTTCCGAAGGCTTAGTTCGATGATCCATTTAAAAAAATGAAATAAAATAATAAATAATAAAAAATTTAAAAATTTAAAAAATCAAATAAATAAAAAATAATAATAAAAAATTTAAAAAATGAAATAAATAAAAAATAATAAAAATTTTAAAAATAAAATAAAATAATATTTTAAGTGAATAAATCGACGAATGAGATCAAGAGATGTCTTGATCCTCATCAACGGTCGAGATCATTTCTACATGGATCATTCGAACTAGCCGTTGGGATCATTTCCTTTATATAGGGTCTTAGGTGGTCATTTCAGATCATTCGATCTGTGAGTCTAAGACTGAAGAAGCTCTCTTGTAAATCTGTTTCTGGTTAATAAAAGAAGACTTTGGGGTCCATATCTTGCTGGTGTTACTCTCTTGAAATGCTGTGAGATCATTTCATTTTCTGCATATGTTATTTTCAGCCATTAATAATAGCTTTTTGTAGAGTATTGTGAGCACAGGTATCTTGTTCACTTGCTGGGGTTTGAGTGTCGTTAGGGTTTCTGAAGTAATGGCAGGTATCTCCATTACTGTTTGAGATCTAGCAGCATTTTTGCCCTCTTTGTTGACAGTTGTTTTGAGCTGTGCAGAAAACTTTTTCTGAAGGAATTTTGTGGGCGTTCGGGGAAGTTCTCGGCTGAACCAGCCAACTCCCGCAAGCATTTTTTGCTGAGCCCAGTTGGATCTGATCCTGGGTCTATCATTTGGTTTATTTTTCTAAGTTGCATGAGAGATTTTCTGAAGTTCTTCACAGTGAAAATCTGAAAATCTTTATTTCTTTAAAATATTTCTGTGCCTACTGCTGAATCTGGCTGTTAAGGGGCCAAATCTGTACAGTAAATTAGCTGATCTAGGGTTTCATATTTTGCTTTACACAGTTCTCATTAAGGTTCTCTTTTTTTTTTGTACAGGTTTGTTTTTTTTATCAGGAGTAAATTTTTTTTAGGATTTTCAGAAAGAGATCAGACTTGCCCGCATCATAGCACTCCTCCATGCAAAACGATAGCAAGCAAAGTTTCACGTGAATCAGTTCATTTATTCAGCAAACGCTAGCAGACATTTTGTGTGCTGTATTGAGCACTTTTGGAAGCTATAAATCAAGCTTGTATGCCTGTCCGTCGAAGTGCATTCGTGAGCAAGTAAAACGAGTTTTCTTTTGCGTCCAGCGTGAAGGAGTCTTCAGTAAAACATATGCGGGCATTTTGCGTGGGAGTAATAGATCGATTTGCGTCAGTCTTGTGGTCCTGGATTATGTGCGGTGGGTTATCATTCGCGGCCATGCACCAAACATATGAAAGATTATTCTAAAATCGATCTCAAGCCACCGACAGCACCAGCAACCTGCATTTAAATTCAAATATTTAAGGGATCGTTGTGAGATTTTTTGGCTGCATTCACGAGTTCTGGCGTGAGCTCAGGTAAGATCGATTCTAGTTTTTCTCAGATCACTGCGTCGATTGTCTCCAGCGCTGGCCTGTCAGCAAAAGACAAGAAAAAAAAATCAAGAAATCTGAGCGTACGGCTTATCTGAGGACCATCGCAAGCTGTTACGGGTTCATTCTCACGTTTTCTCAACGCAGCATCGTTGTGAAACTCTGCAAGAAATCCTCTGCCATCTGCTTAGCGTCTCAAGAAATCGTTGTGTCAACACGAGTTAGGTAATATCTGCGCATCATTGTCTCCAGGCACGCTTTAAATCTTTCAAAACCCGCTGGCATATCCTTCTTCCGTTCCGCGTAACGTTTTCAAGTGAATCTTTCTCCGTAGCAGGTAAATCGAATGTTTTTGTGGTCATATACGTAACTTTGGATTAGGTTTTGATTTAGCTTTGCGTAGGTTCTGACTTTTGGTTATTCGTAGGCTAGCATAGGTTTTCATTTAGTTGGAATTAAATTTATGAAAATCAAAAAAGGTTTCACTATAGTTTCGTTTTATATTTAAGAAAAAAATTTTTGTTAGTTTTTTTTATTTTTTAGATTTAATGATTTTAGATTTTATTTTTTAGATTTGTATTTTAATGTTTTAGCTTTAGTTTAAAATTTGCATAGTTTTGTTTAGATTTAAAATAGTTTTTTTTTTTTTAATATTTAGTCCTTAGATTTAATTTTAGTTAGACTTTAGTTTAATTTTTTTTTAAATTTTTAAATTTTAATTTTTTTAATAAATCGTTTTGTTTTTTTTATAGATTTTTTAAAATTAAAAATAAAAAATAAAAAAAATTTAGATTTAGTTTTATTTTTAATATAATTTAGTTTTAGAATAGATTTTAAATTTTAAATTTTTAGATTTTTAATTTTCATTTTTATAATATTGAAAAATAAAAAATTTTGAAAAAAGATTTAAAAAATTTTGAAAAAATATTAAAATTTTGTGGAAAATTCTCTTCGTCAGATCCAGTCATTTTCGGGAATTGTCGTATCTTTCATGCTGAGATCTAAGTTTTCAAGTCGAGATGCGAAATTGATATCTGGTTAATGGTTATGATTCATGGTGGTTTAAAGCATTCATTTTTTTGAAAATTCTCAATTGCTGGATATCGTTTTGGTCATTCTAAGAGCATTGTGATTTAGCTGATGATAGATGATTGCTGTTCATGGTCCATATTTTTATATCATTTAACAAGTAATCGTTTTAACCACAATCTCTTAAGGCACTGGTCTGCTAAATTAATCAAATCCATCGAGTGCTTTTTATATCGTATCTCGTGTCTCCCAACCAACTGGTCGACAGTTGGTCTCATCATCTCACAGGGACTACCCCCCTTAGCCGCAGGAGACAGGCTTAAACGGAGGGATTGGGGATCAGAGTGACAGCGCCCGGTCTGAGCGTTGTCGTGTCAATCTGCGCGACAACAGGCTCGAAGGACAAAAGAGTCGATTTGGTAGCAGGAGCGAGAGCGAGAGCGAAAACATCTCTGGAACATCTCCAAACAAAATTCCATGTAAATATTCACCAATGAATTGATAGATGTTGTTTAAAAATTTCATTGTCAGGTTACTTAGCATTAATTTTGTTAAAATTAGGGTTTCAAACATCCACTAGCATATTCTTAAGTATAAATGTTGTTAAAATCTGTTAATTTCCGCAATTTAAGGTTTCGCAATATATCAGCTCAAGAAAGAATTTTGAAGCACATACTAGATGAATAGGAAGAGGAGCCTCAAGAATATAGGAAAAGTGTGGTGAAGTTGCAAAAATAAATGAATTGAAAGTCTCTATTTGCAAAACCACTTACTACCCATGCACATGAAGATATTCATAGTGACCCTCCAAACAGTTCCAATGGACTTAAAACAATACAAGAGTTTTTCTCAGGGTGAGAAGTATATCAAATAATAAAGAGGATAGGATAACCTCATTCCTTGATCTTTAGGAAGACATCAATAGTGTCATTGTTTTGGTAAATAAAATTCTTTTGCTTGAGGAAAAATTAGAAATTGAACTTAAACAAGATGAATGTTTTAATGAAAACTATGTGGAATCTTTCATCAAGAAAATAAATAGCACAAGAAGACAAAAAGATAATCTCCATTCTAATATCAAATTAACAAACATACAAAGAGTCTGGAATAGCAAGGTTGAGACCCTGCAATAGCTAGTGGTTACTTGCAATAGCCTTGAACATAAGACATCATGGGTTTTATTCAAAGTGCTTGAAGTTATGAATAGATTGAGAGGATTTGCCCTTATTTGAGATGATATGATCCTTGAAAAAGAATGGTTTGAAGTTGAAGCTTCTATGGGTGTTGTCGACCACTCCATGTCAACTACTCCATAGCTGCACATTTTTTCGTGCATGGATTTCCATCATGTCCAAGCACTCAGATGATCCACGGATTCATCATTATCGACTATATGCACACTGGAGTTTTGTAAACCCATTATGCATTTTGTAATGTAAATGATCCTAGTAAGACAAATGTATGTAACAACCTAGGTAAATTTATTTTTCTAGATGATGATTTCTATCCTAGGAGGCTTTTAGTCTCACTGATTCATGTGTGTTTCTAAACACGGATGATCGGCAGAGTTTTTCCCTCCAGCCTCACCCCAAAGCTAGGGTGGATTTTGTCGTCAGGATTTTAAATGAGTCCTAGTGTTATTTATCGAGTCTCTGTAAAAGTGATTTGGGAATAATTATAACTATTTGGTTAGATTATTTTATTACAAGTCATTTAGTCTACTAGATCATATTTTGCGTCACGAAAATGGGTAATTATTGATGGTCTATAACAAACGGGTGTTTCCCCCTTCATGGGTTACAAATATAATATTTCATGTAAAAATATAGTGCATGGTCCCTCATAGTTAGACACCATGGCTAAATATTAGAGGGTTGGAAAAATTAATAATCCCCTCATAAGTCATTAATTAAAGTTTCTGACTAAAATAAATTTAAATGCTAAAGCCATAAATTTAATTAATTTAGGTCCTAGGAAAAAATAAATTCTCCAACATTTAAAGTTCATGGGTTTTTAAGTTTTTTAATTTTTTGAGGTCCCTAACCAAGGGAATATTGAAAATTTCAAAATATTTTGGACCTTTGGGGGTTAATAGTTAAGTCAAAGTCAACTTTTTGCAGCAATTATCTCAAAATAATTATTTTTGAGTTAATTAAAAGTGAAATTCGAATTCCCTCAAGAAGTATCTTTATTTCAACGGTGATGATTAAAAAATCATTTGATCTTCATCAACGGTTGAGATTGCTTTGACGGGGATCAAGCCAACTATCCGTTGGAAAAATTTTCTATAAATTAGAGATCTCTCTCCATTATTTGGATCCAATTTTTCAATCATGTACTTCCTCTAAAAAAGCTCTTGTAACTTTTTTCTGGTTAATAAAACGCAAAAACTTTGGGGTTTCAAATCACGGTATTCCTCTTTCAGATTTATGTGGTAATATTGTTCTTAATACTTTGCTGCTTTTATTTGCATTTGCTGGTTAATAGCCTTTGAGAATTGATCTGTGTACAGGTATCTTGCACAGATTTCTGGGTTTTTTAGAATATCATTTTAATTTGATAAAAGTAGCAGGCATCTCTATTTCTTGATAATTTTATGATCATTTTTTAAATCTCTATTAATCTAACAAGCAGATTTAAGTGTGCAAAAGTTATCATTCAGAATTTGAGCGTTTAGGAAGCCCTCAGCTAGACCAACTAACTCTCAATTTACAAAATATAAAAGAGCCCACAATCTTTTTAATTTCTAAAGTCATTTTATAGAATATTTTACTTGCAAGATTTTTCTTGGGCTTGTACCTCTTTAAAATTTCAAATTTGTTTTTAAATATTGTGCAAAATTTTGTTTAAATTTGGCTAATAGAGGGCTTTAATCTACAAATCTGTTAAATCTGTAGAATATTATTGTAGATTTGTAAATATCAAATTTTTTAATTCATTGGGGTTTTGGGTATTTCATATTTTTGTATATACATGCTTTGGGGTTTTTTCTATCTTTTGTTTGTGCAGAAACAGATCTGAAGATTGCAGGCAATTTTTGTGGATTCCGGAGAGAGATCTAAGCCTTAGAGGGCACCTCCATTTTGTTTGCAAGTTGAAGATAAATTTCAAGAAGATCGTGGGCAAATTTTTTTGGTGCCTTGAGGCCCTACGCTAGCCATCTCCAACCTCTTTCTCGGCCTCCGTTTCAGCCTTGCGGCCTTCCCTCTTTCACCAAAACTCTCACTAATATTCCTTAAAAATTTCCCAAAAAATTTTAACAAAGTTTTCACAAAAAAAATGAGTTGAGGATTTTCAGTGATTCGAGCAACATATCTTCAGGTGTCTTCAAGCCCCTAAGGGCTGACTGGTACACACCCTCTAACCTTTCTTCATTTCATTTTGAAAGCAAGGTTAATATTGGCATAGATTTGCAATTAGTTGGAGTTTAGCAGCAAATTTAATTTACATTTTAACTGTTGTACAATTGCAGAAATAGAAGTTAGCTTCAGTAACTTTTGCAAACAAATTTCTGAAAATTGTTTTACTAATGTTCATTAGTTTATTTCTGAGTTTTTAAATCAAATACATCAATAGATAATAAAGAATTAAACTCAGAAATTTTCTGATTTTAACAGCAGATTTAATTTACATTTTTACTGATGTATAATTGCAGAAATAGAAGTTAGCTTCAATAACTTTTGCAAACAAATTTCTAAAAATTGTTTTATTGTTGTTCAATAGTTTATTTCTGAGTTTTTTAGATCAAATACATTAATAGGTCAAAAAGAATTAAACCCAAAAAATTTCTGAATTGTAGTTATCATTTTGTCATTTAAAAATTTTCTATTGTTATATATAGAAATTTCTAAATATTGCATGGTTACAGGACTATTGTTTTAGAATATATTGTTAGTTTTAACATTTGATGTAAAAGCATATTACTAAACAGATATTTCATTAATGTGAACTGAGTTTAAAACATTTAGTTTAATTTTCGAATTAGTCACCGGAGATTCCACAGTAAGAACATTTTCTGCCAACGTTTCAAATCCCAACCGGGATCCATCATCAGGACAACTTGAATGCTTGATAGAAGAAGAGCAGATTTTTAGGGTTTAAATAAAAATGAGGAGAGAAAAGAGGGGAAGGTCGGCTCTCAATTTTTTATTTTTTATTTTATTTAGTTTAATTTCTGAAGTTCATTTGTTTTTTACATACTTATGCAAGTAGGACTAATCTAGTTTTACTTATGCATCTAATGATCTTGATTGAGTATTTCATACAAATGAATTTTGAATTTAAAAGTGTTTTATTCCAGCATTTTACATTTCAGTGCATTGTGCATTTTAATAATTATTTGTGCAGATTTTACATTTTGCAGTGTTGGTATAAGTACTTGTTTTCACATTTAGATCACCACCTTTCTGAGCCTTAAGTGACATTTAAGACATATTTCAGAAATAATTTTAGGCTCTCATTTAACTAAAATTAACCAAGTCCCTACATTTCACATAGTTTTAAATTTTGCATTTGCATATGAGACAGTCGAGTCTTTTCAGCAGCAGTTTCCCATCCTTTACTTGAACCTTATTTTCTTCGCAAGATAGTTGACTCCACAAGGCACTGGTATCACTTTCTTCAAATCATTTTGAATCCTTAAAATCTTGCGCAATCTAAAATAAGTATTTGTTGGACACCTAATCCTCTATGGGTTAGTGTGAAAGCGAAATAGATTAAGGAAGTCCAAGAGACCTTGGGATGTGGAACCCAACGGTCACACAATGTACTATAAATGTATATCATTTGTTAATAAAAAATGTACTCTCATGTTTTATCTTTCATACTCTTTCTGCCATGTGTGTGTTTAACATGGTATCAGAGCAGGCGTATTCCTGCCCTGCATAATTACTTTGAGCCATTTGTTTTATGGCCTTTATGTGCAGGTCATTTCTGCCATCACTTCTGCATTTCATGAATATTTTCTCAGCTAAATTCTAGCTGCAACCTCTGTCATTTCTCCAGCGCCATTTTTGGCTTCCCTCTGCTTTGTAACTCCCTATTCTGCCTATGTTCTGCCTTTCATAAAAGCGTTGCTCCTCCTGGTTCTGACAGTCTAATAGCACTGCTCTCTGGCGCTCCCGGCGAGAATATTGCATTGGTGTGGGCTAATAGCGCTCCTCTCTCATACCTGCGATTTAGGGTAACGGTCTTCACTGCTATGGTCAGTCATCTGCTCATCTCTGCCATCATCTTCTGTGCATTTTATTCTACTGTTGAAGAATCGATTACCACCACCTCTGCGCAAACATTACTGCTCCGGGCACACCAAGAACACTCTGCCCTTGGCGCCGTCTGTGGGATACATTGTGGTTTTACATTTTCTGAATCCGCATACCTCTGTGCTCTATCCAATTGCTTTATGTACCGGAGCTAGACCGCATCGTTCTCAAGGACAAGTCCTCCTTTCGCCAATTCACCAACGTATCCAGCATCAAGAAGACCGCCATTACCACCAGGATTCTCCAGCTTGTTCATCAGCTCTGCATGAAGCAAATCCATGTCACGAAGCGTGACCTTTAATGGCGGTACTCACTGGATAAACAATATCTCGAGTCTTTGCGTGCATATTATTTCATCTCCGCGGTGAAATCTGAACAATTGAGGCTCAAATCCAGCGTCTAGAGGCATCTATTGGCTAATAAGGATCTTGTGTTACTGTTATGGTTAGTGCTTGGACAGAGATTGGAGTGTCGACTCATTGAACTGGTCGAAAAGGAGTATGCGCAGCTAAAGAAGATCAAGGGTTAGTGGACGCCTGATGAGGATAGTTTAATGATTCATCTAGTTGAAAGTCATGGATGCAGACTGACACCACCGATTCAAATAGTAGCACTCCCAAATCAAAACTCCGCTGAGTCCAAAACTTGTAGAAGAAGAATCGAAGGCCAAGGAGGGAACGCCACTGCGGGACAAGACTCAACTGTTGTGGTGCCATTGTGGCTCTGAGCCGCATTGTTTTCAATGTTGTTTTCATAACACCTCCCTCGCACTGGTATCATTCATAACACCTCCCTCACGCTGTTTAATACACTGTTTTTTATTGTTATGAAAGTATATGCTCCCATACCATCACTCCCACACTGTCGAGCACCTCCCATACTCCATACGACTTGCATGCTGTCATATTACAAAGGCCTGCCACTACCTATTATATACGCTATGTGGCCATACCACTCCCGGGTTACCCACAATAGAATTGTAACTGTGAAATATATGATATCCGCAGACTTCCACTCTGCTCACTCCATACGCTGTGTCAAAATCCTCCCACGTTGCGTTGCTCCTCGTGATTTGTGGCATTTGTTGTTGTAAGCCTGCTCCAATTTTTGGGATAATTTCTACTCTTCCCGATGAGCTCTCCATTAGGATTCTTGCCAGGGTACCTCGTGGATGCTATTCCAACTTTTAGTTGGTCTGTAAAACGTGAAATCACGTATTGAGGGATTCAATGATATTCGAATTAAGAAAAGAGATCGGTTTCTCTGAAGAATGGCTATATATTTTGATGAAAGACGAATAGGAAAATCTCATCTAGAATGCTTTGGATCCGTTATCAGGTAAATGGCACAGCGTGCCACCTATGTCGGCTTTTATATATGAGGAGGAATTCAATCAAGCTACAGGATGGTATTGGCCAGAAAGAATTTGTGGTGAAAGGGCCTAAGCTTCCGTTCTCTGAAATATGTGTGCCATTTAAGATCACCATTTTTTGATATATAATTGCCTCCTATGTACTTATTAGACGGCTACTTTGAATATGTACTGATTTGTTACATGTGTTAAAGCAACAAGTTGGTCGGTTCATCTATGTGCGTTCATACCTGCATGAACATGTGGAATAATTCTTTCATTGGTGTGTAGCTCCTACAAGTGGGTCATTGTTGTGTTTGTCATTCTTATTGGAATACTGGAGGTATCGTTGACTCTTTATATATATTGCATTCTGGCATATGCGTTGTTAGCTCTCCATAAATTCTGTGTGATATATGAGGGCAGATTGTTTTCTTTGAAGAAAGTGGCAAGATCAGAGAATATTGGTTCGTACCCTAGTCAAAGCATTTATATATGAGCATTCAAGTCCTGTCCATGACATGGTGCTATAGTTGTTGAAGTTTTGATAGCCATCATTTCTGCTTTGAAAGTGAAGGAGTATTTGAAGGATCCAAGCAAGTTTGCAGTTGTTGTTGCCCCAGTTGTGGCATTGTATTTAAAACTCATTATGGTTTTTGTGTTCAGTGTTGAAGTTCCCATAGAGTATTAAGGTATATAGAAGTTATCCCCTTATTCCAAACGTTGTATGATTTCACCATTGGAGCAACTTCTAATATCTTTGAAAATAAGTTAAAGCTGACACTCCACATTTACAAAGTTTGATTTGTTGACAAAATGGGAAGACTTTATTGAGTATTAGAGTTACTGAATACACTAATACATTCTAGTATCGAAAACAAAGTTGAAATCAACAAAGACTCTCTCTTTGAAATTCAGACTTGTCTACAATATGCACAAGAACAGATTGATTTTTTACAGCTTGAATCTCAACTACAACAGGAAGAATTACAACAATGGAGTCATCATTCTGAACCTGTTTCTGTTCAGAACAATGAAACAGACTCCCATAAGTAGCAAGTCAATATTGTTGAAATTGATTCAGATCCAATGCCCAATAAAGCAGCAAAGTCACATGCAGATGCAGAAATTCAGCCGACACTTCTCAAGCCCATCATCAGATCTTGGGAAGAGCTTGTCCGTAACAAGCACAGAACAGGTCTTGGATATGACAAGGACGCGTCCTTTCATATTCCAGACTACTCCAAACTAGTCCAATTTCAAAGTGTTGGATTTCTTCAGGACGGTTCATCTTCACTTGCTCCTCATGACAGTTCACCTTCAGCTGTTTCAGATTCTGGTTCTCTTCCACAGCAGCCACAACAGATTGTGAAATGCCAACACTGTGATTGAGTTGGCCATCTGAAAGATCATTGTTTTGATCTTCATCCATGTAAGCACTGTCATAAAACCAGTCATTCTTCAAACAGGTGCTTCAAAAACAAACTTCCTGCAAGAACAAAGATTCATCTTGGATGGATCGCTTCTTGGCAATGGGCATCAACAGCCAAGAATATATTTCAGTCACATGTCAAAACTTGTTCAAGAGTATTGAACAGTCTTGTAGTTGAGTTTTCTCCATCATCTCACCTTGTATCTGACAGGGGGGGAATGATGGTCATCTACAAGCTTCAAAGCCACATCAAGCGAGCCTGAGCCACAACCTGCCACACCAGTTTCAGAGTTGTAGCCAGAGACAAAGATGCCCCTGAGCATGCCTTCAGTTGGTAATGCCTCTTCAAAGAATTTGGGACACTTCCTCTAGCAGAAGACTTCAGCTTCTTGCCAGTTTCGGAAGAGTTCCAGCAATAGAATTGGGGACACTTCCTCTAGAAGAAGACTTCAGCTTCTTACCAATTTCGGAAGAGTTCCAACAATAGAATTGGGAACACTTCCTCTAGCAAAAGACTTCAGCTTCTTGCCAGTTCCGAAAGAGTTCCAAGAATTGCATTAAGCATTCCAGAGTTGGTGATAATCCTTAAACCATCACAGGTTGAGACTTCCCTTTTCAGGCTGAAGTTCTCCCTTTTATGCAGGGTGAGACCTCCCTTTATTGGTTGAAGGTTTCCCTCTTGAAAACATCAAGAGCACTTCCTCTAGCAAAAGACCTTAGCTTCATGCCAAACTTGGAAGAGTTCTGGGAACTGCACTAAGCGTTCCAGTGTTGGTGGTCATCCCTAAACCACCGCCCTTTATACCAACATTTCAGAGAGCACATTAAACCTAGTGCTGCCATGCATTTTTTGCACATTTTGTATTACAGCTCTCTTCTTGGACTCATACATAACCCTTCGGATTAAGGGGGGGAATGTTGGACACCTAATCTTCTATGGGTTAGTGTGGAAGCGAAATAGACTAAAGAAGTCCAAGAGACCTTGGGATGTGGAACCCAACGATCACACAATGTACTATAAATGTATATCATTTGTTAATAAAAAAATGTACTCTCATGTTTTATCTTCCATACTCTTTTTGCCATGTGTGTGTATTTAACAGTATTGATTGCTCAATTGTGTCTCCAAGGTTGGTTGGTTCCCAACTAATCTTTCATTTTTTCTATTTCCATAGGGTTTACCCCACTTAGTCTTCTATTGGTAGACAACTCAAACGGAGTGATTAGGGATCAATGTGACAGCCCCCAATCTTAGCAGTTGTCACAATGCCTAGACATTCTATGTGATAACAAGTGTGAAATTCAACAATTTTACTTTCTTTTCCAAGGTCCAAGATAAGAAATGGTTGACATGGAAAAGAAAAATTACCTTGCAAAAATTAGTTTGTCATCGTATGTGGCCTCGAGGATGAGATGTTTGCGCTAAAGGTGAAGGAATAAATTTTAGTGGCCCACTTTGAGAATATATTACGAAAAAAATGAATTAAGTTGTTGAGGTTGTTGATAAGTTCTCATGATTAAAAAAATGGTTGGGATAGTTAGGCTATGATAGACGCCATTGGTTTGGATCAAGGACTAAACATAACGAGTTTTCTTTAGCAGAGAAACAATGGAATCAAATAAGTTTACCCCTTCATTTTGTAATAAGTCCATTCAAGCTTTTATTTTCCTCCAAATTACATCTCGCTCCATCTTTGGGATGTTTTTATTGGTGTCATAACCCCAAAAACAAGCTTTAAATGACCTTTCCTTTTCTTTCTTCTTCTAAGATTTCCCTAATATGCATGATCTATGGGAGCCCCATCCTTGCTCACAAAAGGGATTGCTTTTAAACCTCTTGTTTACTTAATTCATTGTGATTTTGTAATGTCACAAGGTAACGATCTTTCAAACTATCAAAACGATCCACATCGGTATCTTGCTTATATTTCGATCTATATCCAAGGATTTTATAGTTTTTATGACTTATGTACTAAGCAAAGTCTTAAAAATGTAACCCTTTGCAAATTCCCTTGGTATGCAAAATTTCAATCCTTCAAGGCTCTTCTAGAAGACTTGTCCATTTTTTTTCTCTTTGAATTCCTTGAATGTTTTTTGCTAACTATCTTTCTATTTTATCCAACAGTTAAACTCACCTAGTCCTTTCTCATCTAGCAATGCATGGTTGAATGATTATCTAGTCATATTGACCACCAATAACTATTAATTTTTATCAACAAGGGAATGTTCTATTAATTTACTTCAATGTTCCTCGACACCCCAATAACAATATCCAATTATTTTCAGTAGCAATCACATTAACCATTAATCACATTGACTGTAAATGCATATAGAACATAAAAACAAATGCAGAAGACAAGACAAGACAAGAGGACACCAGATTTCGCAGATGCTAGGTAAAAACCCCAATGTGGGGAAACCCTTTGATTAAATCTTCTTATTATTATTCAATAGTTCAGCAGAGAGAGAGTAAAAAAATTCAAATAGACTTGCCCAATATAAAGTCAAATTAGCCCTATCAAATTCTGTAGTCAAACTTCAGCGCTAACCAAAAAGTCAACTTTAGTCAAAACAGCAGTAAAACACCTCCTTTGAAGCTCGATCAAAGGCAATCCAATTCAACCACCAACAATGGTCAAAGTCAACCCAAAATAGTCACAAAAACTCTCGTCAAACTCAGTCAACCTGTGGTTAGCTCTGCGGTCAAGCAAGTTAAACAGCTCCAAAATCCTCGATTTTTGTGCCAGTCAATATGACCTAGAGAAATCAAAATTTTGCCCTCAAAACCATCGTCAAATTCAGTCAAAACAACCTCGATTAACGTTGGTCAACGCTGGTCAAATAGTCTGAAATTTTGCAATTTTAGTTTTGTGATTTAGCCCAGAAATTCGTCCTCCTAGCCGCACGTGTGAGAGAGAGAGGTTGCCCAAGCTATACGAACCAATCTGATGAAGAGAGAGAAGAAATGTGTGAGTGAATGATGTCCAAATGAGGTGTGAGGTCTCTTCTATTTATACACTTCGTTGTGGGTGAAGAGACACATCCATTGGGCTTCTTGAGCCTACATTAAGTTGAGGTCAACCTGAACAATTTGCACATGTGTGGACATAAATTCAAAATCACACTTCTGCTTGTCCGAATGAGATGATCTTTATATCAATCTTGGACCTCTCAAAAAGAGGAATCCAATGCAATCATCATCTACATCAAATGAGTTATCCCAAGGTGAAATTTGGCCCTAGTTGCCAATTTTAACACTCCTCAGCTAGGGAGAATTCCACCTACCAATCCATCTATCGTCATCATGCCATCCTGACATCATGTACCATCTCTGTCATCTCTGCTCTGTTGAACCATGAAGTAATAATGAAGAAGAAGTGAATGAAAGTGAGTCATAAGACCTTACCACTCTCCACTAACAAAAGTCAGTCCATAGGTAGAACCTCAAATGATCCCAGATCAAGTTGTTGATCACAATGCATCCTAGTCATAAGGAGTTCGGCGATACACAATGCATCCATCAGTAGTGCTATGGTCCCTAACCACTTTTCCCAACTCATTGGCCAAATAAGATGTACTTCCTATGAGTCTAGAACTCCATGGTAGGACGTATGCTAGGGCATCGGTAAGAGAAGGTGAACCACTCATCTTGCTCATATGTCATAGGAGAAGTTGAACCACTCATCCTATGCATATGTCAATCGTAGGGGAAGGTGCACCACTCACCCTACATACATGTGTCTGTAATCATAGGGGAGGGTTAACCACTCACCCTACACACATGTCAACCATCATGGGGTATCACAAGGGAAGGTGAACCACTCACCCTGTACATAGCGCACCACTAGGGGAAGGTGAAGCACTCACCCTACGGTCGCTCATAGCACCAAGAAGTACCCCAAGCCCCCAAGAGCTCCCAAAGCTTAGTGTCCAACTCATGCAAGACCCTCATAGGAGGGTCTTTCCACGACTCCAAGTCTCTCCCGGAAGGCTGAGAATTTGACCTTCCCTAAGGACTTCATGGGAATATCTATGACCTGCTCATCTGTCCTGATGTGTTGGAGCCTTATTGCTCCTCATTATACCATATCCAGGATAAAGTGGTACCTGATATCAATGTGCTTGGAGCGGTCATAGAACACGAGATTCTCTGAAAGGCGAATCCCACTCTGGTTGTCGCAGAAGATCGCGGTGGTATCTAGCACGTGCTCAAATAGCTTACTGAAGAACTTCCTCAACAAAACAGCTTCACAGCAGGCCATGCTAGCAGCAATGTATTCTGTCTCGGCGGTGCTTAGGCAACCAATTTCTGCTTCCTGCTCATCCAAGATATTGAAGTAGACCCTATTGAGAAGCAACATCCAGACATGCTCTTACGATCCACCACACTGTCAGCCCAGTCAACATCAGTATATCCATGTAACCTCAAATTCCTGGCAGGGTATCTCAAACCATAGTTGATTGTGCCACAGAGATATCTCACGAGATTCTTGGCAGCAATCCAATGTATGTGATGAGGCTAGACCATAAAATTGACTCAATGTATTTACAACAAAGCATATGTCCGGACATGTGTTTACTAAGAACATCAAAGCCCCCACAAGTTGTCAATACTCGAAAAGATTGTCAATGTGAGCCCAGCAACATTTCCACATAGCTTCTTGGAGTTGAGTTCCAACGGAGTAGACACAAACTTGCATTCCACCATCCCACATCTCTCAAGTAGCTTCACAATGAATTTTCCTTGAGAAAGGAAAATTTCACCGGCCTTTTGCTAAACCTCCAAGCCTAGGAAGTAGTGCATCAAACCTAGGTCCTTCATCTCGAATTCGGAAGCCAACTCCTTCTTGCATTGATAATTGAGAGGATCTACACCTGTCAAAAAAAGATCATCCACATAAAGGACCAGAATGAGAGGCTTGTCCTTTTCAACCTTGAAGTATAGGTTTGGGTCAGCTTCACTCCTTGTAAAACCCAGCTTCATAAGATAGATATCAATCCTCTCATAACAAGCCCTGGAGGCTCGCTTCAACCCATAGAGGGCTTTCTTCAACTGCATACATGTGTCTTTCAATCTTGAAATTCGAACTCCTTGGGTTGCTCTACATAGACTTCCTCCTTAAGCGAACCATGCAAGAAAGCAGTTTTGACATTCATTTGATGTAGGCTCCATTCTTGAGAGGCAGCGAGAGCAATGATGGATCGGATAGTGGTGTATCAGGCAACCGGTGCAAATATCTCGTCATAGTCCACTCCTTCCTTTTGAGAGAAGCCTTGAGCAACGAACCTGGCCTTGAACTTTTCAGCACTCCCATCAACTCCATGTTTGATTTTGTAAAGGCAATTTGAATTGACCACTAACTTGTCCTTGGGTCTAGGAACCACATCCCAGACATCATTCTTCATGATCGATTCATATTTCTCATTCATCGCATCCTTCCAAACTTGGTGCTTCACGGCTTCTTCGAACATACATGGCTGAAATTGAACAATGGTACTCATAGCAACTAAGTACCCTTGGTACTTGTTTGGCTTCTTGCTTTCACGAAATGTCCCCCTTGGTGCAACATGTCTTTCAACATCTTCAAGAGTATCTTTGAGCCACAAAGGTCTTTTCCTTGAGGTGGAGGGCTCACCATGAGGTGGATCAATGGGATCCATCAAGCCTTCAACATCACACATCGAATCATTGTCGGACATTCATCCTTATTTCCTGCATCATCATCATTGTCCTTCATAGGGATAAGAAGATCTTTGACTTTCCCAAGGTTAGAATCTTCATCGAAGGTAACATCATGACTTACTTTCACTTCTCTTTGACCAGGCACATATATTCTATATGCCTTTAAAGTTTCACTGTAGCCCAAAAAAGTTCCTTTCTTCCCAAATGCATCTAGCCTGTTTCTTCTCTTTCGGCACATGAAAATATACGAAACAACCAAAAATTCTAAAATGAGAAACATCAAGTTTCTTACGAGTGAAAACTTCTTCGGGTGTCTTGAAGTCCAATGCTTGATGCAAGCATCTATTTCGAACATATACAGCAGCGTTGGCAGCTTCTCCCCATAAGAACTTCGGTAGGCCTTAGTCATGAAGCATAGCACGGGTAGCTTCTATGATTTGTTCAATTCTTCCTTTCGGCAACTCCATTTTGCTCAAGCGTATATGCAGTAGTGGTCTCCCTATTAATGCCAGCGTCTCTACAGTAGTCATTGAATTAATTTGATTCATATTCGGTTCCATTATCGGTCCTCAATATTTTGATCTTCTTCCCTGTTTGATTTTCAAGCAAGGCTTTGAAAGAGCAAAACCATTTGAACACTTTATCCTTCTTCTTTAAGAAATAGACCCATGTTTTGCGAAGAAAGTCAACCACAATAATTGCATAGTACAAGTATCCTCCTAAAGATATTATGGTCAACATACCTGATAGATCAAAATGGACCAATTCAAGAATATCGGTAGTTTGACTTTCACTTGAAGGGAATGGTCCCCTTGGTATGTTTTCCAGCTGCACAACCCTAACAAACTCCTTCATGATCTATGTTAAATTTGGGCATACCTGTGACCATCTTCCTTACAATAGGTAAGGCTTTGTAATGAAGGTGAGCAAATCTTCAGTGCTGTAATTCAGATTGAAGAGAAGTATTGCAAGTCATAGCTCCCAAAGGACTTCCTCCAACCTAATAGAGACCTTCAACCCTAAATCCAAGTGTAAATGCATCTTTTGGGTTCCTTTGCCAAACCTTCCCATCAACGAATGTCACCTTGACACCTTTATCTTCCATCACAGAAATAGATACCAGGTTCTTTTTCAAATCAAGTACATACAATACTTCTTGTAGATGAAGGGTTAGACCTTGATTTAAGTGAAGAGTGACAGTGCCAATCTCTTTCACAAGGTAGGTGGCATTGTCCCCAAGTATGATCTCCAAATTTGTCTTCTTTTCAACCAAGTTTGAGAGGGCCTCCTTGTACCCAGTGAAGTGCCTTGAGGCACCACTATCAATCAACCAATGATCCAATGTATCTGGAGGAGAGGCAGTGGTGAGGGCAGAAATAAGATAAAATTATTTTTGCTTATCTACAACATTAGTTTCCTCATACCTAGAGTTTCTCGACTTTTTAGGGGGACGACCATTTCCATATCGAGCAGCGGGAGCATTCCTCTTTCCTTTGTTGTTGAACTTGTTGTTCCTTTGATTGCCATTGCCTTTAGAGTTATTGTGGTTGTTGTTGTCATCATCCCTTGGAGTATCCTTCTTGTGAGGACACTCTCTAGCATAGTGGCCAAACCTGTTGCAATTGAAGCATCTTCCTTTTCTTCCTTCTTTGAATCTCAGCTTAAATCCTTGACCTTGTCTTCTTGGACCAACATTGTTCTTCCTTTTAGCATGAGCGGAGAAAGCGATAGGATTATTTCTATTTGAGGGTTTATCTCTTTCCATCATCCTTATTTCTTCTTGAGTGCATCTAGCCAATAATTCATCAAAACCTAGAATCCTGTCATTGTTGAAGATGGTGGTGTGTTAAACACATCCCATTCTCTTGTAAGGCCTCCAAATGCAACAAGAGTGAGCTCCCTATCGCCAGCAACTTCTCCAATAGATAGGAGATCATTCTTATTTTCAGTAATCCCCATGAAGTAGGATTGAATGGACTCTCCTCTCTCCATCTTGATGCCTTTTAACTTGTTCTTGAGAAAGAGGACTTGATTTGCATTGTTTACTTTGAACATCCCAACCAGCTTGTCATGCATCTCCTTAGATGTTTCCAAATTAGAAATATAGGCAACCAAAGGCTTGTGAATGGAATCAACAATAATTTTCTTAGCTTTGACCTCACCTTTCTTGTACTTTGCTTTTGCAGCAGCAAGTGCATTTGAAGGAGGCTCCACCACTCTTTCTTTGACATAGTCCATAGCATCATTTTCTTCCAAAGTCAAATCCAAAGACATCTTCCATGCATGATAGTCAGATTTGTCCTTAAGCTTGTCCTCGGATTTGAATTATGATGTAGTCGTCATTGAGGCTAGCTCCAAATTCTTGTCCAACAGCTTCCCTTAGTGATTTTTTTTCTTACTCTTGCTTGGGCTTTGTCTTCACCTGAGCTTTGATACCATGTTAATTTTAGATAACAATGGTATGTTCTATGCTTAGCACAATTTACTTCAATGTTCCTCAACAACCCAATAACAATATCCAATTATTTCCAGTAGCAATCACAATAACCATTAATCACATTGACAATAAATGCAGATAGAACATAAAAACAAATGCAGAAGACAAGCCAAGACATGAGGAGACCAGATTTGGCGGATGCCAGGGAAAACCCCAATGTGGGGAAAACCCTTTGATCAAATCTTTTTATTATTATTCAATAGTTCAACATAGGGAGATAGTACAAAATTCAAATAGACTTGCCCAATACAAAGTCAAATCAACCCTGTCAAATTCTGCAATCAACTACAGTCAAACTTTAGCCCTAACCAAAAAGTCAACTTTAGTCAAAATAACAGTAAAACACCTCCTTTGAAGCTCTGTCAAAGGCAATCCAATTCAGACTCCAGCAGTGGTCAAAGTCGACCCAAAACAGTCATAAAAACTTTGGTCAACCTACGATCAGCTCTGCGATCAAACAGGCATGCGGACAACGCAAGTCAAACAGCTCCAAAATCCTCGATTTCTATGGCAATCAATGCGGCCTAGAGAAATCAAAATTCTGCCCTCAAAACCACAATCAAATTCAGGCAAAACAGCCTCGATCAACGTTGGTCAAACAGCCTGAAATTCTGCAATTTCGGTTCTGTGATTTAGCCTTGTCCTCCTAGCCACACGTGAGAGAGAGAGAGAGAGGTTTCCCAAGTTGTACGAACCAATCTGATGAAGAGACAGAGGAAGTGTGTAAGTGAATGATGTCCAAATGAGGTGTTAGGTCTCTTCCATTTATACACTTCGTTGTGGGTGAAGAGAGACATCCATTGAACTTCTTCAGCGTACATTAAGCTGAGGCCAACCTGAACAATTGCACATGTGTGGACATAAATTCAAAATTACACTTCTGCTTATCCGAATGAGATAATCTTTATATCAATCTTGGACCTCTCAAAAAGAGGAATCCAATGCAATCATCATCTCCATCCAATGAGTTGTCCCAAGGATGGATTTGGCCCTAGTTGCCAATTTTAACAAAAACCCTATTCTATTTGATAAAGTTTGAAAATTTTGTGAAGGTTTACTCCTAGTATTTTTCCATTTCATATATTAACAAGGTAAACAAATAAGTGTAATCACCATTCACAATGAGCAGTGCCACCTCTATAAAAACAAAAGAGGGTGCTCCTTGATTCCCACAAAGTTTCCCCTCAATGTTGATCCTTTTCATAAATGAAGAAAAGGTGATCACAACACCTGAGGACAATTTTGATTATTAGGCCTAAAACAAAAAGAAGGAGATGTAATGGTCTTCTTGTGAGGGATTTGCACTTTATTGCCAATAACCCTCTTTTAGGCACAAAATTAGGAAAAGTCAAGGGACTTCAAGGGTGTTTGAAATAAGTGCTTCGAGGGTTGGGATAACAATGGCAACAAAAACAAGAAGTGGCTAAGCAAAAGAAGCTATTATATTTCAAGCAGGTGACCATTAAATGTAAAGAACTTCTTATTTGATCACCTTACTTCAAGAAGTGGCCCAACGAAAGAAGTTATTATATTTCAAGCAATTGGCCATTAAACGCAAAGGCCTTCTTATTTGGTCTCCTTATGAGCCTGCCCCTAAGAGTTCCAAAACATATAATATCACTTATAGTCATAAATGAAATGAGGATTAGATGATTTATTTCATCTGTAAGGATAAAATTCTAGGGACCATTTTATCATTTATCATCAAGGAGATCCATGTTTCTTGCAATCAACCCCTCTATAGTAGTTGGGGTGATTTGATATAAATTTTTCATCCTATGAGGCAATCAAACATGTATTGATCACTTAAAGAAGGTTGTCATCCACCACTTTAAGAAAAATGCTCAAGGAGCAATATTTATATAATGGTATGCTGATAATTGGGTATCCAAGGGTTAGAAGATGGAATCCTCCTAAGGGCTAAGCTTGGGTTTTGTTGTGTAATGTTAGACAAATAGGAAGCAGCTCAAGTGATGTTTTTGAATGGTGTGTGGATGATTGGTGGTGTATTATAGATTATGTGCACCCTTGGTACAAAACCTTCAAATAAAAGTACACATCTCAGCACACATATCCATTATGTATGAAGTTCCCCTATATACCTAAGCACTTCTAAGCACAATTGGTGAAATAGTGAAGCCCTTTGGTCAAAAATTGTAGGATCCACTTGTTATACAACAATGTAACCCATATTCAAAAGGTAATGCATCTCAACCTCTTCAATTATTAATTTTATTGTTTCTCTCCCTCAAATTTCATTAAAAGATTGCCCTTTACACAAACACGAAACTTCCAATGCTAATGTCTCTTGAAACCCTAGTATTAAAACTCATAGTGTTACTGACCTTCTTTCTAACCCATATTAAAACTCATAGGGATGGTAAGTTCAAAACAAGAGGAATTGGAAAGGGCAAGATTCAAAATAGAATCTAGTGCTTGTGTCAATATGAAGCAAAGCATGGGTCCCACGCAAGGTAGAGCAAGACAGTGTGTTTGCCAAAGCAAATTAAAGAGGAGTAAGCATAATGAGCAAATTTATGGTATTCAATGGAGATGGTTTAATGCTCATCCCAACAAGTTTCCGCAATAGAGTCCCCAAATGTTCTGCAAGTTTTCAGATTTGGCTCTCTTTCTACCAACAATCTGCCTTTTCTTATCAAGGGCTCTTTGCTCATTGGAAGGCACTCCAGCAAAGAAGGTCACTATTCAAAACTTTTTTGCAACACTCAAGCAAGGACTTGACATGAGGTGCCGGTGAAGTTACAACTTTCAACTATATTAGGAGGTTTGAGGGATCACAGATGTGCAAATGTAAAATGCACCATGGGAAATCTAAATTATAATGCTCCTTCCTCAAGAACGTAAATATATTCATTTCAAACTACAACTACTAATAAATAATTGGAATGAGGATTATGTTGTAGCATTTCACGAGGCTAAAGGGGGGCTAATTGATGTTGCTTTGTGGCTAGTCGTGCATATTCTTGCCAAAGGGGTGGACCCTGTGTCTCATTGTTTCTAGATGATAGTATTCCAAGTAGGAAGAGTATGGCGTTTATGTTAAATTTATACCCCCAATGATAAATTGGATGAATGCCATTGTGGCATCATTTGGCTCAAGCACTCACCTTAACAAAGTGGGTCACTAGAGGCAATTTCAACATGTTGAATGGGATGAAGACCATGTCAGAAGATGTGAAACATGTATCCATGGTGATGACTGCCAGGCTTGGAATGAATGTAAAAATTATTGGGTATATCAAATATTGTATGGGGCCAAAAGAATCTCACTCAAGCCAATTGGTACATGTGGTCAAATAAACAACAAGGTTCTCATCGAAAAAAGGTTAGGCTTGACGATTTTTATGCAAAGTTACATGCAATCGCTTTCTCTTCTCCAAGCAAA
The DNA here is from genome assembly GCA_031772625.1 of Pinus tabuliformis. Lineage (NCBI taxonomy): Eukaryota > Viridiplantae > Streptophyta > Pinopsida > Pinales > Pinaceae > Pinus > Pinus tabuliformis. Next base: position 967,276,113 of record CM062806.1, on the reverse strand, counting down.
CGTTCAAGGCATGTTGACTTGAATATTACCAAATCTCATCACTCCCCCATTCCAACCTATTTGAATGTTGGTAGTGAATGTCAATATTAAGCTCAATGTCTCTTTTATTAAGTTTGAGGAATATAGGAATGTGGTTGCAAATGTCTAGTCTTTGGTACCCATTCAACTAGGGAAGATCAATTGAATCGCATGGTGCAAGGCAACCACCCTTTGCACAAACAAGTTCTTATGAGGGAAAGGTAAGAACATAGCAAGACTCAAGAAGCGTAATCAACATCAAGTTCAAAATCACGTTCAAGTTACTCAACAAAGAATGGAGTTGAACCCCTTTAATGAGTCATGTCATTAGGAGCTTACTAAGTGAAAGTCACAAATATAAGTGTAAGGCCAGAGGATGGGAATAAGGGGCATGTGCACTAGATGGCCAAGGGAGATGCACCTAACAGCGTCTATATTTAGCACCTAAAGCTCATATACAACTAAGAGGGTCATAGCCTTGCAAGACACTAGTGGTAAGCTTATAGAAGATGAGATGAAAATCCTACAAAGATTGGAAGATAACAGGCACATCACAAGATTTTCTCACTGCCACTAATATCACCAAAAAATATCGCACTATTTTTCTTTAAAAAATATTATCACAGTAATTTAAATGTCGCAATTTTTATGAATATATCACGAGTTGATGGAATTTATCACCTTGTCAATGCTAATGACCATTTAGATCCAAAATTTTGGTTTTTTTTCTCCTTAGTTTTGTAAAAGATAATGGCTCTAAGGAATTTACCACCATTTTCTATCAAGCAAACAGTGATAAATCTAGGTTTTTATTGCCATTATCCAAGTTACTATGGAGAGTTTGATCTACCATTTCCATATTCCCAAGATGTATAAAAGTTATGCCTGTTTTTTTCCTTATTTTTCAATATTTAGTATAGAGTTTGTCACATACTAACAACCATTATATTTACCTGTACTTGCTGTTTTTAATCAGAGATTTAACACTTATCTAGCTCTAGTTTTTTAATTGCAACATTCTTTTGGGTTGATTTCTATTTTTGTTTTGTGCCATATGTTTAATCAATGCTCTATAAAATGCAAAAGCCATCAGAGCCACTATGGGAGTATGATGACCCACTTGACCCTCATAATCAGCGAAGGGTGAGATGAAAGTCTGCAAAGGAAATATCCAAACAGAATCAACCGCTTGAAATACCACCTTTCCAACTTCCCAAGGAATGAAGTAGATATTTTCCCTTAAGCTACCCTAAAAGTTATCCATCTTGTGAATCAATCCATTCTTGATATTGCTAAGAAGAGTGATGATAAGGAAAAATTGAGGCTCAAATTGTAGCTAGAGCAACTACAAGAAGCATGGGAACCATAAGCTTGTCAACGGTAGGGGAAGCCCAATCCACTGCCACACCTTCCACAATGCCCTTTGTATCCTCACCTTTCTTTATGTTGAGGTCAATGTCTGGGGGGACCTTTTATTAGGTCAATAATTAAGAGATGGGAGAAGCAAGAGGCTAACAAGCTTGTGGCCACATGATTTTTATAAAGTGACATTCCTTTCAACATTGCCAAGGATCCAAATGGTGCTCATCTGGATTGTTGGGGCTAGGGGTTTCGTCGTAGCTTCCACCCATGTTACATCCCCCTTGGCCGCCTGAAGCACTCAAAGCCACATTAGGCTTCGGCAACCTCCATCCTTATCCTCCTCGATCGCCCAATGCCCTCGCAACCATGTCTGTCTATGGCGTCTTTTGTCCCTGCAATGCTCAATCCCATCAATGGATCTTCAAGAGGTGTTTCCTTCAAGAGTGCAATGCTACATCAGTCTTTAGCTTGCTTTTCTTCTCTTTTGGTTTGTGAAGCCCCTCCCATTTCCATCCCTATTGGCTTTGAGGCTGATGAAATGTCATATTTTCTCAAATTTGGCAGCTCAATTTATTGTTTTTTGGGTTTTAGCTATGGCTTACAAATCTTCACGCCTAGATAGCAAAATATTGGATTCTACTAATCGAACAATAAGTTTTCATTCACCCTTGTTCAAAGAGCTTGTTTGTTGTTGAGTTTGACAGTATCAAAGATAAAGATTTGATCCTTAACTCAAGTCCATGGTTGTGAGACAATGCAAGCATGTGCTTGAAGCCCTGGTCTCCCTCTTTCTATCCTTCGACAGAGGTTCCACAACACCTGTTTGGGTGAGGCTTCCATATTTGTCGCTACATATTTAACGTTTACCCTCTCTTCAAGCCATTGGGTCTCCTCTATGAAAGTTCCATTTTGTCTCTTATGAAACTCAAAGTTGAAGTATTGCAACATATGCCAAAATCTGTGTGGAAATGGGTTTCAACTTTGCATTTTCAGTTGAAATTATTTCCACTGGTAAAGATTTTTCTTGGTCATATAAATTAGCCTATGAGCAAGTATCTTTATGGTGTAGGGCTTGTTTTGAAATAGGCCATATAGTAGCTCAATGTCCAAATGGGTTTAAGAAAAGTAGAAAGCAGCAGCGCAAATCAATGTGGTGGGTCAATTCTACAATGGATAACCAGATAAGCTTGTGGGATAAATCTTCACCAATTGCTCCTCCAATTTCTCAAGAAAAACAACAAGAACAGGTTTCCCAAAGCGTCAAGTCCAAAGACAAAAAAATTGATCCCACATGACTCAAGACAAGAAAATCATTGCAAGTCATTCCCTTGGCCAATGGCATGTTAGATAGATCAAACTAATGTACCTGAATCCCTAGAACAAGAAGACTCCTTAGTTGAAGATGTTGTAGGCCTAGAAGAATCAGCAAGGCACTCCACCTACTTCCAAAGAAGTTTGGACAAAAGTAGGGAAGAAGATGAAATCTCCTGTAGAAATCCAACCAATGTTGACAAGAAAAACTTGTAAACCAATTTAATCATATATTGCTTTTGTCCATTATGATGTAACCAATTCGTGAGAATTGACTCATGTAAAAGATGTTGGAATGGAACTCTTTTGAGTATTTGGAATAATAAGTCAATTGTGTTCTTCTTGGGCATTTTGATAATCATTGTTTTAGATCTACCTACCTCAAAATTTTGGCAGGCTAGTAATTCTCAATGTAACTCTAATGTGTGTCCAACCACAAATTTTGTTTAATATAAATTTCCCAGTTGCGATTAAAAAACACTGCCAAGAAAAACCCATTCTATCGTTCAATATTTGAAGTCGCCATTATTATTGGCACATGGTACAAGGGTACTTCCTATAATGAGTTGAGAGGGCCTCTCCTTCAAGGTGGAAAAGACCAAACATTCTCAAAGATTAGATGAGCTTAGGGAATCATGGGAGATCATCAAATGCAAAATCAATTGGGTAAATCAAAAGGATAGGTCTATTCTCAATTTCTTGGATAGTTGTCCCAAGAGGGCAATGTTTATCAAGTATATCAATGCATCTATATGTTAAGATGCGTAACTATTATCATTACGAACAATGTTGATAATTAGGTTGTTGTTGGCAAGCTACCTATGAGAGGTAATAAACCTTATTAAACACCTTGGGATGCCCATTTGAGTAATTTGATGTCATAGGAAATGTGTGAAATTTCTTGGATCAAGGAAATCATTGAATCAACTATGAGTACCACCAACTATATATATGTGTGTACATATATGTGTTGAAAATGTAACTAGTGTCGATCTTCATAATGCAATAAAATGTAATTTTTATCATTGACATATTTATTCATTGTATTCATTTATTATTATTTTATTTTTGGCCAAAGCAAGTTCTTCATGCTTATAGAGTCAAAAAGAAAAATGTATTTGAGCCAAGCCCCATTTGGACTCTTGTAAGAAAAAGAAAGAAAATTTATATTAAGTCAAAGTCCACCAAAATGGTCGAAGTCGACCTGGGTCTCTTAGAGCCACCTATTTGACCTCCTGGATAACTATATATTAGAAGTTCAACCCAATTGAAGATCATCCATTCGACCAACAAGATACATCTGAAATCAGCGAAGAAGATGAGTCAAAAGAGAGAGAAGGATGAAGTCAAAAGCAAGAAGAAAATTCCAAGTTTCACTGAATTTTTGACCTTGGAGTAACTCGCATGTGTGATTGTAACTTTTGTGATAAAGGCCAAATATTTCTGAGGTTGCCACAAGGCCGAATTTTGGCCTCCCACTGCAGGTCTGAAATTTCAGTGTTGACGAGATTTGGCTAGTTTGACCATTGTTGACTTTGACAATAGTTGACAAGATTTGGAAGTGACTTGGAGGAGGGTTGGAATTGACATTTTGTTGGCAATTTTGAGTCTTGGTCTTGGATATCTCATTTTGATCTGATTCTATAAGAGAAGGATAGTTGTTGGGTTTCCCCCTTGTGGGCTTTTTCCCTGGCTTGGAACCTTATTTCTGATGTCTATTGTACATTATGTTCTCTATATTTTGCAAATGTGTATTGCTTGATGACATAACTAAAAAAGTAAATATTAAAACAAGAATGCATATCAGTCACAAGTAATTACCATGATCATTGATAAGAAATTCTATATTGTATCTGAATTTCAACAATATGTTCTTGTGTTCATGAGAGAGTTCAAAAGGAACAAGGAGTTGGTGCATCTTGCAATCATGCATTTCACCACTGGCTTCTTTTCTCTTCAACATCACCACATTTCTATGTTAAGTTGTTCAAGATGTTTCTTTCAAATGAGCGAAACGCATGTGTATACAACACTAAATCAAATGGCCAACCCATAGCCTGACTTGTAAAGATACAAAGAGAGTTTTGGATGGGAGTGCATGATGTGTGCATGATTAGAAAACCCTTGATAAAGACCTTTCTCTTGGTTGATGATGACAAGCCCACAATGCAATTCTTGGACAAGGCCATGGATAAGACCAAGGAATTTATTCATTGGTACTATGAGGACCAAAGGGGCGGGATTTAACAAACAAGCACATATAAGATGTTTGATGGATGAGTTGTGAAACAAAACTCTCCATCATCCCATTCATGCAACAATGTCCTACCTCAACCCCATGTTTTCTTAATCCTATGATTTTAGATTTGATGTCAAGGTTATTGATAGATTATGACTATGCGTTCAAAGGATGGTGTTGATTGTTGCTAAATGCTCAAAAGATTTCCTAATAAATGGAGATATATGGAATAAACACAAGGACCTTTGGCTTTGACATGCCTATCCAAGACAAGACCACTAGGATACTAGGTAAGCTTCAAATAGAATTTGTTTCAAACTTTCATGTTTCAATATATATTCTTTTCATCTATTTGTTACTCAATGGAAATAAAATTCATCATCTTTCCTTTCCATTTATTCATTGTAGATGTTTGGTGGACAAACTATGGCAAAAGAGTCCTAAAGTTACAGAAAATTACCATTCAAGTGCTCAATCAAACTTGCAACTCTTTAAGGTGTAAATGCCACTAGAGTGTCTATGGAAAATACACTCCAAGAAGCGCAACAAGTAAGAAATGTTTAGCTTAAATTTTTAACTTGTTATAATTTCACTAATTATAATTTATGCCCATCATCCTCTAACTACAATATAACCTTGATAAAGGCTAGATATTCACTCCCTTAACGGCATGCTTTATGTATATTACAATCTCAGGTTGTGGCTGAAGCAAATTGACAAACCACCTATCACGAAAACCATTTTATTGGATGTGACTGACACCATAAGCTCACAAAGAGGGGAGGCAAAAGGCCTATCATGGAGGAGGCACCTAAGTGGTTGAAGTAGGATGTTGATGTGCCAAAGGAAGGGGTGAATCGAAGGAGGATGTTCAACTTTCAACAAGAACATATTTAAAGAAGACGATGGAGAGTCATCATAGACATCACCTACATAGAGGCAGGCAACTAATAAAAGACATCTCACATTGGCTACCATCTTAGCCCCAACACCTTATACCTCAACCCTCGCATTTGCACCTCCCACCTCAAGCTCAACCCCAACACCTACACCTATTGCTTAAAGAGGAAAAGTGGTGACCTCTACGCATAAAAATGGGTAGACGGAATTGATAGTTCCTTAGTGCATTTATCATTATAGTATCTAGATACCTCATCATTATTCATCTCATGAGATAAATTTTACTTTTGTTTTGATGTGATTTTATATCGCCCTGCCAAGATGTAGAACTTGGGATAGATATCAAAATCCAGTGTCAATATGTGATGTATCATTTGACATCTTATACATCCTATATATCAATTTCATTTTCATATTTATGTAGCAATATGTTTACTTGATGTGGTTGTTGCTTTAGATGGTTCAATTTTTTAAAATTAAAAAAAAAACAATTATTTTTGTATTTTTTAAGTTTTTTTATATTGTTGGTAAGTTGTATTTTGGACCCCCAGTGATATATTCGCCAGCATGCTAAATGTAACATTGGTTGTAACCCCTTACAAAATGTTGCTATGGAGCTTCTCCATCACGTTGTTCCCCGACAAGTTGCAACCCTTGAGACGACTTATCTTGCAAAGTGCTTGAGTTGGATGAATTGAAGGCAACTTTTTAGTAGAATGTTATGAGCAGATGTGGCAAGTGATGGGTTCTAGATACTTGAAAACGTGTCAAGAAGCTACCAAAAGAGGGGCGACATTAAGGAGTTGGTTAATATTGGACCCATAAAACTTATCCCTAAAGGTGTTAAAATAATCTTGGTAGGTGAGTTGCACACAAGCACCATGTTGAATGGCTCCTATAAAATTCTAGCAAAAGCACTAATGAAGAGGATCAAAACATTGGTGACACGGATAGTTTGCAAGAACTATACAAGCTTTATTAATGGAAAATTCATCTTAGATAGTCTTACAATTGCCTAGGAAGGCCTTGATTAAGCTTAAGAGATTGGTCAAAAAACCCTTATTTTAAAATAAATTTTGATCAAACTTATAAACATATTGGACTTCATCATTAAGATGTTCAATTAGCTGGGGTTTGGTTTTGTGTATCATGTATCTGTGGAGACATTCTTCTCGGGCCTCCACCAAAGTCAATGTGAATGGTATGCTATCAAAGTTTATCTTGTCATAGCATTCAATCTATCAAAGGTGTTTGTTGGCATTGTATCTTTATATGATAGTATTTATGCTATTGGCTATGTGTTAGAGGCAACATGAATGCAAGGGTAAATACAGACATATCTACCTATCCAACGATAACCAACTATTTGTTGAAATGTAACTAGTGTGGTCTTCATAATTGTATATGATATCATGACTTGATGTAATCATTGTTCTTGTCAAAAGAAAAAAAAAGAAAAATATTTAGTTTGTAAAAGAAAAATATTTATTGTAAATGGGTTTCTTGCCCATGGTTTTTGGTTCTAGGTCAAGCACCCATTTTGTGTTCTAGGGTTTGCACAATGAGTCAAGTCAAAGTCATGATGTAAAGTCCCTTGGAGGTCTCTTGTATCGATGTAAAGGAAATATTTTATGTCATAAAAAGGTCTAGAATCCACCAGATTAAACAGGTCGGCTAGCCCTAAAGGTCAGCCTGGAAGAGGCTTGAGTACCCACCCTAAAAGCTATATATTAAGGAGAATTTGTCCTCCATTTGAGACACAAAAAGTTCGTTTTTCTTGAGCAAGTCTGAGGCATAGAAAGGAGTGTGAAGAAGATCAGGACAGTAAAGTGTGAAGACATCATTTGATCATGGATCTTGACAAATCTACTCTCTTTGGCAGCCGAATTTTCTGTGGAAGAATAGAAGCTACACGGGTCCAAAATTGTGCAAAAAGGAGCAAGTTTGTTTCTCTGTTTGGGTGGCTGACATGGTTTCTTGATGGATGGTCTAGCGTCTTGGTCTTGGAAGTCTTCATTGAAATTCTATAAGAAGAAATTTTTGTGGGTTTTCCTCTCTAGGAGAGGTTTTGGCTCTGGCTAGCAACCTACATCTTGTGTTCTTCTGTACTATTGATCTTGTTAGTCTGGTAGTTGTTTGATGATAAGAACAACATAATAATAAGAGAAGAAGAAGCTAATCATAAAGAAAAGTATAAAAAAATATCACAAGCAGTTAGCAAGTTTAAGAGAAATCATGACAAAAACTCTAACTATATATTTCCCTAGATTTGTCAACATGGTATCAGAGCTTGGTTCGCTTGAGTAAGGGAAGGAAAGAAGATCTCAAGCTTTATGTCAAGAAGAAAGGATAGATCTCATACGACCGAGCTCCTAGAAGAAGGTAAATAAAATTTTGGGCACTCCAATTGGCCCTATGCTCAATAACAGCGAAGAAGTTTTGAGGAAAGAAAAAGCACCATTTCAGAGGACCAAGAGGCTAAGGAGATAGCCATCTCAAGGTCGAATTCATTAAGATAAGGATCGAAATTCTGGGCACAATTCGTATGATCTTAAATCTCAGTTAAAGAAGTTTGAAATTCAATGTCTACCTCAGACATCCGAATCTTGAGTTCTGAACAAAAGTATGGGAGACCGAGTCTTTGTTTGAAGAATCTTTTAGTGGGTATAAGTCAGCTCTCTTAGCCTCCAAAAGAAGCAGGCGAACCCAAGTTAGTTAGAGGCCTTATAAGCCTAGTTGATTAACACATCATAAAGTTGCAGTCACTTTGAAGAGAAGTCAAGACCTCCTCTTGATCTGAGCATAAGTATGTTTCAAAGGACATGATTTGAGGCCTGATCTGAGAATCCTGCTTCAGACATGTAAGAATTCTAGAGCGAGCTGATTGGAAGCACATTAGGCCCATCTTGGAAGAGTAGTCACCATTCGTAAGAATAATCACAGACCTATTCAATGGTATAGGGACCACAAGATTGTGATAGTCCTGTACATGCTTATCTACAGTGATACAGAGAACGAAGACTTGTGATAAAAGTACTATACAATGCTTTAGAGAAATTTGTGGTAAAGAAGCACAGTTTTGAGGCCTATATATACATGTTATGCGAGTTTGAGCAGCAAGTCAAGGAGCCGACTTATTCTAATAGCAATAGTCACCTTACATAGAGAAAAAGTCGCAGACCTGTGGGATATATTTTGTCACGCAAGAAATCAAATTTTTGAAGAATGTCTACAGGAATATAGATCAAATATCTTGCTTATTTATAAGCATATACTTATAGTACTCGAAGTCTGGATAGTATGACAAGGAACATATGACAGTTGGAGTCCCTTCTCCTTCAAATTTCGTTATTCAGAAACAAGGGTATACATTTGAAATCTGAGAAGTCAAACCAGAGGGACTAGATCTCAAAAACAAGTGGGAAGAAGCTTCAAGATCTATTATGAAGGCCTGTAGCATATCCTAAAGGAGCATCATAGCAGCATTCAAATATTTCTTGACGTCACTTGAAATCTATTGATCTAGACCTAAGGTCTCGAAAGCTATAGATGTGTAGAAGAAGATCCTGTCACATTAAAAAGGCATTTACTTTAAAGGAAGTCTTCTAACTAAGACATATATTAGAACAATGGCATCATCTTTCAGAGGTCCTCAACAGTAATAGTATTGAAGAAGACTAATGGTAAGTGGATAGTTGCACTCCTGTTCGACTCATTGAAGACTTGTTGCATCCAAATGACTTATAGCAATATTCCTGAAGAACAGTAGGAAAGGTTTTCACTCGTGAAATCAATTAGAAAAGCAGTAGTACCTACAGTAAAAGAAATTGCAGCATCTTTGACTTCGGCATCATGGACAAAGGTTGTAGTACCCTTTGAAGTCTTGATTCTTGAATATCAGTTAAGAGAGCATGGCATCCAACAGCAAGCATCGTGGCAGCCTCTATAATCATGAAGTACAAAGGTAAGCAATCATGAGGTACGTATAGCATATTTATTTGTTAAAGGTCTATCAAAAGATGGTTTAGGGTTAATTGAGTATGTGGTTCTAGAGTATATTTTTTTCTTTATTGAAAGTTGATATTGGTATTGATATCTAGGTTTGAAACCCTAGATGGTTCATATGAAACCCTAGCTATATGGAAACCCTAACCCTGATTCACTTGTTCCCTCATAGAAACCCTAACCCTTGATTTCTAGGGATTGTGAGCTATCTAGAACATGTGACAAAGTAGTGATTGATAAGGATGATTAATTGAATATGACATCTCGTCCAAGATCTAGGTTTTGTACTTGAAAACCCTAGGAGTCCATCCTCTTAGATTCCATGGAAACTCTAGAATGACTAATGGACATATGCTTTCATATATTTGCTTGGTTGTGTTTGTCAATAAGTGATGCAGGTGCATCATAAGAAGGAAGAAGAATAAGTAAAGAAGAGCCAATGTTTTTGGCAAAGCGCGATAAGAGGAGGGAACTATAAAGACCCTGTAAATGGTAAACTTGGTAATCAAGTTAGATCCTTGGGCATTAGAATATAGATATCTGATTGAGGAGATCATCGTTATAGGAAGGGAATTTGGCAATGTAGATAGCAGCATACAAAAGGATTCGTTGTACATTACCCTGATGCATTGATAGCAGTCATCTAGAAAGCAAAGGAATTCATGCAGCAACTGGCTAATGGTTAGAAAGGATCTTTCAAGGATTCTCTATTAGATGACATTCATGGGAAGATTCTTTCATTTCGGAAAAGATGGACCATGATGGTACTGCAGATATCTTCTACTCTCTCAGATTTGAAGCTGGCTTCCTAGAAGCCTGCTGGTACAGCTGCAGCAAGATGAAGTCTCATCTTCAAGATGAGCAGCAGTTTAAAGAAGACTAGATGACCGACTGAAGTAAAAGGTATGCATGTTTTGGGATCCTTTTTTGATTTAGTTAAACTCATGCTTTTTGTATGCAGGAAAAGCAGGTTGCAGGAATATGTCGTGCTATGGATTAGTTTGAGCTCTTCCAGTTGAAAACATGTTGATGATGATCAACATCTGATATGGTCTCATAAAATATTAAATATTGTTGACTTCAGAGGGAGCTACAAAAATCCTGACAGAATAGCTTGATGAGAAGATGACTCCCCTTGACTGATGATTAGATGCATGAAGGAAGACTATGATGAAAGATGTGATGAAGACAAGACATGACATCTTGTGAAGAAGCTATCTGATGACTCAAAATAATTTGATATGTTTCTGCTACCTAAGAAGATGCATGAACTGAGTAGCTGACTTTGGAACTTGGTCCAAAGGATTTGATGACATTGTAAAACATGCTGACAAGAAAAGTAGCAGGTTGCAGATAGTTGATTGGTCATGTCTTGGAAGATCACTTTCCCAATGTTCAGAGGGAGCGAGATTAAAGCTCTATGATGTTTGGTTCGTGAATATGCAGTTGATGAAGATTGATGATATGGAAAGTGATGACTAGTCCCTACAAGAAGTTGTGAAAGAAGATGGCTCCATGATATGCATAGAAGTTGAAGGAGGCCTACAAGTAGCTGATAGTACCATGATCTCCACGGAAGAATAGACAGTTGATATTGGAAGCAAGTCCCTAGTTGAGAGGGAGCTTGGATACATTCCTTTCATGTGTAAAGGAATGGGTAGATCCTCCCTATTTGAGAGGGAGAGATAGACATGTCATTCTTGTCTTCACATCATGAAGAAAGAATGGAGGATTGGGTAAGCATCTAAGGCTGATATCGATACCCTTTGAGGATGAGGTAGGGTATCCAATAGGCTAGAATAGTCGAAGAGGAAATTCCATGAGGATGTGTAAATCCAAGATGGAAATGGTCCTAAAAGGCCATACCTTTTGAACATCTGGATGGGGTATGTGCCAATGTTGCACGAAGCGGGAGCGAAGCGGGGACGCCGAAGCGTCATTTTCCAAAAATCTAGGAAGCGAAGCGTCCGCGGAAGCGTCTGCTATATATATATATATATATATATATATATATATTATATTTTTTTGCATTTATACTCAAAACAAACATCCCAAATACCAAATTAATTGTAGAAGACATGAAAACATGCATATTTTTGCATAAATCAAGATAGATATAACATCCATTGTACATTAATGATCTAGAATCTAGATTCTTCTCCTCTTGTCTAGCCTTTGCCTCTACCTCGATTGTCTAGGGATATTAGTCAACATTGCCCAATTTTGATCAAACTACCTAATTCAAGACTTAAAATATGGTAGAAAAAGCTTAACATGTTTGATCGATGATTTTGAATTGATTGAAAGGTAATTTTTTGCTAAGGGCGTGCCGCGTGACAAAGGAGTTCAACAATTAACACCACCAACACCAGGGTACATATAGGGCTTGGTGCTCTTGATTAAATGCTAATCGCATACCTTCATACTTGATATAATCTAATGAAATGCCACAATCCCATTGATCCTGAATACCTGAAAACTGTTAAGTCTGTTGAATTTTGAATAGGATATGAAATTCTATTTTCTCCATATGAAGTCCAATGAGGCTGGAACCACTCTCAAACATTCTGAGTCATTTCATGGTAATGTTAAAAATTTAAGTAAAAAGATGAAAATGAAAAATAAAGGAGAATGTCACTTTTACTTTAAGAATTTAACATTACCATGAGGGAGCATCTGCTATATTTATATTTTTTTTTGCTTTCATTTGTCACCCTAACCCAAGGTGGACCCACCCCCAACAAGCAAACTCACCTAAAATTTAAAAAAAAATTGAAAAAAAAAAGATTTTCTAAATGCTTTTCCGGAAGCTTTTCTGGAAGCGTCTGGGAAGCGCCTGGGAAGCGTCTGGGAAGCGTCTGGGAAGCGCCGTACGAAGCGCGCTTCGGCGCTTCGGAAGCACCAGCGCTTCCAAATTTCCAGGAAGCGGCTAAAAAAGCCGAAGCAGCGCTTCCGAATTTGGAAGCGCCGCTTCCGGCCAAGCTTCCTAGGCGCTTCCGTACGGGACGCGCTTCGGGGCTTGGAACCGGGGGGGCGCTTCGTGCAACACTGGTATGTGCCTTGAGAGACAATGATGAAGGTGTCTAAAAATCATTGTCTCCCCAGCATTGTGCTCTAATCTAGTGGAGAGATAGAGTTGTTAGTCAAGGCCTTGTTATATAACAATGTTGGTCGATATGATGAGATGCACTGACATAAGCTTAAAAAGATATAGCTTATGAGATGGCTTGCCAATCCGACTCTTCTTATGAGAATAATTCAATAGAAGTATTGTCCTTGTACCTATAGTCAATTATGAATACCTCCCTAGTTAAGAGGGAGTGTTGAAATGTAACTAGTGTCAATCTTCATAATTGTATATGATATCATGACTTGATGTAATCAGTGTTCTTGTCAAAAGAAAAGAAAAGAAAACTATTTATTTTGTAGAAGAAAATTATTTATTGTAAATGGGTTTCTTGCCCGTGGTTTTTGGTTCTAGGTCAGGCACCCATTGTGTGCTCTAGGGTTTGTACAATGCAGCAAGTCAAAGTCATGATGTAAAGTCCCTTGGAGGGCTCTTGTATCAATGTAAAGGAAATATTTTATGTCATAAAAAGGTCTAGAATCAACCAAAGAAATCATGTCAGCTAGCCCTAAAGGTCAGCCTAGAAGAGGCTTGAGGACCAACCCTATAAGCTATATATTAAGGAGAATTTTCGTCCTCCATTTGAGACAAAAAGTTTGTTTTTCTTGAGCAAGTCTGAAGCATAGAAAGGAGTGCGAAGGAGACCAGAAGGACAGCAAAGTGTGAAGCCATCATTTGATCTTGTACCTTGGCAAATCTACTCTCTCTTTGGTAGCCGAATTTTCTGTGGAAGAATAGAAGCTACACAGGTCCGAAATTGTGCAAAAAGGAGCAAATTTGTTTCTTTGTTTAGGTGGTTGACCTAGTTTCTTGATGGATGGTCTAGTGTCTTGGTATTGGAAGTCTTCATTGAAATTCTATAAGAAGATATTTTTGTAGATTTTCCCCTCTAGGAAAGGTTTTGGCCCTGGCTAGCAGCCTACATCTTGTGTTCTTGTGTGTTATTGATCTTCATGTTTTCGTAGTTGTTTGATGATAAGAACAACAAAATAACAAGAAAAGAAGAAGCTAACAAAATAACAAGAGAAGAAGAAGCTAATTATAAAGAAAAGTATAAGAATATCACAAGCAGTTATCAAGTTTAAGAGAAATCATAACAAGAAACTCTAATTATATATTGCCCTAGATTTCATAACACTATTGAATGTCCACTTTGCAAGTGATTCAACTCTAACACTTGAATTGACACAACAATTTATGGAAGACCACTATGTCGTGTTTGGATACTTGTGTGCAAGTTGTTTAGGCATGAGGACCCCCCACTCTAGTTGCATTTGTTGATGTTTGTACTACGCGGCTCGGGCAGGTACTTCTGCACTGGCCTAAGTGTCTAGGTGTGTAGAAGTTGCCCAAGATCTCCTTAGAACACTTGCTCTAGTGTGAGCAAATTGCTATTGTAGCTTAGCCTAAGTTAGACTTAGGAAAAGCACATAATTATTATGTTGGCTTATTAAGCTAAAGTAAACCAATCAACCAGTAACACAAAAAAAAAATTCAAAGTTTTAAAGAAAACATATATATTCATGTGCATCCATGTGAATCTGAACCATTTATATACAAATAAGCAAAAGATCTCATTTATATAGCATATAAGGGTGCACATAACCAAAATAACACCAAGTGCAATCCATCTCTACACCAAGAATATATCAACAAACAAGCTCTAGATGACCTCTAGCATGAAAAAAAATCGTGTTACAACAAATACCTACATATCGTCAAAATCTTTGCCTATATTGGGATCTTCATCATCAATATTGTTGTTTTTCCACAATTATGGTGTCTCGGATAGAATCTTAAATCACTGACGCTACCAAACCAAGAATCACAACGAAGCTATTTTGCACAGTGGAATATAAACAGTAGTAAATCTCATAATGCACAAAATATAGACAACTTTTTACACAATTTTGTACAACAACCCAACTTCGTTATATTAATCGACCTGAATAATACAACAATCTAGAGCTCCCGTACCAGGGATAATGGCCCTCATACACTCATTGGTACAAGACAACAAAATTGGGGCTTGGTGTCAGTCCATTGACAACCAGTCTACCCTTAACAAGATACTTTGACAATCTGGCTGATGTAGCATGCTCTCTCAACTCCTCTCGATCGTACCCTGTACCTACCTGGTCCTTCGACTCCCAATCTGTAGCTCTTGCATCTATCAATGCTCCAAGTCGATCTGGCCACTGAACCTCAGCTATCAATCTGCTCACTAGTTGTGCCATAGTCCATCAAGGGCTTAACACATCGAGACTCTTGTTGAGTTGTTCACAACTTTGTTTGTGAACAACTCACAACTGCCCACTGCTACTCCTTATCTACTCAAGGACTTCAGCCCACTATGTTCTTCTTGTGCTACACCAATGAAGACCAACATAAGGCACGGAGGGCTGCCACCTATCACTGCAAGATGTCCATCTCTGACAATGAACACAAGCTAGGAGGACTACCCATCATCAACTGTAGATGTCCCTCTTCACACACAAGTCTAGGGCTACTCAAATTGTTTCTAGTTGATCAAACCCTTGAGCTCTTCTTTTGCCACTCTAGCAACCACCTAAGTCCATGAAGAGGGTGCACACCAGGCTCCAACTTTGACACTATCATGTTGTCCTCCAATAGACCATAAATGCCCAATCCTTGTCTACACTTAGTCCACTCTCACATTGCCCTCCAACAGACCACGAGTGACTAGTCCACTATTCGCACTAGGTCCACTCTCACGTTGTCCTCCAACAAACCACTAGTGACCAATCCTTTTAGCATCTACTCTTGGTTAAGGCATCCAACCACCCTTCCTCTTGGATGCTAGCAAACTTCCAAACTGTCCTCTCATAGGACACCATCCACTAGCATCAATACAACCTTAACACATCAATAAAATACATACCTAGCCCTGTGCGGCTTCTGCATCACCCTGGTGTAGTCTATTACACACTCAGCCCTCACTCGTGCTTCCTGAACTCACGCTGCCTGCACTCATATGTTCCAACATTCGCACGTTCCTGCACTCACGCTGCCCTCACACTGCCTGCACTCGTGCTGCCTTTCGTGATGTGTAGACTATGAAAGATGCTTCTTGGATGTGTTAAATGACTCTCCTCCGCCTTATATTTATACACAATACAAGGGCTCCATCAAATCACATGTGTGGGCTTGACAACTTACCTAGTCGACCTTGACCAAACCCACAAATTAACTTCAAAAATTCATATCTCAAGTTATAGACCTCAGATTTGAGTGATTTTTGATGCTCCTGGTTGCTCTTAGGATCCTCTATCACCTCAAACCATCACATGTCCAAAACTCCTCATGGATTCACACCCATATGCTTGGGTGCAAAGCCCACAGGCTTGGGTTTCATGCCCACAAGCCACATTTGTGTGCCAACTCCTCCACAACCCTCAAGCCTAGGATTTGGAGTACCTCCCAAGCTACAAATCTCAACAAATATCACCCTCTAAGCATTAAAATAAGATAGAAAATGCTTAGCACGTCAATTCAAGATTTTGTTTGAGTGATGGGTACATTCTTAGTAGGATCATGATAGAGGAGTTCAATAATCAATGCCACTAACATCAAGGTACATATCAAAAATAAAATTGTGTTCAAAGGGTCCTTGATATCATTGTACAAGAATTGACCGATTCAGTACCAAACCAGCCAAAAATGGTTTAGTTCACCAGTCGGTTCTAATTAATTCAGTCTGGTCTTGATAACATTGAAGTAAACTTACAAAAAATAAAGTCAATTACTTTAGTGAATATGTTTTAATCTTAGCCCGAGATCTCAAGTGAGGCGAGATCTAATCTCAACCATCAATTACTTTGGAGATTGGGGTTACGAATTTAGCTCAATGTAAAGTTATAAAAGCAAGGCTAGGGAGAGGGAGAAGACACAATACAACAGCACAAGATTGAGAGAGGCTTCTTAGTGAGTGTGTTAGGAGGTGTTGAAAATGTAACTATGTTCGGTCTTCATAATTGTCATTGTACTCATGCCATTATGTATACCTTATGTATCTATCAAAAGAAGAATGAAAATTATTATTTTTCAAGCATGGGTTTCATGCTCCATTTAAGTGGTCATCCAGGTCAAGCATGCATTTCATGCTCCTAGGTTTTGTCAAGTCAATAAGAGATGTCATGAGTCAAGAGTCTTTGTCCTATGTATAAGACCCTATTGGGCAATAAGTAGCAAGAAAAAAGAATTACTTTCGAGTCAAAATTGTCAATGTTGACCTGTCAGTCCAAGTCGGCCTAGAAGAGGTTATTCGACCCCTTGAAAAGGGTATAAATAAAAGTGATTTCGACCTCATTAGCAACCCTTATCACAAGAAGTTCGATCTGCAATAGAAAAGTGTGAAATTCAAGGAAGAAGCCAAGAAAGTCAAAGGAGAGAGAAGTTGAAGCAAGGAGGAAGGAAAATTGAAGTTTTGACCTAGTTTTTGGACTATTTTCTCTCACACATGCAAAATTTTGAGATGTTGCAGGGGGTCGAAGTTGCAGACCTACTGCAAGTCCGAAATTTAAATGATGGAGGCCGAAATTCTGAGTTTACAATAGCCCTAGAAGGGTTTGACCCTTGTTGACTTGGTTTGACTTTGACTAGTTGGAAGGGATTTTGTTGGAGGGTTGACTTGGTGCTTGGAGGAGGTCTTGGTCTAGGGTTTTTGGTCTTGGATTTCTCATTTGAAGTTGTTTCTATAAGAAGAGAAGAATTTTGACTAAGTTTTCCCCTAAGAAAGGGGTTTTTCCCTAGCTGAGAGCCTACATCTTGTGTTCATTGTTTTTGTCATCTTCATTGTTTTATGATTTCGATAATTGTTTGATGAAAGAAAACATAATAAGAACAAGAAGTTAACATAATATCACAAACAATTATCAATTAAGAGAAATCACCCTAAGTGTTGCCATATAGATGTCTTAACACAAGGAAGGGGTAGCAAGGAGATCCATATCAGCCAAGGAGAGTTGATAAGCTAGATCAGATCCAGTCTTGTATGTAATTCATGAGTTGGTCCATTTTCCTAGGAAGGAAGCACAAATAAGTTCAAAGCTTAATGAAGAACTCGAATTGCACAAAATTTGTGTGTCATTTATGTGATTGAGATTGCTAAATTTGCTTTCACTGTAATTATTTTGGTTAATACCCTAGTTGTGTTTATATTTAGTAGATGTAATTTTACTCAGAACTAATTACCTTATTGCTAGGGTAAGAAAATTAACATGTTATCAAAGCGAAAACTTTGAGAAGCCAATCTCAAGGTGTCAGGTTCATACAGGCGTCGTCATGGCCAAGTTTAGTCGCAATTGTACGAGGCACAAATTTAAAAAACTGAGGTTGTATATCGTACAATGGCCAAGGCTGGAAAATTCATGCCAACTAAAGGCAAATTGTGGCTGCTTGAAGGAATTTAAAAAATAAACAATAAATAAAAGTTGACAATTGAGTAGGGACCAAGCCAAGCAAGATCAAGGGCTTATGGGCTATCAAACGTGTTCACAACAATTTGCAGGGCGTTGACGAGAAGAGGAAGTGGTTATTCACCGCAAGAGTGGACAATTGATTGACACAAAACGAAGGGTTGCCAGAGATCGCACAGGGTTGGTTATACTGGCTGAGTAAAGCCACCAACAAGGAGACACTGGTCCAGGGCACGTAAAAAGGGTTGAGCACGAGGAAAAGGTGTCTAAGTTGCCACGCGAAGGAGGTTGGTCAGGGACTAGCAAATTGTTATAGGTCGACAAGGTAGTCACCGTAGTAGAGAGAGCATTGGTCAAGGAGTAATCAGGGCTGCATAGGTGAACGAAAGCGCAAGGATGCGTTGTCGAGGTAGGGCGTCTAGGTTAGAGCTCGAGGTCAAGAATGATCAGTGGTCATCATAGCCCCCAGATGTGTCAATCAATCAAAATTGTCGTGCCTTTGGGTGTTCCCGAGTTTCTCCCTCCCTCGCACTTGAATTGACACAATAATCATCAGGGAAGCATAATGCCTTTGAGATGTGGACCGCTTTGATGAGCTTATATCAAAGTGACAATCAAAATCAAAAAATGGTGTTGAGGAAGAAACTCGGCAACACCGAGATGATTGAATTAGATACCATGACATCACACCTCACAAGGGTTCAAAATGTTGAAGATGAGCTTGGAGCTACTGAGGTAGCCTTGTCAAATGATGAACTTGTAAGGACAGCCCTGATCAGGTTCTCAAAACCTTGGGCTCCCTTTGTAACACATATTCTAGAAAGATAACATCTACCAAATTGGAACAAACAATGGGATGACTCCAGCCAAAAGGATCTATAGGAGAAATCCTTGTCTGGAGGACAGTGAAAGGGTGGGGACGATGAGAACCTTGCTCTTGCCAATCGAACAATGAGGAGCAAAGGTTTACGCAACAGGGATGAAGATTCAACCTCACAGTTGAAGAAGAAGGACTTGACTAAGGTCAAGTATTTCACCTGTCATAAGACTAGACACTATGATTCATAGTGTCTCGAAAGGAAGAAAGGGGGAAAGAGCACACAACCATCTATAACTGCACTTGCAAAAGCTCAAGAGGAGTTTGCCAAGAAGTTCTAGATGAAATTCATACTTGTTTCCTACCTTAAATTGAGCACATTACAAGTGAGTGTATGGCTGCTAGATAGCGGAGCCACAAGGTATATGACAGGAGCATGATATCAGTTCAACAACCTGACCAAGTAGGACCCAAAATGACATGTGGATTTTGGTGATGATGTTAAACATGCAGTTAACGGAGTTGGAACAATGATATTCCAACTTTGACTCAAGAGGCAGGATGGAAGTGAAGGGCGTTTTGTGGGTGTCGAAACTCTAGTGGAGTTTACTCTGTGTCTCCATGATGGAGGAGAAGGGTTTTTGTGTTGCTTTCCAAAATGGTAAAGTACTGATCAGACCCAGCAGATCTAGCTCTGATGAGGGACATGTTTTAGGAGTTAAAGAGAGCAACATGTATAGGTTGAAGGGCCAAACTATTCAAGCTAAGGAACGAAGAAGAGTAGTGACAGAGAACAAGGAGCAAGCAGCTTCAAAGGTTGAGCAGCTCAAAGGGAGTTAGTCTTCAGATTCAAGAGGGGAGGAGCAACCTCAAATCTGTCAAGAAAGTTGCTTGGTGCGAGATGACCTTACAGGATGTTCAGGAGCAGAAGGCTTCTAGGAACTAGGCTAAGGACAATTAGAATTCAACGATGTTTCCAGACCATAGGCAGGAAAGGCTTCCAATTTGGAGGGAGCAACCAAGGCAATGGATGTAAGCTCGAAGTCAATTCTAGGTGGTAGAAGTACCTCCCTTGCTAAGAGTGTTGATGTTTGTAGCTCAAGGAAGTACTTCTGTGTTGGTCGAAGTGTCTAGGCATGTAGAAGTCGCCCAAGATCTCCTTAGAACACTTGCTCTAGTGTGAGCAAGCTGCTATTGTGACTTAGCCTAAGTTAGACTTAGGAAAAGCAGATAATTATTATGTTGGCTTATAGAGTTAAAGTAAACGTAGGAAAAGTAAAACTAATTACTTTAGCGATTATGTTTTAATCTCAGCCCTTGATCTCAAGTGAAGTGAAATCTAAACTCAGTCATCAAACACTTTGGAGATTAGGGTGAGGGATTTAGCTCAATGTAAAGTCATAAAAGCAATGCTAGGGAGAGGGAGAAGACACAACAGAGCAACACAAGATTGAGAGAAGCTTCTCAGTGAGTGTGTAGGATACAAGGAAGGGGCAGCAAGGAGATCCAAATCAGGCAAGGAGGATTGATCAACTAAATCATATCCAATGTTGTATGTAATTCCTCAATTGGGCCATTTTCCCAAGAAAGGACCCCAAATAAGTTCAAAGCTTAATGAAGAACTCAAATTCTATGTCTCCTTTATGTGATTGAGATTGGTAAATTTTCTTTTGTTGTAATTATTTCGGTTAATACCCTAGTTGTACTTTTATTCAATAGAAGTAATTAAGCTCAAAACTAGTTACATGATTTCTAGGGTAAGAAAATTAATAGCAACAAAAGTGGAAATGCCAAGGATTTACCCTCCCAGCCAATTTGGAGACATTCCAATCATTGGGGGGGCAGATTAAGCTCACCAAAGTATGCATGCAAAAAGTTGGCTAGGAAAGGCTTGTTTCTCATAAAGGACCTATGGAGTCAAGAGTCAAGACACCCAAAAGTGGCACATTTGGAGATCTCTCAACTGCATTGAAAAGCAAATGGAAATCGTATTTATTTCTATGAGATGACAGATCTTTATGAGTTAATTAGGCATTCAACTGACCTTGGTTTTCAATTAAATAAAAGATGGGAGCTTGGAGATTGAGTGGTTCAATAGCCAAAGAGGTGTCAAAGTTTCAAACCATGGTTTAACACCTAATTGCTAGAGACCTTCGGTCTCATGGTTCTACTGCAAGTCTTGTCTCACAATGGGCAGTATATTAATTTTCCCTTCCTCCGAACTCACTTCATTGCTTCACTTGCTCCAATGTTAGGGGTTTGGATTCTAGAATTTGGCTAGCAATTCGACTATCAAAGTGTTGAAAAATGTAGCGAGCAAGGTCTTTTGGCTTGTACCTTAGCCATTAAAGACCTCAAATTGTCCTCCTAAGTTAGACTTCAGTTAGGATGAGTTATTTCCAGTTTATGGGAATAATCATCAAGAGTTCATGCGTAGTGTTTGAACTTCAAGTTAAGTGGAAGTCTTCATCAGTTTGACTACAGGATTGGTTGGCAAATCGAGTTCAGTTAGATCAAGTTGGGTCTTCAGTCTTGATTGAAGGATGAGTGAGTTAGATCTCCAATGTTGATTGGAGAGGGAACGAGTTAACAACTCCATTGATGACTGGAAGGAGAGCAAGCAACGCTCTCAGTGAACTCGCTATCAAAGCTCGAGTTCTAAATTTGAACCAGCCTAATTTAGCATGGATTGAATCTATATAAAGAGGAGGATGAAGGCACAAGGAATCATCAATTGTTTTGTGCACAAAGGTTTGTGTGACAACACAGAGCTCACGAGTTTGTGAGAGAGTCTTGATTGTGGAGAGTGCAAGAATTGTCTCCTAAGAAATAGGAGGAACAAGAGCGCTAGGAAATAGGAGATTGATTGTGCACAAAGCTTGTCTCCTAAGGAATAGGAAGTCACAAGTGCTCAAGATCAAGCAAAAGTGAGCAGGTTTTGCAGAACAAGTCAAGGAGCCAACAGAGGAAGGATTGTGTGCTAGAGGTCCGAGATCAAGCAAGATCTATGCCAGCCAAGATCAATTGCATCAGCTGAGATTTGTGTGAGAAGCAGAACGCTTTCTCAATAGAGACAAATTGCTTTGTAATAGATCCAAGTGCTCAAAAATCAATTAAATAGCCACATCAAGCAAGCAGGTTTTCCCTATTGGGGTTCCTGAGAAAAGTGTGTCAATTTGTGCATGTGTCTTTGTCTCTGTGTTTTTTATTCCGATGCGTATGAATTGTTAAGAAACTCTATATCTTGGTGAAAATAAACTAGATTTCAGTTTTCAGTTATTCATCTAAGTTAGTTGCAGAGTTTCATGGAAATTTAACACAAAGGCTGTCCGGATTTCAGACACCAAAATTACAATATTATTCTAACCACTTCATAAGGAAAATACAAAAAAAAAAAATCATATATTTTTCACTAGAGCTTGCCTAAGTTAACATAATTGAGAATATGATATTATTTACTTGATCAAGGGTGATCGTTGTTCCACAATATCAATGTTCAATGATTGAACAGTTTTTTTACACTAGTGGCAAGGGTGTCATTGAAATCTGAGATGATAAAAATACCCAATCCGTAGAGAAATAAATCCGCACATTGTTTGGCAATCGCTTTAGTTTCCTATTTACTACTAGCAAACATCAATTCTGCAACAGGTTCTGTCAAATTGTGGTTCAAATCCAATATTCACAATATCTATTGTGCAAGGACATGTCAAGGTTAAATTTGAATTGGGAAAATTTGACTCTGGAGACATTCAGCATAGATAATTTAGCTGCCCCCTGCAGCACTGTGGTTTGCCATATAATCATGATGAAATTCTTTCAGAATAAGAACTCCTTTTCAATGATAGCACACCTAAAATAACATAGAAAATAACATATAGTTGGGTTTCCATGCTGCAATCTTTTGAAGAATTCTGTTAGAATCAGTCAAATTTAAAATAAGTTTGAGCCAATTGAATTGGGTTCAGATAACTATTGTTTATTAGAATAAAAGAAAATAACCAATACAAGTTGTCTGTGAATATTGACCAGTTAAAAGGGGTCTAATCCAGGCTATACAGTCTAGAAGCCATTAGCATATACTTAATTTCTTGTATTTTGGTAGGCAATCTTCAATTTCATGCCGCAAGCTTTAACAAATAGCAACACAATCAAAACTTGATACTGAAGAATATACCTGTTGATATGCCATCACGGTTTCAAGCACTTAATGTATATAATATGTGAGATCCTTGAGGGGCATCTTGGCCCAAACGATGGGAGGGTTTTCACCATTTTTTCCTTCCTTTCACATTCTAGAGAAGGTTTTCCCTATTTCAATGGGTAATATAAGCTCATTTTTTTATGCATTCTTCATTTTACAGTCTAGATATCAAATTTCTATAAATTATAATTCATGTGGTAAAAAACTTCAAGGCAGCCAACAAGACCTCGGTTCGATGGTGAGGTTGACAGAATGTTATGCGATCCCCGAGGGTTCAATTCTTGATGTGATATTCCCCACTCGAATGACATGTCTAAGAATGTGATGAGGCTGGGTGCAAACCTTGAGTGACTTGGTCAGAATCGTTACCTTCAAACCAGGTACCCAAGCCGAAGAAAGTTTGTTTTATGTGGTGCGTCCCCAACCTGGGGCCATGTTTGTAAGAACTTTGGGGGACATTTTGGTCAAGACCCTAGCTTGAGGTTGTCATTTGTTACTTTATTTCAAACCCTAGTGAAATTTCTTTTAGCGAAAGTTATTTTCATTTGTAATATAGGCTTCTTTTCTAATTGCATATCTTTAGTTTACAGTCCGAACATCAAATTTATAATTTATTTAACTCATGAGGTTGAAAATTTGAGGGGATGCAAACAGGACCTTGATTCATTGTTGAGGTCAACGGAACTCTAGCCTGCCCACCCGGGTTCCAGTCTCACTGTGGTCTGCCCCGCATAAACAGAATTTCCTAATAGGGATGAGGCCAGGTACAGGTACTGGCAGTTTTGGTGGAATAGGTATCCCTTAATACCCCAACCTATTGCCATATTTCTCAAAGCAACTTCATATAAAATACACGATAAGAGAGAGAGGGAGAGATTAAACATGTTCATGTAAAGCTGCAGATTCAAATACTTGATGTAGATAAGACAAGATAAGTTTATTAATGTCCACATATAATCAAGTAATATGTAAATGAGACTAGAGATTACAATAAGTAGCCACAAAACAGTGGGAGTGTCTAAAACACTTACAGAAGTATTTTTTTATCAAAATAAAAGAGATATAAATGAAAATTGGAGAAAGAGAAAACCCAGAGCTAGTTAAACTCATGAGGGTTGAGGCCCCAGCTCCACATCAGCATCATGAGTGGAAATAAAAGTAAAAGAGGCAGAGGGAAAGTAGGCCTCCATGTCCTAAATTCTAATCAAGAAGTGTGGAGAGACTAATGCACAGCCCAATGATGATGTCCGGAGAGTGCGCGGGCTTAAGGGAGGCTGGCTGTACAACCCAGTAAGGAGATGTGCAGTGAAACTTAAAGAGAGAAGCTAGCATGGGTTTTCATAATCGTTCTGCCATCTCATAAGTTCCGGGCCTGAAAGGGGCCTGGCTGTACAGCCCAGGAAGGAGTTGTGCAGTGAGACGTAATGAGAGAAGCTAGCATGGGTTTTCATAATCATTCCACCATCTCATCCCAGTGAAGGTTTTCTTTAAGTCAATGTGTAACATAGACTCATTTTCTTGTCATTTTCTTCAGTTTACAGTGCAAAGGCTCAACATCAAATCCCTTTGTTCTCATGGTATAAGATTTAAACGGATGCTAATGGGGCCTTGGTTCATTGGCGAGGTCGATGGAGCATTATGCCATCTACCAGGACCCCATTCTTGCCATGGAGTGCCCCGCCCAAACTGCATGTCTACAACGGGATGAATAATTATCTCTCCCACCTGGCATCTAAGCTTAAGGAAGTCTGTGTTACGCAGGGCAGCCTTCAATCTTGAGCTCTGTTTATTGAAGCAACTTTTAAAAGCGGTGGAGGGTACAAACGATCACATACCTGAGAGGATTGTGGAAGGAAGACATGAGAGAATCCATTATAAATCTCGGTTTTGGCTCTCTTGGACTCCAACAGCGAGGGAGGGGGCGTGAGAGTGACAGAGTGGGAATCGTTGGCTTTCAAACAAATGTGCTGCTCCTCTTCCCGGTGCAGAATCTGTGTCCTGCGCTTCTGACGGGGACCATTCGGAATACCGATAGCCGATCTCCTCACTTCCTTCAACTTAGCTGGCCGAATACGAAGAAAAACCTGAAGACTCTTAGTCTCATTGGTGTTGTCAATTACAGGGCACTGATGATCCTCGGTCTGTTTTGGTCTTTCTTCTACTAAAACATTTTCTTCGCGGGACTCTTTCACGGCATTTTCTTTGATAACCTGTGCAGAATCCGACTGTTTTGTAGCATTTTCTTGACCACATTCTGTGTTATTTGATTGCTTTGAATCTTTTTCATCGGCGGATTCTCCATAATTTGCCTGTTTCGTATCATTTTCTTCAGCAGCTTCGGCGGCGTACGGAATTAGGTTGTCAGAGGACGGTAATGGTCGATGTTCTTCTAAATTTGGCGGAGGATCTTCTGTTGTCGGCAAGAGCTTTGAAGTTTGGGGGCGTTTTCTGGTAGACTGAATCGAAGGGGTCGCTGCTGTTTTGGCTCTCCGTGGAGGGTTTCGTCTAGCGGTGGGTGGAGGGCTCTGAAAATCCATTTTTGTTCTCCCTTCTTCCTCCAGTTCTTCGCTTGAGTACGCTCCTGTTCGAGTGGTTCTCGTCATCTTGAATACTCTCTGGTTTCGAATGTGGAATGGCGGGAGTGCATTTCATTTGATATGTGATGATCAATTTATTGAACCAACGTCACAAGGGCGATTATGTCACTGCCTCATTTGCAATAAACGTCCCAATAGAAAAGGAGGTTGGTCCACAAGACGGGGGAATATAGAACCTTGGTGGTTCATAATGACATTTTTATTTTTTATTATTGTGCTCGATAAGGTTGGTGTCTTTTTGGGTATATTATTATTATTCAATTTTAAGGTTATAGTTAAATTAAACACTAAATTGGTATATGAGATTTTATGTTTGTGGGACAAGGGACTTATTTCCGCACAATGATTTGACTGCTAAGCCTTAAAAAACATACATACTCTATCCCTTTTTGTATATGTAATAAAAATGCAATGACAAGTGTTATGTTTATTCAATATCTCCCTCCAAAAGGGAAAAGGAATGTAACATATTGCACCCTCAATATGCTAGAGGTATGACATTTGCAATGCTTATGACAACTAATAAGGGACACCAGGAGTTCAAGGCATTAATGATTGATTATTCTTATGTTGAATTTCTAAACTTTGAAAAACTTAAAATGATTTTGAAAGATTTTGATGATCCATGAAATATGAATTATGGAAACTTGTGAATTGGTATAATGATAGAATCAAATTATTTTAGAAATAAAGGAAATCAATTGAAGTTGGTGTGTTTTCGATTGTATTAGTAAGGTAAGTATTGGGATGTGGATGAACCTTGACTATTATCATTTCTTATATATGTGGATGATATGTTACCATTATAAATTCTATTGTTAAGAGGGTTCCGTGGGAATCATCCCAACATGACTATCTAAAGGCAATGGAATGCGCCCATCAAGAAATAAATGTTGAGATTTTGAATACTTTCTATTGTTTATTTTTTTTTTTTAGGTATATTAAGTATGAGATGTAGAAGGTATACTCGATACTAACACAAATATTGATTATTCATATTGATGAGAGACTTACGAAAGAAGATTGACTTGAGAATATATATTTACCAAACCTTAATGGAATTACTAATATATGATTATTTCATTTGAGATTATAAGATCCCTAGTTGATGTGTTGACCCTTGATTGTTTCTTGATATTTAAGAGGGGGTGTATATTGCCTTATCCTTGATTGCTTATTGATATTTTAGAGGAAGATGTATATCACATGGATTGTTTACTAGTATTGGAGGGGGAAAAGTAGATCACATAATCCGTTATCTTTATTGATGTGTACATAATAATAATAATAATAACAAATAAAAATTAATAAAAAACAAAAAGACCTTGGTTTCCAAATGGTTAATTTACATGAAGAGATAGGCCCGTTTATGTGAGGTTTGGGTGTGTGGGGGGTATTGTAACACCCATAATTAAATATTGTTAATTATAGAAAATAATGATTTGTGATGGTTTATGATGATTATTATGGTTGATGACAAGTACTATGGTTAACCATGATTTGTGGTGGTTTCATTGGTTAATCACGATTAATGATGGTTTATGGTGATTACCGTGATTGATCATGATTTATGACGGTTAATGATGTTAGTTGTGTTTTATGATGATTATCGTGTTTAGTTGTGGTTATTATGGTTAATCATTATTTATGATGATTAATATGATTGATTGTGGTTATTAGCATTTTGGTTACTCATGGTTCACATGGTTGATCATGGTTTATGATGGTTACTCTTATTAGTTATGGTTTGAGATGGTTAATGAGGTTAAACTTGGTATATGATGACTAAAGTGAATGGTCCAAACTGGATCATTATATTGTTTGTCATCCACACCAATGCTTTCAGGGTGGACAAAGTAGAGAAATATGGTTACATAAGCACTTGAAGAGGTGGGACTTAGTTTGGAGAACTGGGGTCAAAAACTTTATTAGACAAGTTTAATAACTAGTTATAGTTAATTAACTATCATTAATTATAGAAAATGATAGTTTGTTATGCTTTTTTATGATTATTATGGTTTATGACAAGTACTATGGTCCATGATTTGTGGTAGTTACATTGGTCAATCAATATTAATGATGGTTTATGATGATTACCATGGTAAGTCGTGATTTATAATGGTTAATGTGGGTGTTTATGGTTTATGATGATTATTGTGTTTATTCATGATTATTGTATTTAATCACCATTCATGATGATAAATATGATTAATTATGGTTTATGATGGTTTATAATTATCATTGTTGTCACCCATGGTTCACATGGTTGATCACGATTTATGATGGTTATTGTGGTTAATTATGGTTTAAGATGGTTAATGAAGTTAATCATGGTTTATGATGTTTAATGTGATTGATCCAAATTGGATCATTACATTGTTTATCATCCATCTTGATGTTTTAATGATGGATGAATTAGAGAAATCAACTTAGAAGAGCAATTTTAGAGATGGGATGCAATTTGGAGAATTGGGGTTAGAAAAATTTTGGGTCTAGTTTGAAGCCTTAAAGGACGATTTTTTAGGCCACTAGCATTATTCCATAGTTGAAGACTTTTCCAACAGTATAAGAAACACACTAATCAAAGTTCAGACACAAAATTTATGCCTCCTGGAAATTTACATATTGTGGTTAACCACCATAATTTGAGACGATGCCATGTCAACCCCCATTACTCATGCAAAAGGGACTAGCGACATGGACCCTACTAAGAATACTCTAGAAGGGTCGAGTTGTAACTCATATTGATGGTTGAATGGGTCAAATTTATCCCTTAGTTAACTATTGGTTGTTCTATAATTGGGTCAGTAGGAGGAAAAGGGGTTTGATTCTATTCAAGTGCATTTTGTTCCATGGTAAAGTAGAGTAGCTAAGGGTGGATAGGGAGAGGGGAAAATAGAGATGGTTTGTGTTCTATATCAACCCAAGGACCACGTGTCTCACTTGTTTGTATTTGTACCATTTCCATATAGAGAAAGAGAGAGCACAACAGTCTCCCCTTTCGGTTGGGTTTTCCCTCGAAAGGGTTTCCAAGGTCACATCTTAGTGTTATTATGGTTTTGTGAGTGTTTGTTTTATTTTTTTTTAATCTATTTTCCATGTTTTATATATATCACATACACAAGAAGAAAATAAAAATTTAATAAATCCACAAATCTAAGGAATATTAACCCTCATAGTGTAGATTTCAAATTTTCAGTATATTTTTATCAAATTTGTTGTGACAAACTGCCGAGTGGAATATCCATGATAGTGTGCGTATCATATTGGTATCAAGGCAAGTTGCTTTGGATATATTGTGGGGAGTTGCAGGGGATCAAATATGTTTAAGTTTAATGATCTGATATGGAGCAGATTAGTAATGTTGTGCTAATTCCCCATTCAGAATAAAACCCAAGATGCTTATCATTTGCTTATCAAGTGATTAAGGATTCACCATTCTTTTTCTTAATTAACTTATTCCCATGAGGGTTTCTTATGTAAATGTTATAAACAATTTAACATAAAACATATGTTGAACAACAACAAAATAACAACAAAGAACATCAAAATACAACACACAACACAAAGATTGGATGAG
The DNA here is from genome assembly GCA_031772625.1 of Pinus tabuliformis. Taxonomy (NCBI): domain Eukaryota; kingdom Viridiplantae; phylum Streptophyta; class Pinopsida; order Pinales; family Pinaceae; genus Pinus; species Pinus tabuliformis. Next base: position 967,246,515 of record CM062806.1, on the reverse strand, counting down.
GAGTTCACCCCTCTTAGGCTACGTCTCCTTGGTCTAGCTTCCAATGCTTGGGTCTCTCTATTATGCTCTAAATTACAACAAAAGTGTGTTTACAATGCTCAAATGCCTTTGAAACTTGTCTCAATGAATTCAGAATAACCAAAACTGCTAAAATTGACTCTTTTTGCACCTAATTTGGATAAGAACTGAAGAAGTTATGACCTCTCCCAATTCTCCCACAATTTGCTCAATAAAGTCCCTTTTTCCGGCCAATAACCATCAAATTCGGCCTAAATTCCACCAAATTTGCCACATTTCAGCCACCAGAGCCATACTTCCTGGAGGGTTCGGAAGTCGCAATCAGCAAGGACCAAAACACATACATTGCGGCATCAACAAATCTGATGGGGATATAAACTGCAACATATAAAAATATCGCGTCCGGGCAATCTATCGAAAATCGCAATCAGCTATTACTGCCATAACCGTATCGCAAAAACCAACCATTTTTTTGCAATTGCGATATGCGATAAATAACATTGCAACCCATCTTCGTCAGGGCCGATTCTATAATACTCGTCCACCTCCAATTTGCGATATGCGATATCACAATCGCAAATCGATGTTGCTGGGGGCTGATTCTTAACCTGCGTCCTATGTTTTTCCCAAATATGCGATATGTGGGACCCAGTGGCAACCTGCCACTTGGCGCTTCCCCATTCGCTGTGACTTTTTCCATGTCATCCAATCCTGCCACGTGTCCAAGTCAAACTTGAACCTTGACTTGCTCTAACTTCTCCATATGAACTCGAATTTGAGTGTTGTTCGCACTGTTGGATTCAGAATGACAAGCACTTCGATCTGAAGCTAACGTTATCATGTTTCTGACACTTTGATTTTTGAGCACCTAATCACTCCTCTCCACTGGAAGTCTTTTAGACCCCAAAAGATTATATTTATTTATTGAACATATGAGGGTATTGTTCCCTCACCTTTCACTCTTCAATCTATTTGGCCTTCGATGGATTTGTACCTTTGAGACCCACTCGAAGATAATCAACATTTCCCCTCTTTGATGACCTCATTCTTCTGTTAAGTATGGTGTCTTGCTAAAGCTCATCAAGAAATTCTGGAGAAAAATCTTCAATTGATGGAATATGTACACTTTCTCCTTGATCTTAAATCAAAGGAGGCTCGTACAATCTCAAATTTTCAACATTAACAATGGAATAAATTTGCATATATGAAGGCAAATCAAGCTTGAAAGCATTATTATCAATCTTTTCTAGAATTTTAAAAGGACCATAACGTATTGGTTTTAGCTTTTTACCTTCACCTTGAAGCCTTTCCTTGCTAATGTAAAGCCAAACTTCATCACCTACCTGAAACTGATGATCCACACGATGCTTATCATGCCTTGCCTTATACTTGCCTCAACTCTTTTCTAGTTGTTCTTGCACTGTTTGGTGAATCATTTGAATTTTCTCAATGAATTTCTTTGCTCTGTCTATGTCACTATGTCCATCTATAGCTATATCTTTCTTAAAGATGAAATCCAAAGGCAATTTAGACAAATAACCAAGACATGCCTCAAAAGGCAAAGTTAGAGTAGAAGAGTGTTTTGCTCGGTTGTAAGCATGTTGAATATGATGCAACTATTCATCCCACAACTATTCATGTTGAATAACTGTCTTGTTAACCACTTCAGTTTGACCATCTATTTGTGGATGGAAGGTTGTACTTTTCTTCAACTTAGTGTCCATCAAGTTCCATAATTTTGACCAAAAATTCCCAACAAATCAGGAATCACGGTCACTTACAGTAGAAGTAGGTAATCCAAAATGAACCCACACATTTTGAAACAAAAGTTGAGTTGTTTGTTCAGCTGTAATTTGTTTTTTACAGGGCATTAATATGCACATCTTACTGAACCTATCCACAACTACATACAATAATCATGACCCTTTCTTGATAAAGGAGGACCTCCTACAAAATCCATAGAAACACTCTCCCATGGACGTGAAGGCACTGGAAGTGGTTTGTAAAATCCTAGTTTCCTATTACTAGGCTTACTAAATACACACAATGAACAACCTCTAATCAAATGTGACACACTTTCAAGCATACAAGACCAGTAAAAATACCTCTGAATATTTGCCACTATTTTACTTACACCGAAATGTCCAACAATAAGAGAAGTGTGCGCTTCCCTTGTGACATTTACTCTCTCTCCCTGTGGAACACAAAGTTTTTTCAAGCTTTTCTGTGCTTAACTTCTTGTTCAAGTGGCGACTCCACTTCCCATATTATCTGCAAGAGTGTACACTAGAAGACATCCAGGCAGTCTGTGCAACCCCACTCCGGATCCTGAAAAGGTTTACAGGGTGCGATCACACAAACTCGCTTCTCGTGCACTCCTTACAAATCTTGGACAAGAAGCCCTTTCTGACGTCCATCTGCTCTTTAGGGGTCAAGTTAGGCGCAACACCATGAGTCTGTTGGGCCCTTGTGATTTTTCTAACATTCCTGGAGCCCCCAATGATATTCCATCTGTTGGGATAGACAAATTGCCTAGCTTTCATGGAGATAATGCCATTACGGTTAATTCCCATTTGCGAGATTTCAACATATGGATGGCTAAGTATGCTAGATCTCCTGATTTTGATCATGAAGATGTCAGGATGACCCTTTTTATCTTGACTCTAGGAGGTGATGCTCATGACTGGTTTACAGAAAAACCTCCTAATTCTTTTGACTCTTTACAATCAATCATTAATTCATTTAGAGAAAAATATGGAGATAAGAGAGAGGGAAGACATCTTGTAAGAGCTCTTACTCTGATGAAAAAGAGAGAAGACGAAACTGTTGAAGAATTTAATAGAAGGTTTAATGGTATTATTAGAGAATTACCTCAAGACTATAAACCTTCAGATAAAACTCTCCAAGATTTTTATATTGACGCCTTTGGTCCTGAACCATCTTATGAGTTAAGGCGTGCTAAACTTACTGATTATCGAGATTGCCAAGCCTTAGCTATAGAACTGGAAAAGGACAAGGCAGCTTCTGGGAAGTCTGAAATCCCAGGTTATGACAGGGCTGCTACAAAACTGAAGGAACCTAAGGGAAAAGCAGTCCAAGAGCCTGAAAATGAACTTGTTCTCAAATTGCTTCAGAAAATTGAAACCATGGAAATTAATCATAACAAGGAGATAAACACTTTGCAGAATAGGTTGATTCAAATGGAAAGAGCGCAATCGCAAAATTTTCAACCTCGAAATAATAATAACAGAAATAGTAACTGGCAAAGAAAGGGTCAATCCAGTGAGCAGAGGCCTCCTAATCCGCTTACTAATCTGGTTGATAATGCTCCTCCTTACTGTCGTGCTTGCGATGCTTTTCACGAAGAGTCCTCCTGTCCCACCATCAGAAGACTCCTAGACAATGGAATGTTTGGGACAGGTGAGCAAATAAACGTAGTAGGGGGCAAGTTTCCTTTGCCTATGAATGATTGTGTTAGCGCTTGGAATTCACCTAGGCTGAGATAGACAAACTCTCAAGGCTACATCAAACCATTTCACCTCGTAGCTAGCCCTACGAGGTATGAGAAGGCTCTCTCGGGTCAGATTCGGTAGATCTTTCAATATGATAAGCTGACCAATTAGGAATAAAGATTTTAGGCTAGTAAATTGATAAGGGGGGTTGATTTAAAGATTTTTGGGGTTTTTGGTGGCAATTGGAGGGAGTGCAATTCAGGGTGCGGGGATTGGGCTCAGTTTTAGCAGGGGGATCTTTGGGGCTAGGTAGGAGTGAGTGCTGATGCCTTAATCTGAGATGGATGATCAGGAATGATAGAGGAGGAGCTAAAGAGGGCAAACAACAACTTTGAATCCTCTTTAGACAGTGGAAAACATAGATATTGAACAAAATTAAAAGCTGAGCATGGCATGCATGAATTCAAACTTTATCACTTCATATGTTCAATTAGCAGCAAAGAAAGAGATGGAACACATAAACACACTTACAATAACATGTAGAGAACACACCATCAACACAACAATCCACAAGAATCCACAATGATGTCTGCAAAACCCTGGCCTTCCTTTTCCTTAAATTGCAGTAATAGATGTACAATATACAATAATGCTTCTCCCACAAGAGTCCAACCATGAAAATGAGCAAGAGAAGGCATAATATAGACCATCTAACTCCTTTCTCCACCTCTAGGGGTCGAGCTCAGCTTCCTAGGAGCAGTTTGAACTAATTCTAAACTAAGCACTAGATAATAGGAAGTCAAAACAACTTGCCTCTAAAACTTAGCTAACTCATCCATGCATTAAATATTCACTATTTACATCAAGGAAGCTTCTAGAAGGGTTAAGAGAGATTAAATCTATCAATGTGCCATGAAAATTATCCATACATCCATCATTTACAGGTACAAATGATCAACCAAGGTAAAAACAGAGTTTGCAGGCCTGAAAAGTCAAAACTGGCAATTTTAGCTCGAGTGGTCGCGCCCCCTGCTCGAGTGGTCGCGCCCCTTTGCAGCACTTTTTGAATCGGTTCCAGTTGTCCAAATCAAGTGCAAGATGGCTCATTGGAAAGCTCTGTGTGTCTAATTTCCATCCCAAGTGGAATTTCTGGATTTGGAGTTGATCTGACCCCTCAAAAGTCGATTCTCCCAAGGTCACTTTCTGCAACTCAAAAAGTGGGCAGAAAGTCAAAATTTTGATGTATTTTGAGCTTTTGGAGGCCCAAATCTCAAAATTAAGTTGACCCCAAGTATAGGTAATTCTAGTTTTTGCATGCCCTTTCCAAAAATGTCAACTTTTTGTGATTCTGAGCAGTCCTCCCGAGTGGTCGCGCGGGGGGTGAGACCACTCCACAGGCAAAAACCTGTAAATTTCCAAAAATTTCCAAAATGCTCCAAAACTCTCAAAATTTTTTGATTTTGCTGCTGGATGAAGGCTAATGAGTACCATGGTGAGTGAGGGATGCCTCAGCCAAGATACGGAGTGGGTTTGTCCTTTTCTTCTTCTTCTGGGCCTCTGACAGCTTCCTTCGGAGAATTTTCATTTTAGCCTTGCAAACATGCAATCTTGCCCAATAGTGTGTTTTCATGTTGCGTAGCAGCTCTTTGTCATGATTTGCCTTCTCCAACAATCTCTCCAAGCGAAAATTTGCTTGGATGAGCAATGACTCCCTATCAGCGGGCAATGGGTCCCCGGGCCTCCTGCGGTTCAAGCCTCTGTTACCGCGGATTCTCCATAATTCATCCAGCTCTTTCTCCGTCTCTAGCTGTTTGTTCCGCTGCTTTAAATAAGTGATAGTCCACTGAGCCATCTCAAGCTTCCGCTGCAACACAAGGTTCTCCTCCTCTCTCTGCCTAATGAGCTCATAGAAATCTGAAGAGGAAGGAGAATGAGCATCAAGATCAATGAAATCAGGATGTGCCTCGCCAACTGCCTCATCCTCAACCATGGGCTGCTTGCCCTCTCGTACTGCCTCTGCTGCTGAAGGATGCGAGGCCCCTTCCACCTGGTGTGGAGATAACACTCGCTGATCTGAAAAGGATGACGAGACCCCTTCCACCTGTTGTGGAGAAAGTACTCGTCGAGCTGCTGCAAATAAGGTCCTATGACCTCTCTGATAAGTGACCCGAGGAGAAGAAGCCATATGTCTCGGAATACTAGCCTCGGGCTGATGTGATGGCCCTCCCTCCTCGTGAACTGCCTCTGGCTCTGGCTGTGGCTGTGGCTGTGTGAAGAACTCACGGGAGATAAAATCTGCCCAAGGAATGCCCTGCTGGCTCAGCTGATGGGAAACAACCAGCTGGATGAGACCATGATGACACAAGCTCCTGAGCTGCTGAGCTGGGGTCTGCTTCTGGAATATAGAAACCATCCTCTAAATGTCATGAAAAAGGTAAATCGGGATGTTCATCATCCTCACCCTGGTAAAGTGCATCAGCATGCGAATGTGGCAAGCAAATACTCGTGAGAACCTCCCCTCGCATGTGAAATAGTGCATAATAAGCCTCATGATAGATGCATATTCCCCTCGGAGGAACCTGATAGGAAAGTTCCCTGACAAGTTGTGTATGTATGTTGGCCTGACATATGGCTCAAAGTAAACAAAATCCAGCCACTTGCGCTTTGGCCACACCTCACCCACATTTGGTATCCCGGTAGCCTGTGAAATAGCCTCTGGAGAAAACACAAAATCCACCCCTGCAAGGGTGACCTGCCCGTCATGAAGGTGTAGAACAAATAACCGGGCCAGCTCCCTATGATGCTGAATCTGTGCAAGCCTCTCGCAAAACTGATAGCATGACATGTACTGAAAGCAAGTCACTGCCAATGGGCAAGCCTGCAACTCTGCCAAGGATGTGGGCTCTTCTCTCTTGTGATGACCACCCTTGCCACCCTTACGAGGCCTCCGCTGTGTCTCAACCTCCGTGGATGAAGATCGGTCATCACCTTGCTCATTAGTCTCAGTGGTTGACATGATGTTATTGAACAAGGTGGAACAAATAAGCCAAGATGACTGCTGCCCTGCCTGCAAAAATGCTGAGAAGTATGCTGTTTTCAAGGGGAAAAATCATGAGGGAAATGTTAGGGGAGGGAATTTACATAAGGAAAGGGAAAATATATATAAACAACAGGGAATTTTGAAGGAAATAATCACATAATGTCAAATATGTCATTCCATCTCTCATCATTTGCAAATAAATACTTTATTAGGGAAAATAGGTGTTATGATCACCAAGGGAAAGGACAATATAAATTTTCATCATGGAGAGAATGAGGGCATGAGCATAGGGGAATAGGGTAGCATCAATTATGAACAATTAACAGGCTGCTCCTTTTTATTTTGTATTTGAATGTCTTTCATGAGCATACTCTGTTTTTCAACATTTGATGCTAATGGGAAACAGGGATTTTTACTTATTTGATCATAGAGGAAGGGAAGGGTTTTTATGACAGTTTTGAAAGGGAAATGGGATACTTTGTATCAAGGGAATTAGGGAGATGTATCATGCCCTTGTGCAAACCCTAGCACAACAAACTGTTCATTTTGACCACTAGTACATTGATAAACTTTGTCATGGACACTCCCACAGCTATCTAACCTCTGATATTTATACAGCAACATATCTGTTTTGCTCATGTCTTTTACTAGGCTATGCATAATTACATTACTCTGTTTTTTATGATATTCATGTGCATGCCTCTCGCCATCATATTTTTTCTTTTCAAAATGTTTCTTTTCATTTTTTGCTGTGTTTTTTTTACATATATATTTGCTGTGTGACATAGTACTAGGGTTTTGGTAGGTTTGTATGGGAGAAATTAGGGTTTGAATAGGGTTTTAGGGAGGGATTAGGGTTTTTAGGAAATTGAGCTGGGGTTTAGCATTACTTGCAAATGAGATTGAATAAATTAACACTCTGACATTTGTGCATAATGATGGGAAACCATGGAGGGAAATGAAGGAATAAAAAACCTTGAAGAACAAACAATAACCCTAGCATAATGCTTGCAAAACAAAAAATCACTTAACCTATCTTTTCATAATTTTGCATGATAAAAAATGACCATAAATAAGTTATCCATCCATGGCACCATCATAAACATTGTAAGGGAAGCCTACCTCACTCCAATCACGAGCCAACACGAAGAAATTTGAAGTTTTGATGCGTTTCTGGAGGGTTCTGGAGCAAGCTGGTCGAGTGGTCGCGCACCAGCCTCGAGTGGTCGCGCCCCCCTCGAGTGGTCACGACCGACCAAATTAACACAAGGAAATGTTGCTGGAGTGGTCGCGCACCTCCCAGGTGGTCGCGCACCCTGGTGGAGTGGTCGCGCACCCTCAAAAAGCCTGAAAATTGCTAAAACTTACCAAATTCGCCCTCTTGCCTCTCTCCTTGTGTTTTCTTGCCTTCAAATGCATAACGAGGCTCTTCAAAGAGGGAATTTGCCTTTATATGCTCACATTTGAAAAAATTAACTTGAAAAACCCACTTTATAATGTTTTCACTTTTGCATTCTCTTTAACACTGTTTTTGAGTTGATTTTGTCTTGAAATTAGCTTTTTGAGGCGTTTGACTCCGTTCTTTTTGCAGGTTGACCATCTGATGGACTGTGGCGAATGAACCAGGGTTGTTGCCGGCACTTTTGAAAACTTTTGAAAATTTCTTTATTTTTGCAAATTTCTCATGACCTTGGACTTAAAAACAGGGTTTTTAAATCCAAGGCATTAAATGACCTGTAGCTAATGAAAATAACAATGAAACATATGTACATACCTCCTTCTGGCTTGCTGGGCACTCACTGAACTTGAACTCATGACCTTGCAGTGATTTTGACTCAAAACCCTAGACCTAAGACCTGGGACCTCAAGACAAAAATAAAAACAAACATGACTCAATTTCATTGTGGTATGATCTGATCCAGCAAAGCCAAGAAGGGAACAAAGACCAGCCCTCCATTCAGTTTTATGGCATGCCTAGCAGGATGAAAAACTGACACTAATGAGACACCTACCTATGCATATGCAAAGAGCTATTGATCACCGATGGAGGGCTCAAGACCGACACTAACAGATTGGATAGATGTTAAGGAAAGGAGCTATGATGTTGGGAATCCTCAATCTGCTTTTAATATAAATAACCTTGAAGACGAAGATGACATTTTGGCTAGGTTGTATGGTGAGAAACCCTCTCCTGAGAAAATTCTGGAAATTGCTAGAGATAAGGGTTTAACATACCAGAGAAGGGATAAAGATCAGAGCGGGAATCAAATTCCTCCTCGAACTTTAAACCCTGGTATAAACTCTGGAATAGATGTCGATTTGGGGAGTTGGTTTAATAATGCTAAAATCTGGGTTCCCGTATCTGAGATTGCTAAGATCCCTTCCCAAAGAGACAAGTTACTAAAAGCAATTTAGGGTCCTCAAGTCAATGCTTCTCAACAGAAGATTCGTGAGGTTGACTATCAGGATGCTCCTATTTACCTGCAAAGCGTAGATGCTGATAACAAGGATCATCAACCCTTCTTTATCACCTTGTTAGTCAATGGGTATAAATTGAATAACTGCATGTTGGATTCAGGTGCATCTGCTTGTGTTATGACTAAAAGGGTTATGGAACAGCTTAACTTAAGAGTTTCCAGACCCTACTATAATATATGTGCCATGGATTCTAAGAAAATCGAAGTACATGGTTTAATCAAGGATTTGCAAGTTCATCTTTCGGTTTACCCAGACATCATGGTTGTTATGGATATTGTTGTTGTTGATGTACCTGATGCTTGGGGTATGCTGTTATCTAGGAAGTGGGCCTCTGATCTAGGGGGAAGCATTCAGATGAATTGGTCATATGCTATGATTCCTTCTCCTAGCGGTGACGGTTTCGTTAGACTAAATAGAGAGCCTGAGAGGAAATTTCATGTTGAAAATCCTAAAAAGCCTCATAACGAAATAATTAGAGAGCAATCTGACATCGGGAACTATGCTATCCTGTCTAACTTCATAACTCCTCCCGACGAAAAGGTCAAAAGTCTTAAAGATGAAGTCTGGTATATGTATTTCGATGGTGCGTTCTCTAGTCATGGTAAGGGTGCTGGAATTGTGCTTAAGTCTCCCCTTGGTCACGTATTCAAGTTTGCCTATCGTCTAGAATTTGAAGCAACCAACAATGTCGCTGAGTATGAAGCCATATTGTTGGGCCTTGAATTGGCCAAAGCCTTGAAGATTAAGTTGCTTAGCATAAAGGGGGATTCCGATCTGGTTATCATGCAGCTTAAGAACAAATTCACATGTAGAAATCAGAGATTAAGAAACTATCGAAATGCTGTGTGGGATACTATGGAGCACTTCGATGCCCTTAACCTTGAAGCAATTCCTAGAGAGCTGAATAGTTCGGCAGATGAACTTGTCGTAGCTGCTACCACTTTCCAGTTGTCTGATGAGTTAATTAACGATAAAATTAAAATGGAGGTAATATTCAGACCATCTGTCCCAGACAACTCAGAACATTGGCAAGTTTTTAATGATGAAAAGCAAGTCGTTCGTTTTCTCAATAGTTTAGACGAGTTTGAGGATTTCCAGTTAGTTTCTGACGAGGATGGGTCTTTAGATCATAGACATATCATAAATCCCACTCCCAGAAATGTGGTTGCCTTAGAGCAACATTTTGATCGGCATGATGCCACGAAACTGAGAGAAGAAAACAAGATGGACCCAGGTGAGTACCTTGAAGTCAACATTGGCACTTCTGAAAATCCGAAAATAGTTAAAATCGGTAAAGGTACTAGTTTGGAGGAAAGGAAAAAGTTAACCGATTTACTTCGCGAATATCGAGATGTTTTAGCTTTTTCCTATGATGAATTGAAGGGCTATAGGGAGGATATTATGGAGCATACTATTCCATTAAAGGACGAAAATGCTAGACCCTTCCGGCAGAAGCTTAGGCAGATTAATCCTAAGTTAGCCCCCCTGGTCCAGAAAGAGCTTACGAAAATGCTTGCAGCAGGGATCATCGCTCAAACTAGGCATTCGACATGGTGTTCGAATTTAGTGATTGTCAGGAAAAAGAATGGTACAATAAGACTCTGTGTCGATTTTAGAAACCTTAATCTAGCATGCAAAAAGGATAATTACCCTTTGCCAAAAATGGAAACTTTGTTGCAAAGAGTAACTGGGTCTGGAATGATGTCATTGCTAGACGGTTTTTCTGGGTATAATCAAGTTTGGGTTAAAAAGGAAGATCGACACAAGACCACATTCACAACACCATGGGGCACTTTTGAATACATCAGAATGCCATTTGGGTTAACAAATGCTGGGGCTACTTTCCAGAGGGCCATGGATTATGCCTTCAAAGGGTTAATCGGGAAAATCATCGAAATTTACCAAGACGATCTTACTGTTTTCTCTAAAGATGGTATCAGCCATATAGATCATCTTAGGAAGGTTTTCGATAGATGCAGAGAATATGGAATTTCTTTGAATCCGGCTAAATCTGTCTTTGGGGTAACTGAAGGGAAACTTCTGGGTCATATCATTTCTAAGGAAGGAGTCAAGGTCGATCCTGAACGAGTTGAAGCAATTCAAAAGATTCCTCTCCCGCATAACCTCAAGTCCCTTCAGTCTTTCCTTGGAAAGATAAATTTTATTAGAAGATTTATCCCGAATTATGCGGAAATAGCTAAGCCCATTCAAAGTCTTCTGAAGAAAGATGTGAAATTTGTCTGGCAGGAAGAGGGCAAAAGGGCTTTCCAAGAAATCAAGTCTGCTATCGCGAAAGCTCCTGTCCTTGTTAGTCCTGATTACTCCAAAGATTTCATGATTTTTTCTTTCGCTTCTGAGGATACCATTGCCGGTGTCTTGCTTCAAAAGAATAAAGATGGTCATGAGCAGCCTATCGCTTTCATGAGTAGAGCACTTCAAAACTCCGAATTGAAGTACAATACCATGGAAAAGCAGGCTTATGCCCTGGTCAAGTCTCTTAAGCATTTTAAAACTTATGTGGGTTATTCTAAGATCATCGCTTTCGTCCCACATTCTGCTGTTAAAGACATATTAACTCAAACTGATTGCTTAGGGACTCGTGCTAGGTGGGTTACTAAGATACAGGAGTATGATTTAGAAATTAGACCCACTAAACTGATCAAAGGCCAAGGTCTAGCTCAAATGTTAGCTGAAAGTAATGAAAGGACTCTTGGTTTGTTCTGCCTTGACGATCTATCTTCACCAGAATTAAGAAGGTTAGCTGAGCATGAATGGTATAAGGACATAGTTTACTACTTAACAAACTTTACATGTCCTAACCACTTAGTCGCTCATAAGAGAAGGGCTCTTAGACTAAAAGCCACCAAGTACTGCCTTATGAAGGATGGCCTTGGATGGAGAAATTCGGAGGGCATAGTGCTTAGGTGTGTTGACGATGTTGAGTCCAAAAGATTAATCTCCGAATTTCATTCAGGATTTTGTGGTGGTCATTATGCCGCTAGAACTACCGCCCACAAAATCCTGAGAGCCGGCTATTATTGGCCTTCGATTTTTTCTGATGTGCACAAGTTTGTTAGAACGTGTCAAGCCTGTCAACTGTTCACTGGGAAACAGAAGCTTGCTGCCCTTCCTCTACAACCTGTTATTGTAGAGGCACCTTTTCAGCATTGGGGTCTGGACTTCATAGGGAAGTTCCATGAAAATTCTAGCAATGGCTACTCTTGGATTTTGACTGCTACTGATTATTTCACTAAATGGGTCGAAGCCATTCCTGCTAAGAATGCCACTGAAAAGGTGATTATGGATTTCATTGAGAATAATATCATTACTAGATTTGGTGTCCCCACTAAGATCACTACTGACAATGCCAAGGCTTTCAGTTCTTCAGAGTTTACATCTTTTTGTTTCAAATATGGCATTGTCTTATCTCATTCGTCGAATTACTATCCTCAGGGTAATGGTTTGGCTGAATCAAGTAATAAAAATCTCATAACCATTATCAAGAAAATAGTAGGAGATAACAAGAAGTCTTGGGACAGCAAAATCAAGTATGCTTTGTGGGCAGACAGAATTACTAAGAAGAAATCTACTGGTAAATCTCCCTTTGAATTGGTTTATGGCTTGGATGTTACCTTACCTGTGCACCTAAAATTGCCAGCCTATCAGCTTCTCCAAAATTTTTCCACTGATAAAGATGTTGTTCAGAATAGGATAGATCAGATTGTGGAATTAGATGAGACTCGTCGGACAGCTTTTGAAACTATATGTAAAAATCAATCTAATATTAAGAAAAGCTTTGATAAATGCTCTAGATCTAGATCTTTGCAGGTTGGAGATATGGTTTTACTTTGGGATCGCAAAAATGAAAAACCAGGAAAGCATAAAAAGTTTGACAGCTTGTGGCTGGGACCATACATCATTAGAGATATAGCTGGGCCAAACTCATTCTACTTGAGCAGATTGGATGGCGAACCACTTGATCTACCAGTGAACGGCCAAATGCTCAAGCTGTTTTTCAGAGATGATATCTGATGCCATGGGGCATCTTTTGCATTGTATTTCTATCCCTACTCCTTGTCTTTTCAGCATTTCATTTCTGTTTTTAGGATTAGATTTACTTTTCATGTTATTAGTTAGTCAATAAATGAAGAGCTTTTATCTTTCCTGTACTTAATGTATATGATGATTTTGGAATGGACGCTACTTATTTTCGTTTGTGTGTTGTATGGATGCAGATTCTGGATTCTCACATTCCTACCAGTGCAGCAACGTGTCCCCAAGTAGAGCCAGATGTTGACCACTACCGGTCAACTGCCCATGCAGTACACCTCCTTTCTGTTGGCAGAGAGGGGTAGCTCCTGAGCGACGTGTCCGTACCGGCCTACAGTCATCAACAGCTTGATCATTTTTGTTGTAAACCCAGTCTGCATGTATGAATTGTAAATAATCTAAGCAGATCAGAGTCATGTATGTAAAATTGCCTAGGTGGACCTAACTTTCTAATGATGATCTGCGTCCCGGGAGGTTTTTAGTCTCACCGATCCATGGATCGGCAGAGTTTTCCTTCAAACCCGACCCCAAAGCCGGGATGCATTTTGTTATTAGGACTTTAGGAGAATCCTAGCGTGTTAATCTGCTAGATTATAGTTGTGTCGCAGAACTGGGTGGTTTATGAGGGTCTGTACTAAGTGGATTCATCCCTTTGAGATGTAAATTGTAAAAATCATGATGAAATGTGTCTTGAGGGTTGAAAATGTTGTAAATCCCCTCATGAGTCCTAGGTCCTAGGTCCTAGGTGATGTTTCCAACGGCTTAGTTTGATGATCCATCTTAAAATGAATTAAAAATTAAAAAAATGAATAAAAATAATAAAATTAAAAAAAAAAAAAAAAATTAAAAAAAAAAAAAAATTAAAAATAGTAAAAATTAAAAAAAAACATAAAGCAAAAACCCTAAGCAATAAAATAATAATATTTTTGTGAATGCATGCAAAAATAGCTTTTTTAAAATAAAATCGACGGATGAGATTAAGGGATGTCTTAACCCTCATCGACGGTCGAGATCGCTTCAACATGGATCACCCAAAACTAGCCGTTGGGATCATTTCCTTTATATAGGGTCTTAGGGGGTCATTTTACAGGTTTATCTGATCTGTGAGTCTGTACTGAAAAGCTCTCTTGTAATCTGATTTTCTGGTTAATAAAAAGACTTTGGGGTTCAAAACTGGCTGGTGTTACTCTCTGGAATCGCTGTGAGATTTTCGTTTTTCTGCATATTTCAGTTTTCAGCAGTTAATAATAGCTGGTTTTCAGAGTATTGTGAGTACAGGTAGCTTGCTCACGTGCTAGGGTTTGAATGTTGTAGGGTTTCTGAAATAATGGCAGGTATCTCCATTATCTCTTGAAATCTAGCAGCATTTCTTGCCCTCTTTACTGATGTTTGCTTGAGGTGTGCAGGGAATCTTTAGGTGAAGGGTATTTGTGGGCGTTTGGGGAAGTTCTGGGCTGAACCAGCCGACTCCCACAGGCTTTTCTTTGCAGAGCCTAGCTGATTTTGGCCCTGGGTTAATCATTAAGAGTTTATTTCCTGTTTTACATGAGAGATTTTTCTTTATTTTCACAGTAAAGTTCAAATTTCTGATATATTGAAAATGTTACTGCAATCATGGTTAAATCTGGCTGTTCTAGAGCTGTAAAATTTTGATTTTAGGTAATTTTGAAGGGTTTCACTCCAAAACTTTGTATATCTGCCAAATTTCCTCTTTCTGCAGGATATCTGTCAGCAGGGTTACAGACTTTTCCTGATTTTGGCATTCTACAAATTATAAATCTGTGAACTGGCTTACGTTTCCATCCACCGCTGCCGTCTTTCACTGTGCCTGCGTTACCAGTCATCAAGGTGATTTCAAGCTGCAACAAGAGCGTATCCAGCATTGATATATACAGCCTGGACAAATTCGATCGTCAAACTTGCAAGCATTGAAAATCAAAAGGCATTGTCTAGAAAAATTGATTTCAAAGCCTATCCTGTCCACCCGCAGCAAAAAACACTCTCCTTTCATCACGCAGAAATTCCAAATCGACGCATGGTAAGTCAGAATTCTGAAGCAACGCTCAGGTAATTTCCAGAACAATTCGCATTTCAGCTAACCATTGATAAGGTACTGTTTCAGCTTTGAAAATTTTTTTATTTTTTTTATGCACGCACAGTCGCATCTCACGCTGTAGAATTAGGGTGCTTCTAATATCGATTTACCATTATCATGTATGCACTCACGAAACCATTGATAAGGAAAATCTGTGTGA
Organism: Pinus tabuliformis; assembly: GCA_031772625.1. Lineage (NCBI taxonomy): Eukaryota > Viridiplantae > Streptophyta > Pinopsida > Pinales > Pinaceae > Pinus > Pinus tabuliformis. The sequence continues at coordinate 967,231,222 of CM062806.1, read as the reverse complement.
AGTGGCGTTGAACTGATTTATTGCTGTCGCCGTCTGAAAAACCGGAAGCCGCAAGGAAAAAATCGTTTCATCAATCCGCAGTGACAGCGTGGGCATCGTTCCAGCAAACGACGCGATTTTCATTGGTCCGTAGTCAAAGTTTCTGCAAGCGTCGTGAGGAAAGTAGCACGAGATCATCCGCCGGGCCAGGTATTGCCTTCCACCATTCGATTTTCTTTTGTTTACGCAGTCTCAGGTTACGTATGCTGGTTTACGCCTTCAACCCTCAAGCAAAGCCCTCGTTCTCTCTGCGTTTTTTTTTGGTTTTACGCGTGCTGGAGTATCACCGTAGCAGCGTTCCCTTTGTGTTTCAATTTTTGCATAGGCGTTCGATCTGCTACCATTAGCGTAGTCGTAGGTTCATCGTAGGTTAGTTTAGGGTTCACCCTTTGTATTTTTTTTTAAATTTTATTTCTTTGTTAGGTTATGATGGTAAAAGATAGCGTATAGTTTGTTTGCAATTAGATTTTTATGCTTTACGTTTTAGATTTTGATTTAGTTATTTAGATTATAGTTTAGGTTTATATATATTTGCATAAGTTATTTATTAGATTTTAATTAGATTTTTAATTAGATTTAAATTTTGGTTTTAGTTTGGTTATAAAATTAAAAAAAAAAAAAAAGAGAGAGGTTAAGCCTAGTTACATTTTGATTTAAAATTTTGTTTTAATTAGACTAGTTTAAATTTTTTTTTAGGATTTTTAAGTTTTCATTTTTATAATATAAAAAAAAAATAAAAAATAAAAAAATTTCTTTAGATTTTTAGATTAAATAGTTTTTTTTTTTTTTATAAATTAAAAAAAAAAAAAAAAAAATCATAAAAAATTTCTTTTTGTGGAGAATTGCTCTTACCACCTTCAGTTGTTTATCATCGTATATCTTTCGTGCTGAGGTCTGAATACGAAATAAGTATCTGGTTTCTCTGTTATTCAAAGCAATTTATTTCTCTTAGTTTGCCAGATATCGTTATTCGAGGAACTTTGTGGTTTTTACTGGATATTTAAAGCATTGTTCTGATCATTTGATGATAGGTGATTGCTGTTTATGATTCATGCTCTTATATCACCTAGAAAGTAATCATTTAGGCACCAATCTAACAAGGCACTGGTCTATCAAATCAATAAAACCATTTTAGTGCATCTCGTCTCCCGGCCCAACTGTTTGGCAGTTGGCCTTCATCTTTCCTCAGGGTCTACCCCCCTTAGCCGTGGGAGACAGGCTTAAACGGAGGGATCGGGGATCAGAGTGACAGCCCCCGGTCTGAGCGTTGTCGTGCCAATCCGCGCGACAACACGTAGTACAGGCAAAGGGAAAACGAGCTTGGATCATTCCTATTCTCATCTTGGATTGCGCAGTAGAGGCAGGCAAACAATGGAGGAGATTTGAACCTATGACTTGATTCAGATCTGAGCTAGTTTGTGTGTAGCAAGTGGAGATAGTACTGAGTACTTGTGAGGAGTATTGTACTATGTATTGTTACATGTTCTCTATCATTATAATATACAGATAGTTCGGGGTTTTCGGCTGTATGCTTTCCCCATTACATACTGTGTTGATATGTGTGATTGATGTTTCAATGTGCGCATGCAATTGTTTTTGATTCCGCAAATTGATGATCAACGTAGAGGAGGTTATGTATTATGCATGCATTCCTCAAATAGTGTATAATCAGGATAATCTTTGTGAATAAGTGTTATATTATTCAAATTTCTACAATTTGTTTTAAAGCATCAAATGCTTTTTGTTGTTTGCCTCCCCACTGGAAGACAACCTTCACATTGGTCAAAGCATGTAGTGGAGGTGTTATGGAAGAGAAATTGGCAATAAACTTCCTCTAGTACTATGTTGCTCCCAGAAAACTCCTTACTTCTGTGACTAATTTGGGTATTGGCCAATTCACAATGACCGAAACTTTAGAGGGGTCAATCTTCAGCTCATCTCCTCCAACTATGTGGCCCAAATACACTAAAGAAGTTTTCTCAAATTCACATTTAAACATCTTTAGAAATAACTGTTCTTTTTCAAGACACCCAACACTTTCCTCGCATGCTTGACATGCTATTCTCGTGATTCGTTGAACATCAAAACATCATCTAAATAGACAATTACAAACTCATCAAGAAAGGATATTAAAACATCATTCATAACTCTCATGAATGTAGCTGGAGCATTGCAAAGACTAAAAGGCATAACCAGCCACTCAAACAATCCTTGTTTGGTTTTAAAAGAAGTCTTCCAAATATCCTTCTCAATTATTCTAACTTGATGATATCCACTTCTCAAGTCTAATTTAGTGAAATATTTGGCATTCTTAGAAAATCATCTATTATGGGCAGTGGGTATCGATTCTTTATGGTAATTTTATTCAAAGCTCAATAATCTATGCACATGCGCCAGGTTCCATCTTTCTTGGGTACCAAAACAATTGGTGAACCACATGGTGAAGTAGAGGGACAAATTACACCTTTATCTAACAATTCCTAGACTTGTTTCTTAATTTCTAAACTTTCTAGAATTGGCATTCGCTGCATACTGATATTTGGGAGTGGACAGTCTTGTTGTAGCTGAATTTCGTGTTGAATTCCCCTTTTTGGGGTAATCCCTTTGGTTCTTGAAACACATCTCCACATTGATTAATCATATCAACCAATTCAGCTTTTAGCTTCACGTCACAGCCTGCAAATGATTCATGCTCCATGTCATTCTCCTGCTTGATTATAAGGAGCATGAGATTCTTGCTGGAATTTACCAATCACTTCATTTTCCCTATGCTTGTTAAAGACAGATTAAGCTTTCTACGATGGGTTCTCACAATATACTCCACTCCATATTTGAACAATTGATATATGTTCTCAAATCCATGGAAAAAAACTTTCATGTGATACAAATACGGACTTCCCAACACAATTCCAGAAATATCTAGTGGAACTACATCTAATTCAACTTTATCAATGAAATTGGTAGTAATAACAAACCTGAAAACGCATTTCCTTGTGACCTGAAGATTTGCATCCTTGGTTATCCAACCCAACGGATACAGTTTATGGATTTCTAGATTCAACTTCTTGACCAAGTCTGTAGAAATTAAATTTGTCTGGGATCCACTGTCAAACAACATATCAATCAATGTGTGTTTGGAAATAACTCTAATATGGAATAACTCAATTATGTTTTCTTCATTTGAAGTGTTGTTGGAGTTATTTGTTGTGCTAGTGCTTGCCACAACTTCCTCTTTGCTTGTTTTTTCCACAACTTTTCCTTTAGTGACTGTGGCTGCAATCTTTGTTTCATCACTTGAGTCGAAACCCAAGTATTGTTGTACAACAACGTTTGTCTTATGTTTCCCTTTATTGTTAAATTTCTTCGGTCTTAATTCAGGATGAAGCTTCCAGCAATGCGCTTCATCATGGCCCTCTTTGAAACAATTCTTGCACACGGGTTTCTCCCTTTCTTTCTTAACAGAAACATTTTTCTTTTGCTTTCCTTTAGAATTCTTTCCTTTTTCACCACTCTATAATGGCTTCTTCTTACCTTATTCTTGTATATTTTTCCCTCTTGCTTCGAGGTGTGTAACTTGAACACAAGCCTGATCAAGATTCATGGGATTAAAAATAAGAATGGTGTGTCAAAGATAGCTATGTGAACCTCCTATGTGTTTCAACAAAGTATCTTGTAACTGCAAGTCTACTCCTAGCATAAGAGCTCTTCTCCTAAACTCCTGAGTATACTCTTGCACATTTTGACCTTTTAACTGTCTGAAATTTTGCCAATTCATGATAGCTTTTTGCATATGAGCCAAAGGGTAGAATTGTCTTTTGATAGCAGCAATGAAATCAGACCAAGTAATAGAGATCTTACCATGTTTTTTGATCTCGTCTTGAGCCCTTGATTCCCACCAAATGAGTGTTGCACCCTCCATTGTCAATGAAGCCAACTGAATTTTGATATCATCCTCTTGAAGGTTTTGAATTCTACAATAGATCTCCAACTGACAAATCCAATTATCCAACTTATCTACATTCACTTCACCATTATACATGGGCAACTCGAATTTAACATCAAGATTTATAAAAGATGATTTTCCAACTCCTTTTGAGGAATGATGATGAGTATGAGTAAGGGTTGTATTAGTGGAAGAGTGTGAAGATGCTTGTGAAGAAGAAGATGAAGAAGAGGGTGGAGGTTTGTCTCCATTCCCATTACCTCCTTTGGGAGGTCTGGAACTTTCTTCTTGTAATATGTTATTCCTCTCTTCATAGAGTACCTTCACCATCTATGTCATATCAAAGAAAGGCTTTCTGAAGGTCTTCTCATCTTCGGTCATGTTTTTAGGTTCTCATTCTTGAGACATGATCTCTGGAGTCTCAACTGCAACTTGAGGCTGAACTGGTTTTGGAGATTTTGGCAACCTTGCTCTTCTTCCCCTTGACCCAACTCCAGGGCTTCCAACCATATTTCCTTCACCTATTTTGAGTTTTAACCTTGTAAGCATGACATAAACTTGCAAACAATTAAATCCTTCTTTCACAAAACAATCTAGTAAGCAAAAACCAGTGCTCTGATACCATCTTGATCTGATATGAAGCAGATTAGTAATGCTATGCTAATTCCCCATTTAAAATAAAACCCAAGATGCTTATCAAGTGTTTAAGGATTCACCATTCTTTTTCTTAATTAATTGATTCTCATGAGAGTTTTTTTATGTAAATTTTATAAACAATTTAACATAAAACATATTATGAACAACAACAAAATAACAATAAAGAACATCAAAATACAACACACAACACAAATATTTGATGAGGAATTCACCCCTCCTGGGCTACGTCTCCTTGGTCTAGCTTCCAATGCCTAGGCCTCTCTATTATGCTCTAAATTACAACAAAAGTGTGTTTACAATGCTCAAATGCCTTTGAAACCTGTCTCAATGAATTCAAAATAACCAAAATTGTTAGAATTGACTCTATTTGCACCTAATTTGGATAAGAACTGAAGAATTTATGACGTTTCCCAGTTCTCCCACAATTTGCTCAACAAAGTCCCCTTTTCCGGCCACTAACCATCAAATTCCACCAAATTTGCCACATTTTGAACACCGGAGCCATAGTTCCCGGCAGGTTCGCGAATCGTAATCGGTAAGGACCAAAACCCATACACTGCGGCATCAACAGACCCGATGGGGATATAAACTGCAACATATAAAAATATATTGTCTGGGCAGTCTATCGAAAATCGCAATCAATGATTACTGCCAAAACCATATCGCAAACACCAACCGTTTTTCTGCAATTGTGATATGCGATAAATCACATCGCAACCCGTCTTCGTTGGGGCCGATTATGTAATACTCATCCACCTCCGATTTGAGATATGTGATATCGCAATCCTAAATTGGCGTTGTTGGGGGCCGATTCTTAACCTGCGTCCTCTGTTTTTCCCCGATATGCGATATGCAAGACCCAGTGGCAACCTACCACTTGGCACTTCCCCATTCGCTGGGACTTTTTCCATGTCATCCAATCCTGCCATGTGTCTAATTCAAAACTGAACCATTACTTTCTCTAACTTCTGCATATGAGCTCGGATTTGAGTGTCGTTCGCACCGTTGGATTCAAAATGACGAGCTCTTCGATCTGAAGCTAAGCTTATCATGATTCTGACACTTTGATTTTTAAGGATAATTTTTGAGCACTTGATCACTTAAAGTCATAAAACCCCAACCATAGCAAACAAATCTCATTTTTATAACCTCTAAGATCCAACATACGAGAAATTTACAAGGCTTTAAGTGGAAGTCACTTATAACATGAACCTCCTTATGGTGAATTTTGGAAACAAGCTTGGAATCAGAGAAAACATAGGTTCCAACTTAGAGGTCAGTGCAGAGGGAAAATTAGGAGACTAAGAAGAACTAGAGGAGTCCAAGAAAGAGCTTGAAAAAGAACAACCTAGTTTGAGTGCCTTGAACCATTCACAATCCCTATTTGAGATGGAAGTGAAGGTCAACATCAGTTTATATGAAGGTGAGATTGAAATTTTGAAATTGAATCATTGGTTGCAACAATTAAGTGTTTATTATAGTGTCCACCACATAGAGGAGGAACATAAATTTTCGTTTGCTCATTTGAAACTGGAGGGCCATGCCCTAGCCTGGTGGGAAAGCCACATGGGAAACTTGAGGCTAGAGGGGGATCCTATAATGACTAAGTGGAAAGATTTGAAAAGTCTCATAAAGTCTCAATTCTATTCTAATGAGTATGTAGATGACCGATGGATTTGGTGGCATTACTTTAAGCAAAGTTAGGGGAAATGAGTATAGGAGTGCATTTCATAATTTATGAAGATGTAAATAATGTTGGGTATCTCTCCCAAGAACCCATACATTCTTCTAAAGTATTTGGGGGGTCTACATAGCCATTTATGAAAGAAAGTTGTGATGTGCAAACTAGAATAGTGGATGAAGCTTATGTTTGGGCACAATACTTGGAAAAAATAGGCCATCGAGAAGGGAGTCAAGTGGTTTAAAGTAGAGGGAACACCAAGAACCTTCCAAGGAAGGGAAGAATAAATGGAAATGGGGAAGGGAAATAAGATAACAACTACAACACACCAATGCAAATACCCCAAACATCACTGCGACCACTGAATGGTCACATAGAGGAGAAGTGTTGGAAACTACATCTGAAACTCAACTTGAAGAATCAAAATAAGAGTATGAAGAAGAAAAATCTATGGCCATAGATTCAAGAAAATAGGTGGAAATAAACTCAGATGTGAATGAGAAGATAACCTACACATCAGTGTAGAAATGGGTGAACCTGAATAACCTTCAATAAAGAAAAGAAGATGAATAAACTCTTTCATATAAAGAGATAGGTCAAGAAGACAAAAAATAATGCTTTATTCGACTCAAGATCGCAAGAAAAGTCTCATTATAGTAGAGTTGGTCAACAAATTGGGATTTTAGGTTCAAGATTATCCAAACCCATGTTAATTGGGTTAGGTAAACACAGATGCAAAAATCAAGTTAACAAAACAATGTAAAATGAAATTTACTATCATTGTTAACTTTATTAATGAAGTGGAATTAAATGTAGTCCCACTTGATGTATGTGGAGTAGTGTTTCAGAGTCCCTATATGTACATGCGAGATGAAATCTTCATGTATAGAGGTAACCAATACCTCATAAAGGATAAAAAATCCTTCACCGTTAACATGCATAAGGGAAAGTCTAATTTTTTTTCCAATAAGTGCCATCCAAGACAAGAAACTAATCAATTTTAGAAAGGAGTATGTTTTACTATTTCTAAGAGAAAAATGGTTCGCATAAGAGTCAATGAGATCAAGGTGATCCTTGGAGGAGTGTACTAAGAAGTAGCAAAAGCAGTCGGGAGAGTTATTATAAGAATGCAACATAGTGTTCTAGAAGCCTAAAGGGCTACCACCTAAGAAGGAAGTGGAGCATGATATCCATATTGTTGCTATATTTTTTGTTGCCAAACACAGGGATGTACAAGTAATTCAATGTAGAAGCAAATGAGGTGAATAAGCAATGGAAACATAGTTTCATTCAGGCAAGTACCTCGCCTTGTGGGTCACCCATTATAATTGTGTTTAAGAAGGATAGGACTTGGCAAAAGTGCATTGAATCTAGGGCATTTAGCATAATTACACTAAAGAACAAGTACCCTCTACCAGGGATAGGTGATTTGTTACATTAGTTGCAGCAAAATAAATTCTTCACCAAGTTGGACTTAAAATCAAGGTATGGTCGGGTTCGAGTAAGAGAAGAACATACCCAAAAAGTCATCCTCAAAACTATACAAGGTTTGTATGAGTGGTTAGTCATGCCATTTGGTCTATGCAATGCACCAACTACATTCACGAGGTTAATAAATAACATGTTATGCCTTTTTTCTATACATTTGTTATTGTTTATATCGATTATGTATTCATTTGATATAGATGCTAGTGACATTAAAGAAGCACCAACGGTAGGTAAATCTCAATAAATGTGAGGTTGCATAATAGTTTTTTGGTATATTTAGGATATATGATTAGTGGAGGAGAGTTGAAGATAGATCCTGCCAAGATTGAGAACATCATGAAGTGGTTGGTGCTTACCAATGATTCTAAAGGCAAATATTATTTGGTGAAACACATTACTAGAGGAAATTAATAGCATTATTTCAGTTGTCACGACACTACTCCACGCCATAAGAATGAGTGGCAAGAGTTTCCAGTGGGGAAAGGGTTGACATAAGGCCTTTGAAGAGCTAAAGAAGAAAATCAATCAAGCACCTATTCTTGTGTTACCAAACTTGCAACAACCCTTATAATTGGAGCTAGATGCAAGCGGGTATGCTATGGCCATGTTGTTTATGCATGGAGGAAGTTATGTATGATTTATTTCTACATTATTTCATGGTGTGATTCTCAACTACCCTATTTACAACAAAGAGTTCTATGCCCTAGTACAAATTATTAAAAAGTGGAAACACTATATGATGGGAATGGAGATAATCATCGACGTAGATCACTAGTAGTTACTTTATTTATAGGCCCAAAGTAAGTTGCAACAAACTAGGAATTACAAGTGGATGGGGTTTTTGCAATAATTTCATTTAGTGATCAAGTACAAGAAGGGAAATACAAAAAAGTTGGTTGACATGATTTCAAGGTTACCAATATCAAAGATCACAACTTTGAGAACTCTGATGCACATAGAGCCTTTCACCCATGATGCCTGTAGAGAGGCATATACAAAGGATGAAGACTTCGAGTAGGTGTTTTAGTAGTTGCAAAACCAAAGTCATGTAGAGAATGGGGATAAAACAATTGATTGCATGTCCATAATGGGTTACTCTGGAAACTAGACAAGTTATGTGTTCTTAAAGATAAATAACTGCAACTAATCGGAGAGGCTCACATCTCCAAGGTTGCAAGGCATTTACATGCAAAGAAGACGATGGCCAGCTGTAGAGATAAGTGTATTGGCGTAGGCTATAAGAAGACGTAGCTAGGTTTCACAATAGTATGTATGCTTTATTGTACCAACAAGCATAGTAGCAAGAAATAAGGTCTATACCATCCCTTATATATACCGCTTGTCCTTGGTAATGTATTTCCATAGACTTTATGCGAGGTTTACCAACAACTAGGAAGGGACATGAATATCTATTTTCGGTAGTTGATGGGTTTAGTAAGATGTGCATCCTCATGGTTTGTAAAAATACCATCAATAGGCAAGAAGCATTAGACTTGTTATTTGGATTCATCTAGGTGCACTATGGAGTCCCAAGGAGAATCATCTCAAATAAGGACACAATATCTCTTAGTGCATTTTGGACTACATTATGGGAGAAGACGAACACGAAATTAAAGAGGTCAAAATCATCCCATCCACATATAGATGGGCAAACAGACGTAGTAACAAGATTTTGGTGCAGCTTTCGATGGGCTATAATCAAAAGCATTTTAAGACTTGGAATGAAAATCTACCATACACACAACATTCTCATAATAGAGTTGTCCACACTTCTACTGGTAAGTCCCCATTTAAAGTTTCGTTTAGATACCTTCCACCTTCACCTTTGGATATTGCACATGGATGAAAAGGAGGAGTGACAAAGGATCTCACATGGGATGATTTAAGGGAGGAGAAACTTGTTGAGAAGATCAATCAAAGTCATTTGTAAGTATAGGAGACATTGAAGAAGTCACAGGAAAAGTACAAGGCTTGGCATGATCAACAATGAACATAGAAATTATTTAAGGTGGGAGACTAAGTATGGTTATAGTTGAACAAGGAGAGGCTATAGGGTCCTAGTAATAAAATCAAGGCTGGACGATATGGTCCTTTTGAGATACTAGAAAAATTGGGAGATAACACTTATAGATTCAGTCCACCCCCATACATGTGCATTTACTTAAGGGTGAATGTGGAAAATAAAAAACTCTATGAGCCTTCCATGTTAGCTTTGGAAGAGGAGCAGGTACTACGTTCTATAAAGGATTTATCATCAAATTCCCAAGCAAAGCTGACAGAGGATACAATATTTCATAAGAGGTCCAAAACTACAAGACAGAGGCAGCATGACTTTTGGCAAACTGGGTTGAAAGGACAACTTTCATGCAAGGCTAAATGGTACTCCAAGGAGAAGGTAGAGGAAAATTTTGCTCACCTCATTTAATAAAATATTTTGGGGACCACAAGCCTCCCAAAATTGGGAGGTATTAAAATTGGATCATTATATTGTTTTTCATCCATGTAGATGTATTTTAGGGTGGAAAAATTAGAGAAATCAACTTAAAATAGTAGTTTTAATAGCAGGATCTAGTGTAAATAATTGGGATTAAAAAACTTATAAGGTCAATTTGAGACCTTAAATGACATTTCTTAGGATCAAAACTTTTCCACTTAATTGCAACACTCCCAGGCACTATTCTACACTCAAAGACTTTCCAATGGTGGAATAATATTGTCAATAGGAGTTCATATGTGAAAGTTATGCCTTTGAGAAGTTGATATGTCGTGATTGGCCACCATAATTTGAGAGAATGCCACATCAACCCTCGTTACTCATGGAAAATGTGCTAGTCACATGTCCCCTGTTGGGTGAAACTATGTTCGTTTAATTCTGTTGTAGTACTTGCCCAACTATTTAATTTGTCAATCCGAGGTCCGTAGACTTACGAGACACATGCACTATATATGCAGGACTGAAGTGGAACTAGTTTAATCTAAATTACTGAAATCAAATTAATCTAGGAAGGCATTGAAACATTAACTATGAAAGCAGGAAATTGCATAAAGGAAAAACAATACAACATGTGAAGAATTGAATGACAAACAACATATGTGAGCTCGCAACAATAAAACTATCTCAAATTATATTACAAGAATTAAATTACAAATCATGAAAGCATAACAATAAAAGATGAAAAACTAAGAATTCTTTCCATTATTCATTATTCATTATTCCCCCTTAAAATGAAGAGAGAGCACTCTCTTATATACATGAGGAAGATAACCTTCTCATAATTACATATCCAATATTCTCTCAAGCACTCTCAACTAATTTCCCATTATTACAAGATATGATCCCACAAATCTCTCAAGCATTTTTAACTACTTTCCCATTATTACAAAATATGATCCCTTTGAATCCTCCATAAATCTCTCACATATCTTGGATAAGGTATGCCAACCAAATCCTCCATGATTTTCTCCTTAGGAATTGGATAAGATATGCCAACCAAATCCTCCATGATTTTCTCCTTAGGAATAGGCTTGCATAATTATCTCCTTAATATGGTGGAGGAGATATTAATTCTTCACATATTTCCTACACATCACAAAACTCACATATTCTTGAGATATATATAAACATATGTATATTTTCTAATATTTAATCATAAATTCTCTTGTAATACAAAAATGAATAAAATGGAAAATAAGAAGGTGAAACCCAAATGTATGTATGAAAATGATATGATAAAAGGTTAATGGGATGATGAAATGTAAGGAATAGTGAAGAAAAAGGTGGATGAAAATATGACATTTCTGAGTCCCAACATCCTCCCCAACTGAACTTATTGCATGTCCTCATGCAACCATGCATGGGTCTCTTTAAGAACATTGGCATTTTGAACTTTGGCTTTACATGATGATGTCTTTTAATAATGAATGTTTCCAGGATATGTGAAAGACATGAGTAACAATTTACATTTTCTTATGGTTGGTTCTTGTGTGACAACCATGAATGCAAAGAATGTTGGTTCTTGTGTTAACAACATTCATTTCATTTTTTGTTCTCTTTTCTTCAATAATAATGTAAACACTCACTGGAAATCATAATGTGCATAAGAAAGCCCTTTTGTAATATTAATGAAGCATGGCAATATTGCGTATGAAGCAAAGTGCAACAAAGTATCATTGGAAAATAAATGTTGGTGAATGGTAAATGGAGTGATAGTGGTGAAGAAAAGGAATCATGGAAGTGAATATGTAGTGAATATAGTTCTCCCCCCCCCCCCCCCCCCCCCCCAACTGAATTGGTTGCATGTCCTCATGCAACTTGACATGGCTCATGAAAGGAAATGTAGCATGGTGAGGGAATTTTCCAAAATATTCAAGTTAGCATATAAGGAATTGCATGATTAAAGATTAGAAAACAACATACCTCTACTTACCCAAGAATGATGAATTATGCAATAGGAATGTAACTGCTGCTGGATCAGGAAAATGTGACTGATGTTGTTGTAACTGGATCCTGGGAAATGAAGGAATTTGAACTGTTGATGCTGAATCATGGAAAAGATAAATGCTGAAAGTGGAACTGTGGTACTCTCATAGACAAGAATGCATATTGTTGTAACTGCTGAGGGAGTCGTGAAAAAGTGTATAGTCTTCACCCGCTACAAACCCGATGGTACAATTCTAAACATGCGAATGAATGTGTCGATGTCGAGCATGAATAGAAATCATTGGATTACCGGCCATTGATGTATGTCGTTAACCAATGCGAGGCAACTCACCATTGATGTCAATGAGTGCCAAGGTATCGGAGTACATCTTGCGAAGTGCGGATGGATGTGTTGAGGTCGAGCCACTTGCAAGATCTGAAGATCAAGGGACATTGATGTATTCCCATGATCGCTAGCGAGAGAACTTGCCATTAAGGCATGCAAGCCTCTAGGTACTTAAAAGGAACTCTTGTCTATTTCCCAGATAAGGTGCTGATGTCGATGGGGCAAGACTTGTTGAAAGGTGGACCTTAAGGAATCCCACATCAGTCAACGCGAGTTTGTACAAAAAGATTTGGTAGGACTATAAATGGAAAGAACTCACGGTCAAGCAGTGTGGATCATCATGGCGAGGAAAACAAGGTAATGTAATCATGGAAAGGGAATGAGTTTTATTCAGAAGGCAAACTAGAAGGCAAAAATAAACTGAAAAGGATAAAGGGATGTATGCGATTCAGAAAAATAGGCATGCATGAAGTCGTGAAAGATAAGGAAATGGAAGATGGGCTGCAACACAAGGATGGTCTAGGTGTTTGGAAGGAAAAATGGGAGTAATCATGACGCAAAAGGATCTTTGTGTAGTGGAAAATGTCATGATATGTGCAGTGAAGAATTAGTTCCTTCAAGCGTCCAATGATGCATGTTTCATTGTGATTTCGAAAAATCACTTTTGCATTAGATTGTCTTCACTCTGAAAAACTTAGCACCATTCCTGCATAAAAATTGTCACCTTTGTGTGCCATCTCCATCGATCATTCCTGTATGAAGTGACTCAAAAACAAATTAGCTCATTTTCAAGAATTTATGAAATGTCCATTTTTTAATTATTTTTCGAAGTTACACTAATCATGGATGAAAAGGGTGTCGCATCGTAATATTGAGCTTTCTGCATAAGCTTCTCTTTGACCTACACAACACCAATCTCATTTATCTTGTTAGTATATGCATCCTAACTTTTGCCCACAAATTCACAAAAAAAAAAATTCCAACATACTTTTATTTCCCCCCAACTAGAAATATTGCATGTCCCCATGCAATGTACTCATTGATTGTGCAATACTTTTTCAAAATGTTTTTATTGGTTTGTAGGAAAATTGATTTAAAACATTTGAAAAGGCTTTTGTATTTCTTAGGGAACAAGTAGTTAGTTTATGAATGAATGAGGGCAATTTATTTATTTATTTATTTTTTGTTTTTTTAATGGAAAATTTATACATCATATCACTGGAAATTTGAAGGAGAATATGATGCCAATGAATATCAAAAGTGTAAGAAAAATGACGGGTGTCTCATAGCTCTTCCTTCTTACTAATTCAATCACTGTCGAATATTTTCGTGTAAATACTAGTGTTGGCTGGACCTGAAGCTGAAGTGCAACCGCAAATGGTGTGTGCCGCATTCTCTGAAGATTCAGTGACTCAATCGTTTGGGACTCCAAACCAATATCACGTAAACCAGAGTCAAATTTGTGAAGGATTCATGCCCGGGTGTGTCAAAGGTAGCGTTATTCGCATTGTTAATGGTGGCGTTTACAGCAGTGAAGATCGCAGCGCAGCTTCCAATCCCTCCGAGATACGATGGGTTTGTGTACAAGGACAGAGTAATGGCGAATTCATTGCTGGTGGAGGCTTTCTTTGAACCGCTCTGTCCAGACAGCAGGGACTCATGGTGGCCATTGAAGGAGGTCCTCCGCTTCTACGATGACAAGATTACCTTCATTGTTCACCCCTTTGCGTTACCGTACCATCATAATTCATTTACTGCATGTCGTTCATTGCACATTGCAAACAGAATAAACAAGGCCTACACTTATCCTCTACTAGATCATTTTTTTGAAACATCAGGCAAGGTTTTATAATAAGGCAACCCTTCAAGTTTCTCCCGCTTCTATCATCGACCAAATTATTCATTTTGCATTAGAGACAACGGGGAATTCTTCATTGACCATGTTTGAATCAGCCTTTCAAGACACAGCAACAGACATGGCAACAAGGATCTCATTTAAGTATGGTTGTTCAAGAGTAGTGACAGGTACACCTTACTTCTTTGTAAATGGAATCCCATTGCTCAATACTGGCGAAACGCGATGGCATCAAATCAACTCCATGACTTTGAAAAAAAGTATTCATGACATATCGAACGTTCAACAAGGCAGTAATAAAAGGGCAATTGTTCATTCAGACATCACAGATCCTCTTAAAGGCTGCTTCATATGGTCTAGCAGCCTGCGACCTACTTCTTCACCCACAAGGCTCATCCCGCTTGCCATTGATTAGAATTTATCAGCCCACACAGCCTGTTAGGGAATTGAATTTTCAGAATCGAACTCCACCAACCGGCAACTAACTTGAATACAAACCAATGCAGTACAACTTTTTGGAATTCTTCATGTTTAACCATGAAATACAAAAACATCCTGTAATATGTATAACCGGATATAATTACATGTGATTAGCCAGAAGGATTTCTTGAGGCACCAAGCAAGGTGAAAGTACAAAGATAGGAATTTGCCCATTTTCATAGTTATGTACATTGTAAATTTGCACTCAAACCACTTCAACCCAGAAGAATTCACATGAGCTGTTAAATGTCTATCAATTGTAAACTTTTCCCTGTTCTTATTAATCTAGAAGAAATCAGACATCCCTGATCTTGGGCTTGGGTTTTGGGTGAGGATGATGTGTCTTCTTTGGACTTGGTGGATGAGAACTGAATTTAAGAACCAAGAACTTAAAGCAGGGAATAAAAACAAAATACAGTACAACCAAGATGAAGGGAGCTGCAACCAGCCAGCCAAGCATCACGTGAGAGACACTAAGAAGAACATCACGAGAAGCTTGACCAGTTATGACCATCCTCAGTGCATCTGAAGTCAAAGCAAAATGATCCCCGCCAGTAATGACTTCACCAAGACGCAAGAAAGGCACCACCAAACTCAGCTCTATGGGCATGGCAACAAAGTTGGCAAGCATCAGGGTGGGTGTGTTGGCAAGCAAGAATGTATTAAATAGATGCCAATACCTCCAAAACAGATTTAATAAACTGCATCTGAATTTCCTCATCCACCTTTGAAAACAGAGGGACATGTACAAACAGAGATTTGATGCCATGCTTGGCAGCATAGCGAAGTGAGTGATAGTATACATAATTGCAAACAAACCGACCAACATCATCAGAACAACATCATATCCTTTATTCACCAAAGCGTGCAAATTTGTTTGGTTGGCAGGGTTGTCTCGATCGCGCGGGGAATGTCACCGTCCTCAGGAAAGATGGGAGTCCTCTGAGGCTGCCAGCCCATTTCATCAGGGCAGCGGAAATTGGGATTGGGGCCGATGAATTTTGCTTCGGACATCCAGAAGTGAGAAAATGGGATCAGAGGGGCCGCCCGGAACTAAAATCCATGTGACAGGATTCACAAAATTTCATGGAGTGGCAGAGAATCCAACGGAGACGATTGTGAACCGGTTGAAGGAATATGTCAATAAACAGGGCTTGAGTGATGGAGCCACTCCCAGCAGCTTCCGGTGGAAAGAACTCCTTCCATTCTGAGAGAAGGCTTGAGGGTTCACGGGATGAGAGTGCTGGGGCCGATGAAAAAAACTGCATTGTTCTGAGATGAATCCCCACATACATCTCATCCTTCCATAGATCAACAGAGTGCGAAATCAGGGGAGCAGAGGGCCTAATCAGACCAGATTTACTCAACCTGACCTCTAGAACCTTGCATCATAGTCTATCCAAGCGTGCAATTGAGTTCCATCATTGAGGGTCAATTCCATTTCAGAAACATCAGCAGTTTTTGAAGGGATCAAGCTCTCTATGTCAATACCCACATGGTTAGCATTAATGTCCATGACCTCCTTGTTCTGGGCCGAGTCAAATTCTACAGCAAACAAGTTGGGTATGCGGGAAACTGAGCCCTTTGTCCAGATTTTTGTTTATTTATGAGTGCGGTGGTTGACTGTGTTATTTTTTTTTATTATTATTATTTTATGGGTTTTTTTTTTTAAATCTAAAAAAAATGAAATTAACCTTATCGTTAAAAACAAAAATGGTTTTTTTTTTAATATATAGATATATATATATATATATATATATTTTAATCAATGAAAAACTAGAAAGAAACTAAACTTTCTCTAGACTTAATTTTTTTAACAAATGGACACAATGATTTGCATATTGAAAGATGTTTTGATCAAGCATAGTGCAAAACATTTATTTATTCTTGAAAGTAGTCTAAATCATCCCTATTTTCTGATCCTTGTGATCGCACGAAGCGCGGAGGAGAGCATACTTATTCTAAGCAAAACTGAAAATAAAAGCAAAAACTAAAAATGAAAGCCTACCTACTCTATACTAATTAGAAAAAAATTAGTTACGTGTAATTAAACTTCCAATGAAGCCATTCACGTAACAGTACCAACAATATATTCAGTAGCAATTTTTCAAATGAAAAATGAAAATATTCGATGGTGAATGAGTCTAGTTGCTGTAACTGCAAATCAACTAAAAAATAAAAAGATGAATCTAATCTAGTACTTACCTGGAACCATTGTTCGATAAAGCTTTGATAAGCACAGTTTCTCTCACTTAGATCATGTTGTAACTCCTCTTCTTCTTCTCTGATCTGCTGTTCTTCTTCCTCGATCTCCTGTTCGAATGATTGTTCGCCATCAGATATGCAGGATTCTTCATATGTTGAATCTTCGTTTATTTCTTGGGGAGTAGTTGAACTGTCAATTCTTGTCAAGATCTCTTTTTCCAGGGAAGAAGAGATTCCGACTTCTGCAAGGATATGAGTGAGTAGTTCCAAGCTGACACTCATTATAAAACCATGTGGAAAGAGATTCTAAAAACAAAAAAAATCAGCACACTAAAAAAAAATTGAATTAAAAACAAAAGGACCACAGAAATAATCTTGAATTCAATACTCAATTAAACCCTCTTACAAGGACTGCTCATTAATTGAGTAATTGAATTCTTCAATTACAACCATGAACCATGAACTCATCAAACAATCTTCAGAGTTGCGAAAATCAAACACACTTGTAGAAATTGAAATTCACACTTGCATAAATGTAAACACACCCTACATGCCTTGATCCATAAGAGGTCGAGCCCGTTACGGTATCTCAAATGCGATGCGTAGGCTGTTCCCCACGTCTTACCGCCTAACACCTCAGAGTTAGGAACATGTCTAAACACACTTGCAGAAAAATCAAACTAAACTTCAATCCATCGTGCCTCCCCGACAACAACGCCAAAATGTTGGGTGAAACTATGTTCGTTTAATTATGTTGTAGTATTTGTCCAACTATTTAATTTGTCAATCCGAGGTCCATAGACTTACGAGACACATGCACTATATATGCAGGACTGAAGTGGAACTAGTTTAATCTAAATTACTGAAATCAAATTAATCTCGGAAGGCATTGAAACATTAACTATGAAAGCAGGAAATTGCATAAAGGAAAAACAATACAACATGTGAAGAATTGAATGACAAACAACATATGTGAGCTCACAACAATAAAACTATCTCAAATTATATTACAAGAATTGAATTACAAATCATGAAAGCAGAACAATAAAAGATGAAAAAATAAGAATTCTTTCCATTATTCATTATTCATTATTCCCCCTTAAAATGAATAGAGAGCACTCTCTTATATACACGAGGAAGATAACCTTCTCATAATTACATATCCAATATTCTCTCAAGCACTCTCAACTAATTTCCCATTATTACAAGATATGATCCCACAAATCTCTCAAGCATTTTTAACTACTTTCCCATTATTACAAAATATGATCCCACAAATCTCTCAAGCATTTTTAACTACTTTCCCATTATTACAAAATATGATCCCTTTGAATCCTCCATAAATCTCTCACATATCTTGGATAAGATATGCCAACCAAATCCTCCATGATTTTCTCCTTAGGAATTGGATAAGATATGCCAACCAAATCCTCCATGATTTTCTCCTTAGGAATAGGCTTGCATAATTATCTCCTTAATATGGTGGAGGAGATATTAAATCTTCACATATTTCCTACACATCACAAAACTCACATATTCTTGAGATATATATAAACATATGTATATTTTCTAATATTTAATCATAAATTCACTTGTAATACAAAAATGAATAAAATGGAAGATAAGAAGGTGAAACCCAAATGTATGTATGAAAATGATATGATAAAAGGTTAATGGGATGATGAAATGAAAGGAATAGTGAAGAAAAAGGTGGATGAAAATATGACATTTCTGAGTCCCAACATCCCCTATGAAGAAGATTCTAGAAGGATCTAGTTGTAACTTATATAGATGGTTGAATTGGTCAAATTTAACCCCTAGATGGCTATCAAGCTCTGTTATAACAAGGTCATTAGAGGAAAAGGGGTTCAATTCTACTCTAATGCATTTTGTTCTATAGAGTAGGGTAGTTGAGAGTGGCTAGATAGAGGGAAAAAAGCAAGGGTTTGTGTTCTTTAGCAACTCACTAGCTATAAGTTTCACTCCTTTATATTTGCACCATTTCCATCTAAAGAAACAGAGAGTAGAGTAGGCTTGCCTTCTAGATAGGTTTGTTAGGATCACAGAACACCGAGAGAAGTGGTGGTGTCTAAAGACACCATTGTTGGGATCCCATTGGTCACCATGACCAATTAACATGGAGTCTCTGGGTATCTAAGTAAGTTACATTAGAGACTAATACCATGGGAAAAACCATGGTTTCTCTTAAACCTGGAGCTTGAAAACCATTGGTAACTTGACCAAGTCAAGTTTACCTAAACCAACCTAACAATCCCCCCTTAAACTTGACTCGAGGAGATTAACTTGGTCCCATTCATTCATCAACCATCTTACTTGAGACCTCACATCCCACTCCCTCAAGTTAGGATATCAATACACCTACTACCACCCTAGCACCTATCCAAATGGTTCATTCCACAACTTGATGAATTCATGCATCACTGCACTACATATATGCCTAATCAAAGTCTTAAGGCATGACAATAATGCATGCTCATGTGCAACACATACGCTTGAATAATAATTCTTACAACTTACTAGGGGAATACACCTGCCTTGAACCAAAACCCTTAGGGTTTTCACACAATATTAGTGTTATCACACCACATGTTGGCTCCTACACTGTCCTCAAACCATTGACTCCATCTTTGTTTTCCCATCCACACGATCACTTTCTCACTACATCTCTAACTTTGTTGATCCATGTCTTGACCTGGCCTTTCAACACAACTTTCAATTGCCTCGTCCATACAAACTCTCATTATCACATCTTGCACACCTTTAATGGACCTTATTCTCCTTTGCCATAATCACCGCAACCTTTAGCTACACATGCACACTTTCTTCTTCATAGCTTTTCCATGTTCCTCTCGGTAAATATTTTTAATTTTTGGTAGTAAACTTTATACATTTCATATCAGAACTAAGTGTTTCCTTAAAGGGGATGCCTCTATTTCCAAGGGTTTGTTTGGCCTGGTGGATGGAGGGATTAACACAAAGTCCTTCACAGATTTAATCGCAAATTAGGAAAGAAACATGGTTGATTTGAAGCATGGAAGGAAGTGTTAAGTATGTGAGTTATGTTGTTGTGTCTCGGACTGTAATGAGTGTGCTTGGCCACTTGATATTTGCAAGTTTGAGATTTTGCAAGTGGTTCATTAGGTGACTAAAAAAAGACAGTCTATGTATGTCAAGAAATTCCATGGGATCTTTAAGATATTATCATAGCATGCCAAGATAATTCGTGTGGGCGTGAGGACTCATAAGCATATATCCGTTGAGGATACCGTAGATGGATCTGGTTTTTGTGATTCCTGAAGAGGTGTAGTTCAAGGAAACATAAGACGTGGAGATGGCATAATGCTCCTTTTGCAACATGTTGTTTTGTGCGTGTTGCAATGTTTTGTGGCATGCAAATCTACGGTGCTCCGAGTTTCATAGCCTAACAACCACTAACAAAACTGATTCTATTTTTCAATTTCTCAAGGTTGTCGAGGATCGAAAAAATCTACATCGTTGTATTTTGAGAGCCAGATTCATGTACTTGTGAAACTCTGTGGAATTTTCTTTGAGGATTAATTTGATTACACCGATTTCACAAGCTGTGCATGATGCTATCCACTCGATGCTCGAACAATGAAGGCATCATATATATTTCCCACATGATTCTTGCAAGGAAGTATTGGAATTGGATGAGTGAAAGTACTTTATGCCTGTGAATTTTTTTGAGTAATGGTAAGTTGTGATGGTGTTTTTACAACGAGGGAAGAGGTTTAAGAATTTTGATTTGCTGAATTTTTCCAAGAAATCTTCACTTGAGTTTTTGAATCCATAGCTAGAGATTGTAGTTTACACAAGCTAGTAGGGTTCGAACTGTGGTATGAACTTGAGAAAGGTGTCTGGAGCCCACCAGAGGTTGGTCGTGTTCCATAATGAATGGGTGTTAGTGCGCTGCTAGTGAATGGAATCTTTATAGGGATTGAAGTGAAAGAGAATGACAAGGCAGCCAGGTTCATGAAGGTGCCAAATCGATGTGCTGACATGGAGGTGAACATCGGATGGGGATAAGTCTTTGTTGCCCCACATCAATTAGCTATAGTTCATAAATATGGCCAACGGCTCCCAAGTTTTAAAGTGATGGGTCAATCGAGAGTTGGATCACCATGGCTGGGAGCTCTACATCAAATTTGAGCTTATTTATAATGAACTAGATCATAAAACCCTTGTGATTGGTCTTTTCCATTAAAGGGTTTGTAATTTACACATATGAGAGTATGAAGAGATGAGGGTTTTGACAAGAGAGAAGCAGCTAGGGGAGAGGCACAATAAAATTGCAGTGGGTAGCAAGGATGTGTTATGGATGAGTTGCTCAATGTCATAAAGCTCACGTTGGAACTTGGATCAATGAGTACAGGTGGTGTTAATGGAAATGGTTTAGGGGTTGGTTATGGAGAGAATACACAAGAGGAGATCATCACAATGAAAAGGCTCAAAGTGTGGAGCAATGACAAGGTGAGAGGATGGCACCATAAATAACAGAGAAACAACAACAAAATAAAATAAATTATAATGGATTTTAAAGTTTATTGCATGTAAATGGGCATAATGTTGTTCATACCCCTATGGCATTCATACCCTTGCAAAATTTCCAATAAAGTCTGGTGTTAGACCTAGGTGATAGGGGGCATGTTAGGTTAGAGTGAGTGATGCTAACTCACTTGGCTTGTTTGGTCAAGTATAACCCCAAGCCAAGGTTTAATAGGGGATTGTTAGGTAAACTTGACTAGGAGAAAGAGTCAAAGTTGGCGCAACTTGCATTGGCCTGGTCAACGCATTCTCTCATCAGCACAACTTTTACCCTTTTAATGGGATTCATTCTCCTTTTCCACGACCACTGCATCCTTTAGTTGCACATGCACACTCTCTTCCTAGTAGCTTCTTCATAGCCTCAACCATATTTTTTGTTATTCCTAGTGAATTATGTCAAGCTCTCACTGTTCAATTTATCCATCCACCTTTGGCTTTGATAATATTTGTTAGGATCATGAAACACAGAGAGAAGTGGTGGTGTCTAAAGACGCTATTACTGGGATCCCACTGGGCACCAAGACCATTTATTGTGGAGTCGTTGGGCCTTTAAATAGGCTACATTAGAGATGAATACCATGGGTTATTGTAAACCTATAACACAAAAACCACTGGCAACTTGATCGAGTCAAGTTTACCCGAGGTAACCTAATAAGGTTTTCTTTGAATGGGGTTTCCTAGGCCATATCTTGGTGTTGTTGTAGTTTTGTGAGTGATTGTTTTATTTGTTCTATGTTTTTCGCATTTTATATATATTGCATGCATAAGCATTAACTAGTAATTTAAGAAATCTAAAAATCTAAGGAAAGTTATCCCTCCTAGTATAGATTTAGATTTAAATATACTTTTTATCATATATGTTGTGAGGAATTGTCCAGTGGAATATCCACAAGAATTTATGGATCAATGCTTAATCATTACTTACGATGATTTATAGTGGCTTATGATCCTTATTGATGATTATGATGGTTAATGTTGTTTTGCATGGTTGAGAGTAGGTAATTACGATTATGGAAGATTGTTAATGATTATTGCTGGTCTTTACATTAACTTTGTAGAAATTATGATGTAGATTTGCAACTGCTTATGAATTTTTAATCAAAATCACAGGACACAAACCTACTCTATTGCTTTGCAGACATTAATTCACAAGTTAGAACAAAAATCTCAGATATGCAATAAGAAGTCACACACATGCAAATAGAAGTTTTATTGGGGAAAGAAATCTACTAAAACCCCCAATGCCTGCTTCCATTATTCTAATGAATAAAGATGTATTACAATTGCTTTGCTCAACTGAGTACAACCTGCAAGTGCATAACCTATCTCTCTGCTCACCAAGAAGCTTTGACCGAGACTTAGTCAATTTTTGCCTCTGCTTGAGCTCCTATTTCCTTACACTATTCCTTGAGAATTTAGGCCCTTATTATTTAGGAATGTCTCTAAAATGGATTGTGTAATTCCTTAGGTTGATCATCTGACTGCATGCAACACCTGTACACTCAATACTAGTCTACAATTGATGTTACACTACCATGAAATCTCCACCGAGTCTGAGGAACTCGAATTGTCTACATACTAGCTATTTTGGGTTGATTGATTAGTAAACTGGATGATCATTGAGTTTGACTAAAGTCCCGCTGCATAACTTGACCCTCCACTAGTTCCTCCAATAGTTGGAACTAGTTTAACTGAAAACAACCTTAGATAAGTGACCTTGATTGCTACAAATTAGTAATCACACATGCTTAACTGAACTCTAACTCCTCCAACATGAATTTACTAAGTAAATTGGGTGACACAAGCCATTTCACACAAGTTAACATCACCCAAGTTGTCTACTGATGTGGAAATTCGATTTTTCTCAATTTAATCAAGGCAAAAAATCAAATTGAGAAATTCTTGCTCCATCTTTCAACACTCACTCTCAGCAAGAAATGGATTATCAACCACCCCTATCCCGCACCTGTGGAACTCAAACTTCCCTCTTGACAAGGACTTTGTCAAATGTCAACATCTTGTTCCTCTGTCGAAATGTACTGCAACAACATTATCTGCCTCTGCACATAGTCCCGTAAATGGTGATACTAGATATATATATGCTTGGAACGATCATGAAAAATATGATTTTCAGAGAGCTTGATGCAACTTTGATTATCGCAGTAGATCACAGTTGGATCCATCATTTGACTGAACAATCCAACAAGTATCTTTCTTGTTCAGATCGCCTCACATGTTGCTTGACTTGCAACCATGTATTCTACTTCTGCCGAGTTGAACGCCACAGATCTTTGCTTCCTGTTGTACTAAGAAAACGTTGCAAACCCAACACTGAAAATTCCACCTGATGTACTCTTTCATTCTGATGAAATCTATGCCCAATCTGCATCTGTGAAGCCACACAAGTTCACTCCCTCTGTTTGTCTGTACCATAGTCTAATTTGGGTAGTGCCTATGAGGTACCATAGAATATGATTAGTTGACCTCCAAAATAATTTATTTGGCCTAACCATAGATTGGCTCAGCTGGTTTACTGCATAGCATATATCTGGTCATGTGTTCACAAGGTACATCAGTGAACCCACTAACTGTTGGTAAATGGTAGCATCTACTTCTTCACCTCAAGTGGAATCCTCCTTCCTCCAGTTGGTCACTAGAGGTGTCTCCATGGGTTTACAACTCTCCATGCAGAACTTTTGTAGTATCTCATTTGCATACTTACCTTGAGAGACAAACAGTGCCCCATCAACTTGACATACTTCCAACCCGAGGAAGTAGTGCATGAAACCCATGTCCTTCATTTCAAATTCTCTTCCAAGGTCCTCCTTGCAAGATCTGATCAATTATTCATCACCAGTTAAAATCAAATCATCAACAAATAATACAATAATCAACAATTTACCTTCTACCAAAATATGATAGAGGTTTTCATCCGCTTCACTTTTGGTGAAGCCCAAACTGGTGAGATAGCTATCGATCTTGGTGTACAAAGCATGGGGTTATTGTTTGAGACCGTACAACACTCGCTTGAGTATGCACACATGAGACTCTTGATCAAAAGTCTCAAAGCATTCTGGTTGCTTGATGTGCACCTCCTCCCCAATAACTCCATTGAGGAATGTTGTTTTTACATCCATCTGGTGGATCTTCTACCCCATCTGCGCAATTAGAGCAAGGATTGATCTAATGGATGAGTACCTTGCTACAGGAGCAAATGTATCCTCATAGGCAATCCCTTCAACTTAAGAATACCCCTTGGCCACAAATATGGCCTTGCACTTCTCTATGCTTCCATTTGTTGCTTACTTTACCTTGAAGATCCATCACAAACGCATAATTTATTTATCTGCTGGTCTTGGGACCACTTCCCAAACACTATTCTTTACAATGGATTTGTATTCCTCAACCATTGCATCAACCCATACAGGTTTCTACATTGCTTCCTCGAAAGAGGATGACTCAGTCTCTGCAAGCTCAGTCATTAGAGCCATGTAACCAATGTACCGTTTTGGTGACTGTCTCTGCCTGCGCACATTTGAAGGACCACCCACATTCTCCCTCACATCCTGCACAAGTCTCTCAGCTTCCCTAGTCCCTTTTCTGCCTTCTCTAGATGGTTCTGCTTGAGTGGTGATCTCCACTCTCTAATACTCAATTTGTGGTTGCTCCACAACTTATTGAGGTTCCTCCTTTGGAGCTAAAATTTCCTCTTTGGGTGGGATCTGAAGCTCCCTCTCAAGAGACAACTACATCACTTTCTCATCATCAAATTTTACATCCCTTCACACAACTGTCATTCTGAGGGATGACAAGTACACACGATAGTTGTGGGGAGTTTATGTGTAACCCACAAATACCCGCATTTATGTTGTTGGCTCTATCATTTTCCTTGATTCTTTGGAGACATGGTAGTAAACAAAGGCTCCAAAAATCTTGAAGTGTGACACAACTAAATTTCTCCCCAAGAAAGCTTCCTTTGGTGTAATCATGTCGACCCATGAATGCAGAGGTAGGACTTGGTCATGCGACATTTCCCTTACTGCTCCCAGAGTGCTATGATTATTTCTATTAACCACCCCATTTTGTTGTGGGTTGTGGAGTGTTGTCAACTCTTGTTGAATGCCTTCATTTGCATAGAAATTTTTAAATTAATTCAACACATACTCACATCCATTATCGCTCATGAGAGCCTTCAACTTCTTGTCAGTTTATTTCTAAACCAGTGCATTGAAATATATGAACTTGGAGAATGTGTCATATTTCTTCCGCATGAAGAAGATCCAACACTTTCATGAGAATTCAGTAATAAAAATGACAAAATATTTTTTCCTGCCTCTGAAGGTTGTCAAGAAAGGTCCACAGACATAAGAGTGGATCCTTTCAAGGATTGCATGTGCTTTGTTGTCCCACTCATGGAATGTGGACTTTGTGTACTCCCCCAAAGTACGTCCTTTGCATACATCCTACTGCATAAGTGCTTCTTTGGGGAGGCTTGTGGTTACCTGCTGCATAATCTTCAAGGCACCATGATGTAAATGGCCAAGTATTATGTTACAAAGTTCACCAACATCGTGGCTTTGCACCTTCTCTACCTTAGTGCTTAATGCAAAACAATATTACACATCTAGCTTATACATGTTCTTCACCTGAACCCTGACCTGCTTCACCTGTCTCGTGGCTATGTGTGAGGAATGCCTTTCCTTCGTTAAAGCTCACACCATGACCACGGTCTTCCAAATCTGCAACAAAGATGAGATTTTTCTTTAGGCCTAGAACAAACATGACAACCTTGAGCCCAGGGGGGATCTCAACTACCTCTGAAAGGTGACTGTACCAACCTTGGTCGCGTTACACCTTCCATCGTCCCCCATCTTGATGTGCATCTGCAAATGTTTTTCTTCCAAGTCACTGAAAAATAATCCGGATTTAAATAGGAATGCAACAAATTACAAATATAACCATACATATAGAGATGCAATAGAAATAATACTTCATTTCATTACTGTAAAATACTGAAATATGCATACAAACAGAAATGGAAATAAACTAGTTAGGGCGATGGTAGCTTATCTCCGAAGAGATGTGGCGGCTACATGCCTCTGAACTGCATTACAATGAGGCTCAAGGCCCTTTTTATTATTGAACAATAAGAGAAAAACCTAAATAGCCAAAACCCTAACCCAAGGAGATGTAACACCAAGAGTTTATGGACCCCATTGGGGTGAGTTGGACAACCAACTTTCCGGGGTTGCGACTTGGTCATATTATCTCCGTTTGACGCGCATGATAACCCATTGGAAAGATCTCTCCGAAGACTACGACAAAAAAGAGGATTTAAGATAAAAAATCGTTGGCGGTAGATTTCCAAAAAAACGTTGTTTAGGGCCTCAAAACTGCTCGAATGTTTAGGACCTAAAAAACTGCTAAAAATAGTAAACTGTGCTACAATTAAGGAAACTGGAAAACTGAAAGAAACAATGGTGGAGGTCCAAGTGGAATTCGCGGGTGGCCACCAATATCCACCTAGATCAAAAACTCTCCACACCCTGTCATGTGGAACGATGCACCTAAGTCCAAGTACCACATGCTCCCTGTCACTGTGTTGGCCATGCATGTGATAAGGGTAAAGTCGAGCTCGAACTGTGAAGCTAAAGCTTTACCTGCTGCTCCTCCTAAGGTCTTCTTGCTTGCCTTTTTTTGTGGAAACTTCGTGGCATATTGCTCTAATTCATGACAATGGAAGCATTGAATTTTGAACAAATCTTTCTTCTTGTCCCCTTGGTTGGACTTTGGTTTGGATTGAAATTTCTTTCCTTTTCCCTTCTTTTCCTTTCCAGCCAATGCAAAGTTTTCTTCATCCTCACCCTTGGATGAAGTCCCATCTTTGGTATTCCACCTTATTTCCTCTTGTACCAAATCAAACCATAAGCGCTCCCTATTTGGTAGTTTCTCCCTCCTGTTCACCGAATCTTGATAACTATGCCAACTCTTAGGAAGGTCTATAAGGGCTAGGCTAACCAAGTCATCTTCATAAACATTAACATCCACCCCACCAAGTTGATGACGACATTGTGTGAACCTGCTCAGATACTGCAGAATACTGTCATTCTTTTGCATCTTGATACTTTGAAGTTTATCCTTGAGCACCAATTTCTTGTGGTCATTATTATTCTTGAACAATTCTACCAGTGCTTTCTACATTGCAAACGAAGTTTATTTTCCGTGGATATTTGAGACATTCTGATTCCATACTCTCTCCAATATTATTATCCTCACTTTGGCTACATATTTCTTCCACTGAGCAAGGTCTTGGGCATCAGATTCTTGTGGTTTTGCAACATCTGTCTTGATGTATTCTAGCAATCCATTTTCATCCAATACCACCTCCATGCGATCCTTCCATGCAATGAAATTAGAGGTGCCTTACAAGGCATACTCTAGCCTCAGCCCGTTGAAAGTCATGTTCTCAGCTCTGAAGAGATTTTGCTACACTAGACTGCAAATTTGAACCTCGTGAGAAACAACTTCAAAATTCCCGCTCTAATGTGAATCTTGCTCTGATACCATGTAGAAATTATGTTGTATATTTGTAACTACTTATGATGTTTTAATCAAAATCATAAGACACAAACCTACTATAATGCTCTGTGGACATAAATTCACAATTTGGAACAAAAAAATTAGACATGCGATAAGAAATCACACACATGCAAATAATATTTTTCTTGGGGAAAGCAATCTGCTAAAAACCCCAATGCCTGCTTGCATTAATCTAATGAATAAAGATGTATTGCAATTTCTTTGCTCAACTGTGCATAGCCTATCTCTCTGCTCACTGAGAATCTCTAGCCCAAACTTAGTCAATTTATACCTCTACGTGAGTTCCTATTTCCTTGCATTGTTCCTTGAGAAATTATGCCCTTATTATTTAGGAATTTCTCCAAAATGGATAGTGAAATTTCTTAAGTTGATCATTTAACTTCACGCAACACTTGTACACTCAAGGCTAGTCTACAACTAATGTTACACTACCTTGGAATCTCCACCAAGTTTGGAGAACTCGAATTATTTGCATTCACTAGCTATTTTGGGTTGATTGGTCAGTTAACTGGATGATCACCAAGTTTCGCTGAAGTCCCACTGCACAACTTAACCCTACACTAGTTCCTCCAATAGTTGGAACTAGTTTAATTGAAAACAACCTTAGATAACTGACGTTGATTGCTACAAATTAGCAGTCACACATGCTTAACTGAACTCTAACTCTTCCAACTCAGATTTACTAAGTAAAATGGGTGACACAAACCATGTCACCCAAGTTAACATCACCCAAGTTGTTTGTTGATGTGGAAATTTGAATTTTCTCAATTTAATCAAGGCAAAAATCAAAATGAAAATTCTTGCTGCATTTTTCAACAAGCTCTATGGGTATGTGTATTACTTAATAGACTATGTGATTGCAACCAACACAACACTTTTATAATAGATTAAACATGTTTAGGTGTTGGGAACGGGTTCCCCCAAGAGCCAGTTTTGGGGCAGAAGGCCCAAATTTTGTAATAAATATGTAAAGTATCCGCATTTTGTGGTTGTGGAGTGCGAAGATGTCAAAGGGTTGTTTGCCCTTGTTTTGTAAAGTCTCATGTTGGCTGTAAAGATCAACCCATGGTCCACAAACCATGGGATTGTATAAAAAGGAAGTCATAGAAGAGTCTAAGAAAATAAGAGTAGTAGAAGAAGAAGAGTTTTGGGAAAGAAGTTCTAAGTGTTTTCGAGTCTTAGCGTAGGTAGAGACTTTGCAGCTGAGTGTGTGGACGCCTAGGGTGGAAGTCCGCAGCTGAGTGCGCAGACCCCTGTAGCTGTGTGCGCAGGGTGGATAGACTCTGTACTGAACTTGAGATATCAATAAAAAGAAGTATTCTACAAATCAATGTGTAATTTGACTCTGTTTAATGCATCTGATTATATTATGATACAATCTGGGTTTACATTATAATGCTTATATCTGTTAATTGAATGCAAGGAAGAATAAATGATTACACGAAGGTAACTGTAAATGCATGGTAGATTAGGTAACACTTAAGATAACTTGGGAAATTATACAGTAACATAGTCACAAAGGCGTGTAAGTGCCCAGACTTCGGGTTAGGGCTGCGCGAAGATCAGTTGGGTACCTTCACGGAGGTACTGAAGGACGGAAGAGAAGGAACATCGATAAGCCCTAAAGGTTTATCAATCTGCACGAAGGCAAGATTAGGAAGTATAGATCAACATGACGACCATCTCAGGGTGCGGAAACATGCTTCCTGCATCCCCCCTTACTGCTTCGGGTGAGACTTCGGTCTGTGCTCTGCGCGCTGATGCTGAAAGGGCCTGTAGTGTAGGGATTTGCTTGGCTGACTAACGCTAAACCTGGGTGAGGGCCCATCAAGCTAACAAATGGTTCTATTGCCAGGACTGTGATCTGCATGAGTGATGTGTGGTGTCGTATCATTGGAATCCAACTAAGAAAGAAATTGAAACCTGATTGGATGGAAAGATCCACGAATTCGCAACGTAAGAAAACAAGAATTTGCGATTGACGAAAGAACAGTGGTTGCAAAGATACCTATACATATAAATACACAAATTCTTCTTCTGTTCCTTCCTGGTTGAGTTATACTAGTGGACCACAAATTTGGTAGACGGTCAAGGAAGTTGGAGGCTTTATAAGCCAATTGTTTGCACACCGGAGCTAGTAAGGAGGTTGGAAGCCTCTTAAGATAAGACCACGCATGCTGTTGACAATTGGCTCGACCGCATCAAAGGGGGATTTGTGACAAAGTTCACGGCTGATACCTCTGTCAGTTATAGCGATGCAGAGCACTGCTTCTTAAAAGGACCGCGAGGTAAGTATTTAAAATCATTGAATACTTGGATTGATATGCTCTTGTGTGAACAACGAGTTATGTGGTTACCTTGATGTTTGGAGCTACGTGAAGCAGAAAAACCTTTCAAGGACGAAGGAAGAAAAGGTCCTGAGTAAAGCCCACTGATCATACCTCCTTTAAGTGACGATGAAGGAACACCACAGATTTCTCCCCTGAGTGCTAGTCAGTTGATAAGACAAGGGTTCCCACGAATACCTACACCACCTCCCCCCTCATGACATCCATCCACACCACCTCCATCCTCGCCTTCACCGCTCACCCCATCACCCACACCACCACCACCTCCACTGTTAAATATGGAGATCTCTGTAAAAGTACCTGTATTCAAGGGTGTAGGGAATGAGGACCTGGACCAATTTTGGTTCGTCATAAAGGCTGTATGGAAAGCTTAAGATGTCGCGGATGATCACATGAAGAAGGTGACGTTGGTTAGTTCTTTGTAGGATTACGCGCTAACCTGGTACATCAAGTACTCTAATGACAACCGGGCAGCTATGTTGGCAGAGATATAGACCGCACTGAACAAAGAATTCAGTAGGCCTAATTCTGAAGCGCAGTCGGTTGTGGGATTCAAGGAAATCGCGATGAAACCAAGTGAGACACCTTGGGAGTTAGATCAGAGATTGAAGTGTAAAATCCGTGAAGCTAATATGAATTTGAGGGATGGGCAGCACCGTGAATGGTTTGTGGCTTCGCTCCTGCCTCACCTAAGGGTTGTGTTGTCACAACAAAAGATTACGACTCAAGAAAAAGCCTTGGAGATTGCATGAAACGTTGATGCAAGATTCAAATATGGGGTTTTAGTAGATTCATGCACAGTTGCAAAACCTTTCTCTCAAAATCCAAAATCTGAAGCAGGATAGAACTGCTCGGCTAGAGGTGTGCGAAGAGGTTTGGTGCCTAAAATGCAAAGGTCAAGGGCATGACAAGGATCATTGCCCAGTTTTTGAGAACTATGTTGCAGCAAGAGGACTAATGCCTCTATGACCCGAAGCTGCGGCAGGGCCAAGTACAAGGCCTGTGCTATGGTGTGCTATATGTCAGGTAGCAAGGAAACATACGACTGATAATTGCCATTTGCTACAGAAATTTGTACAAACACCGCAACAACTGTTCTGCAATTTTTGTCAATCAGTAGGCCATGACGAGTGCAATTGTCGAAGTTATGAATTGATGATGGATAGGATACTCGCATACAGAGTGCAGACAGAAAAGCTACCTCATGACCAAAGCATTGGGGGAATGCGAGGCGAGTATTAGGGGCGCGGTCGAGGCCGAGGTGGAGGAGGGCCTGGGAGAGGCTAAGGAATATTGATTTGTTACAATTGCGGAGGCCCGAGACACTACGCGAGGGACTGTATGAATCCGAAGCAATTGTCATTCCGCTACTGTACTCAGTTTGACCATGCGACTGAGGATTGCCTAATATTGTTGGCTAAGATTTGCGAAAAGGGGGCGCAACCTTCGCAGTTGACGCAGAACCTCTAGATGATGAGGGCTAAGCCTCGTGAGGAAGACCCTAAGGTAAACATTATGCTGCGGAGTGGAACCATGACTGGGGAGGATAAAGTGAAGCAACCTGCAGAAGGAAAATGGGTTTGCAAAGCACCAGAAAAGGAGACTGGGTTTGATTTGGAGCACGCAAAAGAAACATTTATGGAAGCAAAGAAAAACGTCGCTAAGGCCTCTACCTCCGGAATTCAAGAAAAACCAGTTGAAGAAATGGACCAATCCATGACTACCACATTCTTGCAGACCTGCATGAAGCTTCTCCATGATAGTAAGGTTGTGAAGGGCCTGCAGGAACTGATCAATCGGTGCGCTGGTAAGGATGGCACTACTGGTGAACCGCGTGTGGTCAAGAAGCTTGGCAAGCACAAGGCAAGGACCGGGCGGGAGATGAGACTCACTGCGCAGATAGGGGAATACGAGATGGACCAAGTTATCCTGGATCTGGGGTCCAACGCGAATGTTTTGCCAAAACAGACCTGGGAAAGAATGGGGAGACCTGTGCTCCAGTGGTCTCTGATACAGTTAAGAATGGCGAATCAACATAAAATTATCCCAATGGGGAGGCTGCAAGGGGTCACAGTTGACATTGAGGGCGCAAGCGCACTAGCGGATTTTGAGGTAATAGAGATTGTGGATGATAGCAATCCCTACCCTGCACTCCTTGGAATTGATTGGGCCACTAACATGAATGGGGTAATCAACCTGAAGAAGCGAAAGATGATATTTGAAAACAAGTAGCTCCGCGTAGTGGTGCCACTTGATCCCATAGAGGGACTGTGCTATATAGAACTAATCTAAGATTATGAAAGTGATGACGATCTGGACAAGATTTACAAGATAACGACGTGAGACTAGGATTAGGTGAATCCGACAGTGGACAGACTCATTGCATGGAATCACGAAAGATCCTGCATGTTAGATTCAGTTGAAGAATTGGAGGATTGGCAGAACCGGATGCATGAAGTTTCGACGCTACGTTGTAATATCATGACCAAATCATTGCACTATGTGTCATCCGAAGTCAGGGATCTGCCTCATTATGATGGGCTAACTGATGTTGATTGCTTTTTGGATGCATTTGAAAGAGAAGTACCAGAGAAACATCGCTTCCAAGCCTTGGACTAGGTACTGCACGCTACACCTTCAAGATGATGGGTACGCACAAGGATAGTTTCAGCGATTGGCGCAACTATAGGAGGATGATGATAATACATTTTGCGCAGCCAAAAGTGAGGATGATAGACAAGTATGACGGAAGAGATGACCTGCGCGATCACCTGGCTAAATGGAATAAGTATTATGGCACGGAGCCCCACTCTAAATGGGTGCACCTATTTTGTCATACCCTGGGCGTCATACGAATTGGCATTTGGAAACCGAGCTTTGCCATGGTAATGAAGAATGGGACATCTTGCGCTAGGGATTTTTAATGACATTCAACTTTGAGGGTGGGTTTGACTGTATTGACGCGGTGTTACAAGAGGTTAAAGAAGTAATCTTTAAGATATCGCAAGATCCTTTGGACCTGATCCACCCTGATTGGATTACCAGATGAGCCATGCACTAGAATGCTATAACGTGACTATTGAAGAAGAAGATGAGGATCCCTGAAAAGTTAATATTCCGGAAACTAAAGGTCACCGCAAGGTTGAAGGCCATTAGATAAAGGATCTTGAAATAACCGCGCCGCTGAAAACTAGACAGGTCAACATTGGCACAAAGGAAGAACCAAAATTCGCAAATATTGAGGACTATTGGGATGATGCAATAGTAGACAAGGTAGATGAGCTCCTCTGCGAAAATTAGGATTTGTTCCCCACAAAGTTTTTTGATCTAAAAGGGATAATAGGAGACCTTGGTGTCATGAAGATCACTCTGAAACCAGATGCGAAGCCTGTAAAACAAAGACCTTACCGCCTTAATCCTAAGTATAAGGAAAGGGTTCGGTCTGAGTTGGATAAGATGCTCATAGTAGGAATTATTGAACCAGTAGAAGAATCTGATTGGGCAAGCCCGATAGTGGTTTAGGAAAAGAAACAGAAGGAAGAAATAAGGATATGCGTGGATCTTCGGAAGCTGAATGATGCTTGCATGCATGACCCCTTCCTGACCTCATTCACTAATGAAGTCCTGGATAATGTAGGCGGCCAATAAGCATACTCTTTTGCTAATGGGTTCTCTAGGTATCATCAGATCAAAATCGCACCTGAAGATAGAAGCAAGACGACCTTTGTGACAGAATGGGGATGTTTTCAGTATACTGTAATGCCTTTTGGGCTAATGAATGCACCTGCAATCTTTTTGCGCGTAGTCATTGCGGCATTCAAAGACTTCATTCATAAGTTCCTGGAGGTGTGCTTTAACAATTGGATAGTGTTTGGATTGGTCAAGCATCATGTGGCAACTCTGCGCTTAATGTTAGATATGTGTCGAAGATACCATATTGCGCTCAATATGAAGAATTTTTTGTTTTGTGTCCCTTTTGGGATCCTGCTAGGGCATGTGGTGTGCAGACAGGGATTGATGGTAGACCCCGCGAAGATCGTGGTGATAATCAACTTGGAGGTGCCAAGGAATGTGAAATAGCTGCACACAACCTTGGGGCATACTAGATACTATAGGAAGTTCATCAAGAAATATGCCAAATCACCGTGCCCATGGAGAAGTTGTTGAAAAAGGATACTACGTTCTGTTGGAGTGATGAATGCCATAAGAGCTTGGACATGCTGAAAGAGAAAATGGTCACCGCGCCAATCCTAGTCTTTTCGGACTGGAAGAAGGAATTTCATGTGCATGTGGACGCCTCATGTATCACGTTGGGGGCCATGCTGACATAGGCAGGCGAGGGTGAATTGGACCATCCTATAACATTCACGAGCAGAAAGATGTGCAAGGCTGAGAATAACTATTCCACTACAGAGCGTGAAGGACTAGCCATGGTATACGCGCTCCAAAAGTTTAAGCACTATTTGATGGGTGGACATTTTGAGATGTATACGGATCATTCTACGTTAAAATACCTAGTTAATAAGCCTATGTTGGGGGGGGGGGTGGGATCTGCAAGTGGTTGTTATTATTGCAGGAGTATGATTTTGAAATTATTGTACAGCCTGGACGATTGAACACGGGACCAGATAATCTTCCACACATCGAAACGAGAGAGGAGCCCACTAAGTTGGAGGAAGGACTGCCTGATGTGCAACTCTTTGTGGTACGCGTAGCGGATAGTCACATTGAAGATATCATACAATTCTTGACAACGGGGATTGCTCCAGAAGGGTATACAAGCCAACATAAGAAGGAGTTAGTAGTGCGTGTAGTAGACTTCTCTGTCATTATAGGACATTTGTACAAAGCGGGGTTGAACGAAATATTGCGATGCCATGTACCTGACTTTGAGCGAAGTAGCATCCTTGCGGAGGCTCATGGAGGAGCTACAGGAGGACATTATGCAGGAAAAGCAATAGCGCAGAAGGTTCTACATGTTGGATTGTGGTGGCCAACTCTACATAAGGACGCGAAAGCATATTGTAGGGCCTGTGACGCATGTCAGAGGACTGGCAGGCCATCGTGGAGGGATGAACTGTCGTTGATACCACAAGTGACATTACAATCATTCAAGAAATCGGCGATTGACTTTGTGGGGCCAATTCAACCTCGGGGAAAGAAAACATGTGCTCGGTACATCATCACCGCGACGAAGTACTTGACCAGATGGGCAGAGGCATAGCCTGTGAAGGATTATACCAGTGCGACAACAACAAAGTTTCTTTTTGAATACATATTGACGAGATTTGGTTGTCCAAATATCTTGATGAGCGATCACGATACACACTTCCTTAATGAAACAATCAACGCGTTGACGGAAGAATTTCAGGTGTATCATTAGAAGAGCATGCCTTATCACCCACAGGCCAATGGGACGGTGGAAGAATTCAATAAAATATTGGAGAATGCACTGACAAAGGTCTGGAATTCTCAGAGAAGTGACTGGGATGTGTGCGTACCAGCAGTGCTATGGCCTACAGAACGACTTGCAAGAAGTTGACAGGGGAAACACTTTTCAGACTTGTGTATGGTGTAGAAGCTGTGATGCGAATGGAATACATTGTACCTAGTCTGCGCATAGTGGCACTAACAAGAATGGCAGACCACAAAGCCATGGAAGAGAGGCTCACGCAGTTAGCAGAGCTTGAGTAGGACTGATTTCTAGTGGGATTTCATCAACAAGTTCAAAAGGAGCGCGAAAAGGCATGGCATGGTTGGCACATTAAATTGCGCACCGCCAAGATAAATGATTTGGTTTTTGTTGAAATTGCAACAAGATGATGGAGGTTAGTGAAAAGAGTCGCCTTCACTAAGTGGGCCCGCAGGCAAATTATGGCGCAAGTTCTATTTTTGATCACAGTGTGAGTGATCACAATGTGGGTGACCAAAGTGTGGGTGACCACAATGTGGGTGATCAAAGTCTATTTTTAGACTGGCTGTCAAAAATAGAAAAGTCAAATATTATTGTCTCATAATAATATTTAGACTATAAACTTGATCTTATTCTCTTGGAGCACTTCAGTTTGAGCTACAGATGTGGCCCATGCAGCTCTCAGAAGGAAGTACGCTTTTCTTATGAGTCAGTTGAGTTGTTGCATGCATGACTTCAGTTAGAACTCAATCAGTTGAGTTTGGTGGAGTTGATTGTGGAGTTGATGGAGTTGTGTTCAGTTTGACTTGGTTAAACTAGTTGTAGTTAGTCTAAATGCAAATAGACTAATGATGAGTTGTTAAACTAATTATTAACTCATAATACAACTATAGAATACATCAGTTAACTCAGTTGCATGTTAGTGCATGTTCAGTTCAACAGGGATAGGTGTTAGAGAATCAGATTGCTATAAGTTGTGACTATAGTTGTGCATCAGATCTTGCACAATCAAGGGATTGAGTATGCCAATGAGTTTGCTCATGTATTTGCCCAGTTTGTAGCTTCTGCTCACGTCTTACACGTTGTGAGTGATTCTTTGGAGGTGAAATACGAGTTTGGTAGACCATTCTCATTCATTCTTGAGCAGTGGAAGCAGGCAAGCAGTGGAATAGATTTGGAGATCAGATCTTAGCTGTATTGTGTGTAACAGGTGGAGCTGGTACTGGATTGCTTGTGATAAGCATTGTACTTTGTAATGTTACATGGTCTCAATCATTAATATACAGATAGTGTGGGGTTTTTAGCAAGATGCTTTCCCCGGGTTACATACTGTGTTAATGCTCTTGATGTTTTATTGTTATTGATGCTGCTATATTGATGATCAATGTAGAGGAGCTTATGTATTGTGTATGTATTCCGCAATAGTACATGATCAGGATAATCTCTGTTGAATATGTGTTAAATTATTCAAAATTTCTACAGTTTTGCTATATGATAGCAAATTTGATAAATTTCCAGTGAAATTTAGGATGCACTTCCTGGGGCCCAATGTCATCAAAGAGATTACTGACGGTGGAGCGGTTTAGTTGGTTAAGTTAAATGGGGAGCCCTTCCAAGGAAAGGTGAATGGTAGCCGATTGAAGCCATACACTAATGATCCGACTAGGTGACTATATGAAGGAAGCATAGTCTTAGAGCTCCAGGCAGCTGAAAGAAGGCATGGGACTATAAACTACACTGCCCAAGTTGGGGAACTGCGTGATGAAGAAACTGCGCGGAATGAGGAGATGTCACAGAGACCACACAAGCGCGCAAAAGGTTGCACTACCTGGGATAAAACCATGCAGGTCAATCGAAAAGTGACCGTTAAAGTCACTGTTCATGATTTGACGACGAAAAAATGACCAAATGGAGCAAGGGGGTGTGGCATTTAAGACAAAATTTATGGGCAAGATCCTTGAAAATTTTCACCAATCTAGCATTAATGAACCTATTTTTGGGGTAACAGTCCGATTTGAATTCAAAATGGCCTATAAATTACACGTGGCTGCCCAATGAAGAACACTTGGCATTTTGAGCATTGAGTTGTTGAGCTCTGAGATGTGTATGAACCTTGAATTCTTTGAAGCCCTGATAGTGAGTTCGTCATTTGAGCAATTGGCAAAGGAGACATAAGAACTGTTGAATAACATCATGTCGACATTGGTAGAAACCGTAGATATCAGGGAAGCAGTGACAGCTAGAGGGGCTATGCCAAAGGTTGCTATGGAAGCAGAGGGAAATTCTCCGGAGGTTGCAAAGATACCTAAGTCGCCCCGGTCACCTAAACCAAGGCCTACCTAGACCTAGGAAGGCATGAAAGGCAAGAAAGGAAAGTAGGTCGCAACACCATCAGTGCGCGCGTCACCTAGGAGAAACCCACCGAAGGACAAGCCCACCGCTCAAGAAAAGGGAAAAACCATTAACCTAGAACTGGAGGAGGAAGAAATTGGGGATATCCCAATGGACGATGAGGATTTTGGGATAGAAACGGAGGACGTTGAAGTTGAGGGGTTTGACCCCATTACTAAATTGCCTAAGTACGTCCCTCTGCGCAAGGGCAAGGTCAAGGTGCCTAAGGACATTGACGAGAACAAGGTCACCTTGTACACACCTATGTTGTCGGACAAGATTGTTTTTGAAGGACCGTGCTTGGGGCAGATTCCAATGTTGAAATTGGAGGACTGGGACTTAACTGACACCGAGAGATTCCCTCACTTAACGACAGACTAGATGATGCACCGCGTCCTCCATAAGACCACTGGGATGACCGCGTTGGAACTGCAGAAGTGACTCAAAGGAGTGGATAAGGCAGGCCTGCTCAACCTGCTATGGGTGTCGCACTACAATCGCACACCCATTACCTTGTTGGTAATCAAGAAGCTGTTGTGCAAGGTACAAGATGGGTGTCTATGGATGGAGGAGCCAATACCCATCACTGATAGACTGATCCATAGGATCACGAGGCTTCCATATTCAGGGGAGAATCCAACTATGATGTTTGGTGGAAAGGCGGGCGAGCTGGCCCTCGCGGAGGCCATGAAGAAGAAGTTCGGATTAGTAAAGAAGTCGCACAGCTATGCGATTGCAAGTATTTCTGACCCTGCGATCAAAGTGGCCACACAGATCACAAACTCGCTACGGGGGTGCGCGAAGCCCACATAGAATTGGCAAAGGTTCAGTTGGAGCTAAACCTCCAAATTGCAGAACTGCAGCTAAGGGCCCAGCCTTCGACTCCACGAGAAGTCAAAGAGCAGCATACGACTACTATAACAGAGGAAATAGCGGAAGTAGACAGTGTAGTGGCGGACTGCACAATGCATTTTGAACAATCGTTCGAAGTACTAACCAGCCTACAAGAAGATCCTATTGTGCAGAGGTTGGGAATAGAGGTGTGCGAGCTGCAACAACGCTACGATGAGGTAAAAGGAACAACACGTACTATTTCCCTCACAAAAAGACTCGCGATGCTATAGGAGGCCAAGGCATTAAAGGAGCAGGTAGATGCAGCTTAGCACAAGGAGGTAGTGCTGAAGGCGTGCTTGAATCCTTGGTTGGACAAGGCCTACTTGATCACGGCCTCCATTGAAGACAAGCTGGCTAGTCTGCAGGAGACTCAGTAGAAGCTTCAGGTTGACAGTGTAGGGCCAACAATGGAGCAGTTGGTCAAGGAAATAAATAGGCGGCTGTGCAGTGTACCGCCGGGGT
The DNA here is from genome assembly GCA_031772625.1 of Pinus tabuliformis. Classification (NCBI taxonomy): domain Eukaryota; kingdom Viridiplantae; phylum Streptophyta; class Pinopsida; order Pinales; family Pinaceae; genus Pinus; species Pinus tabuliformis. Next base: position 967,191,413 of record CM062806.1, on the reverse strand, counting down.
AGCAGTCGTATAGGTCGAGCTGGGGGGTCTTTGCGCCAAGATCTCTGTGCCTGTAGAGTGCCTCGAGGGCAAGTCACTATGTTTTTGTTGGAGACTTGTTGGGAATGGGTTCCCCCAAGAGCCAATTTTGGGGCTAAAAGCCCATGTTTTGGGGCAGAAGGCCCAAATTTTGTAATAAGATGTAAAGTCTCCACATTTTGTGGTTGCGAAGCGTGAAGATGTCAAAGGGTTGTCCGCCCTTGTTTTGTAAAGTCTCATGTCGGCTATAAAGATCTACCCATGGTCCATGGACCATGGGATTGTATAAAAAGGGAGTCTTAGAAGAGTCTAAGAAAATAATAGTAGTAGTAGAAGAAGAGTTTTGGGTAAGAAGTTCTAAGTGTTCTCGGGTCTTAGCGTAGGTAGAGGGTCTGCAGCTGAGTGCGCAGAGGCCTAGGGTGGAAGTCCGTAGCTGAGTGCTTAGACCCCTTTAGTTGTGTGCGCAGGGTGGATAGAGTCTGTACTGAACTTGAGATATCAATAAAGAGAAGTATTATGCAAACAACTATGTATTTTGTCTCTGTTTAATGCATCTGATTATATTATGATATGATCAGGGCTTACATTACAATGCTTATATATGTTAATTGAACGCAAGCAAGAATAAAGGATTACGCGAAGGTAATTATAAATGTGTGGTATATTGGGTAACACTTAAGATAACTTGGGAACTTATACAGTGACGTATTCATAGAGGTGCGTAAGTGCCCGGACCTTGGGTTAGGGCTACGCGAAGATCAGTTGGGTACCTTCGTGGAGGTATTGAACGACGGAAGAGAAGGAACATCGATAAGCCCTAAAGGCTTATCGATCTGTGCGAAGGCAAGATCAGGAAGTATAGATTGACATCATGACCATCTCAGGGTGCAGAAACCTGGTTCCTGCATTCCCCCATACTACTTCGAGTGAGACTTCGGTTCATGCTCCGCAGGCTAATGCCGAAAGGGCTAGTAGTGTAGGGATTTGCTTGGCTGACTAACACTGAACCTGGGTCAGGGCCCATCAAGCCAACATTAGGCCTCAGCTAATGTGCGAAGTCACAACTTAAGTTATAAGTATAAATATATTTAATGCATTGATGCTTTGATTGAGCATGTGTAGGTTGACTTTGCTAGTCATTGGACGAGTTTCAAATGACCTTTTAAGAACCTTAAGCTAAGACTAACCTAAGATAATGATATTCCTTATTGTGGCTATCCTATGACCTAGTTTATGGCCTAAGAGCCTTAAGCATAAGGACTAGATGTAGGATGTGCATACTTTATTACACTAATGGATGCATATTGCATGTAAGTGTTAACATTAGTTATCCAAATTATGGTAGTGGAAATTGAGGAGACACACTTAATGTGGTATTATATGTATTTTGTAGATAAAGTTGGGAAACTTGGAAAGCCTTGGGTATATGGCACCAAAAGAAACTTGTGAATATTATTATTTGGCATGTTATTTTTCATCAAGGCATGTCGCAACTCTCTGATCCATGGATAATGATTGTAATATGTTAAATTGGAAAATTGAAAGGCCTCGCTCTTTTTCCTATAAATTATAGAGGCCAACACCTATATGGGAGGATTCTTGGTTTTTAAATGTTATGTTGATGATATTGTGTAAGTTTTAAACATCATACAATAATGCAATGCATACATAGTTTCTTAACAAACATAGAATTAAAACAATTGCAATTAACACAAAGATTTACCCTGGAAACCCGAATTGGGAAAACCAACTAACTATTTTGAGTCACACCTCTAATTTTTAATTATCAATCAAATTACTTGTTTACAATAAAATATATACGATCCTGCAACATCTAGAACACCTAATCAATTAGTCCGGATTAAATTACAACCATAATTACTTAATCAAAATTACAAAACTATGGGATAAATCACAATGTGCCATAAAATTGCTAAAAGTTAAAGCCATGTGCCGAAAACCACCAAAAGTAGATGCAAAAAAGCTACTTGATACACACACACATATTCCAAGGAGAAATTGTCCCCATTATGAACCCCTTTGACAAGGGGGTCCATCACTCCCAACCCTTGGGACCCTCCCTCCCCACTCCCCCCCTCAACTGCACCCAACATATATAAATCACACGTGGGGCTAGTCGTGCAAGGAAAATAACACATACCCAATATATTTCTATTAATATTGAATTGTGAGAGATAAGCCTTTGTGAAAGGGGTGGGCTAGATTTGAGGTGTTTTTATTGCATGGTGATTATTGTGATTCTGTCAATAAAACTATTGGAAATTTGTGGCTAGTACTTCCTTTAGCTTGAGGGAGATGACCTTGGAGTCAAGGGGTGCCAATCCAGATGCCCTTATCTTTGAAACCTCTTTTAAACCTTAAGAGTTAGGGCTTATTGGTTTTTAGTTGTTTTGATACTAACTTAGTATTGCTTATTCAAATTTATTGTGGCATGTGAATGGTGAAGACTCTTTCCTCAAAATGATGTGGTGCTTCTTGAGAAATAGATACATTTGATGGGGAGAAAATGGAGAATTCTAGCCTTATCATGGTTTTGGATTTGGAGCATAAGTGGGGATTGTTTCCTCAAGGACGTCTACAATGCATTGTGGCGATAAGTAAGTGATTTTCTTCCTCATTTCTTTATGTTTTTCTTTAAAAGAAAAATAATAAAGTGAATCTAGATAGATGATATGCTATATCTTTTGTTAGTTAGTATAAATGTTTTGAGTTTAATCTTTCATGCCTTACAATTCTTCTTTCTTCTAATTTATATCATTTCCAAATTATGTGAGTGTGGTGGGAGGATTGTAAACATTGTGGAACCATAGTTGTTTTTATAATATGACCACCATCTCACATGCATGTTCTCTCGAGGATTCAATAGTCATTCCTTTAATGTTGAGTTCAGTAAATATTCTCATACATTTGCCACTAGGATTGATTGTGGCACGTTAGGGCTTATTGGTTTTGGTTGTTTTGATATTAACTTAGTATTGCCTATTCAGATTGATTGTGGTATGCGAGTGGCGAAGACTCATTCCTCAAAATTATGTGGTGCTTCTTGAGCAATAGATACATTCAATGGGAAGAAACATGGAGCATTATAGCCTTATCATGGTTTTGGTTTTGGATTGAAGACTTTGGGTTTGGAGCATAAGTGGGGATTTTTTTCCTCGGGTACATCTACAATGCGTTGTGGAGATAGGTAAGTGATTTTGTTCCTCATTTCTTTATGTTTTTATTTGAAAGAAAAATAAAAAGTGAATCTAGATAGATGATATGCTATATCTTTTGTCAGTTAGTATAAATGTTTTGACTTTAATATTTCACACCTTACAATTCTTCTTTCTCCTAATTTCTATCATTTACCAATTATGTGAGTGTTATGGGTGGATTCTAAACATATGGAATCATGGTTGTTTTTATAATATGGCAACCATCTCACATGCATGTTCTCTCAGGGATTCAATAACCACTCCTTTAATGTTGAGTTCAGTAAATTTCTCATCCATTTGCCATTAACATGTTTTTGTCATGTTGTTACAGGAGAATAAGTAAATGGATGAAAAAGAATGAGTTATTATATTTGACATGTAGTTAGTGATGTATAATATTTTATGTCCTTTCACTTTGAGAATAAATAATTTCTTCTCTTATTTGCATTCACTGATCTCAAAGACTATGAAATGTACTATTTTCACAAGTGATCTCTTGTTATTGTGAGGATACCTGACAGGACAATTGATGAGATAATGCATTACTGGAACAATCACTTGAAGAAGAAACTTTGTAACATTAGTTTGGATATGCAAACACACAGATCATTATTCAGTACTACAACTAGAAGTACTAACCTTCGAGAGATGATTAAGGTTCATGCATGACTAGTCTAAGTAGGAAGCATGAAGGGAACAAATTCCAATGGTAACCATTTATATAGATCATCATGCGACTTCAGTGGTATTGATAATAAAAAATTACTCCCTTGAGCCATGGAAGAGGAATCTATGTTATTTATGGATGAATGCTATGAGAGATGTAATCCAGGTTTGTTAAAACAATGAAGATATGCATTTCTTTTTTCATTTTCAAATAAAAAAATCAAATAAATGGATACTCAAATAATTTGATGTATGTGGATGATAGGTATATTTTTTTTATATGTTAGCATATCTTAGATGATTTCATTTATTTCATGCTTGATGTTATATGTGTTGCAATGTAACACATATAATGAGTGATAATAATGAAGATTTAGTAAACCTCCCTCCCTCATTAATCACAAAATATCCTTCCCTCATTCATTCCATGCGCCTGATGCCTATGTTATATAATATTCTATCCCTCCCCCACTTAACTTTTATACTTATATGTTGCATTCAACTAGATTGTATTACATCATCTTCCTTTTGGTATTGATAATCAACATCATAACATCGCCTTGGGCTATAAAAGATAAATGAAAAACATTGTTGGGATAATCATATTCTCGATCACTAGAATTTTTCTCAGAAATACTATAGGATGATCGTTAAGTGTGATTCGTGATTATATATTCTTGCAGTATATGTATGATTAATAATACATTGAACTTTTTTGACAAAACATGGTATTTCCACACAAGATGAACAACCTATGCAATTGCTTACACAAATAGATCAAATATGAATACATCAGTGCTTTACATGGTTAAAATCACAAAGAGGGAAATGTTACATGGCCCCACCAAACGTAGAGGCAACATATTCATGCAAAATAAAGATATTGTACATAACAGTTTCTCAGAATTGATCTTCAAAAAATGACCATCCATCTAAGCAAGAGTTGTGCGATGAATCAATATATTTGTTAGTATTAGTGATAATATAAACCATTCGATAACTTTATGTCTAGAACATATCGATCATCATAACTACAAATGTATACTAGTGCACACTAAAGAAACACACTTTACCTAACGACACATTAGACCAAGTTGATCTTAACTAATTCTGAATTGTCTAAATATTCCATCACCCCTCTTAAGAATGACCTGGGATATGATTGAAGAGTTTACAATGGTAACACAATAGGAGAAGGAAAGAGACATTAGAGCCTATCCCCTCTTAATATCAACTCCCTAACAAAGATCAAAGTTTTGAAAACTTTACTTTTGTAACAAAAGTTTGAAAATATCTATAACATGATCATTTATTAGGCAAAAAATCACTCTGATAGCATGATTCTGAATGAGCTTTATGATCAAGTGCATGCGCATCTTAATGTGCCTGCGACATTGATGTTGAAATGGATCTTTGGTGAGTTTTATGGCACTTTGATTGTCACATCAATGGGTGGTCGTATGCTAATACTAGAATCCAAACTATGAAAGAATCTATAGAAGCTACAAGGATTCTTACTTGTAATAATCATTTTTTAGTACTTTGCTTTTGTTGAAGAGAGAGAAAGAGTCCATTGCTTCATACAAGATCAAGTGGCTTGTCTAGAACCAAAAATATAACTTGCAGTAGACTTGCAATCATCATGGGTTCCAACCTAATTGAAATCGAAGAGCCAACAAACAAGTTGTACAAGGAGAGCACCTTGTGGTGGAGGTTTTTATGTAATTTTTCCCCGCCAAAATTATCCATTCTTTATTTTATAGTGGAGGTTGCCAGTATAAGTGGACAACTAGAGGTTTTTTTGCAAGTTGTTTTTATTAAGGCGCCTAAACTGTAAGCATGCTACACTTATACCACATGGAAAAACAATGATTGTTGTTAGTATTATTTTATTTTACATAAATTGGGAAATTTATTATATTAGAAAAGTCTGTGAACGAAGTTAATAGAGATAGTTACATCATGCTGCCTAGTAGAGGGGGAATTCAAACCCCAACATGTTTGTTGTCCCCCCTTACATTTTGCCAAAATAATCTCATATTTATGATGATATCACCATATCCCATGTAGATTTTTCTATTGCTAATTAGACAAGAAATTTTTTTGCCACTCATAATTACTTCCAATGATATATGTTATTAATTGAGCACACCCTAGAACATTATTAAGCAATTACACTCATAAAATTCAACTGTAAATGCAACAAAAGTAATAAATATCACAATAGAATAGACATGCATAACGGACACCAAAATTTTTCCTTGGGAAACTTAAACCGGGTAGAAAACCCAACAATCATTTTTAGGAGAAATTGTCCAGTTCATCAAAAGTACAATATGATATTTTAAGTCCAAATTTTTCGACCCAAACCAAAATTACAACACTAGTTAAAACTGGTCAAACAAGCCGAAACTCTACCTTCTACAACAACATATTAGCTCGATCGAATTGTACGAAAATGCTCAGTCAATTAGTCAAATAATGTGGTCGACAAGTGCAAGGTCAAACTCAATGAACTGCAGGTAAAACATATCACAAAGTAGCTCAGTCAACGTAAATCAAACAAACCACAAAAACTCGGTCAAACTGTGGTTAAACAGGTCTCAGAAATTCTCGGTCAACGTTGGTCAAACTTTGGCTGCGTCAAAAAATTTTGCTCTTTAGAAACTTTGGCCTCTTCCTCATAATGATTTCCATGTGTGAGAGAGAAAACATGTTAGTGATGAGTGTGTGCAAGTGAAGAGGTCGAATGCCTATATATTGTTCATGAGGTGCCCAAGGGATAGGTCTCCTTGTTGGGTCGACCTGCACTTTTGGGGCCGACTTGAACAAATTAAACTAAATTTTCATTTTATTTCATGAGAAAACTTGTGTAGTTGGGGAATACCTACCAAATATACCCAAAAATCAACACCCCCTTTTAGCTAGGGAGCTATTCAACTCGGCTTACTCAAATTTCCAGTTTGCTGAAAATTTCTCCATCCCAAGAAAATATTGAGTGAGCCTATTATGTTAATGTATCCATCCACTTCATATTCTATTTTATAACCTTGTGGAGAGCATCCTTCATCAACATCATGCAAAGGATTTAGTCACCTACTAGCCAACTACCCTTTGGTGATATGGTCAATTACCCCATGGCTCGGGTAAAAAAAATAAAACTAGTCCTGGGTCACCAACTAACTAAGTCGTGACTTGGAACCAGGTCAATTCTCCCCATCTAGTGGTGAAACTATGGGCCCATTTACCATTCACCCATGTTGTCACATGGCACTTAAATGGTAAAAATACTTGCTTGATGTTTTGAGGCACTCACTCTACCCACTAGCCAAGTAACCCTTGGGAATATGGTTAGAACCTTTTGTCCTTGACTAAGGGAGAATGTTTGTCTTGATCATACAACATCAACTCTCCCTCTCAATGGGGGAGGCATTCTCAACCACTCTAAGCTTGTCCCTGAAGTGTACAAACTTCATCTGGGACATAGGCTTTGTGAGAATGTCAACAACCTGCTCATATGTAGAAATGTATTGGAGCCTCACTCCTCCCTTTTGTACCATGTATCAGATGTAGTGGTGCTTGATCTCAATGTACTTTGAACAGTCATGGAAAACTGGATTTTCTAAGAGATTCACACAACTTTGATTGTCACAATGTATCACAATCATCTCTAGCTCTTGATCAAACAGTCTCGTGAGCATCTTCTGAAGCCACACAACTTCACAGCTCGTCAGACTAGCTGCAATAGACTTAGCCTCTATAGTTTTGAGTATGATAAATATATTCTTCCTGCTCATCTAAGATATCATAATAAAACCCAAAGTAAAGAAAGATCTTGACATGATCTTCATGTCTTTGGCACTTCCTGCCCAATTAAAGTACATTTATCCCTATAGCTATACGTCACTCTTTGAGACATATCTCAAACAACTAACTGTACCACACTGATATCTCAACACATGCTTTGTTGCAATCCAATGTACATGCATTGGTTCCACCATGAAATGGATCAAAATGTTCACTGCAAATAAAATACCGGGTCTGGTATTAATTAGACACATCAAGGATCTGATCAATCGTCGATACATAGAGGGATCCAACAAATTTGAGTCAGAGTCTCTCAACTTCTTTAGATTGGTCACCATGGGAGTGGCAATGGACTTGCAGTCCATCAACCCAAATATTTGAAGGATTGTAGTAATATGATTCCCTTGACCAAGGAAGATCTCGCCCAACTTTTTCCACACTTCTATTCCCACGTAGTGATGCATCAACCTACATCCTTCATCTCGAACTTAGAGGTAAACTCCCTCTTACACCGATCGATGAGATTTTTTGCTCTTGTAAAAAACGAGTCATCAACATATAACAACAAGATCACATAGTGACCTTTAACAACCTTGTAGTAAATATTGGGGTCAAATTCACTCTTGGTAAAAACAATACTCATAAGGTATATATCAATCTGATAAAACCAAGCCCAAGGTGCATGCTTGAGTCCATTCAAAGTATTTTTCAGTCTACAAACATGAGACTCCTTCTCATGTACCTAAAAGTCTTGATGTTGATCTACATAAATTTCTTCCTCAATCACTCTATTGAGGAAAGCCTCTCCCCATAGGAACATGCGCAAATATTGATCATGAATCATTGCCTTTGTAGCCTCCACAATGGATCTGTTCTTCGTTTCAACTACCCCATTTTGTTGAGCATTGTAAGGAACTATAAACTCCCTCTTAATCCCTATTTCCTTGTAGAAGGTAATGTTTTGCTTGGAAATATACTCTCCTCCATTATTTGACCTCAGAACCTTGATCTTCTTTTTTTTCAAGTTCTCTACCTAAGCCTTGAACTCTTGGAACCTGTCGAGGACATCATCCTTGGTCTTCATGAAATAGTGATGAGCCCCAATTTTTGGTACAATTTGGGCTCATTTGGCCTACTTGCTTTGCTCAAACCATTCATTTTTTATTGCTTATGCATTCATTTCTTGGTTTATTCGTGTTGTTTGTAGGAAGAAGGGTAGGCATTCTATCTACGTGACTAATACATGATGATTTCAGGTTTTTGGCATTAAAAGGGAGCAAAGACCACGAGAAAGGAGACAAGGAGACAATAAGGTGGCACTGCTGGTTTTTAGGAGAGGATGTCCACAGTCTTGGGGACCTTCCTCGTGATTCCCACCATAGCTCCGAGCTCCAATCCATCTCCCCACCGAGCTTAGAGGCAGCCAACTGTTCTACAGGAACAGCAGTTATAACTGTTCTACAGGATCAGCAGTTTAACCTTCAGTTGGACAGCCGAGCTCCACAAATCAAGGACACCTGTTGGATGATCATTTTGCATAAATACTGAGGCCGTAGCCTTGGATAGAAGCTTTTTGAACTTTTGCATTGCTCTTGTAATTGGGAAGTACGAGCTACAGCTCGGTGTTTGTTCCTTTTGTAAGCCAGTTTTGGCATGACATCTGATTTTTGGTTATGAATAAAGGCAGGCAGATTTTGATCTCATTCTGAGTTTCTAAGGGAGCTATAGCTCTCAGGTTAGGGCCCAACCTGAGAACAATAGATCTCCTCGGTGTTGTAATGTTGTTTGCATTTCGTTCCAGCACTTTGAGTTCTTACTTTAACATGCAATTCGAATTTACAGTCTGTTAATTTAGTCTTTTTCATGAGATTGAATAAGATTAGTTTATGGTGAATTTGTTTCCAGTTGCTTAGGTTAGAAGAGGATAACTATAATTCATTGGAGCTCCAGAAAAAGGTTGTTAGAGCTCACTGCCAACTCTGCTTAGGGATTGGGGTGCAGTCCATAACCAACCACCAAAAAGAAACGCAGTTCTTCTCACTTCCATGCAAGCTGCAACATAGACATTTTCGTTGAAGATCCATCCATGCACTTTTGATATTGAACCATACTTCTACATTCCACTTCCATGCACGAGTTTCTTCTCTTGGTTTTACATTGCTGTTCATAGGTTTAATGGCACAGGTATCATAGGTTAATGAATTCTCGTTGTTGGTGCAAGACATAAGTCATTTGTTTCATTTACGCTGCTCCATATCATTCCACTTCCTTCTTCTTCTTCTTGATCTCTCCTCAATCCACCTACTCGGCCTCTGTCCAGCTCGTTTACCCTCCAATTCATCCATTGCCACGTAGCTTCATCTTTTTGACCTTTTGTTGAGCCCATCCTTCCAGCCATCAACCCACTGCATGCACTCTTCCTCCACCTGATTTCTCTGCTCCTGAGCCATCACCAGTTCCATCTCCATCTCACCTATCCTCCCACACCACTCCAACACTTCACCATCTCCCAAAACTTCCACGGTCAAACATCCTGTAGAATTGCATAGACTTCCTGTAGAAATCCCTGAGTTTCCTGTAGGATCCCCTGCAGACTTCCTGTAGAAGCCTGCAAACTCGGTTGCTGAGCATCCGAACGTGGTAGACTTCTGTGGACTGATGCTAGAGACCCTCTGGGACCTCCCCTAGCCATCCTGACCTTGCCCATGCTTTCCTTCCATTCCAACCGCTCCTGCACAACCAAACCCTAATCAAACGCATCATCACAATAAATCGAACCACTTAATGAAAAAATACAAAAACATGTCTTTTCAGATGCAAGTAGCTTAGATGCATGTATTTCAGTTCACTGCAAGTAATGGCATTATTGGTAGTGGTTTCATTCACAGTTTTGCATAGTTAGGGTCTAGCAAGTCAAATTAGGGTTTACTAGGGTTTTCATGCTTTGTTGGCTTTCAGTTTCTTTCTGCAAATAGACTAGTCTCCTTTGAGTTAGCTTCCATCCATCATTCATAAAGCTTCTTCTGTGAGCATATAGAAGTTGGCTTGAGCCCTAGCGGACTTGTGCCAGCTGACCAAGTGACAGCTGCGACAAGAGCTAGTACTTGTGCATACAGCACCGTCGCTTCCAAGTTTGTACGAACTACTAGGTTGATAAAATTAGAGATAGGAAGCTCCAGGAGTTGTAGCATTATTGCTACAATACTGGAGCCCACCATATTTTTGGCGCCGTTTGGGGGAAGCGTCAGAGTATTAGTAATTGTTGCTTTTCTTCTACTTTCTTACTCTTGCCTTCTGCTAAGTAGTTTACTTCATTTCCATTCTGCAAAAGTAGCATAGACATTTCCTGCTTTCATAGATTAGCATTTCCTGCTTTCATAGATTAGCATTTCCTGTTTTCATAGATTATCATTTCCTGCTTTCATAGATTAGCATTTCCTTTCTGCAAGCGTAGACTAGCATTTCCATTCTTGCAATTTCATTTGAGCAAAGTAGATTAGTTCTTTCCTGCTTTCAGTTTAATTCTGCATCTTTCATAGTTAGTTGTAGATCAATCTGTCTCAGTTTTGCAGGTACCAAAAGAAAAGCAAAGAAAAAACAATCAAAAGAAAAAGAAAGTCTTTTCCATTTCATGCCTCGTAGGAACCGAGATAGATCAGGCAAATTCCTACCAAACACCCCCACCACATCACTGAGTCACCCTTCTCTCTTCTTTGGTGACAGTGACCCAGAAGAACCTATAGGTGAACATCCTGAGATATACAAAGATCCTATAGTAGAAGAAGAGTTAGAGACCACTCCATCTGAAGCTATGGCTGACAATAGAAGAGAAGATGAGAGAATAGAAGGTGCCTTCCCCATCCGAGAGACCAATGGAGAGATGAAAATGAAGAACATTAGCCCCTCCGCCTTACCTCACTTCCATGGGCTGACCACTGAAGATCCGGATACCTTCCTGTTTGAGTTTGCTGTCCTTTGTAGAACCTATGACTATACTGAAGATGAGCAAAAGTTGAAACTTTTCCCTTCCACTCTTAAGGATGCAGCATTACGCTGGTTCATGGGCTTACCTGGGAATAGTATCACCACTTGGGCTCAGATGCAGCAAGCTTTCAATACCAAGTACCGGGATTACTGTAGGTCCAAGGAAACAAAGGGGGAAATCTTTCGGATGACCATGGGAAATGATGAGTCCTTAGAGGATTATGAGGAGAGGTTCCAACTAAGCTATAAGCGGGCCAGGTGCACACTTGACCCTGAATCCCTCAAGTTGGTCCTGCTCCGAGGAGTCCCTGAAGACCTCTTAGATACCCTTCACATGTTAGCTGGGGGGGACATTTACCAACTGCCTTATGAGGACATCAAGACTGTGTTTAGAAACCACTCCAGAGCAGCTCGGAAACGAGGTAGAGGAAACCACCTCTCAACTAGTGTCCCTTTCTCCAAACATGAGCTTGCAAATCAATTAGAAGATCTTAAGAGTGAGGTGAGACAAACCATTGCCATGCAGCTTGACACATTCAGGATTCAGCAAAAGAAAGAAGAAGCTGAGAGAGCCTTGGCTGTCTTCTGCCCTAGGTGCACAAGGAGACACCCTAAGAACGAATGTCCATTGCATTCGGTTGAAGTGTGTTTCGTTTGTGAGGAGGACCATCCCACAAATCAGTGTCCAACCTTACCTGGGTTTAAAGCCATGTACCAAGGGGCAGAAGCTCCCACTGAACCTCTCTATTACCTCAACCAAAGGAGGCCACAAGGATCTAGACCTTATCAGCAGGGGATGCAAGGGGCATCTCAAGCTTATTACAGCCCCAACCAATCGACTCCTATGCCTTCCTGGGGTCCCCCTGCTCATCCTTCATGGTCCATGCCTCCTCCATGGTCTTATCCACCTCAGTACCCCACTCAACCTACTTCTCATTCATATCACTCACATGCCCAGCCACAGCCTCAATGGAATGCACCTCAGTCGGGGTGGAGGCCCCAATACAACACTCCTCCTGCCATCTTGCCTCCACCACCAGTTCAACCTCAGCCATTACCTCCTGCTCCTCCAAGGCAACCTCAAATGCCTGCTCAACCGAACCCGAACCCCAACAATAGACAGGCCCAGCAGGTATACACTGGGGAAACCTCATGCCCTACCTATGCTGTGGAGATCCAGGAGATCAATCTTCGATCTGGAAAGACTCTACCAGATCGCCAACCTCCTCCCCCAGAGGATGAGGAAGATAAACAGGAAAGTGAACCAAAGGCTATTCCACCCTTTCCTGAGAGACTAACAGCCACCACACAACCCAACCCAGAGGAGGATGAGCTTCTGGGTGAGCTCAAGCAGTTGTGTGTAAAAATACCACTTCTCCAAGCCATCAAGGATGTGCCAATATACAACAAACTGGTTAAGGAGAAGTGTTTCAAACACCCAGGCAGACGGAAGAAAGATGCTTCAACTATCAATGTCATAGGACAACTGTCTGACCTTATGTTAGGACAAGTCATCTGCCCAAAGTACCTAGATCCTGGAAGTCCTGTAGTAGATGTTCACATCAATGGCACCATTATACCTCACACCTTGATTGATCTGGGGGCTGCCATTAATGTGATGACCAGGGATACCATGCTTAAGCTTAATCTTCAGGGTTCCTTGAGGAAGACCTCGACAGTACTGCAATTAGCAGATCGCTCCACCGTGACTCCCGAAGGGATTGTGGAGGATGTCTTGGTCTCTATTGACTCTTGGGAATACCCTGCAGACTTCCTGGTTCTGCAACCAAAGGCCAAGCTTACTGGATATCCTCTCATTTTGGGAAGGCCTTGGTTAGCTACTGCAGATGCTTACATAAGTTGTCGTGCAGGAAACATGACCATCAAAAATGGTCCCATGTCCAAGCAGCTAGTCCTATACCCTCCTGCCCAACCCTCCTTAGAGCATGACTTACCACTCTGGTTGGAAGAAGGAGAGGAAGACGAGGTGTACTCAGCACCTCTGTGCACCTTAGATACCACTAGAAGAGACCCCCCAACCGAGGATGACTTGATCGAGACCTTGATCCAGAATCCACCTTCCAGTGCACTACCCTTAGAGAAATTGGTGGAGGATGCCCAAGCCAGCACCTTAGTGGATCTTTGTACAACCAACCCTGTTACTCCCAGAGTCAAGAATGTGGAGTTCGGCCCTGAGAAAGCATTGAAGATCAGCTCCTCCCTATCTCCTTCCCAGGAAAAGGAGCTGTGTAGTCTGTTGGCCAACCACCTAGATGCTTTTGCTTGGAGCTATAAGGAAATGAAAGGAGTCCATCCTTCGGTCTGTACCCATCATATATACATCAAAGAGGATTGTAAACCGGTTAGGCAACCTCAGAGGAGAATGAATCCAGCCCTTAAGGACATTGTCAAGGAAGAATTGCAAAAACTGTTGGATGCCGGGTTCATCTACCCCATCTCAGATAGTGAATGGGTGTCCCCTCTAGTGTTGGTTCCCAAGAAAAATGGGAAATGGAGAATCTGTGTGGACTACCGAGAACTGAACAAAGCTACCAAGAAGGACCATTTCCCTCTACCTTTCATAGATCAAGTGTTGGATGGACTGGCAGGAAAGAAGTTCTTCTCTTTCCTGGATGGGTTTAGCGGGTACAACCAAATCCAAATCAGCCCGGAAGACCAAGATAAGACCACCTTCACTTGTCCTTGGGGTACCTTTGCCTATCGAGTCCTTCCCTTTGGGCTATGCAATGCTCCTGCTACCTTTCAGAGAGCTGTCTTGAGCATCTTCTCGGAGCTGGTCCATGATGCAGTAGAAATCTATATGGATGACTTTACTCCTTATGGGGCCAACTTCCAGGAAGCATTGTCCAACCTGGGAAAAGTCCTAACCAAATGCACCGAGATGAACTTGTCCCTTAGTCCTGAAAAATGTGAATTCCTAATGACTGAAGGGACCGTGCTAGGCCATACCATTTCTTGCCAAGGGTTGCAGGTGGATCCTAACAAAATTGCTCTCATCAAGAGGGTTCCACCTCCTCAAAAGGTAAGGGATGTCCGGAGTTTCTTGGGATTAGCAGGATACTACCGGAGATTCATTAAAGATTTCAGCAAGCTAGCCTCGCCATTGTTTGGCCTGTTGGCAAAAGATGTGGAGTTTAATTGGACTGACGATTGTCAGAGGGCTTTAAATGAATTGAAGGACAAGTTGGTGTCAGCCCCAATCCTGAGAGGTCCAAACTGGGCCCTACCTTTCCACATCCACACTGATGCCTCGAACAAAGCCATAGGTGCAGCTTTAGGACAAGTTGAGCAAAAACTTCCATATGCCATTTACTTTGTTAGCAAAAACTTGTCCAAAGCTGAGCTGAATTACACTGTAACCGAGAAAGAATTCTTGGCTGTGGTCCATGCACTGAACAAGTTCCGACATTATATTACTGGTTACCAGACCTTTGTACATACTGACCATGCTGCAATTAGATATTTAATGAATAAACCAGATGTGAATGCTCGTATTATTAGATGGTTACTTTTATTGCAGCAGTTTGATTTGACCATTGTTGACAAACCAGGTAGAGAAAATGTTGTTGCTGACTTTTTATCTAGATTGGATTTGTCTGCAGATGAGGATGGAACAGTGGATGACCAGATGCCCGATGAACATCTGTTTGCTATTTCAGTACTCTCTCCATGGTTTGCTGATATAGCAAACTATCTTGTTTCAGCACAGTTCCCTCCGCACCTATCTTCCAGAGAGAAGAGCAGAATCATCAGAAAAAGTGCCTCATTTACTTGGATCGGGGGCAATCTGTTCAAGCTTGGCCCCGATCAGATCTTAAGGCGTTGTGTAAGGGAGGAGGAAGTCTTTGATATCCTCCTCACTTGTCATGATGGGCCTTGTGGAGGACATTTTGCAGCAAAGAGAACTGCCTTCAAAATCCTGCAGGCAGGCTACTATTGGCCCACACTTCATCAAGATGTCAGAAGATATGTCAGTCAGTGTGACCAATGCCAAAGAATGGGGAAACCGACCCAAAGGGATGAGATGCCTCTCCAACCTCAAGTGACTCTTGAGCCATTTGAGAAGTGGGGCATGGACTTTGTGGGCCCAATCAACCCCTCTTCGAGGCAAAGGTCTTACATCATTGTGTGTACTGACTATTTGACAAAGTGGGCAGAGACCAAAGCAATCAAAGCAGCAACAGAAGAAAAGGTGGCCGAGTTCCTAAGAGAAAACATCTTCTATAAGTTTGGCTATCCAAGAGAGCTGGTCACCGATCAAGGGAGCCAGTTCACCTCCAACCTGGTTGAAGATCTACTAGCTCATCACAAGATCAAGCATAGGACTTCCACCCCTTATCACCCTCAAGCAAATGGGCAGGTGGAAGTCACCAATAGAGCATTAGAAGGGATCTTGACTAAGGTGGTGAGCAGCAGCAGAAAGGACTGGGCAGATCGCCTGGTTGAAGCCACATGGGCTTACAACACCACTTGGAAGACCACCACCGGCTTCACACCGTATGAGCTGGTCTATGGGAAGAAAGCTTTGTTGTCCATTGAGTTTGAATACAACACTTTGAGGATGGCAGCTCAGCTGGACCTAGATCTCAGCCATGCACAACAAGAAAGGCTACTGCAGCTGAATGGCCTGGATGAGCACCGAATGCAGGCCCTCCTTCACTCAGAAGTGGTTCAACTTCAGAGAAAGGTGTGGCATGACCAACATCTCCATGACAAGCAATTTCAGCCGGGAGATTGGGCTTTGTTGTATGACTCCAGATACAAAGATTTCAAGGGGAAGCTGAGAACCAGATGGCTAGGACCATATGCAGTGGAAAAATGCCATGACAATGGATCTGTCCTCATTCGAACCATTGATGAGGAAGCCATTCCCATGCTTGTCAATGGGCATCGATTGAAGATCTACAGGAGACCTCTCTCAAGACAAGAGTTCATCAAAACTATGGAGAAATCTGTATTGGTCATAGAGAAGGGTTCTGCCTCTGCTTTTGGCATACCCTGAAGGATATCAAAAAAAAAAAAAAAAAAAAAGAAAAAAATAATAATAATAAAGATCCTTGGGTGAAAACCTCTCTGAGGCGCCCAAGGCAGGTGGTAGGGGTGAAAACCTCATTGAGGCGCCCCTATTGTCTTTCAAAAAAAAAAAAAAAAAAAAAGGTTTGAAAAAGATCCTTGAGTGAAAACCTCTCTGAGGCGCTCAGGGCAGATGGCACGGGTGAAAACCTCTTTGAGGCGCCCCTGTTATCTTTCAAAAAAAAAAAGAAAAAAGAAGAAGAAAACAATAAGCAAAATATGGTAAAATTGCATGCAGGTTGCAGATGTTCTATGGAGGAGAGGAAGCCTTCAACTCAAAGCCAAGGGTCCTTATCATGCTGTCAAGGAACCTCACCAGCACCTCCTCCAAGGGTACCCATGTTTTTTCAAGGTATGTGCAATTTTATCATGGTTTGAATCCTCTACAGGAAGATGCAGTCTTTCTACAGGAAGGCGCAGATTTTCTACAGGAAAGTACAGACTTTCTACAGGAAGCTCTGTGTTCTACAGGAAACTTCCTGTAGAAGTTTGGGACGGCCCAGAATTCATCTTAAAAGGAGATTTAGCGACTATGGATTGGTTTGGATGCATGCAAGCCTCTGTTGGCACCCTTGCACATTGCTGTCACCTTGCTCCACCATCCTTGTCGACATGCAACCAAGTTCCCTGCACCAACAAAGCAGATCGATGAGTTCTCGCGGGAAAAGCCATTTTCAAAGTTAAACAAATGCTGGGATCTCATACCGCAGGCATCAAGAGCTCCGGGAACGTGATTGAAAGGCCAGATCCTCCGTCGTGCAGCATGCACCCAAGGAGGAAGAACTGTTACGAGACACCTCGCGGGAATCCTGTAACAGTTCAACCTGCTCGAGTGGATACCATTCACAGCACCGCCATCTGCAACGAAACGCGGGCGCATGCAACCAAAGCATCCACTCCATCGTTGGCAGCCTGTAACCACGAGCCTCCGGGTCTGTGTAAGTTGCATGCAGCAGGTAGATCCACTCACCATCGTCCAAGAACTGGAAAAATCGTGTGCAGCCACGCAGGTAAGTGTCTCAACCCTTCCTTCCATCAAATCGCATGAATTTTACTTTGAAATTGTTTGCATAGCGTAAAAGTGAATGGTTGAGCGGCCGTATGGCCAGTCGACTGGCCACGTCGGCTAGTTATGGTGTAATTGGATGTTTGGGTGGCGGCCACGACAAAGAGAATGAGCGGCACGCACGTGAGAACACTCCCGTCGGAAGCATGAGTTTAACAGGAAAAGGCGGCGGCAAATCTGTGGGAATGGATGCGGCAGCAAGTGAATACGCAGGCGAATGATGGATGACGTCGCCCAACGGTCCGGCGGGGACAGCTCACCCCCCGCGCCACGGATTGCGCCGATTCAAAATCTAATCGGCTAGATCATGCGCATGCATTTATCAACCACCACTTCAAACTCGGGTGGCTATTCTGATCTCCTCTGCACTTTGATACGCCGAGCTGTTGGCTACCAGAACGCCGGTGAAGCACACCTCGAGCGCGGGCCAACTACAGTCCTCCCCGAGAATTGCGCATTGCTCCTACAGGAACATAGTTTCTACAGGAACGCAGTTCTACAGGAACGCAGTCTCTACAGGAACGCAGTCTTCTACAGGGAAGCGGGTGCCTCACGGAAAAAAGGTGGCCAATTAAAGAGGTAACCCTGAACTCTTCATGCAACTGGTTAGTAAGAGTGGCAAGACCATCGTCCACAGTCTGGTCATAAAGATATTGGTGGAATTGTTGTTTGCTGTGCCTATGCTGTCGTTCTACAGGATGTCAGTATAAGTAGACTGTGTTGAATTTTGTGGATTATGTGCATGCTCTGTCTTAATAGACCAAATCTCTTTTGCATTTGCCACCTTTAATTAAAACAACCGTGTTCATCATGCCGGGTGGGTTTATAAGACGGGAACCCACTGATTCAACCAAATTAAGGGAAAACCCGGCAGTGGTAGAGCTCTTCACCAGAGCACAATGGATGCCTTTTTGTGATAAGCTGCAGGGTTACGATGATGAAGTGGCCGAAGAATTCTTGCAGGCTCTGAAGCCTAAATCCCAAACACTGGCCACAGTGAACTTCAGAGGTCTAAGCCTCAAGCTCACCCCGGAAAATATCAGTCGGATCACAGAACTTCCTATGGGTTTGCCGTGGGATAAGGAAGAAAGAAAGCTGAGCCAGCAGGCAAAGAAAGAATTCTTTCCACCTGAGGAAGAATTCTCGGAGGACAAAAATGGGGTGCAAAGAACGAGGCTGTTGCCACCATGGAATGAAGTCAGTTTGCAAATCATGAAATATATCACTTGTGAAGGCCGTTTCAGCATCGTGTATGCATATCACTTTCGGCTGCTCACTGAATTGAGGCACCGAATTGATCTTCCTGTAGAACAAAAACTGAGCATCCCTTATTACCTATTGCAGTCTTTAATGGAGTGTGCCACAAAGCTAAAAGAAGGCCTACCAGATCAGATAGCCCACCATGGGTTGATCAAGCTTCTTGTGGAGGATGCGTTGCATTCATATAAGGTTCCCCTCTCATGGGAATCCTTCTGGAATTTGACAAAAGATGGGGACATTAAAATGTTGATCGAAGAAACGGGTTCCTCCAGCAGTGAGGAACAAGAAGTAGTGGCCGAGGGACAGAGAGAAGAAGGCCAGAAGACCCCGACCACAGTGCAGAAGAAAGAACAAAGGAAGAAGCATGAGGAAAAGGAGGACAAAGAAAAAGGTGGCACACCTATCTTGTCAGCAAGAGAAAAGAGGATGAAGAGCAGAATGGACAAAGCTGAGGTGGTCCACGTCAGCCCAAGTACCTCAACAGCACCTGCAACCAAAGAAAAAAGAAAAACTCAGGCAGGCAAGCAAGCAGAGGTGGAGACACCTGTGTCTACAGGGAAGCAGAAACAAGCTTCTACAGGAAGCCCGAAAACAAAAATAAAGGCTTCTACAGGAAGCCCGAAGATCATTGAGAAGCAGGCTTCTACAGGAAGCCCAAAAACAAAGACAAAGGCTTCTACAGGAAGCCCGAAAATCATTAAGAAACAGGCTTCTACAGGAAGCCCGAAAACAGAGACAAAGGCTTCTACAGGAAGCCCGAAATTGCAGAAACAGGCTTCTACAGGAAGCCCCGAAAAGGTGAAACCCAAAGAGAAAAAGGTGGATATTCTGGCACGGGAGGCAGCAGCTGTATTAGCTGGCCTCAGCACGCCACCTAAGCCAAAAGAAAAGAGGAAGAGGGAGGCCCCTCTATACTTTAAAGCTCGAAGAAGTGTTAGGATAAAGACGGGCAAGCCACAGGCCCAATCCAGCAGCCCGATCGTCATCGAAGATACACCTGCTTCTCCCAAGGAAAAGTCACCCTCCAGGATCACAGTCACCTACGAGAAGGGGAGTCCAAAGAAAAATACGTGGCAAGAAAGGTTAGACCTGTTGACTGAAAAAACTCGGCTACAGGAAGCTGAAAATGTTCTACAGGATACTCTGGCCCAGCTACAGGAAACGGAAAAGAAGGAAGGAGAAGGACTCTCATCACCACCAAGGGAGGGTGAGGTAGAACCGCCTGAAGAGATAGAAAGAGAACATATACCAGAACCTAGCCCTTCACCTAATCTGAATTCATACTACACCTTTTTAGAGGCGGGCAAAATCATACCGCAGAAATTTACTGTGCCTCTATTTTTTGAACTAGAGAAAGAAAGAGTCCGTTCCCACACATGGATGCAGATCGCCAAATCAAAGGGTGTGGCGGACATAGGCCCTTTACAAGAGCAACTCAAGGAGGTCAGGAGTGAATTCACCATGGCTAAACATGTGGCTAATTGCCAACGTGTGCTTCTACAGGAAGAAAATCAGAAGCTAAGATTGCAGCTACAGGAACTAAGGGCAGGGGCAGGAACATCCTCCAAGGACATCACAAATGAACAACAAAGCAAAAAGGAGCTGACCACCAGTCTTGAAGGGCCAATGACACTTCTACAGGAAGCAGAGCAGCAAACAAAAATTGAAGTGCAAGCCCTAAAAGAACAGCTGCAACAAAAGGAAGCACAATTGGCCTGCATGGCCAGTTGGGCCATGGAGGCAATTCAGTGCAGACCACCTGCAAAATCCTATGGATTGTTCTTAAAAGATCAATGGCTGCAGTTCCAAATAAACACCTTGGCATAAAGAGGTATTTCACATATCCAAAACCCACAACAATTTTCTGAATTGTGCAGTACTAGTTCGTCTGAGGACAAAGCCAAATTAGCAGAGTTTTACCTCCACAATTTGGCTTTGCCTAATGAAGTCTCCTGGGATCCCAATATTGCCTTGGGTGATATGCAATTGATGGCGTTCGCCTCATGGTTAAACCATGAGGATCAGAGAGCAGCTGAAGCAAAAGCGGTCATGAACCGAGAAGTGAGCGAGCCACTGTTCATTCGACCAGAACTAGAGGATCCGGTGGCACTCATCTCAGCCCACCAACAGTTGGCTACGGATCCCACAGCTTCATTGAGATTTATGGACCAACAGGCCCAAGCCATAGCCCACTTTGAAGACATGGAAAGGTTGTTGGGAGAAAGTGCTGCCCAAGCATGTGCACGCAGATGGAATACCCTGGCACACAACTTGAAAATCAGAGAGTACCATACCCTCATTCGGATGAGGGAAGCTTTGGCAAGGGTTGAACTTTACAAGAAATCCATGCAAAGCCTCCAGGCCAGTTGGATTCGCCTTAAACTCAGCCCACCACTACTGCTGGGATTGACTGAAGGCAATACCGAGGAGGATGACAGTCAACAATGGGAAGAGGTGAACAGGAAAGCAGGGTTTCATATCCACAGAGAAGACACTACCACAGAGCCTTGGGATGCAAGGGAAGCCGTGAAAGCAATGAAGGATGAAGATTTGGACTAAGTTGCTCAAGGATGAGCAAATAGTTTAGCTGGGGGGTGATGATGAGCCCCAATTTTTGGTACAATTTGGGCTCATTTGGCCTACTTGCTTTGCTCAAACCATTCATTTTTTATTGCTTATGCATTCATTTCTTGGTTTATTCGTGTTGTTTGTAGGAAGAAGGGTAGGCATTCTATCTACGTGACTAATACATGATGATTTCAGGTTTTTGGCATTAAAAGGGAGCAAAGACCACGAGAAAGGAGACAAGGAGACAATAAGGTGGCACTGATGGTTTTTAGGAGAGGATGTCCACAGTCTTGGGGACCTTCCTCGTGATTCCCACCATAGCTCCGAGCTCCAATCCATCTCCCCACCGAGCTTAGAGGCAGCCAACTGTTCTACAGGAACAGCAGTTATAACTGTTCTACAGAATCAGCAGTTTAACCTTCAGTTGGACAGCCGAGCTCCACAAATCAAGGACACCTGTTGGATGATCATTTTGCATAAATACTGAGGCCGTAGCCTTGGATAGAAGCTTTTTGAACTTTTGTATTGCTCTTGTAATTGGGAAGTACGAGCTACAGCTCAGTGTTTGTTCCTTTTGTAAGCCAGTTTTGGCATGACATCTGATTTTTGGTTATGAATAAAGGTAGGCAGATTTTGATCTCATTCTGAGTTTCTAAGGGAGCTATAGCTCTCAGGTTAGGGCCCAACCTGAGAGCAATAGATCTCCTCGGTGTTGTAATGTTGTTTGCATTTCGTTCCAGCACTTTGAGTTCTTACTTTAACATGCAATTCGAATTTACAGTCTGTTAATTTAGTCTTTTTCATGAGATTGAATAAGATTAGTTTATGGGGAATTTGTTTCCAGTTGCTTAGGTTAGAAGAGGATAGCTATAATTCATTGGAGCTCCAGAAAAAGGTTGTTAGAGCTCACTGCCATCTCTGCTTAGGGATTGGGGTGCAGTCCATAACCAACCACCAAAAAGAAACGCAGTTCTTCTCACTTCCATGCAAGCTGCAACATAGACACTTTCGTTGAAGATCCATCCATGCACTTTTGATATTGAACCATGCTTCTACATTCCACTTCCATGCACGAGTTTCTTCTCTTGGTTTTACATTGTTGTTCATAGGTTTAATGGCACAGGTATCATAGGTTAATGAATTCTCGTTGTTGGTGCAAGACCTAAGTCATTTATTTCATTTACGCTGCTCCATATCATTCCACTTCCTTCTTCTTCTTCTGGATCTCTCCTCAATCCACCTACTCGGCCTCTGTCTAGCTCGTTTACCCTCCAATTCATCCATTGCCACGTAGCTTCATCTTTTTGACCTTTTGTTGAGCCCATCCTTCCAGCCATCAACCCACTGCATGCACTCTTCCTCCACCTGATTTATCTACTCCTGAGCCATCACCAGTTCCATCTCCATCTCACCTATCCTCCCACACCACTCCAACACTTCACCATCTCCCAAAACTTCCACGGTCAAACATCCTGTAGAATTGCATAGACTTCCTGTAGAAATCCCTGAGTTTCCTGTAGGATCCCCTACAGACTTCCTGTAGAAGCCTGCAAACTCGGCTGCTGAGCATCCGAACATGGTAGACTTCTGTGGACTGATGCTAGAGACCCTCTGGGACCTCCCCTAGCCATCCTGACCTTGCCCATGCTTTCCTTCCATTCCAACCGCTCCTGCACAACCAAACCCTAATCAAACGCATCATCACAATAAATCGAACCACTTAATGAAAAAATACAAAAACATGTCTTTTCAGATGCAAGTAGCTTAGATGCATGTATTTCAGTTCACTACAAGTAATGGCATTATTGGTAGTGGTTTCATTCACAATTTTGCATAGTTAGGGTCTAGCTAGTCAAATTAGGGTTTACTAGGGTTTTCATGCTTTGTTGGCTTTCAGTTTCTTTCTGCAAATAGACTAGTCTCCTTTGAGTTAGCTTCCGTCCATCATTCATAAAGCTTCTTCTGTGAGCATATAGAAGTTGGCTTGAGCCCTAGCGGACTTGTGCCAGCTGACCAAGTGACAGCTGCGACAAGAGCTAGTACTTGTGCATACAGCACCGTCGCTTCCAAGTTTGTACGAACTACCGGGTTGATAAAATTAGAGATAGGAAGCTCCAGGAGTTGTAGCATTATTGCTACAATACTGGAGCCCACCAAATAGATCCATGTTTCCTGGGAGAAATCATCAATGAATATCACATAGTACAAGAAACCACCCAAAGGTGTTACTGACATCGGTCCACATGCATATGACTGTATTTGATCCAAAATCCCCTTTAACCTACTATCACTACTCGAAAAAGATCCCTTGTTATTATTTCCAAGTGCACAACCCTTCAAAATTCCTTCATGCTCTACCTGGAGCTCTAGAAGACCTATAACCATCTTCTCAATGCTGGAAAAGCCTTGTAGTGTATGCGAGAAAAAATTTGAAGCCATAAATCACGTAGATTAGTATTATCATGTACTAATGATTGGGATAGCCATCTTAAGAGTCTGTGTAAGTCACCCTCTCGAACACCAATCACTTTTGCAGAACCTATGCTTGATCCCTTATTCCATACAATTACTTATCCATCAACAAATGCAAATCTATACCCTTTGTCTTCCAAGGATGAAGTAGAGTTCATATTCTTTTTCAAACATGGTCTGGAAATATGTTGACCCAACACCTTTTATTGCATACTTATTATTGTCACCAAGTTCCACTTTTTGTGTTGAGTTTATCTCCACCAATTCTATGAGATTGCGATGGTTACCTGGAATATGTGTGGAAGCACCACTTTCCATTAACCAAATGTCATTGTTATCTACAATAGTGTTTGTAAGGGAAAAAATAAAAAGTAATCCATATCATTTGAACTGTTATTATTGGATCTCTTATGATGTGGGTGCTCGTCATCATTAACGTTTGTTGTTGAATCCTATTGCTTTCCCTTCCCCTTATTATCATTCTTCCCTTCAGAGAACTTGATTTTAAAGTGACCAAACTTGTGATAGCCAAAACACTGAATCTTTGACATATCCTTCTTCTGCTTATCCCGAGCAGGAGTAAGCATTCTACATGTATTCCTTTTATCATAAGTCCAAAATTTATTATTCCTTTACCATTATTCATGTGAGGTGAAAATGCTTGGGATCCACCATCTTGAGGTCTCTGAATCTTTCCCTTTGACACTATCCTAGACTCCTCTTGATTACAAGATACCCATAGTTGATCAAACTTCGGAATTTATGTTCTACCATAAATGCTTAATACAAATGAATTACATGAATCTAGACACCCATTAAGGGTCATAGTCACAAGTTCTAATTCATTAATATTTTCTCTAATGGCCTTGAGCTGATCTCTCGACTAAGAGAACCTCATGAAGTAGGAGGCCATGATATTTGATGTAGACATCTAAATATCAAAAATTTGATTCCTCAAATTAATCTTCTATCCAATGTTGTTGTCTGCATACAACCCTACTAGGGCATCATATATTTGCTTTGAAGTATTCATCCCCACAACAAATGGAATCAAATGGCCTTTGATGGACTCAACAAGAATCATCTTGGCCTTAGTTTCCATTTTCTTGTGCTCGGCCTTTCCCTCATCATCCCAAGGTTCGGTCATATTTCCTTCCACATATTCCATGAAATCATTCTCTCCAAGAATGAGGTTGATTCTAGTCCTCAAAGACCTCAAATTTTTTTCACCTTCCATCCTATATTTAGGCTTGATAAAGGGAGCGATCTGGTCAAAGGTATGGTCACAGATCAGATTACAAAATAGGTGTCTTCAAGGGGTGATATTAACGGTCTTTCTTCACCAAAGCTCTGAAACCACGCTGGTTTTGTAGTGCTAATTCGACAAACACAATTTTGTGCAATTGATAATTATTTCCAATGATATATGTTATTACTTTATCACACCCCAAAACACCATTAAGAAATTACACTTAGAAAATTCTAATGTAAATGAAAAATAAATAGTAAAGATCAAAATAGAATAACCATTCACAGTAGACACCAAAATTTTACCCTGGGAAACCCAAACTAGAGAGAAGACCCAACAATCATTTCTAGGAGAAATTGTTCAATCCAACAAAATTACAATTTGGTATTTTTAAGTTAGACTTGATCAACCCATACCAAAATTACAACACTGGTCAAACCTAGTCAAATACAAAAATATTGGCCTTCTGCAACAACAAATAGGCTTAGTTAACTTGCCCAAAAATGCTTGGTCAAACTTCCCATAAATTCCCAATCAAATAGTCAAACAATGCATTCCACTCATGCGAGGTCAAACTAACTCAAACACAAGTCAAATAGATTGAAGAGTAGCTTGGTAAACAGAGGTCAAGCAAACCTTAGAAACTTGATCAAACAATGGTCAAACAAATCTCAAAAAGTCTTAGTCAACATTGGTGAAATGTTGGTCAAACTTCAGTTGTCTTAGAAAATTATGTTCATAAGAAACTTTGACCTCTTCCTTAGAATGCTTCTCACGTGTGAGAGAGAAAATATGTGAGTGATGAGTGTGTCCAAGTGAGGAGGTCAAATGCCTATATATAGTGTTCATGAGGTGACCAAGGGGCGTGTCTCCTTGTTAGGATGACCTGTACTTTTGGGTCCGAAAACTGAACATCGCATACCAAACTAGATAGACAAAACAAAGATCCTTTGGTGAAACATGACCTTCATACAAAACTAAAGAACCATAAAGAATAACTAACCTTCTATGATATATCAACATTAGCATGAACATGTTGTGTTCGTGGAGAGAGATAGAATTTCACAAGTGTTAAAGAATCTTTATGCATTACTTGCATTGGAACTGGATAATGAAAAACAATGGCACTAGGAGTAAGATCAAGTTCATTTTTTTTGAAAAGTTCCTTGACCTCTACTTCCAACACCGAGATTCTTCTTGCGTATACAACAAAATTGATATTACCAAGTCCCATTGTTGCCTCCATAACTTCTTCATTTCATTGACTTCTTGAATGGCATTGTCATTGATGCTAATGTTGTCCTTGAACACTCCTAGTAATTGTCTAGATTACATTAATTAAAGATCTAAATTGCAAAATACCCAAGACACCCCACACTTGTTGAATATTTTTTGAGGATGAAGATCAATGAATTCTCCTTCGTGACCACCATCAATTGATGCTCCACATCATGCCAATTCCAACCATATATGGCATGCCTTAGGACTCCCCATGGTTTGAGAGTTATATCAAGTTAAAGTTAATGCCCCCTTCATGTGGTCAATATCCCCATAAGCTAGATGATGTGGCAGCCTATCATTGGTTAATGATAACAAGGGATTTCATTAAAGAATTGAATGAAAATTCTTTATGGCTAAAATATAATTTTTGAAGGGGCTCTAAAACATTCAAATTAATTTGAAATATAATTCAACCTAAATTTAAGTATGTGTTTATGGATTCAAAAGATAAAATTTTAAATTTAATTTCAAATTTCTTTCCATCCTAATTGACTAAGTCTTCTCCATTAAGAACCCTCATCTTCTCTATATTTGGAGATCAATTTTCTCCACAAATGGCATGGAATTAACACTATATCTTTGGAGGTTATATGCAGAATAGGGTTGTAAAGCGAATCTGATGCAAGAAGTTGTTATGGGTTTGGATTATGGTTTAAAAAGGGATTTAGTTGGATTATCTTAAGGTGGAATTCACACTTAATAAAAGGTAAAGTTTTGGCCCAGTACATTGAAGAACATAGGAGCATAAATTGAAGTTGGAAGTCTTGTTAGGATTCTAAATTGCTATTTCTTTTAGGGTGTGGTTCCTATGGACCTTGAGTCCTTTTGCAGGTGTTTTGTTTAAGTGAAGAACTACTCTTTGAATACTACCTACCTCCTTTGAAGCACATCTGTGACACATTTGAGAAGGATTAGTATGTGCACAAATTAGGACTTACATCTGAGCATGTTTGTGGCTACCTATGGAATGGTTTCGACCCTGTAATAGGGAAAGCAATTTAGTACACAAATGTTAACAAACTTGTGACATATTTAATCCTTTTCGACACTCAATAAAGTCCCTCACATCCTCTTAAGAAGTTATTTGTCAATAATTCACAAGTCAGATTTCACATGCATTACAAGGTCTGGCCTGAACTTGGTTGTCTCCTAAAGTTTGATCTAAGTATAGGTTTGTGAAAATTTTGTGGTGACATGCTCTCTGCTTCCTCTCAGTCATATTGATACAATGTAAATTATGGTTCCCTAACCAAAGATTGATGAACTCTATTTTGAAGTGATACTCAAGGCATTAGTTGTGAACACAAATTCATTGTGTTAGCCTCTAGTTTCGTGGCAGCGCATTCCTTGGCATACATTTTAACAAAAATGTTCCAGATCTGTAAATTTTCTACTTGATTGATTCATGATTTATATTGAGCCTATATCTTCAAATCTTATCCAGTAAACTAGTGTATTGATCACCATAACATCAACAACAAAAGTTGTCACTACAAACAAATGATATGCTATTAATCTAAATTGTTAATGATCTAGTGCATAATTCTTTGTTCAAAAGTGTTTTGGATGGGTGATCTGAGTATGACCACAAACTTGAACTCGCTATACATCATGTATGTGTTTAAGGATTTGGAACACATCTCTGTGTACTTGTTCTGAATTGTGGAGACATTTGCATTATTTTAAACGAACTTGGATGAACCTTGCAATCATGGTAAGGATATGACAAAAAGTTTTGTTAATTGATGAAAATAAAGAGTAAAAGTTGTAATGCATTGTCATATATGTAAGCTACATGTTTAGGTTTCAGAACTTAATGGATATGTTGAGGTTTTTAGAGTTTATGATAGAAGTATGGGTACTATGAAAGACACAAATGTGCATTTGACCAGAGTTTATGCTGAATGTAAGGTTTACCTTGATGCTATTACCAAGGTATTATAGTGATGGACCATTCAGTGGTGAGCTAGTGTTTCAGGTTTTATGCCATTTGAAGTGCAGGGTTGATGCACTGTTAAATGTATCTCGGTAAGGTCTGTGTCATTAAGGTCGGAGTGTTGTTGAAAGTTATGAGAGTAAGGTTGTTGCTTAGGATCTGATACCATGGTTAACGAAGTGAAATAAATATGTTGGGGTTTGAAATATATATTGAACAAAGAATGTTGCTGAGCACATGTTGTTGAACTACTGTACATAATAATGAGCAGACTTGACTAAGGTTTTTTAACGGAAAGGCCTTTTATCCTACCACTATTGAGTAGATGATTTGATGTGTTTATTAAGCTATGTAATGGTAGAGAAGGTTACTCGCATAAGGCCTTAGGAGTTTATTTCTTATGTTTCAATATGTTTGATGCAGATGCCGATAATTATTGATACTCTTTTTTTTTTTAGAAATGTACAGGTAACTAGATTAGGTGATTCTCTTTCCTTGATAACTTCTTGTGATATATTTGTACTTATCTTGATTAAATTATTCTTTAACTTGATTATTATTGTGTTCTTATCATCAAACAACTAACAAGCAATAGAAATAATGAGACAAGAGGACACAAGATATAGGCTATTAACCAGGGCCAAAACTTCTCCTCTTGAGAGGAAAACCCACAAGAACTCTTCTATTCTTATAGAAATTCAATTGATGAATTCCAAGACCTATGACCCTTGACCAAGTCTACTCCATGACCAAGTCAACCTTCCTTGATTTTCACAGCTTCCAACAACATCGACAACTTCAACCTTCCAACAACTTCTCCAACAACTTCAACCCCCAGTGATAATTTCTGCAACTTCGACCTAGTAGATTTACAAATTTGACCTTGATGCAACTTCACAACTTCGACCTAAATGCAACTTCACAACTTTTACCTAGAAGCAACTTCACAACTTCATCCTAGAAGCAACTTCACAACTTCGACCTAGAAGCAGTTTCATAACTTCAATCTAGAAGCAACTTCATAGCTTCGACCTAGAATCAGCTTCATATCTTCGACCTTGAAACTTCACAACTTTGATGGAACTTAAAAATTTCAACCTAGCAGCATTAGAATTTTATCTTTCCGAGTAACTGTAGAAACCCTAACATGAGAGAGAGAGAGGCCCAAAGCTTGATCTTTCTCTTCTTCTTATTTTTCATCCCTTTTCCATCTTTTATCTCGAGGAGATCAAACTTGCTTGAGAGTTTTTTTTTATGAGGTCAAGTTCCTTCTTATATATAGGCTTTAGAGGGTACAAATTGCTATCTTTAGGTTGACTTGCTCCTTCATGTAGGCCGACTTGATCTTTGTGCCATGACGAGCTCTTGGAGGGTCTTTTGACTCTACTTTGACTCAAGTAAATTTTATTTACAATATGTAACATGCCAAAATGGGTCTTCAATACATGACAATGACTAAATTTACTTTATGACAAACCTAGAAGCACTCAATGGGTGCTTGACCTAAAAATAAATTTCCCTTGAGCATGAAACCCATGCCTCAAGATAACAATAGTAAAATTATTTTTCTTTTTACATCAAATACATAAAATCATGATTATATATGTCATTATGAAGAGCAAACCTAGTTACATATTTCAAATCTCCCTCTTAATTAGGGAGGTATTCATAATCCATACAAGGTAATTGGACATTCTCAATCTGAATAATTCTCATAAGAAGAGTTAGAATGGTAAGCCATATGTTTAGCATCATACCAACCAAAGTTTTCACACAATAAGGCCTTAACTAACAACTTTATCTCTCCACGACATCAAAGTACAATTATAGTGAGACGAATGAATGATAGACACAATCGTCATTGTCTCTCAAGGCACATACCCACCCGAGTGTTCACAGGGTATGTCCTTCTAGGACTATTCTTATCTTGGATTCCCAGTCCTGAAAGAATATCGGTTCTCTTCGACTGCTCTTATCTTGGATTCCCTCCCTCATCCTCAAAGAGTATCAGATGTCTGATGCTTTATCCAATCCTCCATTATTTCTTCATAGTATGAAGACAATAATGATGTGTCTATCTATCCTTCTCAATCAGGGAAGATATACCCATTCCTATAAAAACAATGTACGCAAGATTTCTCTTATCCAGTGACTTGTACAAGCTCCCTATTTAGTAGGGAGTTGTTTTCAATAACTTACTGTTCTTCAGTGGAGATCATGGTATCTCTAACTGCTTGAAGAGCTTCTCCTTTGGATGTCATGAATTTCATCTTCACCATTGTGGAGTCTTCATTTTTTTGGGACATCTTCTTAGGTCATTGACTATCCATCAGTTTCCTTCATGAACTATGCCAATCATGTTATCCTTTTGCACCAGGAAGTGATATTCTAACCCACATCTATCTTTTCTTCATACAACTACCTCTTCAAAGTCATGTTTCCTTTAGGATATTTCATCCAACCACATGAGTGCTATTTGTAGGTGACATTTACATTTCTCTTTCAGTAAACCTGTATCAATCCATCCAGATGTTGTTCAAAAATAAAAAATGAACATCAAATCAAGTTACCTTTTTTATGGCCTTTCATCATGACATCTTGCTTGCAATATCAACATCCTGCACATTCGTAATCACATCTCCAAGACTTTCAATTTCAAGGGTCTCTTTTTTATTTTATTTTTATAGACCTTATCAGGGTCTTAATGCCCTCTATATGGAGATGTCATGGTCAATTCTTCTAGTCATTGAATGTTGATTTCCTTTTCTACATGACTATAGTTTCACCTTTCATGATCTCTTCTTTCTTTCTTCACATATTTCTCCCTAGGAACTTCCTTCCATAGTTCCTTCATCTTTTTCAACCACCTCATATTCCATATGAGGACGTATTATGTTGATTTAATATAGTCAATATGTGAACTGTGCCCTCATGCATCTTTCCAAATGAGGAGATCCATTTTATTTGATCATGATCATGAGATAGAACATTTACCCATGAAAGCATATGACAACATGGCTCAATCAAATATATGCATACATACCTCTTTCCTTATTTTTGTCATCTAGGCTTCCTTCAACAATTTCCTTTCCTTGCTTGAAAGTTCTTCAATTATGTTGCATTCTTCTATCACCATGCCATATTCATCCTTATTAAACCATGAATCCCAAACAAGATGGAATTCTTACGAGACACTTGCTTCTCCCAAGAGAGATGAACCTTCTGATGAAGATTCCAACGGAGGATCTTGATTATCCTCATCCTGTAATTTCTCCTTTCTAATGATGATGATGTATGATGAACTCTATGCTAGATGACTTTCTTCTACTGATAAGTACTACTTATGATTTTAATGAGGTTATGAAGAGAGATACTTTCTTCTGATGATGATGGCTATAGACTTCTACTTCAACTATCTTTCAATCTTTTCTAATGATGTCATGATCTCTTAATTCAACAATATACTTCTAGTATGATTCCATATTCTACTAATATGCATCGCATCATAATGCTTCTCATCTTGAATGCCATGGTTGAGGTATTTTCACTTTCCACTTCTCCTTGCTATGTATTGGGGTGACGATCTATCCCTTTGAATTTCTTCTAATCAGGTTCTTCCACTTCTTTGGTAATATGAACCTCATTTCTTTCTTTCCTCTTGTTGTCCTTCTTGAATTTTGGACAATCTCTCTTGTAATTCCCATATTCCTGACAACCATAGCATTATATCTTTGACATATCCTTCCTCTTCTTCTAAGGACCAAACTTCCCCAAACTTTCCTTTTCTTTTATCCATGGTAAAAAATTCTTGAATTTGTTCATTTGATCCCATGTCACTTTTTTCCTTTAACCTAGTTTCTTCAATCTTACATAATGACCAAAGTTCATTGAAATGGGGTGGCTTCCTTCTTTTCATAAATGCTTGATATGGAGTTGTCCCATTCCTCTGGTAGTGCATTAAGCATCACAATGGTAATTTCCTTTTCGAACATTATTTCCCCCAACTCTTATAGTTGGTCTCGTATATCTGAAACCCTCATAAAGGATGATGCTATTCCTTCTTCATTTGATATCTTCATCTTGTAGAGCTCAATTATTAATGATATCACTTCTCTTGCAGTACTCACAGAGACTAATTCTACCAGTTTATCATAGATGTCTTTTGACTTCTCCAGCTTTGCTACATAGGGGATGAGAGAATCCTTGATTGATTCTATAAGAATTATTTGATCCTTACCCTCCCCACCCCCCCCCCCCCCCCCCCCCCTTCATATACTTCGCTAGAGCTTGAGATTCTGCTTTTGACAGTTTGAAAATTAAACCTTTAACATCACCAGTGACTTCATTTTCTATGAGAATTAAATTTGTCCTCTTTTTCCATGCAATATAGTTTATTGACCCAACCAATTTGTTGCTTTCCTTTCAAAATGAAGTTATTTTGATAGTAGATTCAATGATAGATATAAGGATACTTACTTGTCAAGTGAAGATACTCTTTTGATGGTGATATCTTCAACTTGATGCCTTATTGATTTTGATTATGGTGATTGCTTCTTGAAGATGGAAATATTTATTTTTCTAGAGAAATCTTTCTTCAAATATGCTTGAGATGTGATCCTTGCTTCAATGAGAGTGAGATCACCTTGATGATGATGACAACACTTCTTCTTGCTTCCTTGGAATGTGGATACTTCAAGCTGCTTCTAATGTGTAGTTTCTTCTTTGAGTGGAGGTAGGGTCCTTGAGGTATTTCCTTTCCTTGACATGATGATTATAAAATACGTGAGCTTCACAAGAACCCTTCAGGTGTGGAACCCTTCTTTGGATGAGATAGGGTTTTGAGGTCTTTTATGATATTTCTTAGTTCCTTCCTTGATACTCCTTAGATTGCTTGGCCCTTATGAATCCCTTCTTGATGGTTCAATGTTATCATTAATTATTTGGACTTTATGTATATTCCTTTTGATGGTCCTTCTTCAAGCTCCCTTTTCTTGTCTTGGCACCTTATCTCTAATACCATGTTGAGAAATCTATATGCGACTATATTAGGTGATTTCTCTTTCCTTGATAATTGTTTGTGATATTTTTTTACTTTTCTCGATTAACTTCTTCTTCAACATGATGATTATTGTGTTCTTATCATCAAACAACTACCAAGCAATAAAGAACAATGAGACAAGAAGACACAATATTAGGCTATCATCAAGGGAGAAAACCTCTCCTCTTGAGAGGAAAACCTGCAAGAACTCCTCTATTCTTATAGAAATTCAATTGACAAATTACAAGACCTATGACCCTTGATCAAGACTCCTCCAAGACCAAGTCAACCTTCCTTGTTGATTTGCACAACTTCCAACATTGAAAATTTCGACCTTCCAACAACTTCTTCAAAAATTTCCACTCGTAGTGTCGATTTATACAACTTCGACCTAGGATCAACTTCACCATTTTGACCTAGAAGCAACTTCACAACTTTGACGTAGAAGTAGTTTCCTATCTTTGACCTAGAAGTAGCTTCATAGCTTCAACCTCGTAGCAACTTCACAACTTCTACCTTGCAACCTCATAGCTTCGATGCAACTTCAAAATTTCGACCTAGTGGCTTCACAACTTTGATGCAACTTCAAAATTTTGTCTGATCCTAGATTAAATAGGAATGCAACAAATTACATATATAACCATAAATACAGAGATGCAACAGAAATAACACTTCATGTCATTAATATCAAATACTGAAATATTCTTACAAACAGAATGGAAATAAGACTAGCTCGGGAATGGTAGCTTATATCTGAGAAGATATGTGGCGGCCACATGCCTCTGAACTATGTCACAATGAGGCTCAAAGGCCTATTTATTATTGAGAAATAATGGAAAACCCTAAACATCCAAAAACCTAACCCTAGGAGATGAAGTGCCAAAAGTATGGGCCCCGTTTGGGTAAATTGGTACATCAACTTCCCGGGGTCTTAACTTTGGCATATGATTTTCGTTTGACGCATACAATTCCTTGTCAAAGATATATATTCGGGGACTACAAATTTCAAGTGGAAAAAATGCGTCTAACAACCATGAATTGCCCCAGTTTTCCCAAAAAACTTTGTTTAGGGCCTCAAAATGACTTTGAAAGTTCAAGACTCGAAAAACTGCCAAAAATAGTAAATTGTGCTACAATTAAGGAAATTGAAAAACTAAAAGAGATAGTGGTCTTCCCCCCTTAGGAAGAAATGGTCCCCATTGCGTTGAGTGCCTTCATGAGACAGGGAAACTTCTACTGAACTTGGTCCCTGGCGAGCCACTTTCCTTGGTGCAAGAGTTGGCTAGCTTTGACAACCTGATATAGTTGGATCTTTTGCTCGCAAGTGTTCTTGACCTGTGTGTCCATAAATCGATCAGTTGTCTCCTATTCCATGCAGCTTGGGTTTAACTCTGTTGGTGTGAGTTGTTCTGCAATGTCTGATGTGTCCAGTAATGGTGGGAAGTATGGTCGAAGGCGGTCCACATTGAACACTAGGTGCAGGCCGAGGAATGGGGGAATGTTGAGCTCAAAAGTATTGTCTCCCACATCATTGCTAATGGTGTAAGGACCATATCGGAGTGGTCTGATCTTTTGATGGGCTCTGGTAAGGAATTCTATCTGCAAATGCAACCAAAGTTTGTCACCCACCTGAAACTTATGTGGCACTTGATGTTGGTCATGTCGCTGCTTGTACTTGGCATTTGACTTCTCCAACATGTCGTGAACCTGCTGGCCGATGTGTTGGATGCATTCAATAAATTTGGTTGCTTTAACAACCTCAGACAATACATGTGTGGATTTTGTCTGTGTAGTTGCATGACGCATGGCAACATCAAGCATACACAATGGTTGAAATCTTGGACCCACTTGAAAGGGACTATGACCAGTCGAGCTATGGACAACTCTATTATAACTGTGCTACACATAAGAAAGACTCTCATCTGAGGTTCGTGGATGATTGGAGTTGTACATGTGGAGTATGTGCATTATCATCCTATTGACGACCTATGTTTGGTCATCAGTCTGGGGATGGAAGGCAGTCGACTTGGTGAGCTTGTTGTCCAATAGTGTCCAAAGGCTTGACTAGAATGTGCTTAGGAATTGACTATCCCGATTTGATATAATGGTTTGTGGCATCCCAAAATGTACCCATACTCGTTCAAAGAAGAGTGTGGAAGTTTGCTCTGCTGTGATACTCTTATTGTAGGCCGCTAATATAGCCATCTTAGGAAATCTGTCCACGACCACAAATATACAGTCATTACCATGCTTGGTAGAAGGGAGACCATACATATAGTCCATGGAGATGGATTCCCATGGCTGGATGGGAGTAGGCATAGGAGTGTACATGCCTTCTTTCTCTATGGTTGGCTTGGCGATGGTGCAGACAGTGTAGGATTTGATATATTTCTCAACATCCAGTCAGAGTTTGGGCCAATAAAACTGCTTTTGTAGTAAAACCACAGTTTTCTCCACACCAAAGTGTCCTACAACCCGACTGTAGTGCGCCTCCCAAATCAGCTTGTCATGCTCGCTTAAAGGAACAAAAAGGTGGCCAAGGTAGCATAATAATGCATCCTAGAGGTGGAAATAAGGAACTTTCTTTCCATCTACTAACATCTGGTATGTGGAGGTGAACTTTGGATCATTTTTGTATAGTTGTGACCATCTAGAGGTCTCGTGGCCACAAGAGTTGAGAACAATAGTCAGTGTTGCAACTAGGGGTTGGCTGAGGCAGTCTGCAACATTATTGGTGCTTCCCTTTTTGTATTTAATGTTCAAGTGGAATTGTTGCAGATATATAGACCATTTTTTATGGCGATCATTCTGCAACTTCCCTTGTGTTTGTAGAAACTAAAGAGGTCGGTTATTGGTGTGGATGACTGTCTCCTTCCTTGGAATGTAATGCTTCCATTACCATAAGCTTGCATGATGGAATACATCTCTTTATCATAGGTGGGGTACTTCCGAATTGTATCGGAACATGTCTCACTATGATAGGCTACTGGATGCCCATGTTGGGTGAGGACTACACCAATAGCATAGTTTGAGGCGTCTGTCTTAATTTCAAATGGTTGTTGCAGGTCTGGCAGTGTGAGTACCGGTGCAGAGCAGAGTCGATGCTTCAGCTCAACGAATGCCTTTTGTTGGGACTCAGAACAGGAAAACTTTGATTTCACCCTGCCCTTAGTAATCTGACTCAAAAGTCAAGTGATATGGGTGAATCCCAACACAAACCCCCGATAAAAATTTGCAACGCCCAAAAAGATGCGAAGCTCCATTAGAGTGGTTAGGTTTTGCTAATCCCGAATGAATTGGATCTTAGTCGGATCCACATGCACGCCACACTCATCTATGATGTAACCCAAATATTGGACTTGACTCATGCCAAAGGTACATTTCTCCAAGCTGGCACATAGTTTGTGCTGCTAAAGGGTTTGAAGGACTCGCTGAATGTGTTGCAAGTCTTCTTCCCAAATCTTGTTGAATATGAGGATGTCATCTAGATAAATAACCATGAATGAGTTGGTGAAGGGCCGCAACATGTCATCCATTGGCCTCATAAAATTAGCAGGGGAATTTGTCAACCCGAAGGGCATAACCAACCATTCAAAAGTGGATTCCTTGGATTTGAAGGTGGTCTTTCATACATTTGTGGGATCTATTGGAATTCAGTGATAGCCAGACTTCATATCGATCTTGCTAAAATAATTGCCCCCCTTGAGTTGATCCAGAAGGTCATCAATCCATGGGATTAGATAGCTATTCCCGACAATGATTTTTTTTAGTGCCCGATAATCAATGTAGAGCCTCCAGGTCCCATCCTTCTTCTGTACAAGTACAATTGGGCTCCCTCAAGGCGATGAAATTGGTTAGATGTGCCCTTTTTGCACCAAATCTTGGATTTTCTGTTTGATCTCTTCATTTTCCAGAATGGAGCGACAATCTATTGACCCGTTGGGTAGAGGTGCTCCGAGAGTCTGATCGAACAAATGCTTGACCTGACAGTGCAAGGGTACCCCTGTGGGTGAGGAGAAGATGTCCTTGTATTCTTCCACGACCGTATCCACCTGCTACTACTACGTGGAGGAACCCTTCTCATGGGCCATGGATGTGTCTACGATCTTCCCCTTACTTTGAGAGCGAATCAGAAAGAAAACAAATTTCCCAATCTGGGAGATGATCTTACTGCATTTCTTAGCAAAGATCAAAGAGTTGGCGATAGGCGGGGCTACCTCTGGCGTCCTGTATAAATTACTGCCCAAAGAAATAATAACAGAGTGGGGTTTAAACACATATACAACATGTCGCTTCCACAAGTATGGTTGTCCTAATAATACATCACAAACTTCAAGAAGAACAAAATCACATAGTACCTCATTCGTGAAGGGCTTGATACTGTAGGGAAGGCAACACTATTGGCTGACATAGAGATCTCATCCTTGGTGAAGCCACCTGATGGTATATGGCTGCGGATGTGCTATAGTCAGTAGGCCCAGCCGCTTCATGAACTCTGCTGAAATGAGGTTCTTTTGCTTCCTGCTATCGACAATGAACTGCAACGAAGAACCATTCACTCACATATGTGAGTGGAATAGGCGTTCCCCCTCCTCTGTATCTTCAGGTTCAATCTTCTAGATCTTGGTGGTGGCCATGGTGGTACTAGGATTTGCGTCAATGATATACTTCTCTTTGTCCATCCCCTTGATGAGTTTTGACTTAGAGTCAGAACATGCGTATGATTCGGAAGCCTTCAACTCGGCCACCAGTGACTGCTTGGCCCGACACTCACTTGTGCTATGAGTGGAGATCTTATGGAACTCACACCACTTTCCTCTGTCCTTCTTTGTCTTTGTGGTGTTGTTCTTTTCTTGTGACTTTGGTGTGTTATCCTAGGTCGCCCCGCCTTGGCTCTACCCTTTGCTCTACGGTTTGGGGGTGCCTTTCCCTTGCTTCAGATTCGCAGATCCAAAGTCTTGCTTTTTCTGTTTAAACTTATGCTCAATCTTAACAGCGTATCGATACGCAGTACCAAGCTAGGAGATGTCCAGGAAATCCATCTCCTCTTGGATGTACCTGTGTAGACAACCGCAGTACTTGAGTACCAAATTCCGCTCAGAATCCTTGATACCCAACTTTGTATGAAGGGTATAAAAAACATTGGTAAACTATGGTAGATCTTGGTCCCTTCCCTACTGCAACGTGCACCACTTTATGTATTTATCTTCATAGCTCCTGACAGGGTAGTACTGCTCCCTGATGGCGTCCCGAAAAAATTCTAAGTGGGTGCAACTGAAAAGAGTGAGGATGTACTTTCATTCTTCTTCTCACAGTAGGTTTTCCACCAGTCCTTGACATGTGGGGCGGATTTGAGAAGTGAAAAAGTAATATTTTACCCACTAGAAAAATCATGAACATAAAAATATCCTTCTAGTAGATTTAACCATTTATCTACGACATCTGCATCTATCTGACCTTAAAATATAGGGATGTCAAAGTTAACTTGTACCTTAAAGGGTGTGGTGCTTCCAAAGTAGCTGCTGCAAGGAGATGCGTCACCTTTGGGTAGCCGCTGAAGGATATGGGCAAAGTTATCCATCATCGTGTTCCTCTGTCACTTGAGGGCTTCTTTGAGCAAGGATTTGAAAGGATCTCCTGCCCCCTCATCTCTCTTCCCTTCCGCCATGGGAGGCCGTCAGGATTTGCAAGGCTAGTCTTGCAAAGGTTCAGCCAGTTCGAACCCTAACTCCTTATATCCCGACCTCGTTGGGGACATGCAAAGAAAAACAAAGAAAGAGTAGACCACTCTAATACCACTGATCCGAGCTTAAATAGGAATGCAACAAATTATAGATATAACAATAAATACCCAGATTCAACAAAAATAACAATTCATTTCATTAATTAAAAATATTGAAATATGCTTACAAACCGAATGGAAGTAAGACTAGCTAGGGAGATGGTAGGTTATCTCTAAGAAGAGATTTGATGGTTAAATGCCTCTGAAATGTGTTACAATGAGGCTCAAAGGTCTATTTATTATTGAGAAATAATGGAAAACCCTAAACATAAAAAAACCTAACCGTAGGAGATGAAGCACCAAAACTATGGGCCACGTTTGGGTAAATTGGTACATCAAGTTCCCGAGGTCGTAACTTTGGCATACAATCTTCTTTTGACATGCACAATACCTCGTAAGAAATATCTATCCGAGGAATACAAATTTTGAGCCGAAAACCTCAAAACTATGCCCACATTTGCCCCGATTTTCCCAAAAAACGTTGTTTAGGGCCTCAAAATGACTCTGGAAGTTCAGGACCCGAAAACCTGCCAAAAATAGTAAACTATGCTACAATTAAGGAAACTGAAAATTTGAAAGAGACACTGGTGGAGGTTCAAGTGGAATAGGTGGGTGTCCACCAACATCCACCTGGATCATCGTCTTGCCCATTAACTGTAGCAACCCTAACATGAGAGAGAGAGAGGCCCAAAACTTCGATCTTTCTCTTCTTCTTCTTTTTCATCTTTTTTTTTTCAGCTTCTATCTTGAGGAGATTAGACTTGCTTGAGAGTTTTCTTTTTAAATGAGGTTGAGTTCCTTCCTATATATAGGCTTTGGAGGGTACAAATTGCTATCTTTAGGCTGACTTGATCTTTGTGCCATGACGAGGCCTTGGAGGGTCTTTGACTCTACTTTGACTCAATTAAATTTTCTTTAAAATATGGAATATGCCCAAATGGGTATTCAATACATGACAATGACTTAATTGACTTTATTAAAAATCTAGAAGCACTAAATGGGTGATTGACGTAAAAATAAAATTCCCTTGAGCATGAAACCCATGCCTCAAGAATAATAATAATAATAATTTTATTTTTATTTTTACATAAAATACATAAAATCATGATTACACATGTCATTATGAAGACCGAACCTAGTTACATATTTCAAAACTTTTTATGTGCAAGTCTTGTATATGCTAATATTGCAGAAGATTGGAAAGTGTTGAGCTTATGTGGTTGAGAGAGGCTGCCCATGAGATATTGTTGTAGTGGGTACAAGATGTTGAATGAAGTCAATAGCATAAGCAAATAGGAGGCAAATATTGTATTTAAATTGTTTTTTTGACATTGAACAAAGGAAGTTGTTGTTCCTACTGATAACCTTGTGACAATATTGCAAATCGACAAGGTCAATGTAGTGTTTCGATATTATTTATTTTGTATTGAGCACTAGTGGATCCAGTTTACAAATATATGAAAACTGATCCATTGGTTAATTAGGGTGGCAGGGTGGTGCTAGGGAAGGTTGTAGCATCCTTCCAGTTGCAGCTGGTAAATAGGGTGTTGGAGTGTTCTTCAAGTCAGAGCCTATAAACTAGGGCGTTGGAGCGTTCTTCCAGTTGGAGTTGGTAAACTAGGGTGTTGGAGCATCCTTCAGGTCAGAGATTATAAACTAGGGCGTTGGAGAATTCTTCTAGTTGGAGTTGGTAAACCACGACGTTGGAGTGTCCTTCAAGTTGGAGCCTGTAAACCAAGGCATTGGGGCATCCTTTAGTTGGAGCCAAAAATCTTGGAAGTTGGAGCTTCCTAATTGATGTAAATTATTGAAGACAAATATTGAGAAGTGTTCTGTGGTTTTTCTCCCAGAAGGTTTTTGTTGATGGTGTTGGATATGACCAACATATAGAGGGTCTTCCCAATGTGAATTCCTAATTATATCTCACACCATTTGGAGTAGGAGCCCCATCCGGAGTATCGAATCGACCACTATAACACAAAGGTTCGCCTTGGTTTCAACATATAACATAAAAGATTATATACATAGAGCTTGAACGAGAAAGTAAGTTGACATTATGAAACACCAATTGTATTGTTTAAAAGGAGAATTTCACGACCAAGAGACACGAGTGAGTCTCTAGAAGGAAGTAATAATACTAACCTAAGAGAGACACACAAGAGCACGAAAATATTTGTTAGAAAAATACTTCACAGAATGATTATTAAAGCAAATACAACACACATTAAACATAATGAGTACCAAAGCCACCAAAATAATTCAATTTCTCCAGTACATATGAGCACAACAGATACCGTAAACATCCCAAGAATAAAACATTTGTGATATATGCATGAAAATGTGTTGGCTCATTGAGTTTCAATATTAGGTGAAAGATCCAAGTACACAATTACAATGATGAGGCACTAGTTCCAATAATGGAACATTAAATCACTTCTTGATTCTCTGAAGAATAATTATTCTCTCCTATGCCAAGTAGAGAAGCCAAGACTAGCTCTCCAAAGCTTAAGCCTCCAAAATCCTTTTGCTTGAGTTATGAGGTTAATTTTGTAATCAAGAGGAATGACCTTTCATATCCTCATGACTCTTGGACTACCCTCACGACTCTTGGAATTCTAATGACCTTTGGACTTCTCTATGTGACTTTTGAACTTCTTCATGTGACTTTTGTCCATAGATGACTAGGCGACTCTTCATCTTCCACATATGACTCTTAGACTTCCACACATTACATTTTGTCCTTT
The DNA here is from genome assembly GCA_031772625.1 of Pinus tabuliformis. Lineage (NCBI taxonomy): Eukaryota > Viridiplantae > Streptophyta > Pinopsida > Pinales > Pinaceae > Pinus > Pinus tabuliformis. The sequence continues at coordinate 967,149,230 of CM062806.1, read as the reverse complement.
TATTTGAAAATACATCATTACATTCCACATGATGATGTGGCATGACACATATTGACCATTATGATGACACTTGTACAAGTTACAACTTGACAATGATGACATGGACTTCATGATGAGGTGGAAATGCCAAGATATCTTCCTTGCTGCTTCATCTTGCATGCTTGATGGTAGATTTGATCTATTCTTCGTCATCATGAAAGATCGGCTTTGTTGTTTATATTCACTCTCCAAAGGGTCTTGGATGAGCTTTGGGATCCTCTGAGTCGTTATGCAATATCTTATTTCTGTTTTGGTCCATGATTTTCTTCATGTCTCCAAGATGGATTTCTTTTGTTCTTCTTCTCCACGGGTGTTTCTTTATGCTTTCTCCTTGTCATTTGCATTGAGCACTACCTTGTCATGCTAGGAAGGTACTCCTACCTGTTAGCGCTGCTATGCAAAAGGCATAAAAAATGAATTTAAACACTCTCGAAGGCTGCAAATACCTTCATAATCATCCCGAAGGAACCATCGATGCTGTCAAAATCCTCATTGTTGGGCCAAAATGATCTATCGGGAGGCCTGAAACACTCCGAGACAAGCAAAAATTTAAAATCGCAGGCCTAGCAGTTCAAATGAGCGACAGCCGTTTGATCCGGCCGATCATCGGTCCAGATCGCATCGGCGGGTTGCAATCGGAGGCGGCAGCGGCAGTGATGTGGTATCACCGATGAGCGATCGCCGATATCGCTATCGGCATTTCAATGGAGCATGGCCTGTGCATATATGAGTGACCGCCGATGGGCCGGACCCGGCGACCATACAGCGTTGTCTTCTATAGTGTTTTCGGATCCGCAATGTTCGCTGATATCGCATCGGCATTTCGCTGTCGGGATGCCAAAGTGGACAAGGTCTTTACCTTCAGTTATCTGCCGATGCAATGGGCCGGATCCGATGGGTGTACTGAGGTCCTTTTTATAAATTTCAAATCCGCGCTTAAGCCACTTTTGATGATTTTGGGTGCATTTTCTGTGTTTAATGAAATATAAAAATACAAGGGGCGGACCCGATAGAAAAGATATATGTGTGAGGGCCTTTGACATTTAAAAAATAGTAAGGTGGGCAGTATTTATAAATGGCGCGGAAATGATTAATGCAAGCATGCAGCAGTACAGCGCAGTAGGTAGCTGTCTTCAATCGACAGTATGGCCTAGCAGGAAAGAAGATGTGCCCAAAACAGATCAACATTTATCAGTCATGATTGACCCGTGGTTGGGACTTTCAAGTCCAGATAAAGCATTGTGGGCGGGAATGAACAGTGTAGCAGTGTTTCAGTGTCGCCAAGCCAGGCAGTCATATTAGAGCCGTTCAATAATTCAACAGCAGCATTTAATCAGCAGTATGGCCGAGGAGGAAATAGGACGCCACAGATCCAGTCAAAGCATTCAGTGGTTATGGGATTTTCCCATACTTCGTCTCACCTGCCCTAGAAGGATCGCAGAGCACCAGAGAGGGACAAACCTATTCAAAGCACTGCCAGATTTGTACCAGAGGCCCATTCTTGAATGTAAATATGGTTGGTGGGCATTTATAGGCTCCTCCACGCATTGTTCAGCAGAGATATTTTGTATTGTAACAGTATATATACCCAGAACAGAGATGTAATGGATTGATGAGTGTTTGATGAATGAGAGCTTATTGTAGCCTTTTAACTTCTGGAGACTATAAATACTATGAGACCTGCAGCTTCTGGTCTTGATTTCTATTAATACAAGCTTCTTTTGCTATCACTTGCTCACTTTCCACTTCTTCTTCTTGTTCTAGACTGCGCCTGCTTGCATTTATTTGATGTGCTGTGAATTTTTGGCATCGGAGGGGCTGTCATCCCACCTCTATGTTAAAATTTAGTAGTTTATTGAAACTTGTTTGCAGGTTGCTATTGTTCAAATAGCAGAGAGCTGTCATCCTCACTGCCTATTGAATAATAGTCGTGCTGATCCTCTAACTGATTGCAGCTGGCCATCGCAGAGCTCTGTGCATCTACTGGTGCAATCAGTCTTCTCCATCATCACTTTAACTTTAAGCTGTGAGTAGTTGGTGGTTGAAAGCCTTGTAGTCTGGGGGTCTTCACCCATGTCTGGGGTAAATCATAGTAGGAGTGGTTATCAGGCTTAAAGGTGCTGCACATCTTCCATTTATCCATCATTTTATCCAACAAAACTGTTGAATTTTTAATGTTCCTGAGCATCACTGATTTACAACCTAGGTGAGTTTCTTGGGGTGATAACACTACCAATGAAGATAATTCATGACAAAGAGACATCAGTCTTAAAAACATCTATTCTATCACTACCTAGCTCATGGAATGATCAACTCATGATAGGCTTGTGAGAGAGTTAAAAGAAGGAGGCTTGATTAGGAGGGCTCAATCAAAATCATCATTGGATTAGGAAGCCTCCACTATTCATTTTTATTGTACTAAATAAGTGAAAGGTAAAGGATCACAAGATGTCTTCAAGGTGTGCTTGTGCGCTCAAGTAAGAGAGAGAGAGAACTCGAGGGCATAGGGCATTGGTCCGAAGCATGAAGGAGAATCATTTTTTGGTTCAAGGTGCATTAAAGGGACAAAGAAGGGTGTAGGGGTGAACATAAAAGGAACAAGGGATCAAGCTTCGAGCCTTCCTAATGCCTTTGTGTGCTTAAGAGGAATTAGGAGGATGCAGTTCTTCGAGTCGAAGGAGTGTGCTCAAATGAAGGCTTCAAGCTTTGTGACTATGCCATGCACCCTAAGGGAAGAGGGAAGTATGAAGGATTCATGCTTCATGAGTGTTCCATGAATCCTAAGGCTTTGTGCTTCATGACTGTGCCATGTGCCCTAAGGGAAGAGGGGAGGATGAAGGATTCATGCTTCACGACTATGCCATTCAATTTTTAAGAGACAAAGGATCCTTGCTATTCTGAAGTGCGCTTTTTTGTTTCGAAGTGTGCTTCATTATTTCGAAGTGCGCTTCATTATTCCAAAGTGCGCTTCATTATTCCATCATGCACTTTGTTGTTACAAGGTGTGCTTTATTGTTCCGAAGTGCACCTTTGAAGGGAGAGAAGGTCCGTGTTCTTCTGAAGGGTGCTTTTCTACTGAGTGTTTGAAGTGCGCTCAGGGTTGGGAGGGCACATTTCTCTCCAACTGTGGTTGCTTGCTTATCTGAATGCACTTTTCACTGAGGGAGGCATAACAAATGCTAAGTTACTTATCCTAGGAAGTACTAATGCATGGAGAGAGGGAGGAGACCTTAGAAAAGACTTGGTGCACATGTATGGGAGGAAAAGATACATTAGTGAGACTCATGAATAAGTTGTGCTCATCACCTATTAAGAGGGATAATGCCTTTATAACTTGCACTGAGCAGGAGGAAAACATGAAGATGACACTTGCAAAATGCAAACAACATTAAAAGAGACACATTCCAGAGTGAAGGTAACATGAAAACACCACTTATTAAAGTGAAAGTAAGTCAAAATGGCAGTCACAAATGTGAAAGTGACACTTGTGAAAGTGAAAGTGCGGAAAAGGTGACCTTTGAGAAAACTCACCAAAATAGAAGTACAATCGTAACAAAAGTGAGGGAGATTGTCATTGAAAGTATGCCCTGAATGTCAACATGAATTGAACATCACACATGAACTTTCCTAATGGACAATGTTATGCCTGTTCAAGCTTGCATAAAGGAAGTGTGCTCATGAACTCGTCGAAGACCAAGCATGTGTGTGCAAATGACTTGACGATTTAAAACTAGGAAGAAGAGTTAAATTATTTACAAAACATCAAACGAACATCAAGTAACCATAGGATGAAAAACCGTAAGATCCTCAATAGGCTCCAAAATTCAAGTGTAGGTAAAAATTTGGAGGGTGTTGATTACAACGTCAACACTTGGCAACACACTAGTAGAACTCCAACTTCTCTATTTAGGTTTAATTTTCTAAGCGCAAGGTCTCAATATTTTAGGATGTATTTATTCAGTTTTAGGATTTATTTTGATTCCATACTTAACCTGGTTAGAGATATAGTCTCCTCCATTCCCGTACTTGGTTAAACACATGAAAAGGCTTTCCAAATCACAATTGTTTCGATTCGGGAAGAGGGTAATATGTAATTGCGAGTTTAAGATAATCAAAGTATGAGTTTTCATCTTTGGTGTTTCTCTGCTGCTAGTAGGCCTAGACAGTATCTCAGAGGAATTGCTACCATAACAAAAACATCGCTTTGCTGCTAGCGAGCTTGAACAATACCCTGAGGAAGTTACTTGTTTCACATCTCTGTGCAAGAAGCCTTTCTCTTCTTTCACACTTTATTTATAGAACTATGCATAGAAGCTTATTTATTTCAAAGGTGAAAGAGGGATATTGACTTATTGATAGCAGGAGAGATTGTTCCTTCATAGAAGGTAATATAGACCTATGATATTGGTTTTCTCGGTAATTGATTTGCCCCTTACCTTTCTCTACTCTATTTTTTTCCCCGGGAAAAATCACAATCTTTCATTAATTTGAAAAATTATATATAGTAGATGCCCATGGCATATGCACAACTGTTGGCCCATGGCCAAGTCTAGATAACTGTCAAAAAATATAAGTTATGGCCAAAGCCATTCCAAAAAAACCATACATATTCACCTCGCAGGGTGTTCATCAAGTCTGGTATGCATAGATAAAGTAAATACATATATATATACATAAAAAGATACTATGTATCAGCTGTAAAGTTTCCAAAAAAGTTTAGGGCCTGTCCACCCTTGGATATGCTCTGTCGATGTAGGGATGATGGTAGTATTGGTATTGTTCAGCGCCATTCTGCTCCTGGATCATCCACAGGCCTCGGGGTAGTGTCGTGGCCTCCTTGGAAAGCTTGTCAACACCCTCGTTATGTTCCCTGTAAATGTGTTGGCAGGAGATAAAGTTAAATTGCGCTTTGTAGATCATAACTTCATCCAATATATTTCTAAGAGAATGTGCATGACAATGATTGATGTTGTTGAACCAATTTATAATGATTTTGGAGTCCTTGAAGATCTGTAATTTTGTGCATGAGTGTGCCAATGCAAAATGCATGAGGTGTCTGAGAGTGATCAGTTCAACAAAGTTGTTTGTTCCCTCTCCCAATCCTAACTGTAGTTTGTATAGGTGTTGTTCAGCCAGGTATAAGATAATGTCCCCCCAACATCCCTGTGCTTGGGCAGCACCATCGAAATACGCCCATGGAAAGGTTTGATCAATCGATCCAGGGGAGTGTGAGTGCCGTGGAGTAGGTTGGGGATCCTCCGGTATTTCATGGAATGCTGCCATGATCTTTGTTGTGATATGTGGCCACCGTGCCTCAGCTCCTTTGAAAATGATATTGTTGCGGGTCAGCCAGATTGACCAACTAAGAAGGAGGGGAAGGCATAAGGATTTTGAGTCATGGAAATCAACAGTCTAGGAATTCCATGCACTAATAATCAAGGGTCCATGCCACCTACCCTGTTTGGAAAGCAGATGTAATATTTTCTGCCATAGATGTACAGTCGTTGGGCAGTGTAGAAACAGGTGCTCATTGGTTTCCTCTTCCTGTTTACAAAGAACACACCAGTGTGGCCCATAGAGTGATCTGCGCATGAGGTTTTCTCCCGTGGGTGTCTTATTGTTGAGCACATTCCACATAAAGAGCCGAGTGCATGGAGGCGCTTTAAGCTTCCAAATTTTTTACCACCAGTCCCGTAGAGCATTTGGTTTGCGGGCAGTGAGTAGAGAAGGGTAGCCAACTTTAGGAGAGTATTTGCCATGCTCTGTTGGGGTCCATATGAGCTCATCAGGGCCCTCCTTTATGTGAACATGAGCTTCGTTCAGAGCATTGATGTATCCATCCCAGGACTGCTGCCAATGATCGGGGATACCCAGGTTACGAGCCGTTAACCAAGCCTGCTCATATATAGAGTTGTGTTCCATGTCAGCAATCTGTGCAATCACCATGATGTGCCTTTGATGCAAATAGTGGATGAGGTCTGGAGGTAGCTGATACATGTTTCCCCCACTGGTCCATGGGTCCATGCCAATACGGACCTAGTTGCCATCATTTATTCTCCATGCAAGGCCCGATCTGATGAAAGGAAATGTATGCAAGATGGCCTTCCAAACTATAGATATCCCTGTGTGGGGCCAGGTTGGCATACAGATCCAGTCCATGAGCTGATGAGGCCAAATGTACTTCTAGAAAATAACACTCGTCCAGAGATTCTGTGATGTGAGAAGTATCCATCCCATTTTAGCTGCTAAGGATTGTGTAAAGACAACAAGGTATTTTAGCCCCCATCCACCCCATCTCTTTGGGAGGGCTATATTTTTCCAGCCTACCCAAGAAAAATGTTTCCCCTCTTTTTGACCATTCCAAAGGAATCTGCAGCATATCTTCTGGATGCGAGCAAGTATTCCTCGAGGGATCCAGGCCAACGACATCCAGTACATGGGAGTAGCCTCCAAGATAGATTTTATGAGGACAAGACGACCGGCTCTAGATAGGAATCTATGGTTCCAATTTGTCAAGCGCTTCTCTATTTTGATCACAAGCCAAATCCAGTCTGCGATCCTGTAACAGTGGGGTTTGATCCAGAACCCCAGGTATTTGAGGCCATTCTCCAGAAGATGATGTTGGAAGGGGAAAAGTTGTAGGGAAGATCTGGCTTCCTGGGGGGAAGTGTGGGAGAGAGTGATAGTAGATTTGGAATGATTAGCTTCCATACCAGTGGCGAGGGCAAAGTGTGAGAGAATGTCGAAAAAGGTAGATGAGTCCCGAATGATGTCATCAAGGAAAATAAGGACATCATCTACAAATAAGAGATGAGTGAGATAAAAATGATCACTCATTTTCAACCCTTGTAGTCTGCCATCCCTCTTTGCTGATGCAATGAGCCTACTGAGTCCTTCCATTACAATCAGGAAAAGAAGCGGGGAGAGAGGGAAACCTTGTCTAAGGCCACGCTCAACATGGAAAAAATGTGATGCAAAGCCATTTATGAGGACACTGAAGGATGCCGAGGTGATGCAGCATATGACCCAATCAGTGAAGGGAGAAGGGAAATCCATGTGGATGAGAATCATTTTGATATAGAGATAGCTGACCCTGTCAAAAGCCTTTGCTATATCAATTTTAAGGATAGCCCCTTTCAGCTTTTTACTTTTGATAGAGTGGAGGGCTTCTTGTGTCGTGCTAATGGCTTCATGGATTTGTCGATTCTAAAGGAAAGAAAATTGCTCAGGGGAGATATGGCAGGATAGGATGGGACGAAGCCTATTAGCAAGGATCTTGGCAATGATTTTGTATAAGCAGTTGTAGAGGGAAATGGGACGAAAATCATTGAAAGATGCAGGGGAGTCAGATTTAGGGATCAGGGCAATAAAAGTGGTGTTGATGGCCTCATACATTTGTCTGGTGGCTCTGCATTCTTCAACCACTTTGAGCAGATCTTGACCAATGAGCTCGAAAAAAGCAAGATAGAATTCGATTGTCCAGCCATCCGAGCCTAGGCTTTGATCTTTTTTGAACCATTTCAGAGTCCCTTCTAATTTCGCTTGTGTGATAGGCGATGTAAGCTCTTCTGCTGTATCCAAATCCACGAATCTGGGGAAGTATCCAAAAATTCTAACAATTTCAACTAGATTGACTCCTGGAGGAGCCTTGTAGAGGTGTCAAAAGTGTGAATTCCCCTGCTGTGAGAGCTGGATGAATGTGGATGCCATACTACCATCTTCCATGGGCATATTCCAGATAGTATTGGAGACTTTCCTTCCCTTTGCATAGTTTTGAAAGAACTTAGTTTTCTCATCTCCAGCTTGTAGCCAGATCGCTCGAATTTTGAGTCGCCAAGATTCTTCCCTCTCCTTCAAAATTTTGGATCTCTGATTTTCCAGATCAATTAGGTGGGACTTTGCTTCAGCTAATATGAATCCCCTATTCTGGTCATCCAGGAGGGTGGCCAGAGATGACTCAACTGTAGCAAGGGTATTGTCATCCCTCAATGCTTTTTCCTTTGCCCATTGGATGGAGATTCGTTTGAGCATAGAGAGATTGTAGCAGAATCCTTCTGCCAGGGATCAACCCCTAGATGGCGGGTTGGCTTGCCAGAAATCCGTGATCAGTTTGTGGTAGGTCGGGTCCTTAAGCCAGGTAGAATTGAACTTGAAAGGTGCCCTGGGATTTCTTAGAGGACCAGAAATTTCCATATAGATGGGAGAGTGGTCCGAAATGCCTCCAGAGCCGACCCACTGTCTGTAAAGTGATAGTTTTTGTAGCAGCGAATCCTTGATCAGAAATCTGTCCAATCTCCTAGCTAAAGCCGCCTCACCCACTCTCCTATTTCTCTAGGTAGGAAGTGGTTTTATCATAGGGATGTCCGTCAGATGGTGTAGATCCAGAAGTGCTTCCATAGATTCAGTGAGTAGGTCCACCTGTGCATTTGTCCCCCAGGATTCTCCAAACCCTAAGGAGAAATTAAGGTCACCTCCGATGATGAGATTGTCTAGGGAGGTGATAGATAGGCTGAGTAATCGATTCCAAAAGGCCTCTCGACCTTGACATGGCCCATATACATTGATTACTCGAAGGTCCATCCCAAGTTCTACAGAGAAAATGTCCATACCAATGAACCCAACACCTCCCCAGGTGGTCCTCAGGTTAATGGTACGAGGGTTATAGCCCAGGGCCAAACCCCCAGATCGCCCAATTACATCAAGGGAGTGGAAGATCCAACCAGGTTTCAAAGAGCCTAGGGTTCGGGAGATATGGTCCGCTGCACCCAAGGTTTCTTGGAGGAATATGATATCAACCAGTTCAGATTCAAAGAGTCTTCTAAGGGCTAGATTTTTGGGCGAGCTAGCCATGCCCCTGCAATTGAAGGAGAGCCACTTCATGGGGGAAACTGTGAGTGGGTGTTCAAAGCTCTAAGAACCCGGTTGAGAGATGATTTTCTGCTAGAGACCACTTCCGCCCCAGCTTTAAGGATGGCTTTGGAAAGATTAGATTTACGACCGCGGGAGGGTTTGAGGGAAAGAAGGGGGGGCAGTCAGACCCAATCTAGAGTGGGTAGGGGAAACCTCTGATGAGTGAGGGCGGGGTCAGAGGTTGTAGGGATAGGACGGATGAGAGGGAACAGAGAGAGGGGAGGAGGGAGAAATAGGGGAGTCATGGGGGAAGGATGGGGGGGTAGTAGAGTAAACCGGTTGGTGGGAAGTAAGGGAGCAAGGGATGGAAGGGTGTGTGCAATCCTAGTCCATAACAGATGCATAGTGCAGATGCAATGCAGAGCATGCAGAAGATGACGAAATAATAGAGTGCAAAAAAAGAGGAGTACTTGAGGTACGAGTAGCCTCTGCAGCAGCCCATGATCTGGTCATCGGCGGGGAAGGAGGACAGGGAACGTTGGCAGGTACCCAGTGAGATGGAGGTTCCTTCCCGAATGGGGGCTCTGTAGCTGTTGGAGTTTACTCAGGGATGGATGCTGTAGTCCTTCCCGCCACACCTTCAAAACCCATCAGAGGATCTAGAGTCTTTCACACTAATGGACATTCCTTGTATAGGTGTCCCACCTTGTGACATCTGCGGCACCTGAAGGGGACACCCTCATAGTATAGAATTTGAAACCTTGTGAAGTTCCTCCATTGCAGGGTTATTTTTTCCTCTAGTCCCTCTCGCGTATCAAGGTGCACCAGAATGTGAGCGAGTGTTCGGTTCTTTGGTTGAACGTAGGACTTGTCATAGTCCAAGTATGTGCCCAGAGCATTCCTGATATGAACAAAAACATCTTCGGACAAATAGTGCAGTGGGAGACCTGGCAGCCTAACCCATAATGGTCCAACCCCAATTTTCTCTCTCTCAGGATCGAAGAGCGGGCTCCATCGCTTCAACAAGACCGGGGCCATTTCTGTGTACCAATATCGGGCGAGTGCCATGTTGGTGTATTCCTCTAATGTGAAATGAAGTGCAAACCATCCTTGGGGTAGGGTCTAAACTTCGGGAAGTTCTTTAAAGATGTTTCCCCAAATTTCTTTTACCAGAGGCCGAGTCGTTTTGCAGAGTAGGCATGACCTCGTACCCTACCGATCAGAACCTTCCCTGCCATGTTTACGACCTCTCCCATGTTTAATCCTTCCCCAAATTTGAGGGTGAAATCCTTCCCAGAGGCCTTCACACACTTTATCTTTCTTTTTCCGGATCTGGGTGTGGTAGGATGGTCCTGCAGAGGGTCTGTAGGGCTCAGGTTCTCCTACTGTAGTTGCTGCACTACGTGCCAGACCTTGATGACCGGGGTTCCAAAACACCCAGATGGGAGAGCCAAGGAAACCGCTGCCTCAGTAGTGTGTGGGGAGTCGAACGCCGAGGGATGCTGCACAGACACCTCGGGCAGATCAGGACCAAGGGAAGTGGCAATGTTCACTGAGTGGAGAAGGTCGCTAGGGGGTGAGGGTTCGAAGGGCAGAGATGGGGGCAAGCAAGAAACCAGAAGGTGGAGGGTCGTAGGAGAGAGCAGGGGGCAGTCTAACGCCAGGGAATCGATGGAGAGGGTTGCGAATGGGAGGGAGGATGGAGACGACCTAGGAAGAGTTACCACATGAGACGAGGCAAAACGAGATGGTGCTTCCAGAGAGCAATGAGAGGTTAGGGTCGATATAAGGTTAGGAAGCCTAAAGATAGGCTGGTCAAGGTTAGGGTCAAATGAGTAGTCTACCACCTCATAATCCATCTCTTCCATGTTGCAGCTAAAAACGGGAACCGTAACCGTTGGGAAGGCGAACAGAGGGCACAATGGGAGGGCAGCAAGTAGTGGAGGGGGATAATGGGTGTGGGTTACGGTGCCTGCAGTAACAAAGGTAAATCGTCCAAAGTTATCCGTATCCACAACTAGGGTAAATCGCCATCACGAGCCTCATCCTCCTTTAGTCCTCTCTACTCTATTATATCAACAAGAAAACATTATTTACTTACAATGTCGAGTTTAAGGAATGAGGATCCTTGAATAGATACAGGACTTATAGTTTGACCAAAAGCTTTTTGTTTGAGTGGATCATATTTTCCATTCAAACGTCATTGACTTTAAAGATATGGAGACCCAAGATAGAGAAGAGGTAACATATTAGCTAAGCACTTTTCACTACCACAATTTCCCTTTTGAAGTTTTGCTATATTGTCTTTTGAGCCAAACAAGAGCATCTTTCATGCAAAGTCTTATTGAACAAAATGACAAAATAAAATACATGACAAAACAATGAAAGAAAAACAAAAGAATAAAGAAAATGGAGGTGGGATGTAAAACAATGTGCAAAATATACAATAAGAAAACAATCAAATGCAGAGGCTTGATAGAGAGCAGGATAGCGGGTGGATGAAATGCAAGGGAAACTAAATGCAACTAGACATACTCCTAACCTAAACAACGAGAAGGTTAAGGCTAGGTGTAATGATATTTCCAATGAAGTCACCGTAATTGGTCTCGACCTACAAACAAAAAGATAAGAGCAATTATAATTGATATATAATAATGTGCAACATAGAAGATAAGAACTTGAAAAGCTTGAACAAAACATTGAAGGCCTTTCTTAAAGGAAGAAAGATGTGTCATATCACCTGAATTCTCCCAACTTGCCACCTTACCTTCTCGATGAAAACCATAATCAAGAAAACCTTGATAACTCCCTGTGAATGCACCTACACTTATATTATCTTCCTTAGCACACATCAAGAGAGATCAGAACTTGCTTCTAGTGAATAGTATTGCCAAGTAATATGCTTCTAACTGATGATAGACTGGATCATTAAATTCAAACAAATCCTCTTTAAAGTCTTGAAATCATTGGGGGAAGGAATTTCTAGATAATGGTGTGGAATTAGGATGAAAATATTGTGAGGGAAAATAAATATGTTCATGTTTAGGAAGCTTGTCAAGATATTGAGGACCTAACGTAACCATCATCGGAGGCTCAAGTGCCTCAATTGCTTGACATGCATCTAAACTTTGAGATGACAAATAATAAGGGTCAATCAATTTAAAACGACTTTCATTAGGTACACCAATGGGAAAATGATCAACTGAATGACAGGTCTTAGGACAAGAACCATGATCAGATGGGTTGATTAATACATAATCTTATCGGTTAAGAGACAAAAAGGATAGATCGGTTTAAACAAATTTTCATATGATTTGAATGAAAGAATCATATTCCTCATATGTTGGATGTGACATACCATATACTTGTGACTAGCTACAAACTGGACTAGCATCATAATCATTAAAAAAAATGCCAATATGGAAAATGCATGAAACCAGTCGAGATGTAGTGGATGAAAAATAGGAACTTGATTCAACAAATAACACAAGTATTCATTGATACTCAGGAGGATATCTAGTGCCATGAAGGAAATAATTAGCATTAGAGTATTCACAAGAAAGATTAGGAATTGATTATTTTCAAAAGAGTGTGATAAGTATGAATCCTTTGGCTAATTATGATCTTCAAAATGATCAACTTCACAACTCTATTCAGTCATGAAAGGTATACACTCCAAAGCTAAGTTTGATATGAGAGATTTTCATGAAGATGAACTAACTGAAACAAAATTTTCAATTCGATCAGAAACCAAATCTTGAAAGTTGAAAGAGATGTATCCAAAATAACAAACATATTTCAAGAATGAATTTGCATTCAGTGAAACCATGCAAAGAAAATAATTCTATGAGAAAATCTAGATTTGGCTTAGTTCAAGGGCCTTACCAGAGTTATGAGAACTTGAAATAACCATCAACGAAATTTGAAGTGCCTCAATTGCTTAATAAGTCTTAGAACTTTCAATGCTTATAGAATGACATATCGAAGATCAGATCAGATCATGCATGGTATGAGGAGAGATACCATCAATATATTCAACTAAATCACTAATATCCGAATGGCGACCATCTACATCACTGATTCAATCAAAATTTACATCTTCATCAAACAAATTACCCAAGTCGTAAAGTTCTTCTATTTGCACATCTAAGAATGGATAGATTAGACAAATATCATGAGTAACTTGGATATAATAATTTTATTCATACAAAATTGGAAATGACAAGGAAGGGAAAGAATACTCAATGATTTCATTACCTTCCTTTTGATCATGAATGATATCACTACCCTGTATCAATTCAAAATCCAACTCATTAGATGATGACAATGCATTACAAGCAGTAGAGAACTAGGGATAGTGGGTTGAAGAGGAAGTTTACATAAGAACATATTCTTGGAACAAATGAGATTTGAGGTCTAAATCTTCCAAAACAAAATCTTCTCTACAAACCGAAAGATCAAATGGTGCACTTGGGGATACATCATCCCATATATCAATATAATCAAGATTATGAGAATGGTGGTTGTCCAAGAATTCAGATTGATTAAGAAAATTAACTTGATTTGATTCTTCATCGAGATTCTTAGATTCAAAATCATCCAAGGATGGAAGAACATTATCTTGACACAGAGGGTTTTGAAAAAGAGAATAAAGATCAAAAGAATCCTCATCTTCCTGCTCCTCTACCTATTAAAAGTTACTACCTTACACCTGATCATTGTTTATATTTGAAAGAGTTTGTTCAAGCAGATAAAGGGGCAAGGGATCACGAGAAAGAGATGATAGAGGATGGCAAGTATCAGATTCAACATTGAATTTATGAGCATTAATGTCATCTTGAGAAACCAGAGGATAAGCCTTCACATTAGGTTCCATGAACCATTTCAAGGTTTCCTCCATTGTATCTGAATCATGGGAAGTGGGAGAATGTTGAGAAGATGGATTAGGAATTTGATTTGTAGCTTTCCAAACTTGATCATTATCACAAGGAGTCACCCAAATTGGTACTGGAAAAGGAGGAGGAAAAGGAGCAAAAGGAAAAGTAGGTTCCTCCTATGAGATTGGTGGTGTCTCACAATTTACAAAATTTGAGGGAACAAGAACATCTAGGGCTTTAGATTCACATTGATTGAAAGAGATCCGAACCAAATGTTCAAACTTTTTCTTAAAGAAATCCCCATCAATATATTCTCTAGGAAACTCACAACATAAGTGAAGGAATCTATTAGCAAAATAATGAATTGATTCATTGAGATTCATTCTAAGTTGGTTGATTCTTTTATAAACATCTGAGTAATAATACCTATCAAAAGCTTGATGAAGCTTAATAAGAAATTGATCAAAATAATGGATAGAGGCAGATGGTAAAGTGTGACACCATCAATAAACACAATCTTAAAGAGTGAGGAAGAAAAGTACACAAGAAAAATCTTCATCATCAATTTCGTAGTATTCACAAAATTTAAGAAAATCAGGAATGTGATGAGATATGGATGTTCCATCCTCACCATCAAACTTCACTTGAGACAAGTCATAAAGAGGCTCATCGAGGATTATAATTTTACCACTAGATATATTGGAAAAACATCCGAGGAGTATGATTTTAGGATGAGACATTAAAATAGACTAGATGGGCACAACTTGTCACCTGGCCCTCCTTCTAGTGCCAGAATGTGGATGGTGCTAGATACCACCAACATACATGGATTCTCCTTGATGTGAATTCCCAATTAGACCTCTCACTGTTTGAAGTAGGAGCCCCATCCAGAGTATCGACTCAACCACCATAACACAAAGGTTTGCCTTGGTTTCAATAGATAGGAAAATAGATTATATACATAGACCTTGAACAAGCAAGTAAGTTGACACTGTGAAATACCGATTGCAGTGTGTAAAAGGAACCTTCATGAGTAGGAGATGAGAGTGAGTCTCTAGAAGGATGTAATAGTACTAACCTAAGAGATACACACGAGAGCATGAAAATATTTGTTAGCAAAATAATTCACATAACGATTATTAAAGAGAATACAACACACATTCAACAAGAAGAGTACCAAAGCCACCGAAATAGTTCAAATTCTATAGTACATATGAACACAACATATACTGTAAACATCCCAAGGATAGTCCAAAAACATTTGCAATACATGCATGAAAATGTGTTGGATCATTGAGTTTCAATATTAGTTGAAAAATCCAAGTACACAATTACAATGATGAGGCACTAGTTCCAGTAGTGGAACATTAAGTCACTTATTGCTTCTCCAAAGAATAGTTATTCTCTCCTATGCCAAGTAGAGAAGCCAAGACTAGCTCTCCAAAGTTTAAGCCTCCAAAAGCCTTTTGCTTGAGTTATGAGGTTACTTTTATAATCAAGAGGAATAGCCTTTCATATCGTCATGACTCTTGGACTACCCTCATGACTCTTGGACTTCTAATGACCTTTGGACTTCTCTTTGTGACTTTTGAACTTCTTTATGTCACTTTTATCCATATATGACTATGTGACTCTTCATATTCCACATATGAATCTTGGACTTCCACACATTACATTTTGTCCTTTTCTTTGAAAATACAGCATTACATTCCACATGATGAGGTGGCACGACACATGGACACATATTGACCATTATGATGGCACTTGTATGAGTTACAACTTGACAATGATGACATGGACTTCATGATGAGGTGGCAATGCCAAGCTGTCTTCCTTGTTGCTTCATCTTGCATTTTTTATGGTAGATCCGATCTATGCTTCATATTCATGAAATATCGACTTTATTTCTTATCTTCACCCTCCAAATGGCCTTGGATGAGCTTTGGGATCCTCTGAGTCATCATGCAATATATTCTTTCTGTTTTGATACATGACCTACTTCATGAGTCCATGATAGCTTTCTTTTGTTCTTCTTCTATGCAAGTGTTTCTTTATGCTTTCTCCTTGCTATCTGCTTTGAGCATTACCTTTTCATGCTAGGAAGGAACTCCTTCCAATTAAAATCATTCATGAAAAAGTGACATCAGTCTTAAAAACATCTATTCTATCACTACCTAGCTCATGCAATAATCGACTCATGATAGTCCTGTGAGAGGGTTAAAAGAAGTAGGTTCTAATAGGAGGGTGCAGTAAAAATCATCAATGGATTAGGAAGGATCCAATGTTCATTTTTATTGCACTGAAGGCAGTGAAAGGTAAAGGCTCACAAGAGGTCTTCACAATGTGCTTGTGCGCTCAAGAAAGAGAGAGAGAGAGAACTAAAGGGCGCAGGGGGTAGATTCGAAGCATGAAGAAGAATCATTCATTGGTTTAGGGTCCACTTATGCGCTCAAGGGATAAAGGAGGGCACAAGTGTGCATGTCAAAGGAATAAGGGATTAGGCTTTGAGCCTTCCTAGTGTGCTTATGCACTTAAGCGGACTCGGAGGATGCAACTCTTCGAGTCGAAAGAATGCGCTCAAATTAAGGATTCAAGTTTCGTGACTGCACCATGATCCCTAAGGGAAGAGGGAAGGATGAAGGATTCATGGTTTGTGAGTGTGCCATGCACCCTTAGGGATGATGAAGGCTTCGTACTTTTTGAGTGCACCATGAGCCCTAAGGCTTTGTACTTAATGGTTACGCCATGCATTGTTTAATAGACAAAGGATCCTTACTTTTCTGAAGTGCGCTTCGTTGTTTGGAAGTGTGCTTCATTGTTATGAAGTGTGATTTTAAAGGGAGAGAAGGACCTCGTTCTTCTGAAGTGTGTTTTTTCACTGACTGTTTGAAGTGCACTCAGGATTGGGAGGGCGTAGTTCTCTCCAATAATGGCTACTTTTTCATCTAGAATGCCCTTTTCAGTAAGGGAGACAACAAAAAGGCTAGTTTACTTATCCTAGGAAGCACTAATGCACTGAGAGAGGGAGGAGACTTTAGAAAATACTTGGTGCAAAAGTATGGGAGGAAAAGATACGTCAATGAGGCTCATGAGTAAGTTGTGCTCATCACCTAGTAAGAGAGCTAATGCCTTTACAACTTTCCCTGAGCAGGAGGAAAACATGAAGACGACAATTGAAAAATGCAAAATACCTTCAAAGCGACACATGCCAGAGAAAATATAACATGAAAATGCCACTTATTAAAGTGAAAATAAGTCAAAACGACAACCACTAATGTGAAAGAGACACTTGTGAAAGTGAAAGTGTGCAAAACATGACAATTGAGAAAACTCACCAAAATAGAAGTACAATCGCAACAAATGTGGGAGAGATTATCAACGAAAGTGCACATTGACTATCAACATGAATTGAACATTGCACAAGAACTGCCTTGATGGAAGGTGTTATTCCTGTTCAATATTTCATAAAGGAAGTGTGCTCATGAACTCATCGAAGACCGAGCATGTGTGTGCAAGTAACTTGATGATTTAAAACTAGGAAAAGACTTAAACACTTTACAAAACCTCAAACGAACATGAAGTAACCATAGGATGATAGACCGTAAGATCCTTAGTAGGATCCAAAATTCAAGTGCAAGCAAAATTTTGGAGGATGTTGACCGCAACATCAAGAAGTTTCCACCTAAAAATCTCTTATGTCTACTGTCTTTGATATTGTGCATTGTTTAATTTTTTATTTAATCTTATGTTGATATTAATTAATGGTATGTAATATTAAAAAATACTAATTCAAGAGAAACAATGATTCACCCTCCTCTTAGTATTTTCAACAATTGGTATCATAGTAGGTTCCTTTAGTTGCAACTTAATAACTGGAAGGAAGATCTTACATAAAAAAAATGGGAAAGTCAAAGAAGCAAGTTTCCAAATGTTCAAAAGAATCAGAGGAAGTTTCTAATGTTGAAGTAAATCTTATTGGTTTACCAACTATTGAATTTGATGAAGCCAAATATGAAATTTCGTCATGGGGAGTAACCCTTTTCCATTGATGTCAAAGGGGGAGAGAAATTAGGAAAGGAAGATCATAATCATGAAATCTGAAGGAGCAGTGATCGCAGAGGGATTATGTGTCACATCAATGACAAAGGGGGAGATTGTTAAATGGTGTTTCCATTGATGCCAATTTTGTCCTTGAAAACTCTTAATATTATCATGGATTGCATTAATTGAAGCTCCAAATGACAAGATTCCCAAGATGATCCACACTTGTTGAAGATTTTTTGAGAATGAAGATCACTGAATCTTCCTCTGTGACCAACATCAACTGATGCTCTTCGTCATTTAA
Source organism: Pinus tabuliformis (assembly GCA_031772625.1). Lineage (NCBI taxonomy): Eukaryota > Viridiplantae > Streptophyta > Pinopsida > Pinales > Pinaceae > Pinus > Pinus tabuliformis. The sequence continues at coordinate 967,131,119 of CM062806.1, read as the reverse complement.
ATTCAAATAGTATATGGCATGCCTTGGGACTCCACATGGTTTGAGAGTTATGTTGATTTAAATTTATTTCCCACTTCATGTGGTCAATGTCCCCATAAGCTAGATGATGTAGTAGCCTATCACTGGTTAAGGATAACAAGGGTTTTCATTAAAGAATTGAATCAAAATTATTTATGGCTAAAGTATTTGTTTTTGAAGAGTTTCAATTCAAATTATTTTAAAATATATTTTGACCTAAATTTAAGTATGTATTTTTGGCTCCAAAAGATAAAATTTGAAATTTAATTTCACATTTCTTTCCCTAGTTATTGACTAAGTCGGGTCTATTAAGAGCCTCTATCTTCTCTATAAATTGAGATCAGTTTTCTCCATAATTGGAATGGAATTAACGCTATATCTTTGGAGAGTATCTGTAGCCTAGAGTTGTAAAGTGTATCTGATGCAAGGAGATGTTGTGGGTTTGGATTATGGTTTACAAGTGGATTTTCACTGGATTATTTTAAGGTGGAATTCATACTTGGTAAAGGGTAAAGTTTCAACTTGGTACATTCAAGAACATCTACGTAGAAATCAAAGTTGGATGTCTTGTTGGTGTTCTAAATTGATATTTCTTTTGGAGTATGGTTTCACTTTACCTTGAGTCCTTTTCTAGGTATTTTGTTCAGGTGAAGAGTTTCTCTCTAAATATTGTCGACCTCCTTTGAAGCACATTTATGACACATTTGAGAAGGAACAATATGCACACAAATTAGGATCACTTTTGAGCATGTTCATGGCTACCCATAGAATGGTTTCGGCCTTGTAATAGGGAATTTTTTTTAGTACAAAAGTGCTAATAGACTTGTGATGTATTGAATTCTTTTTTACACTCAGTACAATCCCTTGCATCCTCTCAAGAATTTATTTGTGGATAATTTGCAAGGAAGATTTAGCATGTATTACAAGGTCTGGCTTGAACTCAGTTGTCTCATAAAGTTTGACTAAGAACAAGTTTGTGAAAATTTTATGGCTAGGCACTCCTCTGCTTCCTCTCGGTCTTATTGATACAATGTACATTATGGTGCCCTAACCAAAGATTGATGAAGTATGTTTTGAAGTGATACTCAAGGCATTAATTTTGAACACAAATTCATTCTTGTAGCCTCCAGTTCTGTGTTAGCGTATTCCTTGGGATACATTTGATTAAGATATGTTCCAGGTCTATAAGTGTTCTACTTGATTGATTCATGATTAATATTGAGCCTATATCTTCAAGTCTTATCGAGTAAACTAGTGTACTGATCACCGTAGCATCAACAACAAAAGTTGTCACTGTAAACAAATCATATGTTATTAATCTAATTTGTTAATGATCTAATGCATAATTATTTGTTCTGAAGTGTTCTAGATGGGTAATATGAGTATGACCACAAACTTGAACTTGGTATACATCACATATGTGTTTAAGGATTTGGAACACATCTCTATGTACTTGATCTGAATTATGGAGACATTTGCATTTTTTTAAATGAGCTTGGATGAACCTTGCAATCATGGTAATGTTATGGAATAAAGGTGTGTTGATTGAGGAAAATAAAGAGCATAATCTATAATACATTGTCAAATATGTAAGCTACAGGTTTAGGTTGCAAACCTTAATGGATATGTTGAGGTTTTTATAGTTTATGATCGAAGTATGAGTATTGTCTAAGACACAAATGTGCTTTTGATTGAAATTTATGGTGAATGTAGGGCTTACCTTGATGTTATTGCCAAGGTATGAGAGTGATGGATTGTTGACTTTTGAGCTAGCGTTTCAGGGTTTATGCTAGTTGAAGTGAAAGGTTGATGCATTGTTATGTGTATCTTGCTAAGGTTTGATTGAGGTGAGAGTGTTGCCAAAAGTTTTGAGAGTAAGGTTGTTGCTTAGGGTCTGATACAATGGTTGAGAAAGTGAAATCAATATGTTGGTGTTTGAAATCTATATTGACTAGAAAATGTTGCCGAGCACATGTTGTTGAATTGTTGTACATACTGTTGAGTAGACTTGGCTAAGGTTTTTGAGCATAAAGACCTTTTATCCTGCCATTATTGAGTAGATGATTTGATGTGGAAATTAAATTGTATAATGGCAGAGCAGGTTACTTGCATGAGGACTTAAGAGTTTATCGCTCATGTGCCAATATGTTTTATGAAAACGCCAATCATTATTGGTACTTTTTGTGTGTGCAAGTCTTGTATATGCCAATGTTTCAGAAGACTAAAAAGTGTTAAGCTTATTTTGTTGAGAGAGGTTTCTAATGAGATATTGTTGTAGTGGGTACAAGATGTTGAACGAACTCAATAATAGAAGAAAATATGATGCAAATATTATATTGTAGTTGTTCTTGTTGACATTGAGCAGAGGAAGTTGTTGTTCCCGTTGATAACCTTGTGACAATATTACAAATCGACAAAGTTAGAATAGTGTTTTTACATTATTTTTTTTGTATTGAGCAGTGGTGGATGCAGCCTGAAAATATGTGAAACATGTTGCGTCGGTTGATTAGGGTGGCAGGGTGGTGCTAGGGTAAGTTGGAGCCTTCATAGGGTGTTGGAGCATCCCTCTAGTTGCAGCTGGTAAAGAAGGTGTTGGAGCATCCTTCTAGTTGCAGCTGGTAAAGAAGGTGTTGGAGCATCCTTCTAGTTGCAGCTGGTAAAGAAGGTGTTGGAGCATCCTTCTAGTTGCAGCTGGTAAAGAAGGTGTTGGAGCATCCTTCAGGGTAGAGCCTACAAACTAGGGCATTGGAGTGTCCTTCCAGCTGGAGCTAGTAAACCAGGGCATTGTAGTGTCCTTTAGGTTGGAGCCTGTAAACCAGGGTGTTGGAGCATCCTTCAGTTGGATCTGAAAATCTTGGAAGTTGGAGCTTCCTAATTGATTTAAATTATTGAAGACAAATGTTAAGAAGCGTTCTGTGTTGTTTTTTCCACAGAAGGGTTTCCACCTAAAAATATATTGTGTCTACTGTCTTAGATATTGTGCATTATTGAATGGTGTTGTTGATTTATGTTTAATCTGATGCTAATATTAATTATTGCTCTATAAAATTAAAAATATGCTAATATAAGAGAAATACTAATTCACTCCCCTCTCAGTATTTCCATTATGATTTACATCGAAAATAATTTAATTCCATGCCCAAGACACAAATAACCTCTCCGTGCACCTTTAATGAATTGATAATAGCTTGTAGCTCATAATAATACATCTTCTGAAATCTCAGTCAACCGAAACTTCAATCTCACCACTAATAGGAAACAAACCGTCAATCTTTGCATTTACAAGGATGAATCCCCATAGATATATCTCGAGTGGCTTCCAAAAATTCATGGGATCCTTGGTTTACCACGAAACATCATAAATTCCCAAGTTAGACACAGGAAAAATAAGAATTAATGCTTTGGAGAAGCAATTTCCCTTACTATCCAAGCTATGTTTACCATCTAACTGTTAAAAACCCCTTACAAACAAAACATGACATCGATGGAAAATTGAAATAATGGAATGAAACATCATTTCATTTGGTAAGATAATCCCACTATCATAAGGAATTCCTTACTATAAATCATCATAACATGGAATGACGTTGTGTTTTCTGTGCTCTATGGGTGATCAAAAGCATGAAAGTCTCTATCCGGCTATTAATTACATCTATGTCTTCACAACTGTGGGATTTCTTGATGAAATTCCTGGCCATCAATAATTAATAACTTCATTTTTTTAGAGCCTATATTGACTTATAGATCCACTTTCTCATTATCAACAAACGGGACGTATTACCACAACAATAAATCAAAATGACTTTTTAATTTCTCAATATGAAATTAAATGCTTCCCAACGTGTTGTCCTTTCCGGATGTTCCTCTAATCATATGAGTCATAATAATATTAGGGTCACATATGACATTTGACATTTAACTTTGAGAAGACTCAACGAATTACCAAAGTGATCCCCAAACAAAGTGTATACTTCCACCTCATCATTTTTCATATATTATATCACTTTATAGTAAAACCAAAACTTGGAGATATTTTTTTTTATAACTTTTTATTCATTATTCTTTTCAAATTTTCAATCGATATTTCACATTTAAATTTTGCAATTGCGTGATAGTATTTTCTTAAAAATGTTGGAATTTATAATGCACTTCAATTTTTATTTAATCTGGTGTTCCTGTGGGACCTCCTACATGAGAGAAACGAGTGACTCTATAAATCAAAGTATTCATGATCATGTTGCTGATTTAAAACATTGTAGGACGTGCTCCTTAACTTTAGAAGAACATGATAAGAAAACTAAACACCATGTTTGTTTGGAAGATTCCTGAGTCAATCCAAGGATTGATCACTTCCATCACCAGAAGTTTAGGGAGGCCATCAAAATTGAAAAAAAGGTCTATCTCGCTGAATAGGGACGATGGGTGGAAGATTAGAAACTATTGGATCCTGTCTCTTTTTTCCCTAAATTAGTGCCTTTCTCCATCTCCTTTCTTTCCCGATGATGTTCCCACCTTTTTTTTTATAAGTTTTTTTTAAAAATTAATTTTATACTTATTATTAATGAAGATTCTTTTATATATATATATATATATATATATAAATATAAATTAATTAATTAAGTGATATTTTTAATTTATATATTTTCTTTTTTCTCTATTTCATAATATTACTACTTCATAAAATTAGAAGGTCTTCTTTTATATAGGTATTTTTTAGTTTTTATTATCAAAATAATAATAACCTATTATTATAAACAATATTTTATTAAAATTAAGAATAAATTTAGTAATTCCTTTTTTATATTAATTATTTTATAAGTGGTCTAACATTTATATTATATTTTTTAAATTATATAATGTTCACATTAATTAATTTATTATTTTCCTTTAACGTTTATTTCTCTAGTTGTTTCACATCTCTTCAGTATATAATTATATGGTTGGATCAGTTCATTCATCAAGATCCTGATGATGAACCATACTGAGTGGTTCGAAACGTGTCGATAAGAAATATTGAAATGTGATTTACTAGAAGGATTCTCTCAATAAAATCAATGTGTTTGATGAGATCTCACTTTTTCCATACTTTTCAACCTAATATGAAAGAATCTAAGGACACCCTCTTGAAAAGGACAATCCAAGCTTGTGTACCAATTTTTTATTTTTATTTTTATTTTTTCCATATTTTTGAACTATTTATTTTTGGAGATATTTTAATTTCACTCATTCTTGTCTTAAAAATACAAATAATTAATATAAGGGGAATATTTAGATGGGCTTTTTGTTATAAAATATCATCAATTATTCTCTCACATACAAAACATATATTTAATTCTTCTCAATAGTTGAGTCAAACAATGTGGACTTTTACATTCCATTAGAGACTTGGTGAAAATTTACCCATTATTTTTTTTTTACTTGACTTGCAAAAATTTGGTTACTCAACTCAATAATTTTTTTTACCATCATATTTTTTTTTTACCAACCTTGGTAATTACTTCTAACAAACCAACATCAAACCATTGTATGCTCCAATTATCAATGGTACCACCACCATTTTATAGATATACCATGGGTACATCCTCTATTGTTGTAATTATCATTCTTGACTAATTAAATAATAAACTCATTGAACATATCCATGAGTTAATAAAAAAAGTATTTACAAAATATAAACATAACAAAGATAAGGAACACATTGAATTGGAACCATATCATGAAAAAGATAATCATAAGAAGATTTAGAAAAATCAAGATGATTAGATTCCAAATAAAGAAGGTAAAAATGAAGAGACAAAAGCAAAGGATAAAATTTGTGACCTAAATTTGACCAAGATTGTAAAACCAATGGAAAAGCCAAGTCTGAAAATGGTAAACCTCAGTGGGAAATAAAGGATAAGGATCTTAAAAAAATGATAAAGAATAGTGTTGGTGACAACATAAGTCAGCACATCTGTGGAAATCACATTGTGAGAGGGGATTTGGTGGTATTCATTATTCACGATCCTCTTATTTATATCAAGGTGTTTTTCTATGGACGTTGAATGCTCTGTTGTCAAATGTAGATCTAAGGAAAGAGAAATTACAAGAAAAAGGAAACATGCATATTTGGACTATCAAACAATAAGTGAAGCAAATATACAAAAGAAAATCAAGAAATATATTTTTTCACAAACAAGACCTTGAATTTCAAAAATCTAGGCAAGAAGAAGAATGAAAGGACATGTTAGAACCTCAAGAAGGTAGCCAAGTGAGAGAATAAAAGGACATGGGAGAACCTCAACACATGCACATAGAGGAGAAACTAAATATATATATAGAATGTATAAGTGTGTCAATTACTCTTAGAAAAGAAGCAAAAAATAAGTGAGAATAGATGACGGAACCCATGTTATTGATAAAACTAAATGGCTTTAATGGCATAGATAAACATGTTTTTATTACTTGTTCATACTCATAAGGGTGGTGGAAAATTATATAACAAAAGAGAGATTGTCAAAAAACTTTATGATGAGATGAGATCTTGCATCCAAATTCTAAATGGAGGATTCACAAGGTGCAATTTCTCTAAACATGTGATCATGGTGCTAGCAAGGGGAGAATGGGATGCACCAATTTCTATAACAAGGAATGGGATCCTTAGAGTTCAAAAGCTAATCATTTACCCTCAAGCTTAAGATCAAGTGCATGAAGGAGATAGTTCATCTAAACAACTTGGTTGGTATAAACCATTAATAATAACTCAAATTCTGCTAGTGGGAGAATCACAAGCTTCAAGTATAATAAGAAGGGATGGTTCATTAAGAAAGGATATTCAAGAAAAAATAGGCACTATGGCTTGGGTGGACACACAAGTTGAGGATATATCCTATGCATGTGATTTAGTAGACAACAAAGTACTTGATATATGAGGAGACCTTGCAAAAGTTCATGAAGTTGTGTTTTTAGTTGTGTCTTATCTAAATGATTTTTTCTTAATTAGAGTGTTCTTCCCTTGTTTGGAAGTGATATCATGTTAAAACTATCAAAGCAGTGGAATTCTACTAGTCAGATGGAGCAACATCATCAATTAGCTCAAATATTACAATTAGGGAGAAGAAAATTCACTCTAGAACCATTAAAGAGTACTTAATTAAATGTTGGAAACTTCTAGAGGTAGATAAGTATTGGGAGACAAAAAAGTTCCCCAAAAAAATCCTTCTTTACCAAGGCTTTGAGGACAAATCATTTCAAAAGGGAAAGACAATGTTTTTCTTTTTCTTTTTTTCCACAAGAAATATCTTTATATTTAATATAAGGAATATACATGTTTTGGTCCTAAAGGGATTGCTCAAACTCAACAACAACGCTTGGAGCCATTACAACAAATATCATCATGTCACTTGTGGGAATTGAACTGTAGTGGGGACGATAACAATCACTCCTCCCAACCACCCAAGATAAACCCAATGGAAAAAAGGGACAATATTATATGCATAAATAATAAATATAAGAGGATGATTGATATGGGTCTCTCTCTCTCTCTCGCACGCACACACACACACACACACTTGTTTTAGAAAAAAATGAATTAAAATTCACAAATCGTAATCAAAACAAAACAAAATGGTACAAAATAGTATTAGGTTTGACTGTAAATTTGTAATATTTCATAATGTTCCTCCCTTCCAAAGTTGAAGAAACTTTGCACCACCACTGCCACCACCACCACCTAGTTTTTCATGTGTTCAACCAAAAGTTAGATTTAATGGAAATGTGAAGTTTTGTTTAAACATATTATCTTTGGCAAAAAAATGAATTAAAAAGATTGAACGACAATATAGTTAGACGAAACTAAAGACAAAATAAAATAAGAGCACTTTTGTTTTGCACAACATTGATATTTAGACATAAAGTGGAGTCAAATTCCCCAAAGATTTTCCCTAAATTCCTTAATTCTTCAATCACTATGATATTATATTCTTCGAATAAATCATAGAATCTATTGAATAATTTAGTTGACCATCCATCTAGCCTAAGGCAGTTATCCCTTTTAAAGCATACCAAAAATACTATTTTTTCCTTTGATATTTTTCCCATCTTTATTTGGTTTGCTTTTTAGTCACAAATCTCAGAAAGAAAATGAACATCCTCAAGATTTCTTCTATGTTTTATCTACGTGACTCAATACATTGATTATAAATGAGGTACTCCCATATCAAGAATCCCATGGAACTTTCTTAGCTTACTACTATTTGTCCTTTTGTCTCGAACAAACTTCAGGAGATTTTGAATCTATATTGCATGGTCACATGAGTGGAAATCAATATACATAACCTATAATCTCTTTTATTGATTTGGAATCAAAACCCGAGATCCACTTGTTATAATGTCTTCTTTAAGAAAAATGATTCTAGATTGGATTCTAGGGTTTGTTTGAAAGCAAAATGGATATGGGATTAAATATTAGGCATGGTTTGTGGGAAAAATAGAATCCAAAATAACCATCAATCTAATCAATGGTGATTGATAATAGGACAAATCACTCTAGTAAAATCATTATTAAAAGCCATACCATTGTTCTAGCAATGTTTAGCTTTCTAGCAATTATTTAGCCTATATCCGAAAGGGGGTATTACGAAAAAAATAGAAAGATTTGTTTTAAATTCTTGTGGGCAAGGGGAAAATATACAAAATTTATTCCACCAATGAAGTGGTAGAATTTGTAAAAGCTCGAAGAAGAAGGTGGTTGGGTTTAATGAACAATCGCTTATTTGGAAGATCATTAGCTGCTAAGAACTTGTGGAGGGTAATTAACTTTGAAGATTCATGGAAACAAATGATAGTGCATAATACATGAAACATGGATCATTAATACACTGGTTAAGAAGTCAAATGGATACAATATCTATTGTGTCATCTAAATGGAAAGCACTTGTCCTAGCTTTCTTGGTGATAGGAAATTGGCTAGTATGGAAGGTTGGGAATAGTGATTCAGTCAGAGTTGGTGTGGATCATTGAGTTCGGTGAGAAAATCTGCATAAACTTCCAAAGGAGTTATTAGAGATTCTACTAGAGCAAGGCCTTTATACAATTAAGCATATAGTAAATATAGATTCAGCAGTTTATGGTTGTAAGGTTCATTAAGTGCACAATCACTTGGTTTGGAAGGAGAAAATGCACATTTATGGAAACAAATAATGGTGCATAATAATATAAAACATTCATACACTAGTTGAGAAGTCAAAGAAAGACAATATTTAATGTTTCATCTTAATGGAAAGCACTTGTCCTAGCTTTCTCGATGATATGCAATTAGTTGCTATGGAAGCCTGATGGGAATGCTGATCAAGTTAGAATTGGTGTAGATCAATGGGTTAGGTGAACATATATGCATATACTTCCAATCATTCTATTGGAGCAAGGCCTTTATAAATTAACCATGTAGTATATATGAAATCAACAATTTTATGGTAGTAAAGTTGGGTAAGTGCACAAAGGCTTGGTTTGGAAGGAGAAATTGCACATATGTGGAATGGATATTTGGGTTGTCTACATCAAAGTCATGTGCGAATAAGAGAGGAGGAAGGCGATATTGTATGGTTTAGAACATAGACCCTTCGATATTACATTGCATGTTTGCGCTATAAATAAATATTCTCATTTAGAATGCAAGAACCACATTGGTGGTGGAAAGTGCTTACAAAATTGTAAGCCCCTAAAAAAACTAGAATATTTGTTTGGATAATCATAAGAAACAAGTCTCTAACATGGAAACCCATGAAGAAGAGAAGTTGATAAGGCTCAAGAGTATGTACATGTGTATAGAAGATGAATATATCATCTCCTATTTTCTTATAAAAATCCATTATACAAGCTAAGTAAGATATAAGTTAAGGCTTCACTGTTGTAAAAGATGGATAGTTGGGAGACATTGTGGATGAATGTTTATGAAAATGGTTAAATAATAGAAGTATAAGACTTCATGAAATTTCTATGTATTCTCAAGAATTCTTGTGGGAAAGCATCCCTCTAAAGTATTCTCACAGATCATATTTGTCTTTTCCAATTGAAAAAATGGAAATCAAAAGAAAGGTAGACAACTATGTAATGTCCCATATGCAGAAAATTTGGAACAGACAGTGATATACAAAAGCAAATGCAATTCATACACAGAAAAATTAAACAAACAACAAATGCTCAATACACAACAGAAATGTGAACCAGCTAAGCCATTTTATTAATGGAGTGGAGCAAGTACAATAGTGCGGAAAATGCACCTGCTCTTTCCTCAAGGGAAATCTTGACAGAACTCAGGTGTCAAACAATGATCTCAATGCTGGAAAGAACTGCTCCTTTAATGCTCTGCACTGTCTCCTAATAACTACAATTTCTAGCTGGAAAGGAGCTGCAACAAACCCTGCCTCAGGTGCTCAGAAAGTGATGAAACTTCACCCACAAACTCCTTGGCCAAAACCCACAAAAACCCATAATGGTTTGGCCCAATTTTGACCTCCCAAAATCGACCCCCAAAGGCACTGTGCAATCCCCAACAATTCTGCACTATCTGCTGCAAAGGTACGGCTGAGAACCCCACTTGGTGCTCAGAAAATTTTGAAACTTTAAATATGGGATCCTTGTCAAAAACCCAGAAAACCCAGAAATGGTTTGGCCAGATTTTGACCTCCCAAATTCGACCTCTTCTATGGCCCATGCCCTCCAAACAACTCTAGAAATATGACCTGCAAGGAATGACCACAAAGCCCTCCTCCAAGGTCTGAAATGGAAGCAAACACCACTCCAAATATATCCTCTAACCTCCATAGCAAGGGTCAGCCTCAAGGACTGATACTCTACCCACCAAATGAGCTCTGACACACTGCCTCTGCACTAGCCCATCTAGTGCGAAAGTCACACTGCCAAGCGAGAAGCTCAATCATCTCCCAAACTCCCCTAGATGTTGAAAATCCTCCCTAACTTCCTCTGCACTGCATCCCCCAGTAATATGCACAACCTGGAAGGGAACACTACTGATGGGAATCACAATGTGATCCTCCTCCTGAAGAAATGAAGAAAACCTTCCTAGGGTAGCACTCGAAGTCCCCCGAAGAAAGGATGAGCTCTTTTCCTGAAGAACTCGTGCTAAACAGCTAGTCACTCGGCTAAGAAGCTTGAGCAACCAAAGAGAAATCGATATACAAAAAAAAGATGAATGAAATGAGGAGAGCTACCTTCCTTATATAGATTTCATGGAGCACTTTTCCCTCCAATTTTACCTCCATAGTGGGCCCTCACTTAACCACCTACATGCAAAACTTAACCACCTTCATGCAAACCAAACTAGGAAGTGCGTCTTTCCCTAGTGTGGGTGGCCCCCATGTGTAATTTAACCACAAAAAAATAACTTTTCCTAAGTATAATATCCTAATAAAAATCGAATGGGCCCCATCACCTCCAAAATCGGCCCCAAAATATAGAAATTAACCCTGTTTCAAAATAATTTAGGAAGGGACATTACAATCATCCCCTCCAAAATGTTGCTTGTCCTTAAGCAACTTCGGTGCTGGATGATTAAGTAGGTGCTCGCCCTCCCAAGTAGTATCCTTATTCAGAAAGCTCCTCTAATGCACCAAAAAAAATTGTTTTTCCTCAAGAAATATCTGAGCAAGCATCCTCTCTAACTGCTGCTCCCCACTATCACTGCAAAATGTACCAGGGTCCAAGATGTACCTCTAGATCGTGCCTGACCTCTGCACTGTCCTGATATGAAAGAATCCTTCAATACCAGGATCCCAAGCCATCTTGTTCAACTTGAAGCTCCTCTCGCTCCACTCATTATCATGCCCTGTGCAAGTACTAGAAGTCTCCTCTTCCATCAGTGACTTGCTAAAGCCCAATGGAAGATTTGTATGATCTCCCCTTGTAGTAGCCAACACATCCCTAAAGGTTATTGAACTGTGAAGAGTTGTGATGCCCCAGCTCTGTGTTAATCCTAGAGTGGTGTCATCATGTTGACGCTACGCTGCTCTAACTATGACATACTCCCTATCGTGCGCAGACGATCTCCTCCCCTATGAGGCCTAGTGGCGAAAAATATGTGAGAGTCAAGCTCATCCTGCCCGGGCATCTCCATGATGCTAATATCTACCCCTCCACTGCCAATCTCAACTTTGAGCCATAAAAGGACAAGTTTTCCTTGCCATGCAATGGAGGTTTCAGTGATCCCCCATGTTTCAAACCCAAAGTGAACTGGATCATCCTCTACCATGACCCTGCTCGTCACAAAGTGGAGTGATCTGCCTTCCACTCATAACTTCCACTCCTCACAGGATGTCACTGCATAATTTCGTTACCAGCTAGAACTCATCTGGCCCTCATCTCCGATCCCTGTATGTATTCCCTAGGTGTTCTTGTGAACCTGCCTTGCTCCTGCTAGACCACGCAGTGAAATCCACTATCCCAACTCCTGATGATACACCTCGACACTACTTGGAGTTTGGGTACCCTCCCGTAGACGAAGTCTACCATCCACCATCCCTCAAGTGTGAGCTCAAGGGTGGAATATATTCTACCTCAACTACCAACCACGCTATCCCTAAGCATGTATCTGACAGCTCGTTCTCCTACCAAGGATCTCAACTGAAGAGTCTCTTCCTGACTAATAGAACGCGATGTCTCATCCAACTGTCCCATACCTTGCTGCCTAAATGGAGAGTGTCAAGGGGAAACAACCAAACAATTTGTGACTGTAAGCAACACTGGAGGATGATGGGCGAGTATGTCCCAAATGATATGATCAACATTCTGCCAGAATGCCCAAGAGTGATCCTACAGACGATACTCTCTCCCCCCCGGATCTGCGCATAACTCCCTCGAAGCTCGGTCTCCACTAAGCATGGTGTCCCGAGATGCTCAACAATGTCCTCATCAATCCTAGGTGAGCTGCATCCAACTGTACACCTAATGACCTTGCCCATATGCCTCAACAATGTCCTCATCAATCCTAGGTGAGCTGCATCCAACTGTACACCTAATGACCTTGCCCATATGCCTCAACAATGTCCTCATCAATCCTAGGTGAGCTGCATCCAACTGTACACCTAAATGTGAACTAGCTAAGACATTTTATTAATGGAGTGGAGCAAGTACAATTGTGCAGAAAATGCACCCGAGCTTGCCTCAAGGGAAATCTTGACAGAACTCAGGTGTCAAATAGTGATCTCAAAGCTGGAAGGAACTGCTCCTCTAATGCTCTGTGCTGTCTCCTAGTAACTACAACTACTGGCTGAAAAGGAGCTTCAAGAAACCCTGCATTTGGTGCTCAGAAAGTGATGAAAATTCAACCACAAACTCCTTGGCCAAAACCCACAAAAACCCAAAAATGGTTTGGCCCTATTTTTACCTCCCAAAATTGACCCCCAAAGGCACTGTGCAATCCCTAACAATTCTGCAATGTCTGCTGCAAAGATATGGTTGGAAACCCCACTTCTGGTGCTTAGAAAATTCTGAAAATTTATATCTGGGATCCTTGTCAAAAACGCAGAAAAACCTAGAAACGATTTGGCCATATTTTGACCTTCCAAATTCGACCTCTTCTATGGCCCACGCCCTCCAAACAACTCCAGAAATATGACCTGCAAGGAATGACCACAAAGTCCTCCTCCAAGCTCTGAAATGGAAGCAAAAACCACTCCAAATATCTCTGCTAACCTCCACGACAAGGCTCAACCTCAAGGACTGATACTCTAACCACCAAATGAGCTCCCACACATTGCCTCTGCGCTAGCTCAGGTAGTGCGAAAGTCATGCTGCCAAGCCAGAAGCTCAATCAGCTCCCAAACTCTCCTAGATGCTGAAAATCCTCCCTAGCCTCCTCTCTGGAAAATCTCACGTCAAATATCCACTGTTAAGCACAACCATTGAACTTGGCCTCCTCTCCACTGCGTCCCCCAGTAATATGCACAACCTGGAAGGGAATGCTTCTGCTGGGAATCACAATGTGATCATCCTCATGAAGAAATGAAGAAAACATTCCTAGGGTGGCACTCGAAGTCCCCCGAAGAAAGGGTGATCTCTTCGCCCTAAGAAATCCTGCTAAACAACCAGTGACTCGGCTAAGCAGCTCAAGCAACCAAAGAGAAATTGATATACTCCAATAAGATGAATGAAATGAGGAGAGTCACCTTCCTCATATAGATTTCGTGGAGCACCTTTCCCTCAAATTTTACCTCCATCGTGGGCCCTCACTTAACCACCTACATGCAAAACTTAACCACCTTCATGCAAACCTAACTAGGGAGTACGTCTTTCCCTAGTGTGGGTGGCCCCCATGTGTAATTTAACTACAACAAAATAACTATTCCTAAGTCTAATCTCCTAATAAAAACCGAATGGGCCCCATCACCTCCAAAATTGGCCCGAAAATATAGAAATTAATCCTGTTCCAAAATAATTTAGGAAGGGACATTACAAACTAATAGAGTCATTCATCTAGAAAGACTAAACTTGGGGCACTTTTAATGTAACCAATAAAAGACAATGAGGCTTAAGTAGTGTTGGGGGGATGCTACTCTTTTCATAGTCTCACTATGTAAAATTCTATGTTGGCCTACTAAAAGGAACATATAATATTGTTAATTCATGGCTTTAATATTTCCATTGAAATGCATAATAGAAATAAACATTAATCATATACAAGTTTTTTTTGATTCTAGCTTGGTTATAAATTGGATGAAAGGCTTTGCTCAATGCTCTACTTTAATTCTCAATCCCACATGTGATTAGCTCAAAGAGGTGGTTAGTACATTTGAGGCTATCTTCTTCACTCACATATATAGAAAAATCAATAAGGAAGGGATCATTTGTAAAAGAAATCACAACATGTAGTAGAGGGAACAACAATTATGGAGGAATTAGGAGATTGCATCTCTATTTTATATTCTTTCAAATTCTATAGCTCGTGATGAAATTTAGGTAGTATATTTGTTCACTTATTATGTATTTGAATTTCTTGTTTTAAATTGTTGGACATTTAAATTATACAAGAAATTTATATGCTTAAAATATTAAAATGCATTTGTAAACTTTAAAGAAAAACAAAAGAGCTATCTTGTGAAGTGATATTAGTTTAACATATAATTTTTGGTTTGAGGCAACCTTAAGGATTTTTGAGGCTTCTAAGTGTTGTGACATGTAAAAAATGCAATTTCATTATTCTTGAATAGAAATAATGATTTTATCTTTGAATGCCCCTCTTCCCCTTCAAAAGATTTAAAAAAAACACACAACTTCCCTTGATTTTTAGAAAATATTTTGCATAAGTTATTGGAAAATTCAATCTCCTCCAACCTAATAAATTTGAACTCCTATTATGAAAATTGAGCCTCTTTGTATTCTTCTTTGGAGTGAAAATACCACAAGCAAATTCAAAATTTTCTAAATAAAATACCATGAAAATCCATTATTGTAATACCCCCGGAAAGACTTATTTTATGACTCATATATTTTATGACTTTTATTTATTTTAGGAAAATGGAAAAAGGCACGTGCTTAATTATTATTGTTCTATTTTTTAGCATAAAGAAAACTGATAATTAATGAGAATTTATGTTAGAATAATTAATTCTCTCGTAAATGTGTTAGAGGCTAACATGAGAGATTAACCTCTAACTGTCAGGGTAAACAATTGAAGTAGTTATGCCTAAGGAGGCAGGAAAAAGAAAAAGCAACAAGAAGAAAACAATATTGTGATTTGTCTAGAAGAGGGGGAGGAAAAACTGAGCCTTTCTAAAAAAAAGATATGAGACATAAATTACAGATCACCTGAACAATTGTAGGGTGGGAGAGAAATACCTTGTGATGGAATCTGAAATAGATATCATGGGAGACAAATACAATATTTGGTTAACCCTAACGAGCGAGAGAGAAAGATTGGTAAACCTAAGAAAGGGTTTGGAGGACACTGCATAGGGTGGGGAAGAAACACCCCATAAATTTTCCTGGTTTACCTCACAGTTAGAGGGAAAGCTCGTAGGGAACTGACTGAAGAGGATAGTGTAGGGTTAGGATGAATGTGGAAACATTATGAAAGAATATTAGATAATGGATTTCAGAGATCTGTGGCTTGAGTATTTTGAATCATTGACCGGAGAATCCACAGTTTTATCATTTTTGTACCAACGTTTCGAATCCCAAATGGGATCCATCATCAGGATGTGAGAATGATGATGAGCAGAGGAGCAACACAGCATTGATAAATAGTGGTGAGGATAAAACCAATAAGAATGACAAACTGTCGGCTGTCATAATTTTTATAATTTTAATTAATTTATTAATTTGTTTAATTAATTTTATTAATTTTTGAATTTAATTTTAATTTTTATATAATTTAAAATGAATTTTTAATTTTTAATTATATTAATTAATTAGTTTTATTAATTTTATATATATACTATTAATATGTTTTTAAAAACTTATTTTGTTTTAATGTATAATATTATTAGTTTTAATATGAAATTAATTCCTAAATAATTTTATTTAAATTATTAAAATTAATTAAATTAATTATATTATTAATATATTATTAATTTTATATTAATTATAATAATTATTATTAATTATATTAATATTATTTATTAAATTATTATTATTCCTAAATATATATATATAATTATATTATTACTAATAAATTATTATTATTATTATTAATTAATTATTTAATTATTTAATTAATTATAATAATTATATTATTATTATTTTAATTAATATTAATTAAATTATATTATTATTAATTATAATATTATTAATACTAATTATATTAATTAAATTAAATTACTTTAATTATATTATTAATACTAATTTGTTTTTAGAATATAATATTAATCCTAAAATGAAACTAATTTAATTTTATACCTTGGGAAATATTGATTCTACAATGAAATTGATTTTTTAACGTAGGGAATATTAAATTATTAATATTACTTATATTAATGATAATATTAATATATTATATTATTTTATTATTATTATTATTATTAATTATATTAATTATTTATTAATATATTATTAATATTAATTATTTGTATTATTATTAATATATTTTTATATTTTAATTATTAATAACAATATTAATTATATCAATTATTATTATAATTAATTAATTAATTAATTATATTGATTATATTAATTATATTATTTTTATTTATATTATTATTCCTCAATATAATTTTATATTATTATTATAATGAATTAATTGATATTAATTAATATTAATTATGTTAATTATATTATTATTAATAAAATAATAATATTAATATTAATTCTATTAATTTTGAAAATCTATACCTAGACCTAAATGAAAAGAAAGACTTGAAGGCACAAGAAAGGAGAGGGATAACTTACTTGCTGAGGTCTTTACCAGAGGATGCGCTTGCGTTTTTTATTTCCTTGATCAAGGGCAGCCAGCTCCCGCTAATCTCCACGCCATTATCTCTGTTCATATTATGAGGATGCTTGATAATTTCAAGCGCTTCTCTGATCTTTCGTCTCTGATGCTGCTCTTCCCTAGCGATAATTGATGCGCCTTCGAGACAGATATGGTGTTTAGTTTTTAATGAGTGCTCTGCTAGGGCTGAAGTACGAGATCTTTCGTTCTTAATATCCGCGCCATGTTCCTTAAGTCTTGTCTGGAGGGAGCGACCTGTTTCACCAATGTAGCATTTTCCACATGAACACTCTATTTTATAAACTCCTTTAAGCTGTTGCTTGTCGATATCATCTTTTACGGACTTCAAACTTTGTCTGATAGTACCTGGGGCTGAGAAATGAGTGATAATGTTTTTCTTTTTTAGGATTTTGGCGATTTTGTCCGTAATCCCCTGGATATACGGTAGAAAAACAATACCACAATTAGGCTGGTCTTGAGCCTTAGGTTCATGAGACAACAACTTCTTTTCAGCTTTCTCTATGGCCTTTTTTATTTCTTGTTCCTTGTAGCCTATAGTTTTAAAAGTTAAGATTAGATGCTTCTTGTCTTCCTCCAGGTGCTCTGAGTCGGAAATCCGAAGGGCTCTGATGGCAAGCGTGTTTAGAACACCAACCTTCTGCGCAGGGTGATGGTGGGAATCAGCATGGAGGTAACTCTCTGTGTGGGTTGGTTTCCTGAAAACCTTATGGCCCAAAGAGCCATCCTCTTTTCTGATGATTAGGACGTCTAAAAACGGAATGCTCTTGTTTTCTTCAAGTTCCATTGTAAACTTTATATCTGGAGAGATTGAATTTAAGTGAGTGAAAAACTTTTCGAGTTCTGCTTTTCCATGAGTCCATTTTATATTGGTGTCATCGACGAATCGCTTCCACCAGGCTGGTTTCAAAGGATATGAATTCAGGGCCTTCTTTTCAAAGTATTCCATGTAAAGGTTGGCCACTATTGGCGAAAGGGGGGACCCCATTGCCACACCGGATGTCTGTTCATAAAATACTCCTTGGAATGTGAACACCGTCGACCTTAGGCAGATTTCGGCCAGCTTTGCAGTCCCTGGATCAGCAACCTCTTTTATAACCTGAATGGCTTCATCAAGAGGGATCTTAGTGAATAAGGATACCACGTCGAAGCTTACAAGGATATCATCATGTTCCAGTTTTTCATTCTTAATAAGATTCACAAAGTCCTGGGAATCCTTGATGAAGGAATCAGTGTTTCCGACAAGGGGCTTGAGAATTTTTGCAACATATTTCGCAAGCTCATAGGTTGGGGAACCAATAGTATTAACTATTGGTCTAAGGGGGACCCCTTCCATATGGATTTTGGGTAATCCATAGATTCTGGGAACAGTTTCACAGGAGGGGATCAACTTCTTCTTTAATTTATCGTCAAGGTTTGAATTAGAGATAATCTTCTTTACATCCTTCACGATTTTGGGGATGGGATTGCTGCTTAGCTTCTTATAACTGCCACAGTTTAGGTGATCATTCATCTTGCAAACATAATCTTCTTTGTCCAGTATGACCGTGGCTCCTCCTTTGTCTGCTTTAAGAATCACGACCTTGTCATTGCTTCGTAAGGAATTGAAGGCTTTTTGTTCCTCTTTACTTAGGTTGCTTTTGGGGATTTTGGTTTTCCTCATGATTAAAGAGCACTCTTGCCTCAATGTTTCTTTGTCCTCCAGAGTAAGGTTACTGATCCCCTCCTCTATGTTACAAATCATCTTTTCAAAGGGAAGGTTTTTAGGTGTCACTGCAAACCCCAAGCCTTTGCTAAGAATATTAATGATTATAGGATCTAATTCTAGAGATGACAGGTTAACTACTTTTCTTTTTGATTTATCATTCTGCTTTCCACTGCCCATCTTTATTAATGTGTCACTGCTCTGTGGGTTGGCAAGGTTATTTGACTTCTGAGGAGTCATTGGAGTCACTGATGCGATTTGCATAGGATTGGCTACATTATTTTGATCCCTACCCAGAACGCTTTCATCACTAATATTTTTATTCCAACTGCTTTTTTCTTCGCAGTTGATACCTCCTGCTGCGTTTTCTCCAGCGTTTTCCCCAGCGTTTGAGCAGTTGATACCATCGATTCTGCTGCCACCTCTTGCTGCGTTTCCTTCAGCATTATTTTGTTCTACGCAGTTGATATTTTCATTGCTGCCACCTCCTGCTGCGTTTTCTGCGTGGTCCACACTCTTAATTTCCGCGCAATCTTTATGATTATTCTTCTTAATTCCTGCTGTGTTTTCTGCGTGGTCCACAATTTGTTCATTTATTCCCCCGCAGTCTTTGTGATTCTCATTACCTGCGCAGATAGGTTTAATGCCTGAGTGTTCTTTATCGTTCATAATTGGACTGATTTTTGTGCAGCTGCCTTTCGAATTGCTGATCCCTGAGTTGATTTTTCGGAGGACTTCATTTTGGGACTGGACTGCGCGGTTAACAAGCGTGACTTTTGTGGCTAGGTTCAGGGATATTTCCTCAGATTTATTTAAAAGTCGAGTCAATTTCTTGTGCTGCCTTACCAGAGCAATATGTCTTTCATTATCGGCCTTGAGCACAGTCCTTGCATCAATAATAGCCCAGAGATACCTATTGATGCTGTTAGCAAGCTTAAGGTGAGATGAGAGAGCCAGGCGACCCAGGTTTTCCAGAGCGGCTCTAACCCTTCTGATTTCGGAGCGAACTAGAGAGAAGCTAAGTTGAAGAAACGCTTTATTATTATATTTGTTTTGAAGTTTATGCTTAACCTGAGCGAAAGGAGGAATTATCTTGTTATCCCGACAGTTTTTGAGAAAATGTAAATCTGCTGCTCTTCTTGCTATCCTCACTCTCGATTTTTCGAGTAAAAGGATATCACTCCAAGTATCCCCTCCGTACTGGGATAAGATTATGGATTTCAGAGATCTGTGGCTTGAGTATTTTGAATCATTGACCGGAGAATCCACAGTTTTATCATTTTTGTACCAACGTTTCGAATCCCAAATGGGATCCATCATCAGGATGTGAGAATGATGATGAGCAGAAGAGCAACACAGCATTGATAAATAGTGGTGAGGATAAAACCAATAAGAATGACAAACTGTCGGCTGTCATAATTTTTATAATTTTAATTAATTTATTAATTTGTTTAATTAATTTTATTAATTTTTGAATTTAATTTTAATTTTTATATAATTTAAAATGAATTTTTAATTTTTAATTATATTAATTAATTAGTTTTATTAATTTTATATATATACTATTAATATGTTTTTAAAAACTTATTTTGTTTTAATGTATAATATTATTAGTTTTAATATGAAATTAATTCCTAAATTATTTTATTTAAATTATTAAAATTAATTAAATTAATTATATTATTAATATATTATTAATTTTATATTAATTATAATAATTATTATAATAATTATTATTAATTATATTAATATTATTATTATTTATTAAATTATTATTATTCCTAAATATATATATATAATTATATTATTACTAATAAATTATTATTATTAATATTAATTAATTAATTAATTATTTAATTAATTATAATAATTATATTATTATTATTTTAATTAATATTAATTAAATTATATTATTATTAATTATAATATTATTAATACTAATTATATTAATTAAATTAAATTACTTTAATTATATTATTAATACTAATTTGTTTTTAGAATATAATATTAATCCTAAAATGAAACTAATTTAATTTTATACCTAGGGAAATATTGATTCTACAATGAAATTGATTTTTTAACGTAGGGAATATTAAATTATTAATATTACTTATATTAATGATAATATTAATATATTATATTATTATTATTATTATTAATTATATTAATTATTTATTAATATATTATTAATATTAATTATTTGTATTATTATTAATATATTTTTATATTTTAATTATTAATAACAATATTAATTATATCAATTATTATTATAATTAATTAATTAATTAATTATATTGATTATATTAATTATATTATTTTTATTTATATTATTATTCCTCAATATAATTTTATATTATTATTATAATGAATTAATTGATATTAATTAATATTAATTATGTTAATTATATTATTATTAATAAAATAATAATATTAATATTAATTCTATTAATTTTGAAAATCTATACCTAGACCTAAATGAAAAGAAAGACTTGAAGGCACAAGAAAGGAGAGGGATAACTTACTTGCTGAGGTCTTTACCAGAGGATGCGCTTGCGTTTTTTATTTCCTTGATCAAGGGCAGCCAGCTCCCGCTAATCTCCACGCCATTATCTCTGTTCATATTATGAGGATGCTTGATAATTTCAAGCGCTTCTCTGATCTTTCGTCTCTGATGCTGCTCTTCCCTAGCGATAATTGATGCACCTTCGAGACAGATATGGTGTTTAGTTTTTAATGAGTGCTCTGCTAGGGCTGAAGTACGAGATCTTTCGTTCTTAATATCCGCGCCATGTTCCTTAAGTCTTGTCTGGAGGGAGCGACCTGTTTCACCAATGTAGCATTTTCCACAGGAACACTCTATTTTATAAACTCCTTTAAGCTGTTGCTTGTCGATATCATCTTTTACGGACTTCAAACTTTGTCTGATAGTACCTGGGGCTGAGAAATGAGTGATAATGTTTTTCTTTTTTAGGATTTTGGCGATTTTGTCCGTAATCCCCTGGATATACGGTAGAAAAACAATACCACAATTAGGCTGGTCTTGAGCCTTAGGTTCATGAGACAACAACTTCTTTTCAGCTTTCTCTATGGCCTTTTTAATTTCTTGTTCCTTGTAGCCTATACTTTTAAAAGTTAAGATTAGATGCTTCTTGTCTTCCTCCAGGTGCTCTGAGTCGGAAATCCGAAGGGCTCTGATGGCAAGCGTGTTTAGAACACCAACCTTCTGCGCAGGGTGATGGTGGGAATCAGCATGGAGGTAACTCTCTGTGTGGGTTGGTTTCCTGAAAACCTTATGGCCCAAAGAGCCATCCTCTTTTCTGATGATTAGGACGTCTAAAAACGGAATGCTCTTGTTTTCTTCAAGTTCCATTGTAAACTTTATATCTGGAGAGATTGAATTTAAGTGAGTGAAAAACTTTTCGAGTTCTGCTTTTCCATGAGTCCATTTTATATTGGTGTCATCGACGAATCGCTTCCACCAGGCTGGTTTCAAAGGATATGAATTCAGGGCCTTCTTTTCAAAGTATTCCATGTAAAGGTTGGCCACTATTGGCGAAAGGGGGGACCCCATTGCCACACCGGATGTCTGTTCATAAAATACTCCTTGGAATGTGAACACCGTCGACCTTAGGCAGATTTCGGCCAGCTTTGCAGTCCCTGGATCAGCAACCTCTTTTATAACCTGAATGGCTTCATCAAGAGGGATCTTAGTGAATAAGGATACCACGTCGAAGCTTACAAGGATATCATCATGTTCCAGTTTTTCATTCTTAATAAGATTCACAAAGTCCTGGGAATCCTTGATGAAGGAATCAGTGTTTCCGACAAGGGGCTTGAGAATTTTTGCAACATATTTCGCAAGCTCATAGGTTGGGGAACCAATAGTATTAACTATTGGTCTAAGGGGGACCCCTTCCATATGGATTTTGGGTAATCCATAGATTCTGGGAACAGTTTCACAGGAGGGGATCAACTTCTTCTTTAATTTATCGTCAAGGTTTGAATTAGAGATAATCTTCTTTACATCCTTCACGATTTTGGGGATGGGATTGCTGCTTAGCTTCTTATAACTGCCACAGTTTAGGTGATCATTCATCTTGCAAACATAATCTTCTTTGTCCAGTATGACCGTGGCTCCTCCTTTGTCTGCTTTAAGAATCACGACCTTGTCATTGCTTCGTAAGGAATTGAAGGCTTTTTGTTCCTCTTTACTTAGGTTGCTTTTGGGGATTTTGGTTTTCCTCATGATTAAAGAGCACTCTTGCCTCAATGTTTCTTTGTCCTCCAGAGTAAGGTTACTGATCCCCTCCTCTATGTTACAAATCATCTTTTCAAAGGGAAGGTTTTTAGGTGTCACTGCAAACCCCAAGCCTTTGCTAAGAATATTAATGATTATAGGATCTAATTCTAGAGATGACAGGTTAACTACTTTTCTTTTTGATTTATCATTCTGCTTTCCACTGCCCATCTTTATTAATGTGTCACTGCTCTGTGGGTTGGCAAGGTTATCTGACTTCTGAGGAGTCATTGGAGTCACTGATGCGATTTGCATAGGATTGGCTACATTATTTTGATCCCTACCCAGAACGCTTTCATCACTAATATTTTTATTCCAACTGCTTTTTTCTTCGCAGTTGATACCTCCTGCTGCGTTTTCTCCAGCGTTTTCCCCAGCGTTTGAGCAGTTGATACCATCGATTCTGCTGCCACCTCTTGCTGCGTTTCCTTCAGCGTTATTTTGTTCTACGCAGTTGATATTTTCATTGCTGCCACCTCCTGCTGCGTTTTCTGCGTGGTCCACACTCTTAATTTCCGCGCAATCTTTATGATTATTCTTCTTAATTCCTGCTGTGTTTTCTGCGTGGTCCACAATTTGTTCATTTATTCCCCCGCAGTCTTTGTGATTCTCATTACCTGCGCAGATAGGTTTAATGCCTGAGTGTTCTTTATCGTTCATAATTGGACTGATTTTTGTGCAGCTGCCTTTCGAATTGCTGATCCCTGAGTTGATTTTTCGGAGGACTTCATTTTGGGACTGGACTGCGCAGTTAACAAGCGTGACTTTTGTGGCTGGGTTCAGGGATATTTCCTCAGATTTATTTAAAAGTCGAGTCAATTTCTTGTGCTGCCTTACCAGAGCAATATGTCTTTCATTATCGGCCTTGAGCGCAGTCCTTGCATCAATAATAGCCCAGAGATACCTATTGATGCTGTTAGCAAGCTTAAGGTGAGATGAGAGAGCCAGGCGACCCAGGTTTTCCAGAGCGGCTCTAACCCTTCTGATTTCGGAGCGAACTAGAGAGAAGCTAAGTTGAAGAAACGCTTTATTATTATATTTGTTTTGAAGTTTATGCTTAACCTGAGCGAAAGGAGGAATTATCTTGTTATCCCGACAGTTTTTGAGAAAATGTAAATCTGCTGCTCTTCTTGCTATCCTCACTCTCGATTTTTCGAGTAAAAGGATATCACTCCAAGTATCCCCTCCGTACTGGGATAAGATTATGGATTTCAGAGATCTGTGGCTTGAGTATTTTGAATCATTGACCGGAGAATCCACAGTTTTATCATTTTTGTACCAACGTTTCGAATCCCAAATGGGATCCATCATCAGGATGTGAGAATGATGATGAGCAGAAGAGCAACACAGCATTGATAAATAGTGGTGAGGATAAAACCAATAAGAATGACAAACTGTCGGCTGTCATAATTTTTATAATTTTAATTAATTTATTAATTTGTTTAATTAATTTTATTAATTTTTGAATTTAATTTTAATTTTTATATAATTTAAAATGAATTTTTAATTTTTAATTATATTAATTAATTAGTTTTATTAATTTTATATATATACTATTAATATGTTTTTAAAAACTTATTTTGTTTTAATGTATAATATTATTAGTTTTAATATGAAATTAATTCCTAAATAATTTTATTTAAATTATTAAAATTAATTAAATTAATTATATTATTAATTTTATATTAATTATAATAATTATTATTAATTATATTAATATTATTATTATTTATTAAATTATTATTATTCCTAAATATATATATATATATATATATATAATTATATTATTACTAATAAATTATTATTATTAATATTAATTAATTATTTATTTATTTAATTAATTATAATAATTATATTATTATTATTTTAATTAATATTAATTAAATTATATTATTATTAATTATAATATTATTAATACTAATTATATTAATTAAATTAAATTACTTTAATTATATTATTAATACTAATTTGTTTTTAGAATATAATATTAATCCTAAAATGAAACTAATTTAATTTTATACCTAGGGAAATATTGATTCTACAATGAAATTGATTTTTTAACCTAGGGAATATTAAATTATTAATATTACTTATATTAATGATAATATTAATATATTATATTATTTTATTATTATTAATTATATTAATTATTTATTAATATATTATTAATATTAATTATTTGTATTATTATTAATATATTTTTATATTTTAATTATTAATAACAATATTAATTATATCAATTATTATTATAATTAATTAATTAATTAATTAATTAATTATATTGATTATATTAATTATATTATTTTTATTTATATTATTATTCCTCAATATAATTTTATATTATTATTATAATGAATTAATTGATATTAATTAATATTAATTATGTTAATTATATTATTATTAATAAAATAATAATATTAATATTAATTCTATTAATTTTGAAAATCTATACCTAGACCTAAATGAAAAGAAAGACTTGAAGGCACAAGAAAGGAGAGGGATAACTTACTTGCTGAGGTCTTTACCAGAGGATGCGCTTGCGTTTTTTATTTCCTTGATCAAGGGCAGCCAGCTCCCGCTAATCTCCACGCCATTATCTCTGTTCATATTATGAGGATGCTTGATAATTTCAAGCGCTTCTCTGATCTTTCGTCTCTGATGCTGCTCTTCCCTAGCGATAATTGATGCGCCTTCGAGACAGATATGGTGTTTAGTTTTTAATGAGTGCTCTGCTAGGGCTGAAGTACGAGATCTTTCGTTCTTAATATCCGCGCCATGTTCCTT
Organism: Pinus tabuliformis; assembly: GCA_031772625.1. NCBI lineage: Eukaryota > Viridiplantae > Streptophyta > Pinopsida > Pinales > Pinaceae > Pinus > Pinus tabuliformis. The sequence goes on along the minus strand of CM062806.1, from coordinate 967,104,875 downwards.
AAGTCTTGTCTGGAGGGAGCGACCTGTTTCACCAATGTAGCATTTTCCACAGGAACACTCTATTTTATAAACTCCTTTAAGCTGTTGCTTGTCGATATCATCTGAGAAATGAGTGATAATGTTTTTCTTTTTTAGGATTTTGGCGATTTTGTCCGTAATCCCCTGGATATACGGTAGAAAAACAATACCACAATTAGGCTGGTCTTGAGCCTTAGGTTCATGAGACAACAACTTCTTTTCAGCTTTCTCTATGGCCTTTTTAATTTCTTGTTCCTTGTAGCCTATACTTTTAAAAGTTAAGATTAGATGCTTCTTCTCTTCCTCCAGGTGCTCTGAGTCGGAAATCCGAAGGGCTCTGATGGCAAGCGTGTTTAGAACACCAACCTTCTGCGCAGGGTGATGGTGGGAATCAGCATGGAGGTAACTCTCTGTGTGGGTTGGTTTCCTGAAAACCTTATGGCCCAAAGAGCCATCCTCTTTTCTGATGATTAGGACGTCTAAAAACAGAATGCTCTTGTTTTCTTCAAGTTCCATTGTAAACTTTATATCTGGAGAGATTGAATTTAAGTGAGTGAAAAACTTTTCGAGTTCTGCTTTTCCATGAGTCCATTTTATATTGGTGTCATCGACGAATCGCTTCCACCAGGCTGGTTTCAAAGGATATGAATTCAGGGCCTTCTTTTCAAAGTATTCCATGTAAAGGTTGGCCACTATTGGCGAAAGGGGGGACCCCATTGCCACACCGGATGTCTGTTCATAAAATACTCCTTGGAATGTGAACACCGTCGACCTTAGGCAGATTTCGGCCAGCTTTGCAGTCCCTGGATCAGCAACCTCTTTTATAACCTGAATGGCTTCATCAAGAGGGATCTTAGTGAATAAGGATACCACGTCGAAGCTTACAAGGATATCATCATGTTCCAGTTTTTCATTCTTAATAAGATTCACAAAGTCCTGGGAATCCTTGATGAAGGAATCAGTGTTTCCGACAAGGGGCTTGAGAATTTTTGCAACATATTTCGCAAGCTCATAGGTTGGGGAACCAATAGTATTAACTATTGGTCTAAGGGGGACCCCTTCCTTATGGATTTTGGGTAATCCATAGATTCTGGGAACAGTTTCACAGGAGGGGATCAACTTCTTCTTTAATTTATCGTCAAGGTTTGAATTAGAGATAATCTTCTTTACATCCTTCACGATTTTGGGGATGGGATTGCTGCTTAGCTTCTTATAACTGCCACAGTTTAGGTGATCATTCATCTTGCAAACATAATCTTCTTTGTCCAGTATGACTGTGGCTCCTCCTTTGTCTGCTTTAAGAATCACGACCTTGTCATTGCTTCGTAAGGAATTGAAGGCTTTTTGTTCCTCTTTACTTAGGTTGCTTTTGGGGATTTTGGTTTTCCTCATGATTAAAGAGCACTCTTGCCTCAATGTTTCTTTGTCCTCCAGAGTAAGGTTACTGATCCCCTCCTCTATGTTACAAATCATATTTTCAAAGGGAAGGTTTTTAGGTGTCACTGCAAACCCCAAGCCTTTGCTAAGAATATTAATGATTATAGGATCTAATTCTAGAGATGACAGGTTAACTACTTTTCTTTTTGATTTATCATTCTGCTTTCCACTGCCCATCTTTATTAATGTGTCACTGCTCTGTGGGTTGGCAAGGTTATCTGACTTCTGAGGAGTCATTGGAGTCACTGATGCGATTTGCATAGGATTGGCTACATTATTTTGATCCCTACCCAGAACACTTTCATCACTAATATTTTTATTCCAACTGCTTTTTTCTTCGCAGTTGATACCTCCTGCTGCGTTTTCTCCAGCGTTTGAGCAGTTGATACCATCGATTCTGCTGCCACCTCTTGCTGCGTTTCCTTCAGCGTTATTTTGTTCTACGCAGTTGATATTTCATTTTAAATTATATAAAAATTAAAATTAAATTCAAAAATTAATAAAATTAATAAAACAAATTAATAAATTAATTAAAATTATAAAAATTATGACAGCCGACAGTTTGTCATTCTTATTGGTTTTATCCTCACCACTATTTATCAATGCTGTGTTGCTCTTCTGCTCATCATCTTTCTCACATCCTGATGATGGATCCCATTTGGGATTCGAAACGTTGGTACAAAAATGATAAAACTGTGGATTCTCCGGTCAATGATTCAAAATATTAGATAAGTAATTTCATCCAAAGGTAAGTAGAGTTCTAGGACTAAGTAAATTCTCACTTAATAAATTAGTATGATTTGTTGTATTTTTGACATTCTGGTTGCAGCTTGTCAGGAAACAAGAACATGTAAGAAAAACTAGAGAACCTGTGTTGTAAACATAGAATAGAGGAAAGTAGGAACAAGAAAACTTAGAACAATAAGGAAAATTAAAGTTTACGATGATAAATGAAATTGGTTTGAAGGGAACTAGACATAGAGACCCGTGCTTACAAGACAAGAAAAAACTATAGTACAAAGTAAAATTTTATTGTCATGTGAAGAATTGTTCTTTTTTTTTAAAGAAAGAGTTGTTTGACTTGAATCAATACTTAAGATATAGTAAGCGATTAAATACTGTAGGGTGAGATGGGATTTGAATCTAGGTTTAACTCTCAAAAACCTAAAAAAAATGTGATTCCACCAAGGTTTTCAAGATGTTGGTCCTGAGTTTTGGAAGATAGGTCTCAGGAAACAAGCCATGGTTTATCGATTACAGGTAACCATGGAGCCCTGTACTAACAAACAACAAAAATTGAAAGTATATATATATATATATATATATATATATATATATATATATATATATATATATATATCTGTGTGTGTGTGTGCGCACACACACACATGTATTTGTATGTGTACACACACACACACACACATGTATGTGTATGTGTACACACACACACACAAATTTATATATATATATATATATATAATGTTCAACATTTCTTATACTTGTATTTCAAAGGCATTTAAATTTTGTTGAGTTTCTTTATGCATAGAAATAATGTAGATGTAGAGTATTCTATATATATATATATATATAGAGAGAGAGAGAGAGAGAGAGAGAGAGAGAGAGAGAGTACTACACACAATTTATATGCTTGTGAAATACAAGTATAAGCAATATTGAACATTGTAATTGTGCATGTTATGTAAACATAAGCAAAATAAAATAGATATCTAGTATTCATAAAAGGCTAAGAGTATTTGTTTAAGGTGTTGAAAAAATGTTGAAAGAATTAATCAATGTTGCATCTTTACATGTTACAGAGAAACCCATAATCCAACTCTTCAGGTTACAAGTAATAAGAAATAAACCAGTTCCTAAGCAAATAACTATAAAGATTATTCCTCAGAAAGACAAGGCCATGGGGGGGCTTGAATACTAAATTCTTAACCATACACCAAGCTATATCATTAAACTAACAAAATAATATTATAAAAGTCCATGTAAGTAAATTTGTCCACAAGAATATCGTAACAAAACAATTATGTTCTTGTAATAACAAACCCTAACCCCCGCAGGGTTATAATAAAAAATAATGATAATACACAAGAATTTATATCTTTATGACTTTGTTGGTTTAACTATGTGTGTGTCCATGGTAGGCCAAAGATCAACTCGTGTCAAGACCTAAGAAGTGATATAATGGAGCAGGTTGTAACCATATTTTTCATTTACTGTCTACAAATTTACAACCTTAACTTTAATCATAGTCAGCTAGGGAAGTATGTGGGAAGCATTAAGAGAGCTATAATCCATAAAGTTGCCATGACGCACCAGTGCAGAGGTCGTGGCTTCCTTACAAATAAACTTGACAGTAAAAAGGAAGAAACTTAGAAAGAACTTGGAAACCCTACTCGAATTCGAAGAAGAAACAAATGAAAAAGTTTTGGAACCCTCTCGCCTAATATCAAATCCAAAATCCAACCCTACCTAATCGTATAGTGGAAATATTGGTTAAAATGGACCCCTGAAATATTGTATTGTTAATAAGAATCTAAGAGACATAGTAAACCATAGTTTTCCTACATATAACAATCGATGACATGGTGCGTTACCCTTGGTACACCCTGCAAGAATGCACGAGGGGTTTTAGACAGTGAAAATCTTTAGAAGAAGAAAAAGAAACAAGTCAACGATGATAATAACGAGAAATAAACCATGGAGCTTACCTCAAGCCTCGATTCAAAAGCCATCGAGAAATCCCGGTAGTGGCCATGGAAGGGTATTTAAAGGTTAACTCCAAAACCATGACACATTTCTTGAGAAAGAGCTTGGCAACCCTGGCAATTACATTGTCGATAGGATTAAAAAAATAATGACATTCAAAGAATAGAGCTCAAAAATATACAATACTGAAAGAAAACCAACTTGATACGTTGAAATAAGAGGTCATACCACTGAGATATTATTGAGAATCTTATGGCCACTCTTCGATAGTAAAAGTAAAGGAGTTCGTTGATGAAATGGCCATCATGCAATTGTGAAAAAAAAAGAAAAATAATAGTAGGGTTTGAAGTTGGGAGTAGAGCTCCATGTTTTCAATGAACATATGCAAATGAGGCAGTATCGATAGCGTTGGGTAAGGTAGTTACCCTAACCCATTTCTGTGCGATCCACACCATCGATCTTGAGATGAAAATCTAGAGCGTAGATAATGCCAACTAGACCAAGCTCTGTTGGCATTATGATGTATGTGTTGTACTTGATGGCAACCCACTTGTAGCAGAACAACTCACTTGTATATGGTAACTAGATGAATCTACAAAGGAGATATCAGATGTGGTAGAATGCATGACAAGTAGTGTTTATAGATGTGATGAAATGCAGGGTAGATTCAAGGAATCAGTTTAGAAGGAAACTCACTCAGATGAAAGATCACAGTATACCAGGAAAACAACAAAGAATGATAGATCAATCTTCACAGAATGAAGAAAGAGAGGTATATGTAGGTTCACCATTGACCAAGCCACATATACACGCAGGTTAACAGAACAAAAGGAGCGTATAACGTACACATGCACTTTCACAGAAAGGAAAGTGTGTATACCTTGGAAAACTAAGTTTTGGTCCGAAGTATTTGGTCCATGGTATTTTGATCCATGGTATTGGTCCATGGTATTTGATCTGAGGTATTGGCCCTAAGTATTTGATCCAAGGTATTGGTCCTAAGTGGTTTTGGTCCATGGTATTGAGAAAGGCCTAAAACTATAAAAGGAGGAGAAGATCATTAGGCCAAGGCACTCAAGTATTGAATATCTGATGAAGAGTGAGATCTAGTATGCAGGTTATTGGGTTATGGTGCATTGCTGGATCTGAACCAAGGAGGAACCTTAGCAGTTGATGGAGAATAAGATCTAATGATGGATCTAGATCTTAAGGCGTAAAGTTTGCTCATGAATATTCTAGATCTAAATACTGACACATATATTATTCTGTAAATGATATGATATGGGTATAACTGAAGTTTGGTATAGCTACAGAATTATGAATTAATATTTACAGATGTATACGCTGGTTGGCTTTGAGGAAAGCGCGTATACATGTAGGTTTGACACAAGAAAGTAGCGTATACCTTATAATCTATGTTTTAGTTGCTGCTGTTTGTTGTTGTAGTATTCTGGGTTCTGGCTTGGGTTCTGGTTACTGTATTCTGGTGATAGCATTCTGAAAGATCAGATTGATGGGTTGTCAAAGTGATTGATTGACTTGGTTGTGGTTGGTTCAATAGGATATTGGTTGATGCAGATATATTTGATGATTGAATGATGTCGTTGATGGATCCAGTCTGAAAATTTATGAAAAGTGGTCCTGGAAGAAAGGAGAAGGTTGTAGCCTTTTGTAGGTCGACACCTACGTACTAGTAAACATATCAGCTAGTACAAGAGCTAGGGGGTTGTAGCTCCCTTCCAGTAGAAGATGGAGAATGAGAGAAGGTTGTAGCCTTCTACAGGTAGAAGCCTGCATACTAGTATAAGGATGCACCAGTACAAAAATTGTAAACATAATATTCTTATTATTAAAAGAAGACAGAGACAATTGCAACAGGTGGTTTTCACCCACATTGGGTTTCCACCTTATATCTTGGTGTTCATGTGTGTTTCTTATGTTGTGATGATCTGTTCTGTTTTTACTGCACCTGGTTATGTTTTTCTGATGCACTGATTAAAGATCCACATGTGATGAATCAACTGAATCATGAGTTTGCTGGATATACGCTAGTTGCATTAAACACAGTTGCGTGTACACGCAAGTTCCCTTAACTGAAGTAGCGTATATGAATCTGATTATGGAAATGAAAAATTATTGATTTGCTAATACTGATTCACCCCACCTCTCAGTATTATTTCCAACAATTGGTATCAGAGCAGGTCCTTCAGAAGAAGCTTGATCGCTTGAAGGAAGATCCATCATCATGAGTAATCAAGAAAGTGGGGGATCCATCAGACCACCAATCTTTGACCGGAGCAACTTTTTTATTAGAAGGTAAGAACCACAACCTATCTTCAATCTCTTGGAACAGATGTCTGGGAAATCGTGGAAGGAGGATATACATTTCCATCAGCAATTCCTACAGATACGGTTGGTAAAAAGCAATATGAAACCAATACCAAGGCTATCAATACATTATTGCGAAGTCTGCCACAATCGGAGTTTGTCAAAGTTATGCAGCTCAAATCTGCCAAAGAAATATGGGACAAAATCGTTCTAAGCTACGAAGGAGACTCTCAGGTAAAACGTGTTAAACTGTAAACTCTCAGAATTCAATATGAAACTCTCAAGATGCACAATGATGAAAGTATAACTAGTTACTTCTTACGTATAGATGAGATTGTTAATTGCATGAAGAATCTGGGTGAAGAGATAAAGGAATTTACTTTAGTTGAAAATTTTTTAAGATCCTTGTCTGCTAAGTTTGAATCAAAAGTATCTGCCATAGAAGAAAAGCAGGATCTACAAACTATTACTATGACACAGCTGCACAGAATCTTAACTGCCTTTGAGATGAGAAAAGGAGGCCCATCAGATATGAGAGAAGCCACATTTAAAGCTTTAGCAAAAGGAAAAGAAGAACTCAATGAATCATGACATACTTCAGAAGGAGAAGAAGAAGCAAACTTTGTCAAGAACCTTCAACGGGGTTCTGGAAGATTCAGAGATAAACTACCTTTCAAATGCTTTGCCTGTGGTAGAGTCGGTCATTATGTTGCCAAATGTCCTCATAAAGATAAATATGATAAAGGGAAGGAATCTGCAAGATGGAATAGAAAACAAAGTGTAAGTAAAAAGAGCTACTATACTCATGAAGATAACGATGGTTTATCAAATAGTGATGAAGATGAAAATAGTAATGACTATAGACTTCTGATGGCTTATGAAGATGATGATTTTTTGGATGCTTTAGATGAAGATGACCTTTATGAAGAAATCTCTAAACTCAAAATTTGTTTAGAAGAAAAGAATATGATTATAGATACCTTGACATACCAACTTGCTGAAAGAGAAAAACACAATGAAAAGCTAGAATGTGAAATTGTGGGTCTAAGAAAGGATCTTGAGAAAACAAAAGATCTCAATCTTAGATTTGCTAAAGGATCAGAAACCTTAAATGAAATTATCAAAGTGCAGTGCTCTCCTTTGATAAAGATAGGTCTTGGATATATTGAAGAAACATCTCAATCACAGAAGCCGTCAACCTCCACTAAAAGCTATCTTGATGCAGCAAAGAGCAGTGAACAGTTCGAAAATCATCAGCAAAGGCATAAAGCAGATCACCAGGTGAATCAGGCTCAATTTACTTCAAGGATGAACAGAAGCCACAATCAACCTCAGGTAAATCGTACTCAATTTGCTTCAAAGAATATCAATAGAAACTACAATCAACAGGTCAGTAGATTCGATAATCGCAGGAACTTCTTTAATGGTCAATGTTTTCATGTCATAATTTTGGTCACAAAGCTGCTCAATGTGTTGCTTACAAAATGATTATGACTAGAGAAGCACGCAGTCAAAGGAATGTGACAGGGATTAAGAAAATTTCCTATAATAGCTTTTCTCTTCTTGAAAATGAAATAGAATGCTCAATCTGTAACAACTTTGCCATGAAGAATCTAAATGCAGGAGTAAATTTCAACAAATAGCTCAAAAGGAGAAAACTCCATTAAATCCCAAAATATGGAGAAAGAAAGAACCACAAACTAAAAGATGTGGTATAGCCTTGTATGCAGAAGGACAAGAAAACCAGTGGTACATCGACAGTGGATGCTCAAAACACATGACAGGTGACAGAGAAAAACTACACTCATATAATGCCTTAGAAAAGGAAAAGAGAGTCTCATTTGGAAATGACACTCCTACTGTCATAAAAGGTAAAGGCTCCGTTTTCTTGAAAGAAAAGTTAAAGCTGAGAATGTTATGTATGTTGATGGCTTAAAGCATAATTTGTTGAGTGTGAGTCAAATGTGTGATCAAGGAAATGAAGTAGTGTTTCGATCAAATGGATGTGTTGTTCGTGAGCTTGATACAAGAGAAACCATGATCAAAGGGACAAGAACTCCAAAAAACCTATACATACTCAAGGGAAGACAACAACAATGCTATCTAAGAAAAAATGATGAAAACTAGCTATGGTACAAAAGATTGGGACATCTAAGCTTTTCTCAAATAAGAAAATCATGCAAATTCCAGGCTGTTTGTGATCTTCCAGATATCAACATCCCTGAAAATACTATATGCAAATCATGTCAATTCGGTAAGCAAACCAGATCTCAATTCATCGAAAATGAAGGGTCAGCTAGTAAGCTTCTTGAACTTATTCATACTGATTTATGTGTTCCATCAAGGAAAAAGTCATCTCGTGGAGAAGAATACTTCATATTGTTCATTGATGATTTTTCCAGAATGTGTTGGATAGGTCTTCTAAAGCATAAAGATGAAGCATTTGAAAAGTTCAAAGCCTTCAAAGCTTTGGTTGAAAATGAATCAGATCGCAAAATCAAATGCCTCAGATCTAATCAAGGAGGGGAATTTACCTCGGATGAATTCTTTGACTTCTGTGAACAACATGGAATAAAAAGGCAGTTATCCACCATAAGGACTCCTTAGCAAAATGGAGTGGTAGAAATGATGAACAAAACTATTCAACAAATGGATCGTTCTATGCTAGATGAATTTGGGACTCTTGCAACCTTCTGGGGTGAAGCTACATTTTCCGCCGTCACTATTCTCAACGAAGCAAATGTTCGGGTAAACAACACTCAAACTCCGCATGAACTTTGGTATGGTAAAATTCCTACGGTAAAGTACTTCAAAGCTTTTAGAAGCAAATGTTACATCAAAAGGACTGATGAAAAACTTCGTAAGTTTGAACCTAGAGCAGATGAAGGCATTCTTCTTGGCTACTCTTCATGAAGTAAAGGATATAAATGTTATAACAAAAGACTTGGGAAAATTATTAAAAGTATTGATGTTGTAGTTGATGAAACATGCAAAATTCCAAAACAGATAAAAACCGAAGATCATGACAATGAAGAAGATGAGGATCATTTTCCCACATCAAATCACACTGATTCTGAAGAAGAAACCAATGAAGCACCAGAAGAAGAGATAATGATAGAAGAAAAGACTCCGTCCAGGTATGTTCAGAAAAATCATCCAGAAACTCAAATTTTGGGGGAAAAAGGGGCAGGTGTGCAGACAAGAAGAACTATTGTCGAAACCTCAAGCTATCTAGCATTACTATCTTCCACTGAACCTCAAAATGTGAATGAAGCATGCAGAGATGAATGTTGGGTCAAGGCCATGAATGAAGAACTTGAGCAAATTGAAAAGAATAATACTTGGGAATTAGTTCTTAGACCTCATGATAAGGATATCATAGGAACTAAATGGATATTCAAAAACACGTTGAACGAAAATGGAGAAGTTATTAGAAACAAGACCAGACTTGTTTGCAAAGGATATGCTCAACAAGAAGGTATATATTTTTAAGAAACTTTTGCACCTATTGCTAGACTTGAAGCCATAAGAATGTTTCTTGCTCTTTCTAGTTTTCAGAAATTCAAAGTATACCAAATGGATGTAAAATCTGCCTTTCTTAATGGAGACTTAGAAGAAGAAGTCTATATTGAACAACTAGAAGGATTCATTCTTGGAAATGATGCAAAACTTGTATGCAAACTCAGAAAAGCTCTCTATGGTCTAAAACAGGCTCCAAGAGCATGGTATTACCGTCTTAACAAATATCTCCACCAACAAGGTTTTTCAAAGGGGTCAACAGATAGCGATCTGTATACAAATATGGACACTGATAAATTGCTAATAATTGTTGTGTATGTTGATGATACCATTTTTGGTAGCAATGAAGAATCCATGAGTCAAAATTTTGCCTCAGTAATGCAGCAAGAATTTGAAATGTCCTTGCTTGGTGAGCTCACCTACTTTCTTGGTCTACAAGTTCAGCAGAATAAAGATGGTATTTTTCTCTCACAAACCAAATATCTCAAACAGATCCTGAAAAAATACGGCATGGAAGATTCTAAACCAGTATGTACCCCAATGGTAACAGGATGTAGTCTTAGCTCAAATGATGAATCAACAATAGTACATCAACCAACTTACAGATCCATGATTGACAGTATGCTTTATCTTAGAGGTACCCGACCGGACATCATGCATGCAGTGAGAATAGTTGGAAGATTCCAAGCAAATCCTAAAGAAACACACCTTCAGGCAGTCAAAAGGATTTTCAAATATATTTAAGGAACATATATTAGAGATACAGATCTTACACTTCATGCATATACAGATGCAGATTGGGCAGGAAGTGTTGATGACCAAAAAAACACTAGTGGTGGTGCATTCTATACGGGTTCCACGTTAGTGTCTTGGTTCAGCCAGAAACAAAGTTCAATTGCATTATCTACAGCTGAAGCAGAATACGTGGCTGCTGCATCTTGCTGCACACAACTACTTTGGATGATGCAAACCTTCCAAGATATTCAGATCACAAGTACTCCACCCATCTCCATTTTATGTGATAATACAAGTGCCATCAGTATTTCAAAGAATCCAGTCATGCACTCCAAGACCAAGCACATACCCATCAAATATCATTTTATATGTGAACAAGTGCTTGAACAAAAGGTCAAATTGGAGTATGTTCCCTCCTAAGAATAGGTTGCTGATATATTCACTAAACCATTGCCCAGAGAGACACTTGAATATCTCAGACAAAATCTGGGAGTAGTTGCTGCATCATCCTGCTGTTAAATCTTATCTTCTTCAGAGAAAGGTGGTTATACGCGAGTTTCATGAAGCGTAGTTGTGTATATATGCTGGTTTCTGTGGGTACAGTCGCGTATATGCTGGTTTGAGGAAAAGCAGTGGGCCAGACTCAGGAGAAAGGGGTCTGATATGGTTCAGTGAATTATCTGCTCTACTTGATGATGGTTACAGTCTGTTGATGACATGTGGAAATATGTTGGCATTATCTTAGAAGATCTCAGTGCATATTTTGTTTCAAGTGGAGCAGGTTAAGGGGGAGAACATGGTCGCTGGTCTGGATGCTGATTGACAGATGTTGCTAATGATAGTTGCTGATGACTATCATGGTGTTGTTTAAGATATTTGGTCTCTGTTATATATATGTCATGTATATCTTTTAATGTAACGGTCATGAAAAATACCTAATTTGTAACCCCTCTATGCATGGTATGGATGATGTAATGTTTCTTGTTTTTGACATGTATAAACAATTGATATATCCCCACTTGGTTGGGTGGATGAGTCAAAATTGGTATATCCCCACTTGGTTGAGAGATGGATGTATGTATGAGTCATTGGTGATAGGAAAGTCATTTGTGATGCATGTATAGAGTCATGTTCTTCTTTTAGAACATCTTTTTGCAAACTTTGCTTATGCTCAGGGGGAGCATAGACTCGATCATGGGAGCTCAATCAGCACACTTCAGCATATCAGAAAATTCAACATGCAATCAGGGGGAGCATGACCCTTTGCCCTTGATGTCAAAGGGGGAGAATAACTTGGTGTGGTTGTTGTTGCCATCAAGTCCAAAGGGGGAGATTGTTGGCATTATGATGTATGTGTTGTACTTGATGGAAACCCACTTGTAGCAGAACAACTCACTTGTATATGGTAACTAGATGAATCTACAAAAGAGATATCAGATGTGACAGAATGCATGACAAGTAGTGTTTACAAATGTGATGAAATGCAGGGCAGATTCAAGGAATCAGTTTAGAAGGCAACTCACTTAGATGAAAGATCACGATATACCGGGAAAACAACAAAGAATGACAGATCAATCTTCACAGAATGAAGAAAGAGAGGTATACACAGGTTCACCATTGACCAAGCCACGTATACATGCAGGTTAACAAAACAAAAGGAGCGTATAACGTACACACGCACTTTCACAGAAAGGAAAGCACGTATACCTTGGAAAACTAAGTTTTGGTCTGAAGTATTTGGTCCATGGTATTTGATCCGAGGTATTGACCCTAGGTATTTGATCCAAGGTATTGGTCCTAAGTGGTTTTGGTCCATGGTATTGAGAAAGGCCTAAAACTATAAAAGGAGGAGAAGATCATTAGGCCAAGGCACTCAAGTATTGAATATCTGATGAAGAGTGAGATCTAGTATGCAGGTTATTGGGTTATGGTGCATTGTTGGATTTGAACCAAGGAGGAACCTTAGCAGTTGATGGAGAATAAGATCTAATGATGGATCAGGATCTTAAGGCGTAAAGTGAACTATCATTATGTGTTTTTGCTCATGAATATTCTAGATCTGAATACTGACGCATATATTATTCTGTAAATGATATGATCTGGGTATAATTGAAGTCTGGTATAGCTGCAAAATTATGAATTAATATTTACAGATGTATACGCTGGTTGGATTTGAGGAAAGCGCGTATACACGCAGGTTCAACACAAGAAAGTAGCGTATACCTTATAATCTATGTTTTAGTTGCTGCTGTTTGTTGTTGTAGTATTCTGGGTTCTGGCTTGGGTTTTGGTTACTGTATTCTGGTGATAACATTCTGAAATATCATATTGATGGGTTGTTAAAGTGATTGATTGAATTGGTTGTGGTTGGTTCAATAAGAGATTGGTTGATGTAGATATATTTGATGATTGAATGATGTTGTTGATGGATTCAGTCTGAAAATTTATGAAAAGTGGTCCCTGGAAGAAAGGAGAAGGTTGTAGCCTTTTGTAGGCCAACACCTACGTACTAGTAAACATATCATCTAGTACAAGAGCTAGGGGGTTGTAGCTCCCTTCCAGTAGAAGCTGGAGAACGAGAGAAGGTTGTAGCCTTCTGCAGGTAGAAGCCTGCGTACTGGTATAAGGCTGCACCAGTACAAAAATTGTAAACATAATATTCTTATTATTAAAAGAAGACAGAGACGATTGCAGCAGGTGGTTTTCACCCACATTCGGTTTCCACCTTATATCTTGGTGTTCATGTGTGTTTCTTATGTGCGATGATCTGTTCTGTTTTTACTGTACCTAGTTACTATTTTTCTGATGCACAGATTAAACATCCACATGTGATGAATTAACTGAATCATGAGTTTGCTGGATATACGCTAGTTGCATTAAACATAGTTGCGTGTACACGCGAGTTCCCTTAATTGAAGTAGCGTATATGAATCCGATTATGAAAATGAAAAATTATTGATTTGTTAATACTGATTCACCCCCCCCTCTCAGTATTATTTCCAACAAGCTCCACGTGGATGGTAGGGTCATCCATTGATGGGACTGGAATTGCCAACAACTGGATTGAAAGAACCATGATGTTGAAAATAGCAACAAAAAATGATAAAAATAGAATCTAGAAATTCCAATTTTTAATTTGTCCTTGAATTAAAATTGTGAATTAAAATCGAATCTAGTCTCACGAGCTATTTGGAAATAATTAATTAAGTTATTTTGACTTAATTAGTTGGAGAAATTCAATTTATAAGTCTTTCTATAGTCATGTAAGAGTTATCCCTTAAATTAAGGAGATAAGCCTTAATTTTTTTTTTGTTTGGCTGTGGTTCATGGACACCCTGGTCAATGGGTGGCGCTACGTCCATGGAAAAATCTGGGCTGATCGACCCCGAAGGGACTCTAGCCCCCCAGCCCACTAGCAAGGCCTGACCCCAAGGGCTTCAGGGAGATTGGACCCTGTGACCTCCCGATGGCGAGGCACTGACTTTGACCAACTGAGCTAATCCTTGGGGCTTAAGCCTTAAGTTAAGGAGATAAGATTAAGTTATATTTGAGTTGTAATTAGTTAACTCAGTTTACTGAGTTAAGTCCAGTTAAATTAGTTCCAAACTGTTTGAGGAACTAATTGTGAGTTATCAGTCAGTTGATGCATGCATGCACTAAACTAGTGTACTCCAGATAACTGAAGATTCCCTCATCAGTAACTCATGCATGTCTACTTTGAGAAAGACCCACTTGAGGTTAAAGACAAGGACAATGTACTATCAGTTGCATGTGTTTTCCTATAAAGAAAACTCATGCATGCAAAAGGATAATTCCTTGAGGATTCCGTAGTTCTGACAAGGTGTGAGATCAATGTGTGAGATCAGTTTTCCACTTGGTTGGAGGAGATCATCCCAGAGGAACAACACAAGAAAATAGGAGCTTGGAGGGCAGAGAGGAAGGCTTGAGAGAAGCTAGGATCGCTTGTGAGCATATGTGAGGATTGTACTGAGAGCTGGCTAGCTGTGAGAGCTAAGGCTTTATATGATTCCTTTGTATTTCCACCTTGTATGATAATACAGATAGTGGGGTTTTTAGCTGAGGCTTTCCCCGAAGTATTTTCATGTGTATTGTGCATTGATTCTTCTTCTTTCGGTTATATGTGTTCAGCTCGATCTTTAAGCTTCCACAAAGCACTTTGATAGTAGCAGTAGGTTATAGTATTATGCTTTGATTTATATTGCATTATCGGGTAACCTAGAACAATTTTTCTACAGAGCTAGATTTGTAGAGAATTTGCAGAATTTCTACACATGACAATATCATAACGTTAATATATCCTTGCTTAAAAGTTCATGTGGGCTTGTTGCAACTAAATAAATATAATTATACCACATGTAGAACGATAATTTGAGTGTTAAAACATATATGTGCCTCATATTTCGTGTCTATGCAATAAATGGTGAATATATATATATACATAAGGTGGTTATGACATGCCTTCGAAAGGACGATGTGTGTAGACATAAGCATTATAGTGGTTAATGTATAATGTGGAACAATGCAAATTATGATCACTGAATTTGAAGGTGTTAAATAATAAATTTTAATCAAAGACCAAAGTATGTGTAAATTTATCCAAAGGGAAGCAATTCAAATGACTCTAATGATACAGTATGACAATGTTAGCAATGATAACAATGAGAAAAAGAGTAAGCCAATAAATTATCTAATGGGACTAATTGGAACCTCGCTTGAAGTAAGCCATTATATGCCGTAGAGGGAAAATAAAATTGGAGTTTGGAAAACCAATGTTGTTTGAAGTTTAAGGTTGAGATGGCAATTATAATCTTAAAAGGAAAAAAATTATTTACCTTTATGCCAAGGTTTTTACATGTCAAATAAATTATTTTACATGTCAAATAAATTATTTTACATGTCAAATAAAAAAAATTAAATTCCTTATGAATTATTTGGAGATGTGACATATGGTATCAGAGCAAAGGTTTCAACACTAAGAATTTGAGCTAATTATGTTATTGACTAATTTGTTGATGTTATGCACACAAAAAAGAGAAGAAAATCAAAAGCATAAATTCCTTGATAGTGCACCAATGGATGATTTGCAAGGAAGAACTCATGTCGGTGAGATGAAATCTATGTACATTTGGGGCAACAGACAAAATCACCCAACAAAGAGTTAATGGAGATGATGAGAAGGTTGTAGGCAGAATTGATAAATTTAAAAGCGAGTCATGAACAACTTTTGAAGGCTAGTGCAGAACATGAGTTACTCATAAAAAATATAACAGAAAAGTCAAACCCCAAGACAATGGAGACAATGAGAGACAAAGAAAACCGTGGTGAGACCTCAAAAATGAAAACAACATAAAAAAGGATAGAAATCCAAGAAGAAGGGTTGGAAGGCTGAGAGGAACGTAGTTACTAAAAAATGCAACCCAAATCAGAGAAAAAACCTAAGGTGGAACTGCAAGGGGAATTTAGAAAGATCTGACCCCTAACTTTTGATGGGGAAAAGGAAGAGGCTGATGAAGCCTGGATGTTCAACATTAACAAGTATTTTCAAGTATATGACTATTCCAATAAGTTAAAGGCCAAACTAGCCACCTATTAGTTGCAAGGAAATACTTCCTTATGGTGGGAAGAGATGAGAATAATACATAATTTCGAAGGAAAAATGGTTGATTGGGAGGAGTATCATCGATTATTTAAAGAATTTTTTTTGACAGAAAAATAGTTTGATAACGGAGCTAAGGAATTACATGAGTTGAGATTGGGAAAAATGACCGTGGATGAGCTCGTTAGTGAATTTACCCATTTATTACATTATGTTCCTTATCTCAAAGATGAAAAAGCAAAGATACACTGGTTCTTGGGTTACATTCCGCTTTCATTTAAGGAGGGGATTGAGTACAATAACCCAAAAACTGTGGACGAAGTGATTAGGAAGGCCTAGATATGCTACCAACAGAACAAGCAAAAAAATAAAAATCTAAAATCATGGTCAAATAAAAAGAGAGATAGAGTGACTCAAGGAGGAAAAAGGGGCAATTTTGGGTCATTTAAATAGCTAGGGAAAAATAATCATAACCGGAATTGGAATAAAAACAACATTAAGGTTGCAAAAACATCAAGTCAACCCCAAGATGGGTCTAAAAAAAATGAGGTTGCTAAGGGAGGAAAGAATAAGGAGAAGGAGCCTTTAAAGTGACAAGGTTGTGGAGAAACTCACCTATTCTGAAATTTCCCTTACAACACTCAGTTTGTGAAAAATTTACAACACCTTTAGGAAGTCAATGACATGGCTAGGAATGTATTGCGAATTAACACAACAGTGGATGGATGCCAAGAAGAGTATCAATCCACAATGGTGGAAACTGAAGGTACCCTTTTTAACCATTCTATTTATGTATTAATTTACCCAGGTGCTAGCCTAAGTTACATTAGCCCCCAAGTGGTAGAAAAGTTAAATTAAGGTATAAAAAATATAAGAATGTCTGATTGGTTCAATTGGACGTGAGAACAAAGAGGAAGGTTGCAAACTGGATAAAAGAGTGTCCAATGTCCCTAAATGGGATTCATACTTCTTTAGATCTAAATATTCTACCGCTAAGTTCCTATGATGTTTTAATATGCATGGATTGGATAGAGAAACAATAAAAAAATGTAATCTGCCTAGAAAAAATGTCACCTATACAACTGGAAATGGAGAAGTGCAAGTTGTGAGGGGCATACTTAGACTTGTGTTTGTGTGACAAATATCCGTGTTACTGCTGAAAAGAGTTGCAAGCAAGGGATGCCAACTTTTTTCCATCTAAGTGGAGGATCACTCCTTGAACAAGAAAAACAAATATGTAAATGAATTACATATTATCCAAGATTATCTGGATGTGTTTATGGACAAAATTCATAGACTTCCCCCAAAAAAGGAAATAGACTTTTCCATGGAATTAATACCGGGAGTAGGACCATTTTCAAAGGCTCCTTATTGGATGAGTGTGCTTGAGCTGATGGAAATCAAGATATAATAGGAGGAAATGATTAACAAACATTATATTCGACTGAGTGTCACTACCATTGGGTGCACCAATCCTTTTCTTCAAAAAGAAAGATGGGAGTTTATGACTTTGTATAGAATACCAATAGTTAAATAAGCTGATTGTCAAGAATAAGTACACCCCTTTCCAAGAATAGATGATTTATTCGATCAAGTGAGAGGGGAAATCGTTTTTTCAAAAATAAACCTCAAATCTAGATACCACTAGCTGAGGATCAAAGAAGAGAATATATAAAAAAACAATCTTTCACACAAGGTATGTGAATTATGAGTTTATTGTGTTACCATTTGAGCTTACTAATGCCCTTGCTACATTCATGTGCTTGATGAATAGTGTATTTAGTAAGTTTCAGGATAATTTGTGCTAATTTTATAGATAAAGTATTAATTTATTCAAAAAGCTGAGAGGCACATAAACAACACCTGGAAATATTGTTTTAGACCCTACGTGAGCATCAATTATATGCCAAATTTAGAAAATGTGAATTCTTCCAAGATAAAATTCAATACCTTGGACATGTTATTTCAGGAGAAGGTATAATGGTGGACCTAGAGAAAGTGAGGGCCATCCTTGATTGGCTTGTCCCAAAAGACGTAGCATGTATAAGATCCTTTATGGGAATTACTGGATATTACCACAGACTTATATAAGGGTTTTCTAAGATAGCACATCCCATGAATTTTTTTTAGAAGATGGGTGTGAAATTAGTGTGGACACAATGGTGCCAAGAAATTTTTGAAAAATTAAAACATCTTCTAATAGTAGCACCCCCCATCTTGAAAATAACAAATCTGAATATAGAATTCGTTGTATTGTGTAAATGCTTGTTTAGAAGGCCTTGAGGGATTTCTAATGCAGGAGGGACACATAATAGCCAATGAGTCACGGAAGTTGAAAGAGAACAAAATTAACTATGCAGTCTATGATTTAGAGTTGGCAACAATTATCCATGCATTAATGATGTGGAGGAATTACCTAATTGGAAAAAAATTCACTTTGATTACGATCACATAAGCCGAAAATACTTTTTTAACCAACTCGCAATGAGCACTAGACGAGTTCAATGGGTGGCGTTCTTAAGTGATTATGATTTTGAAATTAAGCACATAAAAGGAATGCAGAACAAAGTGGTGTATGCATTGAGTCACATCCTAAAACGTTTATGTGTGGTAGCAGTGAGTAGAAGTGACAAATTTTTTGCTGAAAAAGTAAAAGTAACAACTTAAATTATCAAGATTATAACCTAATATGAAATAATTTAAGGGCTAAAACTGAGCAAAAAGAATAACCAGAGTATGTAATCAGTGACGAAGTACTTCAGGTATATAAAAGAAGACTTTACATTCCAAACAATGAAGAAATTAAGAGGTCAATTCTAAACAAATATCATAAAAATCCATATGCAACACACCCTGGATATAAAAAATGATTTCTTCACTAAAGGAGTTTTTTTGGCCTGGAATGAAGAGGGATATCATATAATAATTAGTTAGATTTTCAGAGTGCTAGCTGGGGAACATAAAGCATAAGCACCCAACAAGATTGTTGAAACCTCTACCCATACCTGAATGGAAATGGGAAGTGATAACACTGGACTTCATAACTGGATTACCTAGGAATTGGAAGCAACATGATTCAATTATGGTGGTGGTGGATGAATTATTGAACGCTGCTCACTTTATTCTAGTACAATCCACTTACAAGACTTCCTGAGTGGCAAAAGTTTTTATGAAAGATATTTTCTGACTTCATGGAATACCAAAGACAGTAATATCATATAGGGATGCAAAGTTTACCTCAAACTTTTGGAAAGCCATATTTGCGGGGAAGGGTACTTAATTGAATTTCAATACCGCTTATCACCTCAAACTGATGGACAAACAAAAAGAGTTTGAAAATCCCTATTATTTATAAATGATATTAGATAAGTACTTTCATCTAGAGGTAAGTAGAGTTCCGGGATTAATTAAATGCTAGCATAGTAAACTAGTATGATTTGTTGTATTTCTGACATTGTGGTTGCAAGTTTGTTAGGAAACATGAACATGTAAGAAAAACTAGATAACTTGGGATGTAAATGTAAAATAGATGAAAGGAGGAATTGGAATGCTTAGAACAATAAGGAAAATTAAAGTTTACTGTGATAAATGAAATTGGTTAGAAGGGAACCATACTTAAAGACTGGTGCTTATAAGAAAAGTAGAAACTGTAGTACGAAGTAAAATTTTGTTGTCACGTGAAGAGTTTTTTTATTATGATTATAAAGAAAACATTGTTTGACTTGAATCAATACTTAAGATATAACAAGCTATTAAATAATGTATGGTGAGATGGGATTTTAATCCAGGTTGAACTCTGAAAACCCTCGAAAGAATGTGATTCCACTAGGGTTTTCAAGGGTTCGGGAAGATAGGTCTAAGGGAACAAGCCATGGTTTCCTGATATAGGTGACCTTGGAGCCTCGTACTATCAGACTATATATATATATAGTTAGAGTACTTTACATTTACATTATTTCTATGCGTAAAGAAACTACACATAATTTATATGTCTAAGAAATATAAGTATAAGCAGTATCGAACATTGTAATTGTGCATGCTATGTAAACAAAAGCAAAAAAAAATAGTTATCTAGTATTCATAAATGGCTAAGAGTATTTGTTTAAATTACTGAAAGAATTGAATCAATGTTGCCTCTTTACATGTTACAAAGAAACCCATAATCCAACTCTTCAGATTACAATGAAATAAACCAGATCCTAAGCAAATAACTGTAAGGATTATTCATTAGAAAGACAAGGCCATGGGGGGCCTGAATACTAATTTCTTAACCATACACCAAGATTTATCATTAAATTAACAAAAGAATATTATAAAATTCCATGTAAATAAATGTGTCCAAAAGAATATTATAACAACGTAAGTATGTTCTTGTTATAACAAACCCTAACCCCGACAGGGTTATAATAAAAAATAATGATAATACACAAGAATTTAGATCTTTATGAATCTGTTGGTATAACTATGTGTAGCCCGTAGAGCCACCTGTGCCAGGACCTAAAAAGTGATAAAATGGAGCATGCCGTAGCCATATTTTTCATTTACTGTCTAAAAGTTTACAACCTTAACTTTAATCATAGTTATCTAGGGAAGAATTAAGAGAGTCATAATCCATAAATACACCTTGCCGCACCAGTGTGGAGGCTATGGCTTCCTTATAAATCAACCTTGCGGTAAAAGGAAGAAGCTTAGAAATAACCTAGAAACCCCTAGGTTGGGTTGGGTGGTTACCCTAACCCCTTTCCATGCAATCCACACCGCCCATCATGAGATGAAGATCTAGAGCATAGATAATTCCAACCAGAACAAGCTCCACGTGGATGGTAGGGCCCTCCATTGATGGGACTGGAATCCACGTGGATGGTAGGGCCCTCCATTGATGGGACTGGAATTGCCAACAACTGGATCGAAAGATACAAAACCATGAAAATATCATAACATTAACATATCCTTGGTTAAAAATTCATGCGCGCTCGTTGCAACTAAATAAATATAATTATACCACATGTAGAAGGAGAATCTGAGTGTTAAAATATATATGTGCCTCATATGCCGTGCCCATCCAATAAATGGTGAACATATATATCCATAAGGTGGTTATGACATTTGTTCAAAAGACAATGTGTGTAGACATAAGCATTGTAGTGGTTAATGTATAATGTGGAACAATGCAAGCTATGATCGCCAAGTTGTGAAGGTGTGAGAAAAAGAGCAAACCAATACATTATCTAATAGGAATAATTGTAACCTGGTTGGAAGTAAGCCATTATATGCCTTAGAGGGAAAATAAAAATGGAGTTTGGAAAACCAATGTTTGGAGTTTAATATTGAGATGATAATTAGACACTTTAAAGGAAAAAAAATATTTACCTTTATGCCAAGGTTTTTACATGTCAAATAAAAAAAAATAACATGTCCTTATGAATTATTTGGAGATGTGATAATTATTTTACTTATTATACCCTATTCTCATAAAAAGAAAAATGAAAAATCATGGATGGCAATTTGATCTTTATTTCTTCAACTTGAGGGGCCTTAGAGGGAAAAGAAAAATGGAGTTTGGAAAACCAATGTTGAAGTTTATTATACCCTATTCTCATAAAAAGAAAAATGAAAAATCATGGATGGCCATTTGATCTTTATTTCTTCAACTTGAGGGGCCTTAGAGGGAAAAGAAAAATGGAGTTTGGAAAACCAATGTTGAAGTTTAATATTGAGATGACACTTAGACTCTTAAAAGGAAAAAAATTATTTTCCTTTATGCCAAGGTTTTTACATGTCAAATAAAAAAAATAACATGTCTTTATGAATTACTTGGAGATGTGATAATTATTTTACTTATTATACCCTATTCTCATAAAAAGAAAAATAAAAAATCATGGATGGCCATTTGATTTTTATTTCTTCGACATGAGGATTTTAGGGTATTTCAAATGGAAAAGCACCAATTAATTTAATATAATAATAATAATAAAATAATAATGTTTTGCAATACATTTTCCACTTAACATTACTCTAGGAATTTGGGTCGACTTTCTTAAGGAATTTTGTCCAAATTTTTGTAGAAACTTTCATAAGGATTATTTTTAATGAACATTCCTACAAAGTTACCTATAAAGGTTCTATTGTAATGTCATACAAAAATACTATCAAAATATCATATAACATATCTAATCTCATATGTTATCTAAAACATGTGGATTTCATATAAAATTATGGTCAAAATTTTGGGCCTTGGCAATATTGATTTTTGTTTTGATCCCTTCTATTATGAAGTACAATATGGAAGAAAGTTATATTTTTTCTTGTAGTATATAAGGCTTATTGTTAGGTCCCTATAGTACTAGTGTATTTCCCTTATTGTTATTGTTAGTGTAGCCCCCTATTATTATTGTTGTGTCCATGTATCCCCCATATTGTTATTGTTGTGCCCCATGAAATCCCCCTATTGCTATTGTTGTGCCCTTACATTATTATTGTTATGTAGGTACTGATTATATTATGACCCCTTAGACTCCTATATATACCAAGGAGGTCTTATCATTTGAATCATCCAATGATTTTTCATTTATGTAATGTAAAGGCGATTTCCCCCTCGAAGAGGATAATTTTGAGGCATTGATCTATCTTTTCTTTTGTTTTTTGAGCTAGTTGCATAACATTTCCTATGAGAGCTTTGAATTCTAGGGTTTCACTACTTCAAACAAGACATCTTGGAATTTTAACTATAACTTTTTTCTACGAAGATTCAGAACCTGAAATTTCGACCACGCAGAGCCGAAATCTTAAAGAACATCGTGTAAAACTTTCAGACCTTGGTTCGCTATAGTTTTTGAGATATGGTTCGAAGAAGTTAGGGTTTCTGCATGCTTTAGAGTTCAGTCTCAAATAGGTGACCTAGGGAAAATTGTCATAACTTCCTATTCAAGCATCAAATTTGGATTTCATAAAAAGTGACTGAAATTGAATGAAATTTAGTTTCTTGTTTATTAATTTTAAGGTCAGAGCCTTAAATAATGACACATGGCATCCCATACAAGTTCGCTCTACTGAACGAGTCCATAATTAGGTCATCGTGAGAGAATTGGCATAACTTTACATTGAAGAATCCAAAATTGGTTTGACTTGTGGAATTAGAAAAAAGACTCAGAGGGCTACCACAGGACAAAATTTTAGACCTTAGCAGGCCTAAATTACAAAGATACAATAGTTTCAAGATCAAGCTCCTAAAAGCAAGAAAAAGGTGTGTATTTTTTGTTTTGTTTTAAAAATTAGTTTGAAGTGATTCAAAGGGCATATTGAAGCATATATATCGTTGTTTGATTCAAAAATGCCTCGAAACAAAGAAATGGGTACACCTAGTAAGAAACCAGAAATATCTACTATGACGCATGAAGAAGAGGAAGAAATGCAACATGATATATCAAAATTATGCAACCAAGTGCAACAAATTTCGCTCTCCTAAAGAGTAACAAAAAATGAAATGGAAGCTAATATGGATGGTTTGAAGAATGGTTTAAAAGAAGACATGGAAGGTTTGGAGGGTGGATTAAAAGAAAACATGGAATGTTTGAAGGATGGATTAAAAGTAGACATGGAAGCTAAGATGGATGGTTTAAAAGCAAATGTGGAAGGTTTGAGAAACTTACTACAAGAAATACTTCTTAATGGTGATGAAGCATAAAAACCGATAGCTTGAAGACTTGAATGTAAAAATACACAAGAGGTATTTGTAATAATGATTTATTAATATATAAAAAATGTATAAGTGATGAATGTTTACAATGAGGACCCCCCTATATATACCTAAGCAGGTGTCCTTTCGTGACTTTTCACTTAACTTAATGACTATTTAACATAACTAATATTTGATTATTTAATATTTACATTAATTTTATTTATGTCACTTGTTATGAATTATATTCATAAAATAGCCCTTTCCTTCAGAAGCTTTGTCCTCAAAGCTTTAATGCTGTCGATTTTCTTCGCTTAGTGTCTGTTGTCCCAATGTATATAATCTGGGCATCGTTTCGTCATGTAGCTCATCAATAATATTCCCTTGGATTTTTTTTTTAATAATAATTTTTTTAATATATAATTTTATTTTTCTTTTGTTTTTTTGTTGTTTTGTTTTTAATAATATATATATATATATTATCATACAACTTTATATGTCTATTACCTTATAAGTATTTCCGACTTACTACATTACTGAATCTACATCACCGAATTGACAACAGTCACGATGCTTCGTTGACCATTTGACGCATTCGTGACAGCTATCCAAACAAGGGAACACAAGCCTGCACAAACATTCAGTGTGTAACGTGCATACATTGTAGCAAGTTCTAAGGTGTCCAGTTTGCTAACAACACATTGTTAACTAAACCAGATGGGAAGTGAGGCATGAAAAATAAGGTGGGGCTCTCCACTGATCGTTTCCCATATTCATTAACAGACAGAAAAGTGTAGTTCAAGGCATTGATAGATTTTTGCTGCACAGGAGGCACCAATGGATTGTACACCACGATATCCCTCACCCATGGGAATTTGTCTCTTAATAAAATAGCAAATGCTAACTGCGTGTGGCATACTTCCACTAGTCTTGGGAACCTGGGTACACGCTTCATCCCTCCAACACCATAGAGAACCAGTTGTAATTGTGAATGTTGTGGACCTGTGGCTATCACCCTTTTTATTTGTTCAACCAGTTTAGGGTGTCGCATCTGTCACTTAAAATATCGGAAGAAGGAATATTTCTGTAACGTTTCCACAACCAATTGTACTTTGGCTACTATGTATTCAATTCTTTTATTATCTTCTATTTCTAGACCAGAGGCAAAGGTATTCTCCATAATTTCCGATTGTACTTTGGCTACTATGTCTTGAATTCTTGGTCTACTATGTGTTTTATTATCTTCTGTTTCTATAATAGAGGCAAAGGTATTCTCGGTAATTTCCAATCTAGAGGTACTCTTCCCCATCTTACGGATGAATTAGGAAAACAACGGGATCATTGAATAAAACTCAAGAGTTAGAAATTCTTCAGTTTATAGAATAACGTCAGAGCAATGAAAATGTGGAGTTAGAATGCTTGAAGGGTTGTCATTAGGGTTTTCAATGTCATTATCATTTAAGACCTCTGAACATTGGGGGATCTCCCTCTGATGCAAGATAAAAGGAGGGAATGGTTCAAACACAACACGATAGTCGTTTGCTGCAACCGACGTGAGGAAAATTTCTAAATCGATCAATTCCAGTGATATTTGGACCAGCTCTTGCAGTACCTGAGCTCCTAGCCCTAAAACTTTGAAGACAAGCATAATTCGTCAGCACAACTACACAACCTAGAGACAGTGAATGGGAGCCCTTTGTGGCAAACAATACAATGCTTAAACAATGAGGCAAAACAATTTCCAGTGAGTTCAACCTCAAACCTAACACACCATTCACTGTGTGCAGATGAATACACCTTACACTGCCTGAGAATGTCATCTTTTATCTTCTCATCGCTGCCAGGTACTTCGATCAAGCGGGATTGAGATGCATCACATTTTTTATTTGCATCCTCTATAAGTTGCTCTAAATGACCGTTTCTTTGTTTGCCTTCTCTGACGGCCATGGAATACCCATCATCACCATCTATGGATTCATTTATTCCATTGGTTCTCTCTGCATCCACACCTTTTTCTCCATTATAAAAAACAACCAATCCCAATTCGCATTTACTATTAGAACTCACCACATTTTCTGAAGATATGATATCTTGATTAGAGTTCTGTAACTTTGTTAGGTCAGTAAAATCTTGTTGTTTTCCTCTTTCAAATGAAAAGATTTCATTTATGGCCCATACACTTCTTTGACTGTTATGAGAACTAACCATTTTAGGTACCTTTTGTTTGTGATTCCCTAAAGTCTAACCTTGCTTGGGATCTGGAAACCTCTCTCCATCCGGGCTCAAGTAATTTGCAAAGATTGTCAGATTTGAGGTTATTGTTTCTGGCGCCTCACTCTCTACGTTAGCCACACTTAGCGACCTCACAATCCTGTCTTCCAGCAGACACATGGGGCATTAATGAATTTAGGCTTCTGTGATCCATATCAATTTTGAGAAGAATATTCGGCGAAAAATCACATAGAGATATTTTAGTCGACGCGTTTCGAACCAATTAGTGTGGTTCATCGTCAGGACAAGTTGAATGAGCAGAACTTGTTATGCAATATAAATAGATCAGGCAGAATATCCCACGACTAAATTTCCAGATCAGGTAACGGCTAAAAAAATAACAGCTAGATTTGACCAGGAAACGACTAGCTA
This sequence comes from Pinus tabuliformis, assembly GCA_031772625.1. Taxonomy (NCBI): domain Eukaryota; kingdom Viridiplantae; phylum Streptophyta; class Pinopsida; order Pinales; family Pinaceae; genus Pinus; species Pinus tabuliformis. The sequence goes on along the minus strand of CM062806.1, from coordinate 967,078,182 downwards.
GACTCTGAAGAGCATAATTGACTAAATAAGCAAAATCAGTTATTCATTTCCTTATAAACATAAATGGATAATTTTATAATTATAAATATACGTTAGAGAAAAGCAAGTTAATATATTATAATCATAAAATAATTCAAGTAATAGAAATTAGTTAATTATATTTTAAATCAAATATAAGTTAAAGGGATATTTAATTCTTAATTTAAATTAAGTAAATAAATAAATTAGTTATTAAATAGTTTATAAATAAAAGTTAATATAGAATAATCTATAAATAGCTAACTCTATTTTAATTATAAGCTAAAAGGACATATGTTTATGAATATGTATTAAAATAAATGGATTAGTTCTGAATTCAAAGTCAGAGAGTAACCCTATATAAAAATATTAGAGAAATTACAATATTAATTAATAGATTATTAAGGGGTAAAAAAATCAAATAGTTTAAATAAATAAATATTAGCGAATTCAAAAAAATAAAATAAATAAATAAATAAAAAATAAAAATAAAAAAATAAAAAATAAAAATAAAATTAAAATCAAAGAGTTTAAATAAATATTAGCGAATTCAAGTAAAAAAAATAAAAATAAAAATAAAAATAAAAATAAATAAATCAAATAAAAATAAAAATAAATAATAAAAATACAATAAAATAAAATCAAATAAAAATAAAAATAAAAATAAAAATGTTATTTTTAATTTGAGAATCTTCTGCAACACTCTCATCCAAATCAAGATTAGTTTCATCGAAATCATTATCTTGTTCTAGATCATCCTCATTCACATCAAGATCATCTTTATCTGAATCCTCATCTTGATCTGTATAAGCTTCATTGGAATCATCATCATCTTGATCTATATAAGCTTCATTGGATTCATCATCTAGATCATTTTTCATATTATTGATTTCCTTTTGACATGCTTTAACTTCTGCATATGATTTTTCTAAACGCTGAATTGCTTCTTGAATTTCACTAAACTGCTCAACATATTCAGGACGTGAAGACTTGAATGTAAAAATACACGAGAGGTATTTGTAATAATAATTTATTAATATATATAAAATGTATAAGTGATGAATGTTTACAATGAGGACCCGCCTATATATACCTAAGCAGGTGTCCTTTCATGATCGGGAATGTCTTTTAGACATGCCTTTTCACTTAACTTAATGACTATTTAACATAACTAATATTTGATTAATTAATATTTAGATTAATTTTATTGATGTCACTTGTTATGAATTATATTCATAACAGGTGAAAAACTATTCCATGAAACTCATGATGATAACAAAAGGAATGCTAATCATGATTTTAGAGACTCTAAATTTGGACTGAAGACCAGCCACATTCCAAAGATCGATATGAGGACGTGTTGATGGTGCTGTATGTGCCAACATTCAGAGTATCTCCCCGATATGAAGTCCCAATTAGACCTCACATAGTTTGGTGTAGGAGTCCCATCCAGAATATAGTCTGGTTTCCGATGCAGTGGTTGTTAATGATATGCCTTGGCTACAAATACGTATAGAGTGATGTATGGCGACTTTGGTGAGAGAAAGTGTGTGACCCTATGGAAAGTCAAGTGCGATGCATGAAGGTTCCAACACACGAAAGGGAAGTAAGTGAGCCCCTTAGAAGCTTGTAGTAGCACACAACTTGAAAGGAACACACGAGCATAAATGACATCACAAGATAATATGCGAAACAATTCACAAATTAACAGTGATGAATAATACAACAACAAGTATTCAACAAGATTCATACCAATGCAAACGAAAATAGTTCATAAACATAAGTGTAAGTTAAATAACATACATTGAAAATAAAAGAAAAATAGTCCTACTATATTCACAACATATGCATGAAAACATGCCGGCTCTGAGATTTTATTAAAGTGAAAGTTCCAATCATACATACACCATTGACGAACCACTAGCACCACTAATGGAACATGAAGTCAACATCACCTGGTCCTCCAAAGAAATATACTCCCTCTATGCTACGGAGAAGCCAAGGCTCTCACAAAACTCCCAAGCTTCGGATTCTAAGCCTAAGCCTAAGCCTAGCCAAAAGCTTGGCTCCCAAAATCCTTTTACATGAGTTATGGGGATATATTTATAACAAAAGGGGTGACTCTTCACATTCCCCTTTCTGACTCTTGGACTTCCCTCATGACTCTTCAACTTATTTACAAATGACTATTCAATTACATTACATCATGACTCTTCACATTCCACAATGGACACTTGGAATTTCACTTACAAATTATTTACAAGAGAATATTAAATTTTACACTCATACCCATATAAGACAAAATAAGGTAGAGACAACTAGAAAACCTAACAAGACAAAACACTATCATGCTTGATTTTGGGGAAACTCTATCTCATCAATTTCCACTTGATTTATTTCGGTCACGTAACGATGCCAAGCTTGGTACTGTGCGATGACATCCCAAAACTGTGCGATGGTGTCAGGATGGAAGCTAACTCTAGCCTCCATGGAATATAGGTACAATGATTTGGAACTAGCTTGAACTTCTTCCTGGAACATGAGAAACATTGTTCTCACTTGGACAAGGCCACCAATGTAATTCTACATGTTCTATAAGTTCATCTCCAAATCTTCTTTGGTGGAAATATGTCTAAGCTACTTCAAGTATTCTTCAATCTCCTGCCTGACTTGGTTCTTGGGTTTGGATTCATTGAGTGAGCCAACTGATGGGATCATGTGTGTGTTCACCAAGAAACCCAGACTGTTGTATACCCTACATATGAGGCCTGAATACTACCAATGAATGAAGTGAGCTATTTTTTGTTATGGATCAACATCCAAACTTTTGCTTTCTCCAAATCTGCCTATTGCTTTTTTTTCTTTCCCAAGTTAAGTGGTGTCCCTTTGTATCACATTGACCATTCGTGCATGACAAAAATGGTAGCTTGTAGATCCTTGAGAGTTTTGACAAAGTATTTACACTTCTGTTGCAAGACATGCATGTGGAAAACTGCCTTATGTGCGATAAAAAGCTCCTCATAGAGATTCCGCATGGTCTCTCCAAGCGTCGATACTTCACCAAGTATCACTGCTCTCATTTCCTCCAGATAGACCTATGCGAAAGCTGCGTTCTAAGCTGTTGCGCAGAGTTGTTCTACCTATTTCCTGACAACCTGTAAGTTTTGTGCCAATTTCTTATTCTCAGCCATCAAATACTGTGTGTTCGATCTTACTGCACCTGCGAAGGCCAAGTTGGCTAAGACAATGGCATCAGGATTCTTCCTGGTGTCTGCCACTATCACCCTTTCTCTAATGAATGCCGACGATGCGAGGTCATCCGAAAAGTGCTTCTTACATGCTTGTACAATCTTCCTCTGAAGTTCATTGTATGAAAGATTTTATGTGTACATAAATGAATCATCATCAAGAGGAACAAATCACTCTTCCTTGCTTGGAGCTAACTCTGTTGTTGGAGGTGATGGAGACCTGTTGTGCACTCGACATCAGGTCAAAATCCTAATTATCTGGCTACAGTTCCTCCTCCATGTCTACAATCTCTATCAATTCTTCAATCTGCTGAGAAAGCTCCTGGTGCTGCATCTATCATCTCTCCTCCTCTACTGGTGGTTGGTTATGTTATTTCTCTTCAACTTACTTCTGTGATGTTTATTCTACTATTGCGCTTCACCTCTCTTATTATTCCTGCTTCTACTTCTCTTCTTGTTCTCGCTTCTTCTTTTCTTCCTCCAATCTCCTATGCTCTTCTCTCTTCCTCCATTTTTCTATCTGCATCCCATGTTTCCTCTTTTCCTCTACTGCTAAAGCCACTTTCATAATTGTTGGATCTACTTTCATCTTGTTGCTTCGTTCTCCCCCTGGACTGCGAGCAACCTTTCTCTTTCCCTTATCTTGCGCGGGGTTTCTCCCTTCTACTGGCACTGTTTTTAGAGTAGCTTCCTTTCGTAGAGTGCCTATGAAGTTCTTGCAAAAATGACTAGCTCGTGGGATTTGGAGGCATTATAGAAATTCTTCCATGGATCCTCTGGCTAATGAAATGTCTTGTTAAGCTGCTAGAAATGAATTCCCACACAGTGGTCTTTGAAAATACCATGGGGATCGTACGGATTAAAGTCCCGAGTACCGAAAGAAAACTTCTATATCGCCTTTCCTTCGATCTCAGCGAATTTGAGGTTCTTGATCTCGTACAATCCAATTTGCATAGGAAGAGTTGGCCAAGGTGCTTTCTTTCTTCTTCCTGTGCAAAGCTGCTGACAACATTGTGGAGAGATGGTATGATACTTCTTGCATGAAAATCTTGTCGGTGGCATACCTTGGAAAAAGATGCGATGACTTTTGATCACCGAACACTTTAAGGAAGGTGCTCTCAGGTGAGGCAAACCAATCTGCGATCTTTGTTATTGCCTTCATTTCTCCATGTGACATGTAAGGTGGTTCTTCCTCAAAGATCATCTTGTATAGTGGAATAAGGAAGTCACCAGTTAACTTCTCCATTACTCCTCAATGGCTGAAATCCGAGAGCAGTCTGCAGTGAATATACACGACAGGATCTCGAGGTGTCCAAGTATAACTTATGCCAGGAAATGAGTTGTGTGCACATATTGCATCCAGTAAATATGCCGACATATAGAACCTTTCTTGCCCACCCTTGGGAGTATTCAGGGTGTTGCCACATGGACTCTTAACTGTTGAGCCAACAAATTTGACTAGCTGAACGAATTTCCCTTGTTCACAACCTAGTTCAATAATATTTCCCACCCTTCAGGAAAGGTCTCCATGCTTTGTTGACCATAGATTCTGCAATCTAGGATAACCAAGAGATGGTAGGCCCTCCTGAGACTCTGTCTTGTATGTGTTTGTGGGTTTCTTTTAGAACTTTGATGGCTTTTTCACCTAGACTTTAACAATGTCTTTCGTGCTTAGATAGTTGTTGGTGGCATAAAAATATGAATCCATGAGTGCTTTTAGCTCAGGAAAATGGTACATAAGACAGTAATATTCTTCCAGAAAATTTGCAAGCTGCTATCTGCTCACACTGTTCAAAGTGGTCTTCACATCAATATGTGAAACAATCCAACCGATGACATCTACACATGGGAAGGCTGGATATCTGCATGCAACCCTGTGTAATCCTGATTGCTGAACACTGAAATATACCTGTCAGTCCTCTAGATTTTCTTTGAAGCTCTTTACTGAAAAAATTCATTCACTTTCTATCATGTAAGATATGATTCCTTTTCCACAAAAAATTGAGTGTCTGTATACACTAGAAACTTAACTAATGTGCTCTCAACTGCTTCCGTGGTACTGATTTCCGTGATGTCTTTTGAAGAAACTCTCTTGGGTGCCATGGTAACAGTGACTACTGAAGAGAAGTGCTCAACAACTGTGGTACCTTCGGGAGGGAAAAGGCACTCATGGAAAGAAAACATTAGCTTTTGCATATAAACTTTCAAAGAAATATTAGGCTACAAACACATAGACGGACGATTCAGATTGCGCAATTTTCATGATTAGGTGAGGGAGACAGGTTGAGAGAACTGTGCATTACGCAGTCCCAATAGCCAAGGATGTAGCTTGAGGCTTGAGACTGCGCAATGTGTAGTGACTAGGAGAGACTACACGTTACACAGTCTTAGTGGGAAGGTGGCAGACTGAGCCTTGAAATTGCTCAATGCACAGTTGGGCCAGCATGTACTGCGCATTGCACAGTCTTAGAGGCCAAGCTCTCAGCTTGAGCCTTGGAATTGCGCAATGCCCAGCTAGGCAAGTCAGTGCATGGCAAGGGAAGTGTGGACCTGCATGGTGCGAGTGTGGGAAACAAGAAAATCTAAGTGATAATGAAATTTCAAGTGCATATATGACTAAGTGTGGATGGATTAGTGTGAATCAAGTGAAAAAACTCAATGAATGCATGGAAAATCAAATATGTGAGGAGAGTCGCCGAAATGACAACCATTGGTGTGTAAAAACAATAAAACTGATGTGATACTTATGAAAGGCGAATGAAAAACTAAATCAACACTTCTAAAAGCTAATATAAGTTAAAACACCAACAACCATGAAGAGAAACAAGAAAAAAAACACTCATAGAAGTGAAATGACAAAAAGCAACAAAAAAGCGCAAAAGATGACAAAAGAAAAACTCACTCAAAAAAGCAATATAAACTCCACTGAAGGCTCCTTGATCTCCTTGGGAATGCTAGAACTCTAATATATAATTTAGAAATGATCTCTAAAGGCGTCGACTAAATATATTTGAGTGGATTACGATTTATCTCGCGCATGCCTAAAATCAAGGAAATAGCGGCACTTGGTGGAAATTTCTAAAAATAACAATTGTGCACCTTCGGGAAACTAGTAATGAATCCTTATTTTCTAGGGAATCTCTCTCTCTCTCTCTCTCTCTCTATCTATCTATCTATCTATCTATCTATCTATATATATATATATATATATATATATATAGATATAGATATTTTGGGAAACTTTCCATGCACACTGCCAAGGAATATTGCGTAATTATGGGGAAGTGGGCAACTTCCAGGCTCAATGCATTGCATAGTTTTTGAGCTAAATGGATGGATTGCACAGTTTTTGAGATTAGCACTGGGCTACCATCCATGATTGCGTATTTCTTAGGCTAAAGGCAGAACTGATAATCTAGATTGTGCAATTTACATCATCAAGGCTGGCTTGCTCTCAAGGATTGCGTAGTTTCTGGAGGCAAGCCCAGAACTGCTGTAAGGTCAAGTCAGGAGGTTAGCTTGTGACTTAAAAAAGATCAAATAAGTATGAAAACAAGAAAACACAAGCACAAATTAAAAGAATAAATCTTGATCAAATCATGAATACTTGAGGAAAATACAAGATGAGCTCTCGTGGATAGAAGGGAAGGATCCAAAATCAAAGCATAGTCAAAATTTTGGAGGGTGGTTTCAACAGCTACAACACTTGGCGACACACTAGTAGAACTCCAACCCTCTGTATGGGTCTTGTCTCATGCAAAAAAAATCTAACTCTTCAGGAAGTATTGTTCAGTTCATTGATTACCCTAGTTTCTTTACTTAGCTTGAGTTAAAGATATAGTCCCTACCATTCTCCTCATCAATGACACACTAAACCAAGCCAAGTCAAACTAAGTTGTTTCGATTGGAGATGAGGAGTATATAGATGCACAATTAGAAGTATTGTCAAAGCTTTAGTTTTCATCTTTGGTGTTGCTCCATTATCGGTAGGCCTAGACAATACCCCGACGGAGTCTCTCCAGGAACAAAAACATTGCTCCGCTTCCAGCTAGCCTAGACAGTACCTTGATGAAGGTTCTTACTTCACCTCCCTGTGCATGAAGCCTTTCTCTTCTTTCACCCTTTATTTCATTTTTTCATTTTTCATAGAACTATGCATATGAACTTATCTATTTCATGGGGTGGAAGAGGGATCCCGACTTGTTGAGAGAAAAAGAGGTTGTCTCTTCAGAGAAGGATATTTATGTATATCTCTTGACATACTTGTTAAGGTTTTCCTCCCCTCGTTACTCTACTTGACTTAGTTGACAAGGATTGACCGAAAATTACATATATTCAAGCATTGTGATTCCACTGCGGTTTGCTTCGAAAAAGAAGTATTTTCAATCAAAGTATCATCGACTAAAAGATGAAAGACTCACAGAAAGAGTGAGAATAAACAAAAAAACCAAGCGTTGATAGTAGCACAACTTCCTCTTGGACTTCACCATGCTTGCTTCAGAAACCAAACACGGTCTCATGCATAATATATCCTACGACTGAAAAGAAATGAAAAGAAAAGAGCGAAGCAAAAATTAAATTAAATAAAAACAAATCAAAGAAAAACAAAAAATAACTAAGAAAACAAACAACTTATCCTACTCCTAACCTAACAGAGAATAGGCCAGACCTAAGTAAAATGAAACTTCCAGTGTAGCCATCGGCGCATCAACTGGCCTATGTAAGCAAGGGAATGCATATCAAGAAAGATATTCAAACATAACAATAAACAATAAATATAAGGAAATTCAAACCAAAACATTCGAAGTTTGAAAATACATGCAAAAAATTATGAAATAAATGTGCATGGAAGGCATTCTGTGGATGCATTATGGTGTTCAGACACACTGCGACTCAAAGACATGCAAGAAAAAACTTTCGAACTGCAGAAATGGGAGAACATAAACAAAGAAGAAAACTTGTGTTTTGTAACAGTGCTAGCCAGGTATGACTCCTCCAATGACCGGGCGATAGGATCGTGCAATACAGGAGGATAATGCGAAAATTGTGAAACAGATCGATTTCAATTTGTGTGATAGAGTGATGAGGAGCATTGAAATATTCAATACTGTTCTGATCAGAATTAGAACTAAACTCGAGACCACAAGGACCTGTGATAACCATCAGCTTGGGCTGAAGTGCCTCGACAGCCTGCGGAAGTTCCAACTCATCAGAATATGGATCATCAAACGCCGGTGGCTTAGAAAGATCAACAACAGAAAAATCAGAGTCGTGGCCGAATGAATTGGTGAAAAGATCACGATAGCCATGATCAGAAAGTTAAACAATAAAACAAAGGCATCCTCATGATCTGGCGAATCCTAAAGAGGGTAAGATTGAAAACAAGAAATTTCACCCTCTATTTATTCAGAATGATGAGATGAGAAATTGGGAAGATCAAGAAGAGAAGATTTTTCCTCCACACATTCGGATGAAAAATTGACATTCCACGAGTTCTGAGAGTGATCAAAAGTAGTAATATCTTCATAAGATAATTATTCGCAATACTCAACATGAATGACAAAATCGAGAAAAATTTCAAGATAATTTGGGAGAGGTGCGGGAGGAGAAGAATCATCCTTCATCACAGATTCTTGTTCAGATGTGGACTCCCACACATATTCGTCATAAATGATATTTCATGTTGGCTACTCAACACCAAATCCATCCAGAATTTGATCCTCATGAACATCAAGAGAAAGATTCAAAACAGGTGAACACAACAACTCATAATCAGGAGGACCAAAGGAACCAAAGGATGGAGGACGAGGAAATAACACTTCATCGTAAACATCAAATTCACAGTCCAATCATGCGCTAAAGTTATAAGTATGTAGGGTGGGAGAAGATGATGGTAAATCAATGGATGAATTCTCAATCTCTCCCACCTCAACCTGTGGAAATGGAGCTGTTTGATGAGGAGGAGGTAGAGGGTCACTTGGAATAATAACTTCGTCCCTCGTATATTTAGAAGCTCTAATACCATAGTATGTTGCGAGACTTTCGAAAGATTAACATTCATGTGGATTATTTGAAATGTGAACAAGAAATTCGAATTTCTCTTTCAATAAAGGGAAATTAACATCATCTTTAGAAAATTAAAAACAAAAGTGAATGAAACGAATGTGAAAATCATTAAGAGATTCATCAGGTGCTTTTCGCAATCACTTAATTTTCTTGAGCATAGATTTATAATCATACTTATCAAAGGTGTGAAAAAGTTCTGTGGCAAGATGTTTGAAAGAGTGTATAGAGGCGACAGGTAATGTGTAACACAGTTCCCTTACACGCCCTTCGAACGTAAGGACGAACAACCTGCACGCAATGTCCTCATAGTGGATATTATGTTTTGTGCAAAAATAAAGAAAGCAAGCAGTGTTCTCATAAAAGGTCGTTCCACCCTCACCATTGAATTTCAAATTTCACAAGTCATTAATAAGATCCACCAACAATTTCAGTTTTGCGGTTCTCGAAAAGCATGCCGGGGCTAAGATATGGGAGGAAGCCATAAATGAGTGCGGAAATTCAAACATACTTCATGGGATCAACCTGTTATCTGGCCTTCCTTATAGAGCCATAAATTTTGTATGGATGGATTAGTGTGAATCAAGTGCATAAACTCAACAACGAAAGGAAAATCAAATATGTGAGGAGAGTCGCCGAAATGATGACCACCGGTGTGAAAAAACAAGAAAATTGATGCAACACTTATGAAAGGTGAACAAAAAATTGAATCAACACTTATACAAGCTAATATAAGTTAATACGCCACTAACCATGAAGAGAAACAAGAAAAACAACACTCATAGAAGCGAAACAACAAAAAGCGACAGAAAAAGCTACAAAAGGTGACAATAGCAAAACTCACCCAGAAAAGTGACGCAAACTCCACCGAAGGCTCCTTTATCTCCTTGGGAATTTTATAGCTCCAAGAGAAAATGTACAAATGAGCTATAGAGGCGTCAATTAAGTAGATTTGAGCATATTAGGGTTTATGACGCGCATGCCTAAAGTCAAGGAAAAAGCGACACATGTATTTTTTCTTATAAAAATAACAAGTATCCCACCTTCAAGAAAATAATAAAGAATCCATATTTTCTAGGGATCCTTTTTCTCCTTTTTTCTTTTTGCTTTTTTGTTTTTTCGAGAAAATTTCCATGCACATTGCCAAGGAAGATTACGTAATTCTGGAGAACTAGGCAACTTCCCAGCTCAGTGAATTACTTAGTTTTTGAGTTCAAGGGATGGATTGCGCAGTTTCTGAGTTTAGTGTCAAGGTTCCATCCATGAATGCACAGTTCTCAGGCTAAAGGTAGAGCTACCAGTATGGATTGTGCATTTCCATCATCAAGGCTAGCTTGCCCTCATGGATTGCGCAGTTTTTGGAGGCAAGCTCGAAACTACTGTAAGGTCAAGTCAGGGGGGTAGCTTGTGACTCAAAAAAGATCAGATAAGTATGAAAATAAGAAAACACAAGGACAAATGAAAAGAATAAGTCTTGATCAAATCATGAATACTTGAGGACAATACAAGATGAGATCTCGTGGATAGAAGGGAAGGCTCCAAAATCAAAGCATAGGCAAACTTTTGGAGGGTGGTTGTAGCAACTACAACAAGAAGTATGATGTCAAGGATCTGGTAACATGGATACTATAAATGGAGCAATATTTTGATCTAAATGATTTGCAACACACACAAAATATAAGCATTACATCTTTATATTTAGAAACCAATCAATTTGTATGGTATCGATGGATTCGTTCTCGTAAACCACTTTTCACTTGGTCAATTTTTATGAAGGAAATGATAGCCCATTATGAGGATTCAAAGAGAAACACCTTCTTTAGACAATTGATAAATATCAAACAAAAGGGTTCAATTGTGAAGCACATTGAGGAATTCCAAAAAATGAATATTAGGGTAAATCATATTCCCAAGGAGCATAAGATTGATGTCTTCATAGGGTGTTTAAAGGATAACATCCAACATTAGGTTCACCTTTGGGAACCTGATTCATTGGAGAAGGCATTCAGGCTGGCAAGAAAAGTTGAAAGAAAAAATATGGCAATAAGGAAGTCTACCACTCACAACTATAAATATGGAAGTTTTGTTGCTTCTAACCTTCCACAACCTATAAGGTTGACACAAAAACAATTGGAGGAAAAAAGAGAAAAAGGGAATTGTTATAGTTGTGATAGAAAATACACTAAAGGTAATAAGTGTGTTGAGAAAAAATTATTTTACATAGATTGTGAAGAGGAGGAAGAAAAGGAATAAGAAACATCAAAAGAGGAGGATATACACCAGGAACCAACCCCAGAGAAAGAAGAAATGAATCCAACCATATCTTGTACTGCATTGGAAGGAATTACCACTCCTCAAACCCTTAATATAGAAGGATATATCAAAAAGAAAAATGTAATAGTCCTCATTGATTCAGGTAGTATCCGTAATTTTATTCATTGTAAGATAACCAAAGAATTGAATTGCTTCCTATATCCAACACCAAAGTGTCAAGTGATGGTTGCAAATGGAGGAAATATAAATTTCTCTGGAAAGTCCCATAATATCAAGCTAAACATGGGGTAATATGTATTGAATAGTCCAATGCTTTCCATTCCAATGGGTGGTGCTGATGTTGTACTAGGAATCCCATGGTTAAAATATTTGGGGATGGTAAATTTTAATTTTCAAGAACTTTTCTTGAATTTTTTGTTGGGAAGGAAAGGAAGTTGAATTAAGGGGTATCGCAGGGAAACCAAGAAATATAATCAACTCTAATGGCAAGACAAATCTTCTGAAGAAAGAAAAATGGGGCATAATTTTATAATTATGCTCACTAGAGGCTCAAACAACAAAATCATCTATTTCTCTAGATATCCAAAAATCCTTGGAAAATCATTCTAAGGTATTTGAGACTCCCAAAGGTCTCCCACCTATTCATGATCATGATCATGCTATTCATTTTATTCCAGGAAATTTTCTTCTAAACATCAGGCCTTACATATATCCCTATGCCCAAAAGAGTGAAATTGAATGTATGGTTGCAAAAATGGTAGAGGCTGGTATAATTCGACCTAGTCAAAGTTGTTTCTTTGCTCCAGAAGTATTGGTGCACAGGAAGGATGGATCATGGCATATGTTTCTAGATTATAGAGAGCTCAACAAACTCACTATTAAAGATAAATTTCCCATTCCTATCATTGATGAATTGTTGGATGAATTACATGGAGCAATTTACTTCACCAAGATGGATCTTCGTTCAGGATACCATTAAAGTAGAATGAAGACTGAAGACATTCTAAAACAATATTTAGAACTCATGAGGGTCATTATGAAATTTTGGTCATGCCTTTTGGCCTTACTAATGCACCTTCCACATTTCAAGGTTTAATGAATTCCATTTTCAAACCCTTCCTTAAAATTTTTGTGTTAGTATTTTTTTATGATATACTAATCAACAACAAGTCTTGGAAGGATCATGTTCAACAATTTGACAAGGTGCTCAAACTATTGGAGGAGAAACAATTATATGTAAAAACCTCCAAATGTTTCTTTGGAGTACGGGAGGTGGAATATTTGCGTCATATTGTATCTCATGAGGGTCTTAAGGTAGACCCTAACAAAATTAAATCCATTAAGGAATGCAAAATCCCGAAAAACATAAAGCAGCTTCGAGGATTTCTTGGGTTGACAGGGTATTATCACAAGTTTGTTAAGAATTATGGGAGAATAGCAACACCTCTAGCAATAGTGCGGAATAAAGATGCATTTTCTTGGACTCCATAAGTAACTAAGGCCTTTGAACATATTAAAGAGGCAATGTGCCAAGCACTGGTCTTAGCTACGTGATACTTAAAAAAAAACCTTTATTTTGGAATGTGATGCCTCAGGAAATGGAATTACTGCTATTTTAATGCAAAAAGTAAGACCCATTTCTTTTGAAAGTCATCCTATCAAAGGAAAGTATTTACAAAAACCTATTTATGAGAAGGAAATGTTGGCAATAGTTCATGCACTAAAGCAATGACGAACTTACCTAATTGGAAGACACTTAAAGGAAAAAACAAATCATGATAGCCTTAAATACTTTTTGGAACAAATATTATCTTTAGAAGAGCAACAAAAATGGGTCATAAAGGTATTGGGTTATGACTTTGAAATTATTTACAAAAAAGGGAAGAAAAATGTTGTTGCAGATGCACTCTCAAGAAAGGATGAGGATGTGGAAGCATTGCTTTGTGCCATTTCTATTATCCAACATGATTGTATAACCAAAGCAAGGGATGAATGGAAGAATGAAGAAGAGGTGTGGACACTCATTAAAAAGTTGCAACAAGATCCCAATACATCTAATACATTTAGTTGGAAAAATGATTCATTATGGTAGAAAGATCGCTTATATCTTTGTAAGAATTCCTAACTCAAACAAAGGATTCTTTTGGAATTTCACACCCCCCACTTAGGAGGGCACTCAATATTTTAAAAAACTTACCACATGGTCAAGAAGGATTTTTTTTATTTTCGGATGGCCTTAAAAATGTTATTCATAAGTTTGTCGCTGAATATTTGGTTTTCCAACAAAATAAAGTTAAGACAATTAAGACCCCTGATCTATTACAAACTTTAGCCATTCCAAGTCAGCGTTGGGAGGAGGTCTCAATGGATTTTATTATAGGTTTACCCAAGTCTGCAGGAAAGAGTGCCATCATGATAGTAGTTGATAGACTTACAAATTATGCACACTTTTTTGCATTATCTCATCCTTTTAAAGCCAATACAATTACTACTGCATCTATGGAAACAATTCAAAAGCTACATGGAAACCCAAATATTATTGTAAGTGACAGATATCCCATTTTCACTAGAAATTTTTGGAGGAAATTATTTTCTTGTCTTGGTACTTAATTAGATCATAAATCATCTTATCATCCTTAATATCATGGGAAAAATGAGATAGCGAACAAATGTTTGGAAGGGTATTTTCGTGGCTTTGTATCTGATAAAAAAACACAATGGGTCAAGTGGTTACCTCTAGTTGACTGTAGCAAAAATGACCCCATTTATGGCACTTTATGGATATCATCCACCATCCATAACATCAAATTTAAGAGAAAATTCTAAGGTTCAAGTAGTGGGAGATCACATCAAGTATCAACAACAAGTTCTCCAACTCTTAAAGGATTCTGGCGAATAATCGAATGAAGCAACATGAAGATCAACACCGTAGTGAAAAAAGTTTTATACATAATTTTATACATGGGAGGATGAGAATTTTATACAGAAGCATCTGAAACTCATCACACGTTGAGGAAAACACTTTTTTGAATCAAAGGGGCATTCATAGGTCCCTATAATACTAGTCTATCCTCCTCATTGTTATTCTTAGTGTAGCCCCCTATTGTTATTGTTGTGCCCCATAGAAGCCAACTATTGTTATTGTTATGCCCTTAAATTATTATTGTTATGTAGTCTCTGATTATATTGTGACCCCTTAGACTCATATATATACCAAGGAGGCCTTATCACTTGAATCATCCAATAATTGTTCATTTATGTAATGTAAAGGAGGTTTCCCCCTTGGAGAGGATAATTTTTAAGTCATTGATCTATCCTTTTGTTTGAGCTGGTTTCATAACACTTACTTGATGTAATAAAGTCATGGTCATATAAATGAATAATAAAATAATATTTAGATAATATTCGAATAAGGAAGTTACATTGTAATGACATAATTAACTACTTCAATTCTCCTCGACGCCCTTGGGATTAGGCTTAAATTAGTGGTCCCTTTGGGTGGAACTACAGTGATTTCCCAAAAAAGAAAAGAAAAGAAAAGATGAAGACACAACTACCGATTTTACGATATAAAATGAGAATAACCCCATTACATCAATCAAGTTCATTATAATAAAATCATATTATTTTAAATAAGTCCCTCAAATCCATTTCTAATCATGTTTATAATATTTTTAGTTTATTTAAAAAAATGTGGTATCATAGTGGAAAACACCTGAATCAATCTTGTCTATCATTAAAGGGAAATCGTGTTATAAGATTGAATTAATAAGAATGGTCATTTCTGTCAGGGATTGAGCCACCCACTACAAATTTCATATGAAATTCAAACCTGCCACTGTAAAGGAGTTGAGATAGCAGATGCACATCCTTGACTTTGAAGTGGCCATTTAGTTGATATTGGAAGAATTGTCATATATCAATTTGAAAGTTATGCTTTCACTTTTTCTGATCCTTTTTCCAAGTTTGGGTTTGGTATCAGTTCTAGGGCTTCTTCCACTACAACTTCCACAATTCTTGGTCAAGATGAAGACTCCTGTAGGCCCCTCACCAAAGAGGAATAAGCGAAAATGGTCATTCAATTTTTTGAGAATGTATCTAAAGAATACAAATGAAAAGTGGCTTACCACATAAATCAACAACAATATTGCAAAAGACTCTCTTGAGTTGATCCAAGGAGACATCATATCAAATATTATAGAATAGATCTTTAACCCAACTATGTTTGCATACTTCGTTAAATAAAATAAAAAGGTAGAGGTATTTTTGTCATTCTTATAATCTATCATTAAGACCCATAATCGTGACCAAAAGAGATAAAACCAGTGAAGTAATGCATAAGAAATTTCTCTAGCAAAAATAAAGGTCCAAAAATATTTTTCACATAATTTCTATGCCATGAACACAAATCTTATTTCCTCATCATCATCATATATATATGTTCTCATCTAATCGATTAAAATATTGTGGGATTTTTTCATGTAATTTCTATGTCATGAAAACAAATCTGATTTTCCTAATTAATTATATATGTAATCGAGTAAACTATTGTGGGATTTTACACTCCATAGTGTTGAGATTAAAATTAAATATATATGCATTTTTAAAGAAAATTAATTAAAATTCAC
Source organism: Pinus tabuliformis (assembly GCA_031772625.1). NCBI lineage: Eukaryota > Viridiplantae > Streptophyta > Pinopsida > Pinales > Pinaceae > Pinus > Pinus tabuliformis. The sequence goes on along the minus strand of CM062806.1, from coordinate 967,061,951 downwards.
AAATCCTAACCAAAGTGGGAAACAGTATGTTGATGGAAAATAGATTTAATGTTGAATCTAATAGTGTTAGATTTCACTGTAAATTCATATTATTCCATAATGTTCTCTCCTTCCAAAGTTTGAAAAACTTGAAAGAAACTTTGAAGTTCTATTTTTTGGGATAGTTTTTCAGGTTTTCAACAAAAACTTAGATTTAATAAAAATGCAAGGATTTGGTTGGACATATTATTTTCATTCGAAAAATGAAATAAAAAGATTCAGCGTGAATATAGTTATTCAAAAATAAAAATAAAATAAAATAAGAGAACTTTTGTTTTGCACAACAATGATATTTATACATAAAGTGGAGTTGAAAACCCCCCAACAAAATTCCTTAATTCTTCAATCACTTTGATAATATATTCTTCCAATAGATTAGAGAATCTAGTGAAGAATTCAACTAGCCATCTATCTAGCCCAAGGATTTTATCCTTTTTACAGGATGCCATAATTATCTTGATTCTCCCTTTTGATTTTTTTTTCATCATTATTTGGTTTTGTTTTTTAGTCACAAATCTTGGAAATAAAATGAACATCCTCAAGATTTCTTCCATGTTTCCTCTATTTGGCTCAACAAATTGATTAGAAATGGGGTATTTCTATATCAACGATCTCATGGAACTTCCCTAGATTATCATTATTTGTCCTTTTGTCTCAAACACACTTCAAAAGATATACATAAATCTATATTCTCTTTTAGTGACTTGGAATCAAAACAAGAGACCCACTTGTTACAATGTTTTCCTTTTAAGAAAATTGATTCTAGATTGATTTTGTATATCTAGGGTTTGTTTTAAAGCGAAATGGATATGGGATTAAATATTGGGCATGGATAGTGGAAAAAATAGAAGCCTAAATCAACTATGAGTTTAATCAAGGGTTATTGATAAGAGGACAAAACACTTTAGCTAAATCATTATTAAAATCCATATCATAGTTGTATTAATCTTTAGCCTATTTCCCAAAGGGGTATTAGAAATAAAATAGAAAAAGTTGTTTTAAAATATTATGGACAGGGGAAAAACATAGATAACATTTTCCACTAGTGTAGTGGTAGAATATGACAATTTTAGAAAAGGAAGGTGGTTGGGCTTAAAGAAAATTCACTTATTTGGAAAATAATTGGTTGTTAAGAACTTGTGGAGGGTAATTAATTTTAAAGATTTATGGAAACAAATAATAATGCATAATAAATGAAACATGGAACATTAATAGAATGGTTAAGAAGTTAAAGGAAGACAATATCTAATGTGGCCTCTTAATGGAAAGCACTTGTCATAGCTTTCTCAGTGATGGGCAATTAGCTAGTATGGAAGGTTATGGAAGGTTGAGAATAACGATTAAGTCAGAATTGGTGTGGATTATTGGGTTGGGTGAAAAAATATGCATATACTTCCAAAGGGGTTATTAGATATTCTACTAGAGTAAGGCCTTTATACACTTAACAATGTGGTAAATATGGCTTCAACAAGATTATGGTTGTAAGGTTCGGTAAGTGTACAGAAACTTGGTTTGTAAGGAGAAAATGCACATTTATGGAAACAAGTAAGAGTGCATAATAATCTAGAACATTAATACACTAGTTGAGAGGTTAAAGGAAGACAATATCTAATTTTTCATCCTAATTGAAAGCACTGTCATAGCTTGCTCAATGATAGGCAATTGGATGCTATGGAAGGTTGGGAATGATGATCAAGTCAGAATTGGTGCAAATTATTGGGATGAGTGAAAAAATATTCATGGACTTCCAAATATTCTACTGGAGTAAGGCCTTTATACACTTAACCATGTAGTAGATATGGAATCAACATCTTTATGTTATTAAATTTGGGTAGGTGCACAAAAGCTTGGATTGGAAGGAGAAAATGCACTTTTATGGAATGGCTTTGTGGGTTTTCTTCATCAAATTCATGTGAGGATAAGAGTGGATGAAGGTTATATTGTGTATCTAGACAGTAGATCCTTTGAGATGACATATCATGTTTCTTTTATTGTTTTGATTTTCATTTTTTTCATCTTTGGTTAGTGTTTTGAGGGGAAATGTGCCAAATTTTCAAGAGCACAAACTTGTGAGAGCTTGAGATAAGATTGAAGGCCACTATAGAAATTTTGTTATTGTTGGAGAGTTGAAGAGGTAATATTTATGCATGTGGTTTGCTTCTTTTTATGTGTTGTATGTAATTTTTTTATTTTCTCTTATCCTACTGATCCCAATTCCTTCTTACCACAAATGAAAGGGTAATATTATAGTCCACACCAAGGTTTGATTCTTCCAAAAAAAGTAGTGCTTTAGTTGAGCTTGTGGGTAACTCTACTAAGAAACCCAATTAATGTTATAATATCATATCCATTGCATTTTCTCTTGAAGTTTCGTCTCTTATGATTAAATAAATGTTAGAGATGGTAGCTCCACTAGTCTTCATTATTTTTGTAATACTCCAGTTTTAATCCTTGGGATGTTTTTGATTGATTACATATAAATAGAAATTACATGGTTATAATCATAGGAGTTGATCCATGTGAGCTTAAATAAACTACTCTATGTGAAAATGATGTAAATATAGTTGTATGGGTTACTAGTGCAAAATCTAATGTTGAAACTGACAAATGAATGGTTAGTTCTGTAAATGTAATAAATATACTTTCTATAGATCACGTGGTAGACTTTTCATGGCACACTCAAAATTATGTAAACAATAATGTTGAAAAATAATACAAAGCTCCAATATAATTGTAAATATCACAAGAGGGGCTATGAATCCATAAAAAGGGAAGGGTAAATTGGGCCAGAAGGAAAGTAATTCTCTATTGACAAGTGTTAGCCCAAGAACTCCCATCTTTCATCTTGTGCCTTAACTAAGGTTCATCAAATACCTTTGACTTGTAAGCTCAATATATGTGTGATTAATTGGTGAGAAATGCCTAGGCCATGTAGTTACGGAGTACACTCACCATGGGAAAACATGATTCATCGAGTCTCCTACCATATGGGAGATCAATCGTTCTTCCACGCTCTCAATGATTCATTGGTCATGATGTTGATTCCCTTGATTGCATGCTTCACTTGATGACTGCAATATGCCATATTGTTGATACAATTGTGAACCCAAATTGAATTTGGACTAAAAATAACCGTTGTAAATGAATTTAAGACTTAGGATGGGAGATGGATAATTATAGATGAGAAAAAAGCTGTGTTATCTAAAAAATATTCATCTCATGTGGTTATGGAATACACTCACCATGGGAAAATATAAGATTCATTGAGTCGCCTACCTCATGAGAGATTATTCTCCCATGCTCTCAATGATTCATTGGTCATGACATCTTGAACCCAAATTGAATCTTGTCTAGAAATAATCTTGTAAATAAGAATTGAAGACTTGAGATGGGAGATGGATAATTGTATAGGAGGAAAAAAGTTATGTTGTTTAAGAAACCTTTCCTTTCCTAGTGTTTTTTCTCCTTGATTGTTTTAAAACAAAACATTAACATATGAAGCTATTCCCAAAAGAAAAACAATGGCTTATTTTTCTTACAATGAAGAGCATTGGCAGGGAACTTGAAGATTGGTAAAGAATTTTTGAGTAGAGAAATGAAAGACCTTACATGTTTTGTGTAGGACTGTAGAAGACAATACCATGGATAACTAATAGTTGGACGAGTTACTCTAAATGCTTTAATGTGAATATATTAGTTAATCCATGAGAGCAATGAGGTTGTTTTGAATGACTTGAGATCCCTAACTTGGTTCATTTACCCTAGTAGCATTTACACTTGCCTTCTTGTATTTGCATTTGCATTTGGTTTGTTTACCCTAGTAGCATTTGCATTTGTAGTACCATACATTCTACATTGAATTACTAGAACATGAAGCAAATTAAGCTTTAACCTAATTATGAAAGATTTTATATCTTTGAATGCATTTATGATGTGACATTATTTTATTTTATTTTATTCATTTCTTTTATAAGGAATTTGTTGGAATAGGTTTAACAAATATAGGTATGTGTATCAAAAATATGCACATGGCATAGATATATTATATTTTTTCGCATTTCCACCTATATAGTAGATCCTTAGAGAATTATTACTTTATTTTTTAATATTGAACAATTGATAAATATTTGTTACTTTTTTACGAACTAAGTACATTTTTTTTGGAATTGGATTTTTTTTTTGCAATAATTCAACTCCAAAGATTTACATCTATGTCATGAAATATCAATGATAAAAAATACAATCTTATATACGTTTCTTTCATAGGAATATAGGAAAAATAAAATAAACTACAAATTAAAAAATGGTTAATAAAGAATGCAACTTATCAATGGGAAATGTGGGTATTCTATCACTTGTGGCTCCAACTCTTAGCTCTCCATTCCTTTAAGGAATGCAAAAACTGGGGATAAAATTTCTTGTCCCATTGACTTTGTTTCAAACTTTATAGCTAACTGACCCCTGCCATTGGATGGATGATGAAGAAGAGACCTTTAATTGTGGTGCGCCAAAGTGAGAGCCTAACCACCAAGAAATCCTTCAATACCACTACTAAAGCACAAAAAAAAGGAATGGAAAAGTTTGTGAATAACTAAATTTAATTTATGTATCTTCCTTCCAACTTTAAAATGAGGTAGCAATACTATTTAAATGCTACAATGGTGTTGTGAGGTTTACAACAATTTTATTGGAAATAAACTAAGAACCCTTCTAAAATTTATCTTTTTTTCTATTCGAGCTTTTTATTGTAAATAAGCCATCTTTAATTTACATTAAATATTTTCAAAAATTCAAAAAATATGAGACAAGTCTCAAAAAAATAAAAAATTCTGAAAAATATGAAAATCTAGATGAAAATTTTAAATTTTTGGGCATTTAGACCCAGAAATCCAGGCGATTTATTTTTTTCCATTGTTTGCACACCTCAAACTCTTGGACTCCAGGATGTCTCTGAACCATGCATTTCAAATACTTTTATTTTTATTATTTTTAAAATTTTTCTACTTTTTAGATTTATAGTCGATATCTAGGCACTTCTTATGTTGTCATATCATTTTTATTCCGGACTCCTGGACATCCAAACTTACCTAGACATTTATACTTATGGGGATATAACATTCAATAAACACTTATTTTATTATATTTAAAGTCTTTTGATTTTTGTGATTTAGTTGGGAGTCTAGGACTTTTTTTAAAACTCCACTTGATTTCATCCCAGACTTCCAGAGCACTCAGATTTCAATTAAAATTTAGGAACCTAAATTGTGCATTTTCTTTCATTATTGATTTTTTTTTTGTGCTTATTAACTTTTCTTTAATATAATTCATTTTATTCGTAGATTCTACTTATATCCAGAGTTTTGACATTTTTATAAAATAGATTTACTTAGTTTAATTGCTTCCAATTATTGTTTCTCTTTTGATAAAATTATTTTAGTTAGCTATTTTGCGAATAAAATATCCGACATCCAACCACAAATTATTTTCACGAAGACATTTACACTCAAATGCCCAAACTTCTTAATTTCCAAAATTTTGAAAATAAAACAAAGGAAATAAACATAATCTTTTTAATTTGCTTTAGATGAAGCGTGAGCCATCCGACTTCAAATAAAACATTATATGTACAAAATGCTCCAAACTAAAGGATATTTGAACCATTCAAACTTCTTCACTAAAATGACAATTAGTTCAATATTTAATTCATACATGATGGACAATAATGATATCACTTGGGCGTTATTTATTTATTAATTTTTTGTACTTACATATCTTTCACAAAATACATTCCAACCTTCGTGCCTTGACAGGTTTCAATATTTTGATATTTGTTGTGTTTTTTCAATTTATGATAGAATTACTGGTTGATTGCAAGATTTCATCTCATCTGGTTCATATGTTGCTTATTTTTTCTTTCATATTCATCTTTATGGTCAATTTTCTATTTCATTAATAAATCTTGTACTATTATTAACATAATCAGAATGTGAAGAAAGGGAAATCAAAAGATACTAAGCTCGTTGCAGAGAATATCAAGATGAAAATGAAAGAAGCAAAAGTTGAATTTCCATATGAGAAAAATCCTAGTGCAAGATTATTTTCCAATACAATATTTAGAACTCAAGATCTAGGTATGATATCCCGGGAATAAATATATGATTTCTTTGAGAACAACGAGTGGAAGAATCTAGAAGGTTTAGAGGAAGATTTATCTTCAGATTCCAAAAGTTTTGAAGTGATTAAGAGGACTGAGCTACACAAAATTTCCACCAGACCAACAATGTTTCGATATTATGATATGGTGATTTGGATTATTTTCCATACTCATGTTCAAGCTTGTTCATATTCAATAATTCAAATAATATCATAGCTTCTTAGAAGCTTGAAATATTACAATCAATATATAAACTCAATCCTCCAGAAGTCTTCCTAAATAGGGTTTATTTTGATAATAATGTGTTGAATAAAAAGAATATTGATTTGACTGAGTATATTAAGAAATGGGTAGATGATTCATAGCATTTCAAGGTCAAATTAACCAAACTGTATCCAACAAATCAATTCAAGAACCCTTATATATTTGTGATCAAAATGCTTTTTAGGCTTTACGGTGAACCTAATCTAGAGCAATGTAAACTTGAACGAGTTTCTTTAATTCATGGCATAATTAAAAACTCTAAAAGATTCAACTAGGTAGATAATTTATCCCAAAATTTATCTCATGTCACTAGACTTTCAGAATAAACTGTACCAGGGTTTGGTCAAGGGTTTTTAATGTCAAAATTATTAATGGATATACTGATAAATTCTGTTCCGTTTCCACTAATGGTGTGGAATTACACACTCAATTAACAACATATTCAACATTTCTATTTTGTATTATGAGATATTCATTATAAAAACATCTATGACATTTGTAACAATGCTATGCTTTATTTCTATGATTTTCTTTTTGGCAAAAATCCACTGAGAGTTGGAAAAGAAATTCAATCTACATTACCGTATGTTGGAGTTTGAGGAACAATTTTCCTATATTAGGATTTTTGGATGTGATGCTTTCCCTCATGTTCTCCCAAGGTTTATCTGAGACATGCTTACAATCTTGGAAATAACTAGCCAAATAACTGTTCATGGACTTACCAAATTTCTACATAAAAATTCAAAGAAGTTGTGGCCCACTTTTCCTATCAAAGTTGGCCAATTAATTATCAAAGCTAGAGGACATGCCCGAGTTAAAGCTAATGGATTAGAATAAATCTTTTTGCATTCTCTTCCACATTATAAATATGATCCTCAAAATGTTATCAATGGTCATTTGAAATTGGTAAAAAACTATGTTCATCAACAACCACCATTTGATTTTGTTTATAGAAATACTAATTCTTTTGAACAAGTTATTTATAGAGTATGTTTTATGAGCATGGAGGGTATATAAAAATTACAAGATTGCAATGAGAAACATATCTTTATTATCTTTAGTAGAGAAACAAGGTTTTTGGTGTATCTCTTGTAAAATTACAATTGGAAGAAGGGATACATCTTTCTTGTAAAAATGGCATAAAATAATATGAACCATAGATTTTACCAAGTCAACAAGTTGTTCAGGAAGAGGATGTTCAGGAAATTGATCATTCATAATTTGTTTAAGCAGAGCATTTTACAGGGCAACAATAGTTTGAGAAGGAACAACAATAAATAGATAAGGGAGTAGAACAAGTAAAAAAGCCAGAGAAGTCACAACATACAGAGCAAACATAGACACATGATGAACCTTCCCTACATAAAGAATAATTTCAAATACTAGGCATCATCTTAAAAGAGAATGTGATTATAGATGTTTAAGGATTATCTAACCAGATGCCAAAGTCCGCTAATCAAAGGGCTATTGATGAAATTCAGGTAGAACAAGGGGAAAATATTAGTCAATTCCAACATAAGAGCCATTCCAAGAAGTTGTTCAAAGTCCATTTTTTTCCATTCAAGTAACCGACACAGTATTTCCTAAAGAAGTTATGACTCTTGTAGCATAACAGATTCTAGGCATTGCTAAAAAAGAACTAATTATTTATCCAAGAGTCCCTATGACTCCTCTAGTAACCAATGTTTCAATTTTCTCATATTTTTTCAAACCTATTAATGAAGTAGATCCAATAGAAGAGAAATTAGAGTCTCTTCGTGAATATTTTTACAATTTTCAATCAAAATTTTTTGTTAGGAGATCTAAAAAGAGAAATCATGATTCAATTGAAACATCATAAACAATGAGTTGGCAACATGAGATCCAAAGGAAAGGGCCATAGATAAAACATTGGCCTTAGGGGCTTTTGTTTAAGGAAATCAAGGCTCTATACAAGAATTATGTGAAGAACTTGACAGAAAGAAAAATAAAATAAAAAAAATATAAAATGAATTGGAAAATAGTAGATTGTTTGATGAAAAAGAGTGGAAATATCATTCCACTATATTGAGGGAAGTATTTGCCTTGGCCATGAATCAAATGGAAGAGATATATAAGATTAAAAAAGAATAAGCAAAGGAATAGTCAAAGAAAAGAATGTTAGCACTGGAAAACCAACATGCTCAACACATTAAAAATTTACAACAAGCTCAAAAAAATAAATTGAGATTTTAAAAGGAAAATCATAGATGAATATTCAAATGATTTCACAAATTACTTCTCTTGAAGAACATTTAAATCGGCTTAAGAAAGAATCTGTAGAAATCAAAGTTTTCATGGATCAAGGTGTTGCTGTAAATGAATAACTTAAACAAGTTGAATTGAAGTTTTTCAAATATCTAAGCAATATTTATAAATTTCAACATGAATTAATCTCTTTCATTATCAGATTGAAGTTATAATAAAAGATAACAGTGTGTTAAGTGATCGGTGTGACAAAATTGTGATGTTGGAAAAAGAAGAAAGTTTTGAAGCCTTACATAAATTCTCTAAGAAATATAAGAATCGAATGAAAATTTATTTGGAGCAAAGGACATCTAGTTGCAATATTGTTAGGGATTGGATCACAAAGGATTTTGATTGGTGTGACCTTGTATGGGACAATTCACTAGACTTCATCGAGGAATTTGATATACCTCATCCAAAGGCATTAGAGAAGCATTTTCTTTAGCAATATGCATGTATTCAATTGAAGAAAAGGGAGAATGCAATAGTAGCAAAATGAAAAAAATGAATCGCTGAAGCAACAATGATATTCAAAATTTCTTCCAATTTCCCTACGAGCATATGAAACTGGTTTCCAAGTTCTCTTCTAAGTAAAACTGAAAAAAGAGGTACATTGAAAAATGCATTGGTCAATGTGAGATTAATCTTAGAGGTATCCTAACTATTCATGCAGCTCAATTGCTCAAGAGAGAGATACAATTAATGGTCCTAGTTCATCAAGGATAAGGAAAAATAAAGTTCCCCCCAAACAACAGATGACTCAGAACCATTCGCACAATGGATGGAGGAAGAATAACGACCGACCAAGCAAAGTAATTAATTATTTCAAATCAACGAGATTTTGGTTTTTCCTGTTTATATGTTAGAAAATCCACATACGGGATGCAATGATTTTCTATTTTAAAAAAATGTCATTTTGTAATTTCATTATTTATACAACCCTCTTCGTTGGAGAAAGGGTTGGAAATATTTTGTACTTTAATGAAACTAATATTTTAATCAGAGTTGTAGTTGAATTTTGAATACCTTGGGAGTTGATGTGTCTAAGATATCCATGTTTGGAATAGCTTATGCTTTTAAAATTTGTTTATATGCATTATTGGCGTTTTGAATAATGTTTTTTTATTCATTTATGATGTCTTGAAACTAAATATTTGAGTACCTTTTTTTTGTCATTTCTTTTGGAACAATAAAGAATAAAGATTTGTTAGAGTTATTTAAAGAGTTAAGATTTATTTCGAGTCTTTTAAGTAGATCAATTTTTCCTTTGTAATATCCAAAAAGATAACTTAAAATATTTTTCACATTTATGAGATAGTTTCAATTTCATTGCAAAAGTACTTTTGTTTATTGCATGCAAATAAAATTTAATATTTGTAGCTCAACTTTATCAAGTGGTTGACTCAGCCTATATACTAGTCTCGAAAATTAATACCTTAAACATTTGCTGCAATTTTGAAGTACTGCACTTGGGTGATTTTCCTTCCATTGCTATTTAAATTACTTAAACCCATCTTTCACACAACAATTTGTATAATTTTGTTAATATATTATTGTAAATAATTTGTTATGTCATATATTTTCCTTTTTTAGTTTAATTTTTATCATTTCTTTAGGATATATTAGCACAAGAAACCAATCCTTTGTTTTGGAGATTATCACCATCCCAAACGAATAGGGGCTAATTGGGACCCTGATCGGGTCAGTACTCACTTATTGTAGGTGGAATTTTTCTGCCTATCAAGAAAAGGTTAAAGATGATGTTTGTTTATTTTCTTAGTTGACTAATAATATTAGCGACTTTACAAATTTATTTAAGTTCATTAATCTTGTGAAATGTAGACTAGTGGTGCATGAGAGACTTTACTCACCCCATGCCGATGTTCCTAAAGCACACTCTAGATAAGAGTGAGGAAGGGCCTTACTCTCAAATTTGAGGTAAACACTCACTAGTGTCTTCTCTTGAAAACCCCTTGACTTATACTTGAAAGGAATTTTTCTCTTTTTTAAATCTTTTTCCTATAGGTACCTATGGGAAAGCCCTTATAGGCCCCACACCATATGTAAAAGTGACAAAGCTTATAAGAGCCCTAATTCATCTTTATTTTCTTATTATAATTTTCATTTTGTATCATTTTTGACCAGTTTTTTGAAGGGAAATGTGTTAAATTTTTAAGAGCACACACTTATGAGAGCTTGGGATAAGATTGAAGGCCACTATAGACATTTTGTTATTGTTGGAGAGATGAAGAGGTAATCTTGAAGAATGCTTATCAATTGTTTATAATTGTTTTATTTTTTTCTCTTATCCTACTTATTCCCATTCCTTATTGCCACAAATGGAAGGGTAGTGTTATAACCCACACCAAGATTTGATTGTTCAAAAAAATGCTCACAAGAAAATGGTCGATAAGCATTAGAACCATTGTGTTTTTATTTTATTTTGAGAAAGAGATCACATGCCAAAAACAATTAGTGTCCCACCTTTTAATAGTTAGTGTATATTTGATACTTAATAGAGCCAAAGGAAGGTTGTAGTGATTCTTTCTAATTCCTCCTTGTCCCTTGTCATATTGCATATTTTCTATGGAAGAATTGATAAAAATGTTCCTAATATTAGGCATATATCTATTATTTTACTCTACTAGTGTTGGGGAGATAAGAAGCATGGGGAAGAATATGAAAATGTTCATAATGAACCACTCTTGAATAGGGATAACTAGAAAATGACAATGGTGAACCACTTAGAAGGTGAAGTTACAAGTAAAACTCGCGTGACACTATTGTGGAAGTATGTGACAAAACTTCAAGGGAGAAGGGTGGAACCACTAAATTTGTATGTATTCATGGATGTAATAAGGATGAGCCTTACATTTTTTCAAATCCTCACACAAGGAAACAGCTTTATCATAATACCCTTTGGCTAGAACTTGAGTGTTTATATTGTTGGTTATACTCTCTTTTAGGATGACCCTTGTTGGGATTTACTTGCCTTAGGAAAAATTTGTGACCTAATGAATGTATTATTGATGGATAATGACTAATTATGGTGGACTTGAGCTCCCATGTGACTAACTAGATGTCATGTACTAATATTTATTAATGATGGCATTAAATATTCATAATAATGACCAACATAATTAGTCCTTGAAAATAGGGTTGATACTACCTTGTGGTTTAACATACCTATTGATGTGTTGACGCTCTTGATATTAATAATGATATCACATTAGGCATCTATATTCTTATCGATTGCTATGTAGTAATCATGACCTTTGATAATGATTGTCATGACATGATTGATGAGGTATACATGTATCAGTTACACACACACACACACACACGCATATCTGTGTGTGTGTGTGGTTAATATTATTAATAAGGATATATGTGTGTGTCGTTATGATATATAGCTATGTTGAAAATCTTTACCATTGATGTGGTTTGCTGTGTGATTTTCCATTTATTCCTAGTTAATGGGACAATTTATGTGATTGATTATGGCACTGATGTTGCATATACATTGATATCTTGGATGGACTAGCCTATATTAAGTTGAAACTCGGGTGGATGAAGAGGGGATTGCACTCAAGGGAAGGGTTGTTGTCTTAATCAGGATGATCATTTGATCCTAGTGGCTAAGAAACTTTGGAAATGGGGAAAGACTTGCAAAAATAACCTCTAAAGTTAACTTAGGTAAATGAGTAGAAGGTAGAAGGGTTGTATTTCACTTTTTGTTTTGTATTAGACACTTGTGAAATCAGCCTCAAGCCAAAATTTTCCCTTGCATGGCAAAGGATAAGACTATTATACAAATCTTGGGAAAATGTTACATTAAGAGAAATTATAAAAGAAATGGCCTACCCATTATCAGGGATGGCTATCTCATGAGGAAATAATTTATGGATCTTAGTACTTGATGTAATTGCGTTATGATATTGGGGAGTTGGACATGACTATTTCTATGCCAACCAGGTTTGTGTGGATTAAGGGTTTGGTAGTGTACCTACAATAAACATGGGTACTAAATCTCAATATGATTGGATCCTTGTAATATTTTCTTTTGGGTATAATGTTGCATTTAATTATGAAAGGAGTTATTGCTCCACAATCTCATGCCCAATTGAGATCACCAAAATACAGAAGGAAAGACCAATAGATATATGATAATGTCCCAACCCAAATGATCAAACATGCATTAGGCAGTCAGTTCCATATACTACAAGGAAATATGTGTGCACCTGGCCTCCTCACAGGTTGGGGAAGGATTTTGGGTCTAATGCAGATTCCCGCGCTCTACTTGACTGATCTACCTCATCCACACTTGATCTTGATGCCTACGCACAACCAGAAAAAAATAAGACAACAAGTGAGATTCCTCGGAAGACAGTTAGATCAAAATATCATAAAAATAAGTATAAAGCATGTTGAATACAAATAGATACAAGGAAGGAACATATGTTTCTATTAATCATATAAGTGAAATTACATCAATATACCTTCAACAGATAAGATCCTCTCCTCTAGCTTGTAGTATGGTATCCTCTCCCAATACAAAAGAGCTCTCGCACTATAATTTGGATCCTCCCTCTTCTTTCCCCCCTTTCCTCTTGCTGAGATTATAAAGGCTCATTCCATCCTTTGGGAGAATGTATCTAGACACCTCGGGGTTGAGAAGTTAAGAAACTTCTATAATAATGGACCCCTAGCCAACTCATACACAAGTGGGTCAAGTTGATCTCCTTGGAAATGACAGACTCTAGAAACCTTTTTTCACAATCATGAAATAATTATTATCTCATAATTATAATATTTTGGCAAATTAATTATGAGGAATTGCTCGATTATGTAATTTCACCCTTTTAACATGGGATAAATCTCACATAAGTAAAGAAAAGGTAAAAAGGGATGTATTTTAGCCAAACAACCACGGTAAGTTTAACTTGGGTTTCTCTCACTATAATGGAGTGGAAAATAGGGTTATAACAGATGCCCCCTAGTGCATGAGTTCAAAAGAGAAACTGATGGTTGAAATGCATTACAATAATACTCAAAGCTCATAATGGGAGGACGAAACAAAGACTACGAAGTTGGATCAGAGGAAATAAAGTGTTGAAGTGTCGATTCCGTTGATAACATCCCCGAGGCGAGCATACCATGCTTGGTCATAAGAATATACTAAACATGGCCACCATAAAATACACTGCGGATCCATGACACGAAATCTTAGAACATGACCACAAAGACATACACTTTGGATCCATTTGACTCAATAGATAGAGCATAGCCACCAACATATACAATGTGGATCTATGTCATAGTATACATTAGTAGGACTATGGAAACATGATAGACAAATAAGTGTCCCAGATATCCCTCAAAGTACATAAATGATACATATTTCCAACGCAGCATGGGAAGGATGCCATATAAGAGTGAGATGTCCCTAACCCAGGGTCTTTGACATAACCCTGATGGTACGAATCTACATCATGAAAATAGGTGAGTTGATGTCGAGCACGGTAGAAACTGCCTGATTACTAGCCAATGAGGTAAATCGATAACAAATGCGAGGGAATCCATCAATGAGGAAAATGGACCCCAAGGTACCTAGTACAGTCCACTAAGTGCGAAGAAATGAGCTGATGTCAAACACCAGTGAACTTGAAAAATCAAGAGCCAATGATGTAAATCCACTGTTGATCGCGAAAAATCCTGCCATTGAGGTCTACAAGCTCCAAGGTAGTACGGGTTCCTAGATCAAGCTCCTGGATAATGAGATGAGTCAACAAGAGAAGATCCGTCGGAGGAGGGCCTTGATGTATCCCCCATCAACTGACACAGAAAAAACTAGGATGTTGTGATGTATGGATGAAATCATGAAGCGATGAAGTGAAACTGACACAGGGATAGCCTACTCAAAAAGGTCAACATTCTACTGTAGATGGCTAACATAGGCTGAGACTTCCCTTGAACACATAACGACACAGAACAAGAGTGACTTGGCAACATGACTAATGAGCACCATGTGATATCATGCAACGAAATAGGAGGCATCGAAGCACACTCCATATGACTGGAAGAGTAACTAGCCGGAGGAGTAAGGAGACTCATATGGATGGTACGACTTCTAGGAAAGATAAAACCCAACTGTGAGATAATGAAACAAACAGGTGCCATGTTCAAGGGTGGCATAAATGATGCTACGATTTCAATCACTAATGGAAAAAGATGTTCCCTGCCTTCTCTTTTTATAAGTTCCTTTTTCGTAAAGTTTTCCCCTAAGCCCGAAAAAGTGATAAAAGTATACAAGGGGGAAATCTCCTAGCCACAATAGACTAGGGTATTCCTTTTTCGTAACTAGTTTATCCCAGTCCAGAAAAGGGTTAAACTTATACTAGGTAGACGACCCTTCAAGTACTTTTACGAGCATGAAGGAGACAAGTTCACTCGAAAATCTTTTCTAAATTAAGGAGTCTGAAAATAGCTTAAATAAAACTCCTCTTGGAGGAACGAGTGGTATAAAAAATAATAATTGTTTCTGGTAATGGTGGAACTGCTTATGTCATAAAGAGGAAAAGAGGTTGGCTAATAGGACCACGCATTGTAGTGGTTCCTCCAAGAAAGGGTAAAACACCAAGTGAGAGCGAATGGTAGGCAAGTAGATGATGATGATGGAATAAAGAAACCAAGGCTTATTGTGCAGAATTAGGCTGAAAAAAGTGGAAATCACAAGGGATGAACATGGTGGAATTCTCCTAAGGCATAACCAGAAAACAGACAAAGAAGAAGACATGTGGCTCATATTCTAGGTCACGGCGAGTCAGAAGGAGGAATTCTGTTAAGTTATGGTATGTTCTATGCTTATAACAGTTTACTTCTTTTTCTTATTATATTCCACCGATTAGCAATCACATGTACATAAAGTAAAGTGCAGATAGAACATTAAACGATCAACAGAAAACAAGCCAAGACAAGAGACACAAGATGTGGCAGCTAGCCAGGGACAAACCCCACAATGTGTGGGGAAACCATTTGATCAAATCTTCTTTTATCTTCAATAATTCAGCAGAGAGAAATAGTACAATAAATATGATTCATATCAGCAGTAGCAAACCCTAGATCAATAGCATCAGCATTAGCGGCTTCATTATCAAACTAGGGCAGACCATATCTCACAAACCGACCGTCGGATTGACTTCATTCCACCACCAAAAGTTTCGGCTTCCAGAGGAGGTTCAGATGAACCTACAACGCAGTTCAGATGAGGAGATCTTCTAGGCCACGCAGGTCAATCTTTACTTCTGCAGTTGCAGCTTCAGTTTCAGCAGTTTTCGGCTTCAAACTAGGGCAGTTGATATCTTGCAAACCGTTCGTCGGATTGACTTCATTCCACCACCAAAAGTTGCAGCTTTCAGAGGAGGTTCAGATGAACCTACAACACAGTTCCAAAGAGGAGATCTTCTAGGCCACACAAGTAAATCTTTACTTCTGCAGTTTCAACTTCAAATTCAATAGCTTCCGACTTCACATGTGTGAGAGAGAGACCCATTTCAGCGCAGTAGAGAAGAGACTCATTTCTGCGTAGTAGAGAGAGAGAGAGATGTGATGAGATGAGTGAGTCCAAATGAGGAAACGTCCTCTTATATTTATACACAACGTTGGTGGGTGAATAGATGCGACTGTTGGGCTTCTGAGCCTACATGAGTTGAAGGTCGGCTTGATAATAATTCCATAATCAAAATAAATTCATATCTCCATGAATAATTATCGGAATCGGATGATATTTATATCAATCCTACACCTCTCGACGAGAGGAATCTAATAAAAATATTATCAGCCATGAATAAGATGACCCACATGAAGTTTTTCCCTGGTTGCCAATTTTAACACTCCCTCTCAACCATGGAGAACTTCATCTGCAATCTGTCTATCGGTCGTTACTGTTCATCCATCAAATGCACTGCCCTATACAGCCTAACCCTTGCCCTGCTCTGCTCTATTCTGCCTGTTCTGCTTTGTCTTGTTCTGCCCTGCACTGATCTGTACTGTTTTGTTCTGTTTTGCTCTGCTCTTGCATTGTTCTGTTCTACTATGCTTTTGTCTGAATTATGAAGAAGAAGAAATGATCGAGGATGTATCATACTAACTCAAAGTCAGTCTCAGAGTATGTACCACTGGTCCCAGACCAGTCTCAACCAACCCAAAGTCAGCGTCATAGTGAGTACAACTCCAATGGTCCCAGACCAATATCATCCTCCACTGACTCAAAGTCAGTCTCAGAGTATGTACCACTGATCCCAGACCAGTCTCAACCGACCCGAAGTCAGCATCATAGTATGGTACAACTCCTACCACTGGTCCCAGACCAGTATCATTGATCCCAGATCAATGGAGGTCATCCTAGCGTAGGGAGTACGGTAGTTACAATGATGCGTCCATCGGTACTACTATGGTCCCTAACTTCATTTCCCTGCTCATTGATCAGATGAGAGGTACTTCCCATGAGTCCCAGACTGCATGGGTAGGATGCCTCGACAGGAGAACTAATCAATCCTGTCCTCACAGGAGAACACATCAATCCTGCTACAATTGCCATGGAGAACACATCAATCCAGGCCTCACAGGAGAACACATCAATCCTGCTACAATCGCCGTGGAGAACACATCAATCCAGGCTGCCATGGAGAACACATTAATCCAGGCCTCACAGGAGAACTAATAATCCTGCTACACAGGAGAGCGAATCATCCTGTTCCACAAGAGAGCGAATCATTTTGTCCCACAAGAGAGCGAATCATCTTGTTCCAGTGTGCACCACCAGGGGAGGGTGAGTCACCCTGTGGTCATATGTTGCTCCAGTAGGAACCGCAAGCCCTCAGAGCTCCCAGAGCTCAATGTATGCAACATGCAGGACCCTTGTACAAGGGTTTCTTGCCGACTCCAAGTCATTTGGGAAAATCACATATTAGATCTTTCCTAGGGGCTTTGACAAGGTGTATCAACTTGTACATCATCTTAATGTGATGGAGCTTCCTTGCTCATCGACTTACCATATCCCAGATGATGTCTATCTGCTGGAGCAATTGACGAATACGGGATTCCTCAATAATCGAATCCCACCTCTGGTTGTTACAGAGAATCACAGTGGTATCCAATGTAAATCCAAACAGCTCACTGAAGAGCTTTCGCAACCAGACTGCCTCACACGAGGTTATGCTAGCAACAATATATCCTCCTTCGGTGGTGCTCAAAGCCACCAACTTCTGCTTCCTGCTCATCCAGGATATCGAAGCAGATCCCAAGGTGAAAAAATACCCGAAAGTGCTCTTACGGTCCACCACACTGCCTGCCCAATCAACATCAGTATATCCAAGTAGTCTCACATCTCCGGCAGTGTTTCTTAATCCATGAGAGATTGTGTCCTGAAGACATCTCAGAAGATTCCTAGCATCAATCCAGTGAGGCTCAACCAAATATGAGCTCACAATGCTAACTGCAAAACATATGTTCGGACGGAGGTTCACCAAGAACATCAATGCGAATGAGTTTTTGAAACTCAGAGGCATTTCCCAAGTCTGGTCCGACATCACTACCATATAACTTCTAAAAGTTAAGATCCTCGAGGTAGTCACAGGCTTGCAGTCCATCATACCGAATCTTTCCAATATATTTACCACATATTTTCCTTGAGATAGGAAAATTTCCCTTGGCTTCTGCCACACTTCAAGTCCTAGGAAGTAGTGCATCAGTCCTAGGTCTTTCATTTCAAATTCAGAGGCCAGCTCCCTCTTACATTTGTGAATGAGAGGTTCTGCACCTGTTAGAAAGAGGTCATCCACATACAACACCAGTATGAGAGGCTTGTCATCTTCAACCTTAAAGTAAAGGTTAGGATCGACTTCACTCCTAGCGAATCCTAGCTTCATCAAGTAGCTATCGATCCTCTCATACCATGCTCGGGGTGCTTGCTTCAGCCCATAGAGAGCTTTCTTCAACCTGCATACATGAGATTTTCGATCATAAATCTCAAATCCTTCGGGTTGCTCCACGTAGACCTCTTCTTTGATCGAGCCATGCAAGAACGCAGTCTTGACATCCATCTGATGTAGGTTCCATCCTTGTGAAGCGGCAAGGGCTATGATCGAGCGGATGGTCGTATATCTGGCAACAGGTGCAAATATCTCATCATAGTCTATACCTTCCTTTTGGGAGAAACCTCGAGCAACAAAACGAGCCTTATACTTTTCTGTGCTTCCATCTGCTGCATGCTTTATCTTGTAAAGCCATTTGGAAGTAACAACAGTCTTGTCCTGGGGTCTGGGAACTACTTCCCAAACATCATTCTTTATGATAGACTCATATTCTTCGGTCATAGCATCCTTCCATACTTGATGCTTGACGGCATCTGAGAATGACGAAGGCTCATTTTGTATGATCTTGCTCATGATGGTCAGGTATCCTTGATACCTATTAGGTTTCTTACTTTCACGAAAGGTTCCTCGGGGTGCAGCATGTCCTTCAGCATCATCAAGTAACCCCTTAAGCCATGAAGGCCTCTTCCTAGAAGAGGAAGGCTCATATGGAGGAGGATCAATCGGATCCATGGGTTCTTCTACATCAGGCATTGATTCATCATCCTTTTCTTTCGATTCCCTGGTGTCGGCTTCTTGAGAGCTACTCAAAGTCAGCAGATTGTCCACCTTGCTGAGAGCCATATCTTCGTCAGAGGTGACATCATGACTAATTATGACTTCCCTTTGACCGGCTACATAGATTCTATAGCCTTTAGTATTTTCACCATAGCCCACGAAAATTCCCTTCTTTCCAGATGCTCCCAATTTATTTCTTTTCTCTTTTGGCACATGAAAGTATACAGGGCTTCCAAAAATTTTAAAATGAGAAACATCAGGTTTCTTACCGGTGAATTTTTCTTCAGGAGTCTTGGAACCCAATGCTTGATGAGGGCATCGATTTTGTACATATACGGCAGTGTTTGCAGCTTCAGCCCATAGAAACTTTGGAAGTCTTTGATCTTGTAGCATGGCTCAGACAGCTTCCATCATCGTGTGGTTCTTCCTTCCCACTACACCATTCTGCTCAGGAGTATGTGGTGTAGTAGTCTCCCTCTTAATGCCAACCTCAGGTATGCCTGAGTAAACCAATTGTAATATATCGGAGGTCTTGCTTTGGCTTGAGGGGAATGGTCCCCTTTTGAGCTTTCCTTTGGCACATCCCAGACATACACCTTATTTCTCTACTTGGAATTCGGGCATCCATGTTACCATCTGTATTACATCGGGTAGAGCTTTGTAATGAAGATGGGCAAACCTCCGATGCCAAAGTTCGGACTAAAGAGTTGTGTCACAAGACATGACACCTAACGGACTTCCATCGACCTGATATAATGAATCAACACTAAACCCAAGAGTAAAGGCATCTTTAACATTATTTTTCCATATACATACCTTGCCATTGCTGAAGGTTACCTTATAGCCTTTGTCTTCCATTGCCGAGATGGATACCAGGTTCTTTTTGAGGTCAGGTGCATTTAATACATCCTAGAATTTCTAGCCTTCTTGAATGCTTGTCCTCTTCCTTGATTCCCATCTCTCCTCTTGCCTTTGCTGTTGAATTTGTCATTCCTTTGATTGCCATCAGAGGGATTTCGAGTTGCATCACTACATACTGTACCATGCTTCTCTAATCTTGATTATCATCATGCTGCCCATGTCCATGATTTTATCCATCATAATGCTGCTCAAACTAGTTGGCATCATCATGCTATCCTATATGTCCATGATCTCATGTTGCCCTTTATGTGCATGATCTCATTCCTCATGATGATCATGATCTCATACATAGTGACTTGCTTTATCGCAAATGTAACATCGTCATTTTCTTCTAGCCTTAGGTCTAGCCTTTCCTTTTGATTTAGTCCCGGAATTATTTCTTTTCTTTGCATGAGAAGAAAAGGCAGCAGGAGGACCTTTAGGCATGGGCATTTCTTGCTCTTCTACCCTTGTTTGTTCTTGAATGCATCTAGCCATTAATTCCTCGAAAATAGGAATTACATTATTGTTCAGAAGAGTAGTCCTGAACACATACCATTCAGATGGTAATCCTCCGAGAGTTGTGAGTGCCATTTATCTGTCAGTAATGGTTTCCCCGATAGATAGGAGATCGTTCTTGATCTCGGTGATTCTTAAGAAGTATGCTTGCATACTTTCATCTTTACCCTTCTTGATTTCCCTCAACTTATTTCTAAGAAACAAAACTTGATTTGCATCATTAACTTTAAATAAATTCACCAGTCTGTCGTAGATTTCCTTGGAGGTGTCTAGATCAGAGATGTAGGCCACCAAGCGCTTGTCGATAGAGTCCCGGATGATCTTCTTTGATTTGACTTCTCCATTTTTCCATTTGTTCCAGGCAGCAGCAGATGCATTTGATGAAGGCTCAACAATATTGCCTCTTACATGGTCCAGCACTCCTTGATCTTCAAGGGTTAGATCGATAGACATCTTCCATCCGTGATAGTCAGCTTTCTCACGGAGCTTGTCTTCGGCAGGAAAGAGTGTTGAGGACCCCATAGTTATTTTAGGATAGCCTTGCCAATCTTCTCTTCAATGATTGCTCTTGCTCTTGCTCGGGCTTTGTCTTCACCTCAGCTCCGATACCATGTTAAGTTATGGTATGTTCTATGCTTATAACAGTTTAATTCTTTTTCTTATTATATTCCACCGATTAGCAATCACATGTACATAAAGTAAAGTGCAGATAGAACATTAAACGATCGACAGAAAACAAGCCAAGACAAGAGACACAAGATGTGGCGGCTAGCCAGGGACAAACCCCACAATGTGTGGGGAAACCATTTGATCAAATCTTCTTTTATCTTCAATAATTCAGCAGAGAGAAATAATACAATAAATATGATTCATATCAGTAGTAGCAAACCCTAGATCAATAGCATCAGCATTAGTGGCTTCATTATCAAACTAGGGCAGACCATATCTCACAAACCGACCGTCGGATTGACTTCATTCCACCACCAAAAGTTTCGGCTTCCAGAGGAGGTTCAGATGAACCTACAACACAGTTCATATGAGGAGATCTTCTAGGCCACGCAGGTAAATCTTTACTTCTGCAGTTGCAGCTTCAGTTTCAGCAGTTTCTGGCTTCAAACTAGGGCAGTCGATATCTTGCAAACCGTTCGTCGGATTGACTTCATTCCACCACCAAAATTTGCGGCTTTCAGAGGAGGTTCAGATGAACCTACAAAATAGTTCCAAAGATGAGATCTTCTAGGCCATGCAAGTCAATCTTTACTTCTGCAGTTTCAACTTCAAATTCAACAGCTTCCGGCTTCACATGTGTGAGAGAGAGACCCATTTCAGCGTAGTAGAGAAGAGACTCATTTTTGCGTAGTAGAGAGAGAGAGAGATGTGATGAGATGAGTGAGTCCAAATGAGGAAAAGTCCTCTTATATTTATACACAAAGTTGGTGGGTGAATAGATGCGACTGTTGGGCTTCTGAGCCTACATGAGTTGTAGGTCGGCTTGATAATAATTCCATAATCAAAATAAATTCATATCTCCATGAATACTTATCGGAATCGGATGATCTTTATATCAATCCTACACCTCTCGACGAGAGGAATCTAATAAAAATATTATCAGCCATGAATAAGATGACCCACATGAAGTTTTTCCCTGGTTGCCAATTTTAACAAATTCTAAAAAGGAGTAAAAAATGACTGCATGGATACCAACTCGAAAAAAAGGTGCTAACTAGGGTATGCATGAGTGGGTAAGCTCTACTGCCAAGCTACGACGTGCATAAAGGAAAGTGGCTAAAGTTGCAATTGGAGGGGATCAGACCTAAGGCATAAATATGAAACTGATGGTCAATAATGCAACGATGATGGTGATAATGACCTACCCCTATATGCCAAGTTTAGAGAGACGCACCTAAGGTCCATGGATGTCACAATAAAAAAGCCAACATGTCTTGTAAAAACCATCCAGAATGACTAGAACCATGGTTAAATGACATAAAACATGGATGACGTAAAAAATGGACCATATATATATATATATATATTTTGAATCTTATAATTTTTTTTGTATTTTGGGCATAAATAAGGAATGAAAAATACTCGCACCACACTCTAAACCAAAAAAGAGATAAAGCATCACACTATTATGTACAATATGTACAAGCACAACGCAGTCCAATAGGTCATGTTAATGGGTGCCCACAGCCAGGAATAGGCCAAGGGTTTCTATATATGAACTCATTGAAGGTGAGGGGACCATATGAATCACAAATGTGGGGCCATGCCAAAGGAAGTCAAATTGTCCAATCCGGAAAGGTTGACCATGCTAGGGAAATTCTAACATAGTCACACTCTCGAAATTAACATGAGGAAATAAGGGAGGATCAAGACATAAAAATGGTACAAGACTCTCGTGAATAGGTGGTAAGGAGTCAGACAATTCACCGACAAGTTCAGTCGTAGAATCCCAAGACTTGACTCGGTACTTTGGTGGAAATTCTAAGGAACGCCAGGAAGGTTCCCCTTGAGTCGATTCAAGATTTAAAGTGCCAGGCTCTACTAGTTCCACAATGGGGAGATTAGAGGCATGAAGAAGCGTAACGTCCCTAAGATGATCAATATGTAAATCCATGACCTCCAAGATGACTTCTCGAGAAGAAGACTCATCATCAAGGGAGTCACATGGAACAAGCGGAGTGACGATTCATGTGGGAAAAAGATCTTGGTCATATTCCATATTATGATGGAGTTTCTAACCAATGTTAAGAGGTAATGAAGGAACTACTGGAGAGGGAATATCTTCCACAATAGGTCGTGGAGAGTGCTCACTAGCTTGATAAACTTCCATAGGGTCACGTGACACCACCCAAGGATCAGTAGATCTATGGGGTCCATAGGTGTTGGAAGAAATCATATGCATAGGAGCTTTAGAATAAGTAGAAGGAGTGTTGGGTGGAAGGAGTTGAGGAAAAACTCCCATAAGAGTGGAAATTTTAAAGAGTCTAGCTCCAACACTCTGAAATTGACCAGGGTGATCTCCCATGAGTGGTACAAAATTCCTTGTAGTGGAAATATGGGTTGACGACATGCAATAGTCAAGTTGATCAATAGTGACAATTTTTCCTTCACGAAGAAAGAAAAGGACGCAAAATACGGATGAGACCACTACAATCATGGCATAAACCAACTACGACCAAGGAGTATGTTGTAATTTAATGAGGCGTTGACAACTTCGACTTCAACATATACAATTTTTCCTCCTAACTCAATGGAAAAATTTGGAAGAACCCCTTTAGGTACAAAGTTGTGACCATCAAAGGCTTGGAGAGTGGTGTTGGACATGGTGAGAGTTGAAGAGACAGGAGCCTTTCAGCAAGATACTGACACAACACACGTGGAAGAGCCTTCATCCACCAAAGTGTGATGAATATTCTTGTGGAGAATTTGCACAATGATTTGAAAAGAAATAGGATGGGAAAGGCGAGGAGCGACTCCACCAATGGCAGACAATAAGGCCTTGCACTACTAAGGACAACTTTGCAAGACCTCCAAGGCAAAAATTGAACAAGGAGCTTGGGAAAGATATTCAACAATATTGTAATGATGAGCGGATTTGGAAAAAATATTGTGTGTCATCTTACGAAGAACACCCTTGGGGGGGTGATAGACAGGTTCCATAGGCTTATCCAAAGTGAGAGGTCTAGTGGAGGTAGATGGAGTTGGTGAGTCCTTAGAGAGATAACTCGACTCAAGAACATCATAGGATTTAGCTCGTGTAGTCACATTTAAAACTTACTTGAAAATAAATATGGATGAACTATGGGGGGTATGAGAAGATGAACCCTCATTTCCCCCTTGCGAAGGTAGAGGAGGTTGAGCAACCATCTGTTTTTGAGGTTGTGCAGGGAACAAATGAGTCAAAACAACAGGTTGTTGAGTAGATGGTGGTGAAAGAAGCCTATGGACTTCATCCATTCGAGGGAACTCATGAGTGAGGTGGTTGCCTTGAAAATTTTTACAAGGGAATTTGAATTTACGATGACGTTCACTAGTGCCCCCCCTAATTCTAAGGGTTGGTTTGGGATTCCTGAGAATTTTGGTTCTTTTGTTTATTTATCTTATTATTCTTTTTACCACCAGATTTTTGGTTGTTCTTTGGTTGAGTGGACTTCATCGTTAGAACATTGGTGGACTGCTTAGGAGAGGGTGCTTTAGTAGAGCCAGACGCACTTGCTGGGGCTTGAGATGTTACAATCAATTTCCCAAGATGGGCAGCAAGTTGGCTCATGGAATCAGAAACAAAGTCAATCACGACATCAACATGTGGGCTAGGAACATGTTTGGGAGGGTCAATAAAAGGCCTAGGGTCATTAGGCAACACTTCGTAGAGCGTGCCTGACTGTGAATGGATAAGATCCAATTATTGGGTAGCTAAAATAGCTTGGTCCTTGGAAACAACTCAAAACATAGACACATCCTTGGTAATTTGGGGTCAGAGATAATGAATGAACTGTTTATGTAATATTTCATCAGGTAACTTGGTTCTCACTAACCTCTTAAGACGATTCCACTCATGAATGTGATCAGAAATTAATATGGCATCATGTTGTTTGAAGTTGGACAAGAGGTCAAAGTCGATATCATACCGAGTAGGCAACTAGAAGGGTGTCAGAAAGGTTTGATCTAGGGATACAAAGTCACCATAATATGCATTATCTAACTCTATATACCACTATGCGACATCCCCAGTTAATGTACATTGGAATAAGAAAAGTGTAATAGAATCATCCACCAAAAAATTAGACGAGAACCATAAGTGATAGGTGGTAATGTGGGTGGATGGATTCTCTCCAAGCATCCCTTCAAACTTGAGAATATTTGATGGTAATTTTATGGGCATGGGTGGCCACCAGGGATCATGATGGATGGGGTCATTAGTCAATTTCGCCAAGTCTGGTAAATTACGAGAGGGTAAGAATGGATTATGGAATTGACTAAATGGATTATAGGCAGAAGAAGCCCCTGAACAACCTTGTGGACCCCCCATGTAAGGAGTGTAATGATGCATTTTCTGGTTAAAGAAAGGATTTTCTTTGACATAAGACTGATGTAGTACAAAATCGCTGGTAAATGGATGTTTCCCCTTGGGGTATGTACCTCCAGAGAGAAAAGGACCCCTAAGAGCATGGTTTCTTATGGGGTTGTACCCGGGAGTAAAAGAAGGACCAATCTCCATAGTAGGAACGACATAAGGAGGATAACCTGTGTGAGAGACGATACTGGCAGTGAGGTTTCCCGTAGGTAAACTATCCCCTCCAGGAAAAGTACTGGTAGGTGGCAATCGTCCAAAGAAAAAATAGTACCAAGCTTGTGCCATACTAAAAGCAACATTGCTCTCAGGCTGACCAAGAATAATTTATGATCCCTCCCACATATTTCTAGAAGTAACCATGACTAAGTAAGGAACCATAATTGTTGGTTGAGCAAATTTAGGTGAAAAGACTCTTGATCCTACCAGTTGACTAGGCTGAGGCACCATGGTCACCATAGGAGATGGTGTGGGCATGGGAACATTCGAAAAATTTTCAGGAGCTATAGATGAGACTGGTGGAATTCCCCAAGAAGAAGTGAGAGGCGTGGGTAGAGGAGTAGGTATAGCCATGCTAAGAGGTAGTAATGATGACATGGCAGCTGACACTGCCAATGCAGAAGGTAAGGATGTTATCACCAAAAAATCGATCATCTAGCCTAATTTACTAGATGGATCAAAGTACACCATGTAAACCTAGTTTTATCATAGTAAAATTGCTTTCACTGTGAGAAATTACTTAATAAACCACCTTTTTAAAGTAATTTATAGTTAAACCCATGAAGAATAATTAAATAAATCACTATTTATTTGATTTTCTTCTATGAATAATTAATTAAACCATTGTTCAATTATTATTCCTTGTCATATCTGACCCAATCATGAAAAATAAACAGATAAATAAATAATTATCTTATTTTTCTCTATGAATAATTATTTAATCGCTAATTAATTATTATTCTTTGTTAAATTTGACTAAATCCCTTAGGAATAATTAAATAAATCCTTATTTATTTATTATTCCTTAACTAATTCCTGGAGATGATAAATAAATCATTTATTTATTTATTATTTCTAAATAAAATTTTAAATACTTTTTCCCTCCTAAACAAATATAATAAAATATTCCAAGTGGTTATTCCAAGAATGTGATCAATAATATTTTATTATTGCTCATTATTCGAGGATAACTCAATATTTTGTTATAAATAGTAGGGTGTTCCATTCATTATTCGCTTTTGATTATTTTCATTGTTGCACTCACTGTTGTAACTCAAATTATTTTCATTGTCACACACTGCATTTTTGCTGGGTTTACACATTATAGCGGAGAGAGACTCTACACAAGCTAAAGACGTTTGAGGATAGCCAAGAACCCATCCCATAAAGCGGGATTGGTAACATTTATTTGTTCCCTTCATAGGTGTTATAATAAAACTATTCTTTGTATATCTGGTTTCCATTGGACGATTGGAGTTATTATTCTTTCTTTTTGCTATTTAACTATGATTGTGGCATAGATACGGACTTTGACAGGTTTTGTTTCTACCAGTTGCTGTAGATCGACAATGTTTAACAGCAATTTATATTGTTGATATTGTTTTTCATCCACAATCTTAAGTGGGTTCTTTTCGTACATATTTGAGAAGAAAACACTACAACAAAATTGGCGACTCCGCTGGGTTTTATACTTCAGATCCAGAAAACTGGGTGACCTTCGGTTTTCAGCTTAGGTTTTTTTTTTTCAATTCTCTTAATGTTTCCTAGTTTTTTAATCCTAGATCTATTAAATTTCTGACTTTCGCAAGCTTTCTCGTTTTTTACGTAGGTCATAGGAACCATCCGCGACAAAGGCGACACTTTTTTTCCGAGATTTTCTGACTAGGATCCACGGAGTAGAAATCACACTTGTTGGCCCAAAAAGTACGATCTGGAGGCCAGAGCGCACATATCAGCCCAAAAAGTATGATCCCTACTGGAAAAAAGGTCAGTACCTGCGATTTCTGGGTTTTAGGGTTTTTCTCATATAAATTTCTGGGTTTTGCAGAGAGTTGTCTATTGGGTTGTTTGACCTCTATCTTATCTCGCTTAGGTCTTGATCCACTTTGATTTACTCATTGACGTTGAATTTAGCCTCCCCTAGGGCTTCTAGTACGTTTCCACCTTTCTAGGAGGAGTTTAGCTAAGTGAATAGTCTGAGTTTCTGCAGCGCATTCAGCCACATTTTCCAGATCTGTACCCTTCTGTTTCAGATCTATTAAGATAGGTTGTTACCATCCATCGTTTCACATTTAAACTTGTTTGGTCATTTGCGTCAGGGTCCCATCGGTTACCCTAGGTGTTTCACCCATCTCCTTATCTTTTTGCAACGATCTTCCCCTCAATTTTTTTGTTGTTGCTGCACCACTTTCCACCAGCTTAGTGTCACTTGATCCTAGTCACATAGGCATTTAGATCTCTTGATCATTTTAGTGTAGTTTCCATCGATTTAGCCACCAAGAAGCACAATGTTTGCAAACCCAGTTTGGGTGGGGTTTAGTTAATTGTTTTGTTGTTCATTTTCTGTCATTAATTCTAAATATTTTCAACAAGTTTTTTTCCTTTTTTTACAAACACGATATGGGCTTAATCAATTAATACACTTGCACACACAAGCACGCCTTAAGCGAAGGGCGCTTGGTTTACACCGCCAATACAAGACTTAACATAATAAATTTATCTCCCCTCATCGAGACAAAGGCATATTGTTGATCTCCCTTCACCATTCCTGTGGCACGTGTTTCTTACAACCATTGTGCCACTTAGGTGTTTGTCGCGGAGACTATTAGGCCTTCACCCCGAGTTTCTGCTTGGGTATATTACCCCTCTCCGTCGGGTTCGAGTTCATAACCCTCCGAGTCCCCATACTGACTCTTCTACTGGTTCATCCAATTCCTCATCTGAATCCAAGCCTCCTTCACTGCATATCGTCACCATGTTTGGACCCACAGTTGGTGCAGGAACCCAACCTGGTGTTGGTTTCGGTTCTATCTTGGTGGTCACATCAAGCGGAAAAATGTCAGGAATCGTTCCAGAAACCCCCATGATCCCCTTTATGGCTGGGTTAAGCCTACCATATTTTAACTAGTTGATAAATGACCCCATACACCATGATGCTGGTTGGCCTTCTATGCCGACTAAGCTTCCCTCAGACATCTCGAAGTTTGAGGGTAATGTTGGAGAGGATCCTACCAACCATGTTCGATCCTTACGCATGTTGTATACGTCCAACTCCATAACCGATGACTCCATTCATCTTCGGCTATTCCAACGTACGCTCACTGGAGACACTGCAAAATGGTATGTAGACTAGCCTTCCGCATCTCATTCCGTGTTTGTGACGGTTGCTAAAGCGTTCCTTTCATATTTCCAATTACCTCTTTGATACGACATTTGTACAAAGTTATTGACCACAATCTGTCAGTCCTCCGCCACTCGCCTTTCCGACCATGTTCAAGAGTGGTGTCGAAGGAGGAGAACATGTCGTGCCCCACCATTCGAGGACCATGTCTATCTAGATTGGTTTCTTAGGAGCCTCTTAGCACCCATCGGAAAAGATGTCATGTCCCATTTTCCTTAGATCGAGGAAGAAGCCCTCCAAACCACCCTGAGATATGACCTAATTTATGCTCAATCTGGTTATGTCTATATCATCATTCCAAATCTCCCTAGTCCTAGAAGTGCCAATGCACTAGGGGCATCTCATGCTGTCGACAGTATCGTTGGAACCCTTTCACACCCTTTGCCATATACTCAGCAAAGTTATGGCTACTCGCAGGGGGGCACCAATTCCTCCAACACTTATGCCCCTCCTGCTACCAACATGTTTTCAAGGCCCCAACCCGTCTACCAAACTGTTGCTCCTCCTTGTGCATAACTGAGTGCTCCAGCCCATCAAGCCTTAGCACCGCAGGCTCCCATGCATCCTCAGCCTCAACAACCACCACCCCCTTAGGGTCAGGTGTTTTCACAACATAGTGATACCAATCCCAAAAACCCGAAGAAAAAGAATAAGGGGAAGGGTAACAAGGGTAATGTGGTAATCAACGTAATCAACCTAATGAATCCCAGGAGAACCAACCTAACACCAACAACTAGCAACATGGAAACCAACCCAAGCAAAACAAGGCTATTCATACGAACAAGCCTTGTGCATGTTGTGTTGTACATGGCCATTATACACATGAGTGTCCTTTCTTACCCTAGATGCTTCAAATGTGGGAAGCTCAAGTAGTTTCTAGAGGTCAACACTTGCCTCAGAATCCTACACCATCTCAATGGGTACTACTCACAAATCCTTTCCCTCAGCAAGGATTTGTTGCTGCTCAACCTCAGCCAGTTCAAGCTGCCCATCCCCTCCAACCTTCTAGTCTTGGTGACTACCAGATCCTTATGATGAATTATGATGAGGTTAATCCCTCTGATATCACTTATAAACTCGGTCGGGTCAATATGACAAGCCCTTGACTTCGTCTGCCATTGAGTCCAAAACCAAGGCATATGTTGAGCCTCTTACGACACCAAATGGTCCATTACAGATCCCTCAACCTAAATTTGAGGCCATTCCTAAGATCCCGAAGGGACCATTACGCTGTAATGCATCTTCCAGTAGAGCTACCCATACATACAATATAGTTGACGACTTGGCGCAATCACCTACTGCCATGTCGACACTGGAAGTCCTCTAGATGTGCCCATCTCAAAAGAAAGTTCTACTAACTGCCTTGGGTGCAGTAGATCCTTCTGATGATCGTTTGATTGTCTTCCTGGTTGATACATCATAACATCCCCCATTTCCTTCATCTGTTTCTTTCCAGATACCCATTCGAGTCTGTAATGCCATCATCTCCTGATGCATTATTAACGAGGGTGCATCCACCTGTGTGATGTTCACTGCCATTTTGAAACAACTTAAGTCACTCAAGCTGTCCCCCTCCACCATCACTTTGTGTGTTTGGGACGGACACTCCTCCCAGCCCCTTGGCATGTACCGCAACTGTCCAGTAACCCTTTGTTATATACCTGGGGGGGTAATATGGGGTACAAAGGGAGGTACCCAAGGTAATAATGTAATAATGAGATGGGCCATAGTAATAAATAAGGTGGTTAACCCATATCATGTAAGGGACCACAAGTAGTTAGTTATAATGTAATGGACCCATGGTATTAGTTTGATGGTATGAGGGAACCATGGTAATGACCCATGGTATTGTATGTATGAGGCCTATATAGAGGCTAGAGACTCCACATGGAGAGGTGTCAAGGAATATTGTATGAACATGCATATGGCTTGTGGAGTGTTCTCCTTCCTTAAGGAGTGAATTTATGGTGTTGCCCTACCTTAAGGGTTTTGATATTAATAAAGAGAATCATTTCTATCTATTTCTATCTTCTTATTTCTTGGGTTTATTTGTATTCTCATATATTTTTGGATCAGATTTATAACAAGTGGTATTATAGATCTAACCCAGAAATATTATAGGTCTGATATAAAAATATAAGACAATGCAAATAAACCCAGAAATAATATGAAATGATTCTTTATTGATCAAACCCTTAAGGTAGGGCAACACCATACATTCACTCCTCAAGGAAGGAGAACACTCCACAAGCCATATCCCTGTCATACAATAATCCTTGACACCTCTCCATGTGGAGTCTCTAGCCTCTATATAGGCCTCATACATACAATACCATAGGTCATTACCATGGTTCCCTCATACCATCGAACTAATACCATGGGCCCATTACATTATTACTAACTAGTTGTGGTCCCTTACATGATATGGGTTAACCACCTTATTTATTACTATGACCCATCTCATTATTAAATTATTACCTTGGGTACCTCCCTTTGTACCCTATATTACCCCCCCAGGTATATAACATTCCACCCCCCTTAGAATGTTTCATCCCCAAAACATGGGAAGAACACAAATAATAAGATCTACTCAAACGAGTAGTCCACTGGTACCATGCATGTGCATCTAGCCATCCAAGAGAAAGGCGAACCCTCGATCTCGCTGGTGCCTCGCTCGCTTGAGATGGAAGTTGACCATAGTAGCTCTTCTGTGTTGATGTGTAGTAGGTGGATCGTCGCTCCTCTCTATCTGTCCTGTGGGGGTTGTTGTCCTTGTGGCTAATTGGTTGATCTTGATGGTTGTTGTCTTGCGGGGTGATGTGGGTGATGATATGTTGAAGTTTTAACCCACGGTGTATTTTTCTTTAATTCACCCCTTACTGGAGCCTGACTGTTATGTTGTGGTGTTTGCTGTGGTGTCTTATCTTCCAATATTACTTCCACCACTGAGCCCTCATCTGATGTATCAACACCTGTAACCTTTCGGCTTTAGCCTCTGTTTGTGTTTGATTGTTGACCATCAACTACTCATCATCTAATATGTCACTCCCTGGAACATCTTCTGCGTCAATCTCTGTGGACTCTACCTATTTATTGATGGAAATATCTTGTAATGTAATTTTATTCTTTTTATACCAGAGCTTCAAGAATTTCTTCTGCACATTAATATTGATAGTACCCACAGATTCCATCCAAGAATATCCCAAAACAACATCCATATTATCCATCTCTGCAGTATAAAAATCACCATGCAACACATACTTATCCATAGAAATCTTCAAATCCTTGTACACTTGAACATCCTCATCATCCACTTGTGTGTTTTCAATGTGTTTTGCTGGAATTTGCAATTTTTTTGCCAAGTTGACATTTATGAGATTTTTCTTGCAACTCGGATTTATAGACACAATGACTTTCTCCTTCTGAATCAATCCATGAACCTACAATAAGGAGATACCAGCAGAAAATAACCCTTTAGGTTTCTTGGTTTCCTTCTTTCCTGTAAAAATAAAATCTTTGCTAGGCTGTGTGTCTGTCTGTGTGAGCGTATCCACAAGATTAGCTTTATGGTCAAAGTGGTCCATAAGAGCTTTTGTGAATGTGTCCTAAGTCAAGGGCCTTCGATAGTAATGTTGATGCCATTGCCATCATTGCCATCTTTCATTGTCCAAGTACATTGTTCCCACACTCAGCTGAGTCTCATCATCCATGATGTAATGTAATCTAAAAAATTTCTCCATTCGTGCTAGCCATTTGGTTGGATGAGAGCCATCAAATTTATACAAGTCCCTCGAATTCTGATCTAGGCCCACCATCACAAAAAAAATTGCCGAAAATTTGAAATGGCCACAATTCCATCAATATTGCTCAGAATCCCTATTATGACATGTTTTTGGAAATTAAACAACCATTCTGCATCTGCCCATGTGATAGAAATCTTGATCCAGGCACTAGAATTTCAGATCTGCGCTGCAACTCTCCCGTAGTCACCCAAAAATTCTGAAAAAAGAGCTGATTTTAAATCAACGATATCTCCCTCATCCGGATTCCGATTCAACTGATTTTTTTTTTGAAATCGAGTATTTTTTCACAAAGAATTCATATCTACAATCAGGTTTTTGCAGATCTTGCACCAGGACGTCTAGATCTGCGCCACAAACTCGCTGCCCTGAAAAATTATCTGCAACCCCACTGATTTTTAGTTCAACGATATCTCCTTCATCCGGACTCCGATTCATCTGATTTTTTTTTTGAAATTGAGTATTTTTCACAAAGAATCCATATCTGCAATTATATTTTGTAGATCTTGCACCAAAACGTCTAAATCTGTGCCTCAAACTCGTTACCCCGAAAAATTTTCTGCAACCCCACTGATTTTTTAAATCAGCGATATCTCCTTCATCCAGACTTCGATTCGACCGATTTTTTTTGAAATCAGGTAATTTTTCACATAGAATCCAGATCTGCGATTATATTTTGTAGATATTGCACCAAAACATACAGATCTGATCTGCAAACTCGCCGCCCCCGAAATCCTGCAAAAATTAAAAAAAAAATTCTCCACTTTTTTGCCCAAGAAAGTGCTCTGATACCACTTGTTATAGATCTAACCCAAAAATATTATAGATCTGATATAAAAATATAAGACAATGCAAATAAACCCAGAAATAATATGAAATGATTCTTTATTGATCAAACCCTTAAGGTAGGGCAACACCATACATTCACTCCTTAAGGAAGGAGTGAATGTATGGTGTTGCCCTACCTTAAGGGTTTGATCAATAAAGAATCATTTCATATTATTTCTGGGTTTATTTGCATTGTCTTATATTTTTATATCAGATCTATAATATTTCTAGGTTAGATCTATAACACCCTTGCGGGAAAAACAGTCCATGTCGACATTGAAGTCATTGATGCTCCTTTGGATTACAAGATTTTCTTAGGTCGTAGTTACACATATTCCATGTCAGCCTTCACATCTGCGGTGTTCCACAAGATGTGCTCCCCCATGAAGGGAAGATCGTCACCATCGATCAGTTGACTTACTACGAGTCGACATCTGTGACCTCCCCCAAGTTCATTATCTCGTCAATGTATGATAAACAATCTTCCACTCCTCTCACGAGTGTTTCACCTGGAGTCTACAAAGGTTCCTCATTATTGGGTTCTTTCCCTGGTCCTCCCCCTCCCATCTTAGAGCCTAACTATATGAGTGTTTGCATGTTACAAAAGCTGCCCTTAAGTAGTCTAGTACACATGATCAACAACCAAATCCTCATCACCTTGCGGTTTCCCTTCCAGCTGAGCCCTCTGGATCCACCCCCTAGGACCTCCTCCATTTGTGGGTGCCTCTCATATGTTTCCACCAGGAACTGTACCTCCAGGTCTCAACCATCCAGGAGCTATTCCGTTGGGACATTACCTTGCATGCCAGATACCTTTCTTATTTCCCCCTTTGGGAGTATTTTCTGTCCCTGTCATGGCTTTGCTGGTCCTTCCTAACATGACTTTGGGGATCCCAATATGGTACATTGATCCCCCTACAAGAATTCTACCTGGTCAGCTAAGACCTTATCATGCTTTGAACCCAGTTCAACTAGTCCCTACGGCCCCTGCCGTTGCTTCAGTTCCATTACAACCTCAATAGGAATCCACTCCCGTTGTGAAAGCATCTGGATAGGTGGGCAAAGCTAAGAGGAAAGAACCTAAGGATAAGGATCCCCAACCTACTCTAGCCCCTAAGGCCCCAAAGCCGTCACCTCTATGTGCTTTGTATAAAGTTATTGGGCATAACACCAACAATTGTCCTGAACTTCCTCAACTCAAACCTTTGGTTCATGAAGTATTATCTGAGTCAAATATCTCGGAAGTCCATGTTAACTTGTTGGGACCACCCAAGAAATTCAAAATGTTGCACACAAATCACCCTTGTTCCCTGTGTGATCATCATGGTCACTATTCCCATTGTTGCCCCAAGCTCGATGAATTTCACGATTTCCTTGGGGCACTTCGTGAATACGAGGCCACTCGTAGTGGACCATCTACTCTTCTACCTTATGGATTTTGTTACCACTAGTCAACCATAAAAGGGGGACTCTGGTCCCACCATAGTGATCCCTCCCCCCAATGTCGAGATGACGGACACCACCGAACATATCCTTTACCTGTCGTCATCCTTGAGTTCCTCATAGACAACCCTTTCTGAGGTTTCTGCACGCGTTTCTATCGAACCTCTTTCGACAAAATCCTAGGTCTCAACATCCATAGATCCTCCATCTACCAGCTCGTCGTCTACCATTCAAGATGATGCGTATGTGAACCTTATTTTCCAGGTTGATGCACTAGGTAACGTCGCCACATCATATAGTTAGTCTTGCTCCCGTCCACCCATCTCCTAGCCTAATGAGGACACCATGGAAGCTATGTCTACCCTTGATTACCCCATTTCCTTCCTAATTCTCCCAATGCGCTCTACCTCAATATATTTTGCTCATAGCACATCCCTTTGATTTGCGTGTCTTTATTTCTTCCATGAATTTAGGTAGATTCAATCATCTCATCCGTTTTCTTTTTGCACCCTTCATATGGATCCATCATCCACATTGTATATCAGTCATGCCAACGGTGCAAGTCGCTTCTTCCGGAATCTAGCCTTAGTAGCTTGGGCCATTTTTACCCCCTTGCATACATTAGTCCTTTCGAAACAGCGTGTGCATTGGATCTGCCACCAATAATCAGGCTGATGATGATGTAGTGATAGGTTTGTCAGTCGATGCCCCTGCTCATCGCATCCTTCATCTTCATGTTGGTTTAGATTCCTTGCTAATTGTCTTACAATTGAATGGTGTGTATCATGTGCATAACCAAGTCCTATTTAGAAAATATCTACGAGTTAAGCTATTGGTACATGAATTTGAAACCATTACATTCAGTCATGTGCCTAGATCCCAAAATCACTATGTAGATACCATTGCAAACAACATTCTAGATTTGCATTTATCACATGTATACCATAGAAGATAACACAACAAATGGCGAACCATCATTGTCATACAAAATGCATAATCATATTATGTACCATATAAGTGTTTGGAGCTTATAACTATAAATACATCCAGTACACCCATAACATACTGGGGGGCACATAGGCCCCTACATCTCCTTATCATCCTTTGGAGGATGTCGTGCCAAGTTGGGCCGAGATGCTTGAATCCCTTTTTTCAAGCACTCGAAACACAATGGCATTTCAAAAGCTCCTCCTGCTAGGGGGCATCATTCCCACCTTTGCATACTAGATCAGTCCCCTCCATCACATATGTTTGCGGGTAGTATCCTATGCTTGGGGGCATGATGGATTTTCCCCTGGCCATCTTCTCAATTTATTAACATAAGTCTCGGCCTAGATCCCATTGGATCTAGGTATGGTCAATTATCCTCCCATTACTTAGATAATTTGTCTTACCGACCTCTCTGGTGAGCCATATGCACATCGCATATCATAGATGTTTGATACCATATCTTCAAATATTCTTCTCTATGCCACCTAGTCCCCATGTTTGGCTTAGTGGGTGAGGATGATTCTAGACCACCTCTAGTAGTTCATTCTCATTTTCCTCTTCCCTTAATTCTTCACCAGGAACCATCGTTCCAAGAAGCATTAACACCATATTTAGATAAGTATGGCCACTTGCTTGAGAGTCGCAGATCCCGATTTCGATGGTCGGTTTTTACATTATGATCCCCACAAGACTTAGGGCCTTCTCCTCCTCTCAAATTTGAGGGAAACCACCCTTTTATAGGAAAACCCACAGTTTTTTTGTCACAAATTGTGACCAGACCATAGCTCCATTTGATTAATCATCAACACCATTGGATAACTCTCACCGATTATTATAATGGGTCTTCCTTAGTTTTTGATGATTTGACACTTCACCAAGAAGTCATTTTTCCAAGAAGGGTCACTTTGTCATTTCTAAAAATCGATTTTTTTCATAAAGTGACACTTGTACTTTGAGGGCCTCCTCCTATTAATACTTGTCATACCATGTGTTGATTTTTGTCATGAGTAACCATCATTTACTCATGTTTTCATGGTCCCCACCAGGCCTACTCTGTGTGGCAGCATCATCGAGTCACCCTTGTTCAGAGCATCCGCGATGAGTCACCCTTGCATTCTCAGAGTCTATTTCATGCCCGTCATATTGTGTTGCAATATTCCATCCATATTTGCATATCGTTCATCCAATGTTTCCCATTTTTGCCTCCAGTCATACTATCCCCATTCCCTCCGGAGTCGAGTTTGTTGCTGCCAGGTTAACCATGCACTTTATGCTCTGACAAGGGAAGTCATCAGTTTGTCCCTTAGTCCCATTTTTCCCCATTATCCCTGGTGTCAGTCCATCAGTCACATCACTATTTTCCCTCGTGCTTTAGTTGAGGATCCTCATTGCCTCATCTACCATGGGCCCTATTCTATCGACATTAGCTCATTTATTCCAGAAGAATGGTCTAGAGGGCAGTGTATCTCAGTTCCAACTTCCATTTTTGTTAAGCGCCTTAGATCGAGCAAAGGGACTCATTATTTCCCTTTGACTTGTTTGTTTCATGTTCGTGATTCATACGCTTGATGGTCCAATGATGCAACAGATTGTACCAGTGATTCTCATGTGTGTGTGAGATGTTTTAGACCCCATGAGGGGGTGGCCCTTCAGGTAGCCCCCCACATTCTCGAATGCATGGCTACTATGCTACAACCTTAGATGAAATTTTGTAGAGTTGATGGGTTCAGTTCCTACAATCGCAGTGTTCATATCATGCATGTCTCCTCCAGATGATCCATTCAGTTTTGCAGAGCCCTTCCTTGTTCAACATGGCTTCTCTGGTTGTTCTACCCTCCCTCCCACCCATTTTTTGAGGGAAAGTGCCTTTGTATCTCATGTACTCAAATATGTTGTATTTAGTCCCGGCTCATGTTTTTTCCAGGTGCATTATGTTTATGTATATGGGACACATTATATTATTTTCTGGCTCTGTTATGCCAG
Source organism: Pinus tabuliformis (assembly GCA_031772625.1). Classification (NCBI taxonomy): domain Eukaryota; kingdom Viridiplantae; phylum Streptophyta; class Pinopsida; order Pinales; family Pinaceae; genus Pinus; species Pinus tabuliformis. The sequence continues at coordinate 967,023,634 of CM062806.1, read as the reverse complement.
CATGTCATGTATCATTCAACATGTATGTCATTGCTTAGTTTTATATTTCTAGACGAACCATTATTTTTGTACTAAGTTATCTCGGCGGGTATGGGTATGCCTCCCCCGCCTCCTTGAGTTCCGGTACCACAACATAAAAGGAGACTTGCATTAGTCTCGCCCCCTCTGTCCCTATCCTCTTTCAATTTAGCTTTATTGGTCTCTTTCTCTCTCTCTTTGACTCCCCTGTGTTGTCTAGTGATTGTGTCTTTACAACGTACTTCGGTCATACATTTTGATCCTAACACTCGTATGTTGGGGGGAAATCTGTTATCACCAAAAAATTGATCATCTAGTCTAATTTACTAGATGGATTGAAGTACACCATGTAAAGCCAGTTTTACCATAGTAAAATTTCTTTCACTGTGAGAAATTACTTAATAAACCACCTTTGTTAAGTAATTTATAGTCAAACCCATGAAGAATAATTAAATAAATCACTATTTATTTGATTTTCTTCTAGGAATAATTAATTAAACCATTGTTCAATTATTATTCCTTGTCATATTTGACCCAATCATGAAAAATAAACAGATAAATCATTAATTATCTTATTTTTTCTAAGAATAATTAATTAATCACTAATTAATTATTATTCTTTGTCAAATTTGACTAAATCCCTTAGGAATAATTAAATAAATCCTTATTTATTTATTGTTCCTTAACTAATTCCTTGAGATGATAAATAAATCATTTATTTATTTATTATTTGTAAATAAAAGTTAAAATACTTTTTCCCTCCTAAACAAATATAATAAAATATTCCAAGTGGTTATTCCAAGAATGGGATCAATAATATTTTATTATTGCTCATTATTCGAGGCTAACTCAATATTTTGTTATAGAAAGAAGGGTTTTCCATTCATTATTCACTTTTGATTATTTTCATTGTTGCACTCACTGTTGTAACTCTGATTATTTTCATTGTCGCACAACATATTTTTGTTGGGTTTACACATTTTAGAGGAGAGAGACTCTATACAAGCTGAAGACGTTTGAGGATAGCTAAGAACCCATCCCATAGAGGGTCACTAGTAACATTTATTTGTTCCCTTCACAGGTGTTAATAATAAAACTATTCTTTGTATATCTGGTTTCCATTAGACGATTAAAATTATTACTTTTTCTTTTTGCTCTTTAACTATGATTATGGCATAGATCCGGAGTTTTGCAGGTTTTGTTTCTATCAGTTGCTACAGATCTACGATGTTTAGTAGCCATTTATATTGTTGATATTGTTTGTCATTCACAATCTTAAGTAGGTTCTTTTCGTACATCTTTGAGAAGAAAACATTACAACAAAGGAGGTCTTAGAATCCGCCATAGGATAGATAACTAAAAAATGTACGTAAGTGTAGGCTGGTGTAGAACCGATAGAGCTCAAAAGCAACAACTCAACTTCTAATGGATCAATCAAAGGTGGGTTGGCAGGAGAAGTAGAATTATTTGCCAAAGTCTCAACAGAAATCAGATTAGTACCAGAAGGACCAGGTATAGACTCCAAGGATATGTGTTGGTCTAAGTATTAAGCACCGACAAGAACTCTCCATGTAGGAGTAATAACTCCACCTCATTCAGGAGGAAAACCGTGAAGACGACATGACTCTTGACGAACAAAGTTATCAAGGGTAATAAATTATAAATTAAACACGATTATGTTAGTACAAACACCTAAGGCCAAAACTATTGACTCAGACCAAACAACACACATTAGAAATGTCCTAGAAGATAGCACACGCAAACCAGAATACAAAGAAGTTGGCGGTGGAACAATTATACAAACGATATGCTTCCCAACCCTTTTTGTTGCGAACTTGGCACAAGTGCCCTCACAAGATGTGGAACACCCCTCGAGAGGATCGAGAGAGTATGACTAATATCTATCCCAGGTGCAAAGAAGACGACCCTGGCCCTACACCTGTGTATGAGCCCTTAGAATATAGGAAACTATGGTCACCACCGACAATAACATGATCAAGGGGGATAGTCGTAGGACAAATCCACATGTAAGGGCAGGACACTTGAACCTAAAAAAGGAGCCAAAACCAAAACCTCCTTGAGAGTTACCTCCCGAGTGATCCCCAAGTGCTATAAAAAACACTAATGACAACATTTGTATGCGTGAAAATTCCGCTATATCGCGCCACCCGAAACTAAGCGAAATGGGTCATGTCACCTCGCGTACCCCAAGTGTGACCTCGTGCTTGACCTTTTTGTGAGGAGGGCTACCTAGACCACACTACTACGAATGGATTTAACTCCCTACCGCAAGCTGCTATTTTTTTGTAGTCTTGGAGAAGTTAACTCACACTCCTATCTCCAAGACCCTAGCCTAAACTAGTGTTGGTGTGCTACTCGTAAAAATAAAAGACGAGTCTTTTGATTTTAATTATCACGTTGATTTTAAGTGCCTGTTATTTACACAGTTGGGTTGCGGCATGAAACTGAAATATTGTGAATGACTCTTTGTTAGTAACCCTTATGCAACTATATGCAATTCTCATTTTCGCTTCGATGAATGCTAACTATAGGAGGGTGAGAGTTTTCATAAGACACCAATGCCTATTATGATGCACCTCTCACTAAATCTTCTTAAATGCAAAGTATCCCAAGTAAATTTCCAAGAAAGAATGCAA